>JACCIC010000091.1:1112500-1785000 GCA_018907035.1 Sycobia sp. Sy_11 | reverse complement strand
GAAAACTCGGGAATATCCCTCCGCCCGGTGCTCGCCCGCCCGCGCGCGAGCTTCAATTTCAGAATTTCTATTACATCGTTCCGGGGAAAAAGGATATTTGAGAACGAGTGTGTGTTTTGCCGACTGCAATTTAAATTATGCAGCTTTTAATATTCCGCAATTTTTTAAGAGAGGCCTGTAAATCGTGCTGGAAAAGGCCTTATAGCCGAGAAAATCCAATTTGTACAGTAAATTCTGACGTCGATGGGAATTTGAGGAATGTTTTTATATGGAAATAGTCACTACTCTTTCTCTGTTAAACGTGTATTTAAATTCCGAAGATGAAGAAGAAACAAAGATGCGCAAAAGTAATGCTCGCGCTGCTGGAGAGCTCGAATGCCTCGTTAGAAAGAAACAGCTGTAGAGTAAGGTAAAAAAAGGTGAAGAGGAAGCCCGTTTGCCAAGATCAAAGTAGTAGTCCGTCGGTCGCCCGTCGCTCGAATCTCAAAATCCGTCTCGACTCCCTTCGCCTCGTGCGAGGCTTGTCTCTCCTCTGCTTTGCCACGGGTTCCGACGCGGTGCCGATGTCCGAAAGTTTATTGTTTCCTTTAGTCGCGCGCATAAAAGAGCGAGCGCGGAAGCAAGGGACGGACATCGGCGCCCGCACTTTCCAAATCGGGCCTGAAATGGCGTCGCGGTCGTCGCCGCGGTCGTTTTCGTTGTCCTCGCACGGCAACGGAAGTAAACGGTGGGGAGAGCAATGCTCGGCTCTCCGAAACCGCGGGCCGCGCGCCGATTATAAAGAACGAGTAGGCGTCAGAGAGAGAGAGAGAGAAAGAGAGAGAGAGAGAGAGAGAGAGAGGAGAGGAAGAAAACTAAGCTGGTCGGATGCGCGGGAATAGCGCGTGTATCCCTTGGAATGCGCGGTTTGGAGGAGGTAAAAAAATAAAAATAAAAAAAAGGAAAGAAGAAAGAGAGAGAGAGAGAGAGAGAGAGAGAGAGAGAGAGAGAGAGAGAAGCCGCGGTGCAACGAGAAACGAACGGGAATGCTTGATTATTATCTACGGAGGCTCCTGGTGCGCGCACGTGCCAGAGGCCGCGTATAAGCATTGGGAGGAACGCAGCGCGAGAAGCGCACGCCCGGAGCGGGCAATATGAATAGAGGGAGAAAAAGATGGGAGAGGCGCTTTACTTCCTACTACTTTGATCTTGGCGAGATATTGTGGGATACGTTATATAGATATGAGGGTCCCGTGAAAAAAAAAATTTGTAATTGAGACACGGGAGGAGAACATCTTATAAACGGAAAGACGAGGGGCGAGAAAAAAGTCGCATAATCGTTGTGTACATCTGAAGCTGAGGGTTAAGTACGTAGTAGCTGCTGTACGCCAAAATTAAGACACAAAGGCGATGAAAACTCGAGAAATACGCGTTACGGAACAAAAAATTACACTGTTTTGCATTTATTTTGAAGTAATTAGACGGCCTTAATTACACAAAACATAAAGATAATTGTGGAGACAAAATATTCCGAGGTGATTCGATTTAATCGCGATTAATCCTGCTAAGTGTGAATTGAACAAAGTGTGCCACCAATCTTTATAATTTTAATATAATTTTTTTGGAAGTTTTAAAAAAGTTCGAATATATAGGATGTGATAATCATGAAACGAAATGTTTTTTCAACAAATAATTTTTCTAAATTTTTTTTGATCATATACTAAAAATCAATCGTATAACCACGCCGGTAATATATCTGTGTTAAAAATATTGTGTTAGTATACTGTAAACTAACCCATTAGTGCAATAATAATAATAAAAATACATTTTAAAGCTCAATATTACATTCCAAACCATCGTGTTTTATAGTAAATATCGATAGAGTGCAGATAAATTGTGCAAGGAAGTAATTAAATTTTTTTATAATAACTAGTCGGTGTGTACAACAAGCTAATGACAATAATAATAATAATCAAATAGAATTTGAACAATAAAACCTCAAAAATTCAATTAGCAGTTAAATTAAATGATGGTTGTGTCTCTATTATTTCAGTGTTAATTATTAATCCAATATATCCACAAAAAGTATTTATTATACAACGGGTTATAAAAGCAACAATGGAACGAACGTTTAAAATATACCAAGGAGTAATATCTATAGTGTGACAACACAAAAGGTAAATATTTATAAGATATATGTTCTCATTTTGGAATAAATTCGTTGGAATTTCAATGAGAAACTTTCGTTTAAAAATTTTATCTTTAATTTTCTCACACGTAATAAAAACAAGTTATTTACTACTTTAGTCAGTAACAACAGTATCATATATATATATATATATATATATATATATATATATATATATATATATATATACTATACATATACCCATACACACCATATATATACATATGCACATACACAATATATATCTACCGCTATCTGTTATTGTACACTTCGTGCTATTATATCGATTGTAAATTATAGATTATAAATTAGTAAGAAGCATATTATATACAGTTAATAAAGAAATAATTGACTGTAAATGAAATGGAAATATTTGAAATCTAACGTTTTAAAAATAAACAACAAGATAACAAAAATACAAACATTAGTTCTTTTAAAAAACACTTCTATAAATTGCAGCTCGAAACATAGAAGCTTATTTTGTATTGAAAGGAAATCAAAAAATTATGCTCCAAAAATTAATATTAATATTATTCTTTATATGACAAAAATAGTAATTGTGTACAGTTAATTTCCATATGTGTAATATGTCTACATATATATGCATAATTATTAAAACTTCTGTGTCTATTTATAAAGCAGCTAATTAGCGTTATTGTATCGATTTACTTATCAACGCAACAATAAGAGAAGAAGAGGACAGGAGTCAGAAAAGAGGCTAATCGGACTTCTGACATGCACATGTCATCTTCATGAAAAAAGAAAGAGTTATCCAAAACTCGGAGGGAGAGAGACAAAACCATAATTCATACCTCAATCCATCAAAAAGGGTAAACTTCTCTATTGTTCTTGAACCAGCACACCCCCTTCCCACCACACTAAATATCCGCGTACCGACGTCACGCGCACGAATCACAAATGAGCATAATCCACTCCTCGGTATATATAATTACCCCTAAAGAAGAATTCGGGCTCGGAACTCCGTCTCTCGTTCTCTATGCTTTTATTCTTAATAATACAAACCAAGTCGCCTCTTTCGCCTCTTTCTCTCCCCCCTAGCAACAACGGTTATTCGTTATACACGCATCAAACACACTATTTCTCCCTCTCTCTCTCTCTCTCTCTCTCTCTCTCCCTCGCACTGTCCTTCCGTCTCGTCAGTCTCGTGCCCCACTCCTCGATAGCGCCCGCCTTCCTCGAACGTTTTAGCACCGGCGCGGTGCGCGCCCGGAACGGAATTATGGGTGGTATTCCTAGCATTATATATATACGGCGGATGACTCGATTGCGAACGTGTCCCGACCGGTACGGACTTGTCGGCTGCGCGTGCTCACCGGTGAATCAGCTGTCACGGCCTCTGCACATTCACCCCGACGGGCACCAGTGCACGCGGAAGTTTCAGACGGACAGGAGCTGAACCATCGGACGACCTCAACCTCCCTCTCTCTCTCTCTCTCTATCTCTGTGCCAAAACGTTCCGCGATCTCGTATATATAGTACATCTCGCGCCCTCTTTGGATTTGTTTCCTCGCGCGATCGTCGGTCGCGGCGGACGAGCCTCCGAATACTGGATTTTTGAATCGAGCGCGCGCTCCGCGGCTCGCGGACTCTCCACCGCGGTGCTCCCGTCGCGCGTCCATTCGTGCAATACGTTGACCTGTGCGGCCCGAGCGCCTGCTCCGCCGAATCGGTGCGCGTACATAATACCGGCGGTCTTTTCTTTTTTTAACGTACCTGCGCGTCCTCCGGCGAAATCCCGTGGCCGAGTCGCGCAACAAAGAAGAGGAGAGAGGAGCCTTTGGGGATAGCGAGTGAGCAGCGCCATGCCGCCACGGAGTTTCGAGGGCGAAAAGCCGCCAGCAACGGACGCCCTCAAAGTGCTCAGGACTATGTGGCTGACTCGGGCGAGCGCCAGGTGCAAGCGGTGTCGGATCAGGCTGGTGTGCCACCCGAGGATTTTGCGCGAGCACGCCCGCGAGTGCAGGATCCCTGACGGATTTAAGAAGTTTGTAGCCTTTACATTGTTTCACGCGCAATATCTCCTAATATATCCTAGGACGTAGAGATTAATTTTCCGCCGAGAGAGCGCGCGAGCATTGCTCCGAAAAAGCGTCGGTGGCGATGCGCGCGTCCAGTGGGAATTTCGCCGACGAAAGTGCAGAATCCTTCAATTAGCGCCTCGACGTTCAATTGGAGCAATGTCTTTCGAGCCGGGCGCATATAGATATAATACATACAAATGTGACAAGCAAAACGACTGGAAATCATTAACGTTCGCGCGTGTTTGACGATATTATCGTATATATCTTTTCAATTTGCGATTTTAATCAATTAGCGCAAGCAAGTGTAAATATTCCTCGTGCGCGAAAAAGCGAGTGCGTGTATAATTAGCTTGTAAAAGAAGGTTGCGTATAAATTTTATAATTTTCTCCTGAGAAACTGGATATCGGAGCACGGCGGCACGGCTGATATTTATACATGGTTTTATGCTTTTTTGATTTACTATCGCGATCGATCCAATTTTTCAGGAGGATAATTAAGAAGGCCCTTGGGGCATTTTTTAAATACGTTTTCACTTCATATACATAGTTATAATGTTTATTATAGATATTTTCCCATTTAATAGTTATAGTACTTAATATTTATTATACTTGCTGAGGGTATTAAAATTAAAATCCAGAAATGGGTAGCTTTTTAGGACTGAAGTTCAAAAAACTTTTTTCAACGTTTAATACGTATAATAATCGTAAATAAGAATATTTCATATACACAGGATTTATTATCAATTTCTTATATGATAAGAAATACTTAAGTAATTAAAAAAGCAGTAATTACGCTATATATGTGCCTTTGTTGGGCGAAATTTTTCTTAGTTAAAGATAGGAGAGCATTCCTGAATCCTGCAAGTATGGATTCGAATGATTTGATTTGTCCTTTTTTTTTTATTTTAAAATCTTAACATAAAATGAGAATCGTTTGTAAATGCGTATGTATTGGTTCATAGTTTCCGGTTAATACATACTTTACCAAAATTATTATCGACACGTAAAAGTAACAAAGTGTGGAATTCAAATACCGAATAGCATCGCTCCAATTTGGGCGGAGGTATACTATATTTATCTAGCCAGGGAGGTACGTGTCCATTTATTTTACTATCAGTTTCATTCTAATGCCCATATAAAAATTATATATTAATCAGATATAGTAAATATAAATGAAAATCCAAAAACTTTATTAGAATATGAGCGAAAAACAATCACCATTAATATCATTCGACTCCATACTTTAAAAGATTCAAGAGTGTTGTCGTTTCTGACAAATGTAAAACCTCCTAATCTTATTTGAATTATTTTATTATTTTTAATGATTGTCAGAGCAGCAATTACCTGATAAGACGGTCAAATTATATATATGTTTTATAATTAACTATCCTTTAATCTAGTAAAAATTTTATTTTATTACAAATTGTTTTAAAATCTATTCAATTTTTAAATTCTACATTAATTTTCTTGAAAATTAAGTTTTGGTCATATATTGGCACACATATTTTGGAATATTGGTACATTTTTTTTAAATAGTCAGATATTGATATGTTCTTGGTATTTTCGTTAATTATTCGCGTTTTAAACAATAATATGATTTTGAAGTAAGATTTCAATGATTGATCGCTCGGCAAACTTCTGTCCCATTATTGATTCGAATAACCTACTGAATGTCGCTACTTAAATAAACGTCCACAAACGAAGTTTATGCAAACGATTCCAAACCTTCTAATTGGTTTTAAAGAACCCGTAACGCAAGTCCTGGATTAGCCCGCGAAAATTAGTATATAAATTTTTAGAAGGTTCAGATGAAAAGTACTCGTTTTATACTTTCCATCTCGAGGACTACCTCTTCCCCCCCTCTCGCTATCTCTCTTTCTCGCTGATTAATATTATGTAGGGCTACTGCAGATTCGTAGTTTTTTTCTTCTCTTTTGACGTTCTTCATTCTTATTGCATACGTCTTTTGCACACTCCCAGCAAAGGATGCAGGGTTTAGGGGCTGGAGAAGGGGGTCGAAATTGCAACGGTAAAAAGGAAAGAAAAAACGCTCCATATAGCCACTGCCGATGTGCTGCTTTTATTATACATACTTCTTAATATACGCGTATAATAATACGCGTGGCTTGTGGTGCAAAATGGCAAGACAGACAACAACGCTCGTTTCACGCGAAAAATTTTAGTGTGTGCGTGTGTGTGTGTGTGTGTGTGTGCGCGCGCGTGTGCGTGTTCTTTTCTTCCGCTCTATTGCTTGTTCTGCTCCCATCATCAGACGTGAGGCGAATCGGGCGCAGAAAACGATTCGCGAAGGGTGTAATCGGTTCTCTTTTATTTTTTTGTCGGGACAATGATTTTGTTTTATTTTTTCTCTTTTTAAATCGATTCATTTTCAATATCAAACCGAAGCTTTCATTTTTCATTATCTGCGGCTTCTTTGTGGTTTTGTATTCTTTTTATTGAAATGTTCAATCTTTGATGTGTCAAGAGCTACCGACTCTTAAATAAGAATCTAAAAGGAGTATCGCATGATGCACAGTTATATTTATTACACAGAGAATTTAATTGTACATAATATATATATATATATATATATATATATATATATATATATATATATATTTACATCAATATTTTTCTTTAACAAATTATTAGGAAATAATAATTATTTCCTAATGTTATTATTCCCATTTCCTATGTTAAATAATATTTAAAAAATATCTAAAAAATATTTTTTAATAACTATTTAATAAAATTAGGAGTGGAACCCATAAAAAAATTAAATATTTTATACATTACTATCTATTTTGTTGATGTTCGTGAATAGTGCGATTACGATGGAATTATTGCGTAACATGATGCAAAGGCTGTACTTAACATACAACGACATGTACAACAGTCAACATAAGTATAAATTAAAATATTATAAAGAAATGTATAGGGATAAACATTGAAGAAGAAAAAAAGCTAAGTTCAAATGTATGTTAATAGACCTTTTGCATTATAAAAACATTCAATACGTATAATTCCATCTTACGCGCGGTGCAAAAATGTCCAGATAAAAGATGATAAATAAAATGCAAATTAGGCGTTATATTCTGAAAAGCAAATACGAGTATGTTTTATAAATAGACCTTGGATATCTACCCCAATTATACGACGAGTCGTTTTTTCTTTCTCAAAATTTCATATATATATATATATATATATATATATATATATATATATATATATATATATTATATGCGGAATGGCGCAGGCATGAGCGTGCATTGCCCTCTCTCAATCTCGAATGTAGTTAGCCACATTATATACACACAATTATTCGGGCGAATGAATTGACTCTTAACATATTTGTACATTTATACAGTTATATATACTGCGCATGCGATTACCATAAGTATCGAACATCAATAGATAAAAATTATGGAAATTAAACCCTTTATTATTAAATGTTGGCGAGTGCGTATTATATTAATGTTTTCAATGATTTTGTTTTTAATTTTATAAAAATACTTTGGAAATTTGTTGAAATTTCACGCGAGATGCTCATCGCCAAATAGAGAAGTAAAGAACTTTCGATAGTCTGAAATATTTTCGGTAATATTTAATATAAATCATTCGTTGAAGGGCGCCACACTTGTATATATTTGCAAAATGTTACGATTTCTATAACAAGTTAACAGTTCATATGTATTTTTGTAAATTTAATAAAAAAGGGGAGGATAGAAGTTTTAGATAGTAGAGTTTTACGATAGGATAGCTAATAGCGAAGCAATTTTTCAGAACCGCAGACGTTCTTACCCAACTATATCGTTATGTATACGAGGGTATACTCGAGGGTATATATACATAGATATTTGAATAAATCCCCCGATCTATCAAACATTTACACGCCGGATGAGTGTTGCCCCTCCCCTATGACCCCCCCTCCTCCCAATTTCTCCAGCACATCAGAGAGTGGAAGAAAGGTATAGCCAAAGATATATGAAGTGAGAGGGACGGAGAGAGATAGACAGAGACAAATCCCGAGAGACCACGGCGGCGATTATACGAGCGGCGCGAGAACAGGAAACAGCGACGATCATCGGGTATAATTTGCATATTAATCGCTCGACCCTACGCGATAAATTGGCCCCCGGTTTTCGAGTGTATATCCCCGCCGCGCGATGAGGCGCTCACGGATAATCCTCGGGAAAAGATAATTCCCTGTATATGAATACATATACGAGTACCTATATACACACATACATACATACATATATATATATATATATATATATATATATATATATATATATATACGCATCAACCTTATATACCTGACTCGAAACAAAAAGCACTGGTCACGGCAAGAGTGAGAGAGGGAGAGGGAGAGAAAGAAACATAGAAAGTTACTTAATTGCAACGCACACCCTCGCGTTCGAGTGCGCTGCAAGTTTCGAAATTATATATAGGAAATATAGGAATGTACACGCGGGGCCACTTCTGTATAGCAGAGAAGGGTTGACTGGCTGGGCGTTAACGAGTTCGCAAAAACACATCGGCACGGCCTACCTCATCTCGTCCTCTTCCCCCTCTCGCACAGCTGATATAACTCGTGTGTTAAAAGCTTGATTATTATACGACACGTGCTCATAATACACGAGGGATTCATGCGGGATACGTGGGGAAAAATATATTGGGCGTGTAGGATGTAATACCTCGCGCATACATTATATAATTATATATATATATATACATACATAAGGCGGTATGATGGAGAGAAAGAGCTGGTGGAATGGCAGTGGATGACGTAATGCATTAAGCGTGTCGCAGTAGCAGCAGCAAAAAAATGGAGATTTGATCCAAGGGGTGTAATTTATATATATATATATATATATATATATATATATATATATATATATATCTGGCGACCCCACGGCGACGCACGGTAGGTGGATTGCGGATTGATTAGGAATTCTCGAGAATTATATCGGAGTGAAAATAAGGAAGCCAAAGAGCGAGGGAGAGAGAGGTGGGAAAATCAGTCGGTATTATAATATAAGCATTAGCATAGAAACCGCGTATATATCAATTTATAATATACCATCGCGCTTGTTTTATTTATTTAATTAAAAAATACTTCATAGAATTAACGGTTTAACAGTTTGAACGTCCGCTTCATAACATACGGTTAAGAAGCCGAGCTGGTGTATTCTTCGGAAGAAAAAACATGGAAATTCATTCGTTAAAATTATTATCAGCAATTTAGCAGCGATATGTACAAGTTTTAACTATAATTTCGAGATTTTAACGGATTTCTTCTCTTACGTTAAAGCTGTCGAGGTTTACGATTCCTCTCATTTTCGCGAAGCAAAAGACATAAAAAAAAAGAGCAAGATGCGCGCATCTTTAATTTTTTTTCTTATATACGAGGAATAACGCGATCCCGCGGCCCGCTGCATTCCGAGAATTGCGCGAAAAGCGGCGGGCGGTAAAAATGCAACGAGGCTTCCCCGTCTGTTTTCTCTCCACTCGTTTTACCGAAGGCAGAAAATCGAAGAATAAAAAAGCAGGCGCATGATCAAGTATATCTACTTAGTCTCGGTGCGGAAGACTAGAGGTGGTGCGCCGAGGGAGGCCTTCGTTGGCTCCGTCATTCTCGTTCTTTTCCTCGCTCGATTGGAGAGCGGGAACGACGCATGGCTATATAGCGTTGCGGCAGTGACAAACAAGCCTCGAGTATAAAGCAAGGTAGCAGCAGAGTGACAGAGAGGGGGGGGCGAGAGAAGGGACAGAGAAAGGGAGAGAGAGAGAGAGAGAGAGAGAGAGAGAGAGAGAGAGAGAGAGATGTAGAGAGGAGGAACGGGTGGCATAGAGAAGAGTGGCAAGAGGGGTGGGGGAATGAGCAAAAGCGAGGAAGAGAAAAATCAACAGGGGGCGTCTCGTATATATAGAAGCGCTTCGTGGCCGCATGTTTACGCATTCGCGTCGCGCAGAATCGCCGGGGAGTTCCCCACCCCTATCCATACCCCTCCGTTACGAGCCAAGGGTTGTTACAATGGAGTCTTAATCGATTTCTTTTGAATTCCAATATTTGTTCTCCAAGCGGGACGTGTTTAATTTCGAGTGGCGCACGAGTGTGTGGGTCTGAGCACACACTTAATAACATCGAAATGGTGAAGAGTTCAGCTTCCAGTTCAACAAACGCTGCACTTACTTGTATAACTATTCTTGTAAATTCGTGACACTTTGCTCCTTACACTTTTGGCTTCGTTCGATAATTGACTTCTTGTGAGTAGTTTTGTTGCCATAAGGACACGAAGCTCGTTCATAAATGCGTGTATTTTTAAATATTTTTAGTTGTCTATACTTCTGACCTACAATACACAATGAATAAATGCCAGCATGACAGGTGCATATGACGAGAACTGCGAATAAACGTCCAGTAAGTTCAGGGGGACGGAATTGAACGCGAGAACGGAAGATCTTGAGTGTGATTTCCTACTGTGAATGATTCCAAATGTCTTCTTCTGTTACGCTTTCATGACAATTGCCCTATATACAATACGAATATATGCAATTGTATAAAGGTTTTTAGTTCAGGGAGCGCTGACTTGCTCGTAAAGGATTCAGTATCGTTTTATAGGTTCACGAGCTAATGTTTTTTCTGTGTCGCTGATTTAAGACAACGTGATTGCCACGCCTAACTATGACTCCGGTTTTTAAGATACGAGATATTTTGGAACGAAAATAGTAATATTTCGAAAAATTAAAATAAATTTATTTTGTAATTGAATCCGATTGATAAAGACGCATACCACAACAAAACGAATTCGTAGACGACAGCTCGTGGAAAAAAGTGATAGGGGTCCATTTTTTTTTAAATTAATGTTCGATGTCTCTACTATTACTTCTAGATTTGTAAAATTTCGCCACGAATCGGCAAGTGGTCAAGTTAAATCTTTATTTTATAAATTGAAACGTTATAGTTATTGTTTAAGGTTGCATTATATGAATTATCCACGAATAATTATCCACGTGCAGGTAGATTGTCAAATTTACAAATGTTGAGCTTTGAACAACGATCTTTAATTTCCAATTAATACGTATGTAAGCTGCAGCTGTGTTGTATTGTAAAACCAATACCATTAACTTTCGTTAAACAAAAGTAAATAGAAAGCTTCTGATGCTTTTGTATTTTGACTTATTCATCTTCGAAAATAAGTAAGTTTTTATGTTCCAGGAAGTGTATTTTAAAGATTTTTTGTTTCTTACACATTTTTTTGTTTGTAAAATTCATATTTTAAAAAGCAATTCCGGTGAAGCTTGATTGAAAACTCGATGGGCCCGGTATTATAGCTTGGATTTCCGACCAAGCCAGTCGATCTCGAGCTATGAGTGATTAATAATCAATACGTAACAGTTTATGTAGAACGAAATTTTTCATTTTTTCAACTCCTGTTTTTGTGCGCAGCGAAATACGTATTTTTCGAGCAGTAAGAATTACCGAAGCGCACTAAATGCTCGGCTATAAATAATAAAACGCTTTTCACCATTTAGCAAATAACAGCAAGGAACCAGCATTTATTGTTTATTATACTCTGCTTTATGCTTTTCTCCATATTTTATTTTACGGTTTATGGGTTAGTCTTTTTGGTGTGTGAGAAACATTCACATGCTTATGAATACTGCGGTATATTATATAATGGAAAATTGCAAGAAATTCTACAAGCCTTTTAAATCTTCAATTACGTGTACATCTTTTTTTTCATTTATAAATTGGAAAGATAAATTTTACTCTTGCGATCGACAATGCAAAAATTTTAGTCTAGCAATTAAATGTCGAAGACGATAATTTAGTAAGCGCGCCCAATTACACACCGAAAATATTGGAAATCTTTTTGTTCCTCAGACTTTTTATCGAGAAGCAAAGCGGCGTGTAAATTGGAATCAATGAATAGTAGACAAAGATTTTTTTTGCTTTTTTTATCCGAATAAAGGCACAATGCATTCCAATAATTATTCGGTCAACCGGAAGTTGGAACACAGTGGAATTCTAACTCTAGCTCCGTCTACATCCTATTCAAGACTCGTTTGAGAATCTTAAAGAAGTCGTTCCAACTATTATATACGAAATAAAGCGAATGTATAGCTTAAAATTCGCATAAAATAGAAAACGCCCGATTCTTTTGGGTGGAAACCGGCGTAAAATTACGCTGGAATCGTTGATCGGTGAATCGTGGATTTCCTATGGTCCATGTATATTCATTCCTGTCCAACTTGCATCTATATACCTCGGCTCTTCTAAGTATAAAGTGGCGCTGTAACGCCCCCTTTTCTCCCGCTCCGAATATTTACTCTCTCCCTCTCTCTCTCTCTCTCTCTTTTCCTCCACCTGCTCCTTGTTCTGCTCAGAATATGTTCTCCCTCTGGATCCGGCTGAACCTGGACCACTGCACCGCACCGCAGACTTATCTATATATCTCCCTAGATCTCTGCCGCGATAGCGAGTGAGAGAGAGAGAGAGAGAGAGAGAGAGAGAGAGGGGGGGATGCCCCCCGCGGCTCTTCTTGCGCCTCCTCCCCCGATCGAAGGAGTCGAAAAGCCGCGGGGAGCTGGGTATGACCCCTGCAGAACGTTTCGTCCGAACGGACGAGGAGGGAAACGGGAGTCTGGTCCAGGGGCTGGGGCGTAAGGCGCGCGCGAAGCCACCGGCGTCGAAGCCCCTCCCCCGCTCTATTCCCTTGGCATCTCTCTACCTGATGGCGGGTCTATATCGCGGACGGAGCACGTCTTTACGCTACACGGCGGCTCGCTCTTTGTACCATGCGCTCGTATAATATTGTGCGCGTGTGTTAGCGGCGGTGCGCATATACCGCCCGACGCGGAAAGTTCAGAAATCGCATTTTCCCTCCTGTACGTACGTACGTACGTTCGTTCGTTCGCTCGCTCGTTCGTTGCCCACGCTCGCTCCGACGCGCAATGCCGCGCATCCGCAGCTTCTCGCTCGATCTCTCTCGCGCTCAAACAGTTTAGGCGTGTTCATCCATTGTCGATGTATATATAGGGCGAGTTTTTACGCGCGTCCTTTTCTTTCGCCGTATATCCTCTCCCCCGCCCCGACAGCCCTCGCTTTGCCCTCACTGCCGCTCCCCCTCTCTCCCGCCCTTTCTCTTTCTCGTTCCGGCCTGTATATAACCAACGCGCTGCCCTTTTTTAAGGCTACCAGCAGTTTTTTTATACTCTTTCTCTTTTATTTTAAGGAGTGTGCGACGAATTAATTAGCTGCTTAATTTGAGGCGCAGCTGGTTTTAAAGAAGCGATAAAAAGGAAGAATATAACACAGGCCGGGAGAAGAAAAATTACATCCGAAGCGGTGCGCCGGTTTTCTTATGTTATTTTATACGTCGAGCCGCCGAATGGAAATTTAGCAACGAAAACGATGTTTTCTCACTGACTTAGAGAAATCAATGGACACAAATACGTTTTATTCGCATAGCTTAATTTTTTTTCATTGGGATTTCCTATTTCTTACATAGGATTCGGAAAGATGTAAATGAAGTCTATTGTATATATATTTATTATGTTGGAATTTTTTACGATCATATTTGTGATATTAGTATACATGTAAAAATCTCTGTGCAAAAGACTTCGTTGACTTATTTTAAATCAAAGAGTTGCATAAGACTTCTTTCAATTTATTTAAATAATTTAAATGTTGGACCAAACAAATACAGAGATTTGGTAAAATGGTAAAATTGAGTAACGTTGGGCTGTTATATTTTGATTTGTTTTATCTTTTATTTCACATTCTATGGGGAGTGTTTATAAGCATAAGTACTGTATGATTATCATTATATTAATATTGCAGATTATTGTACAAAGACTGTAAGACGGAAAAAATAGATCAGTGAAACAATTATAGAAGATTTAACTTCAGCCTGGATATTTAACAGCTAAAGATAATATTTGCGTCTTATGAATAATAATTTTACATAGTTAGTAAAAGAAACTTATATACAAATTTTCCGTATTATATACATTGAATTTCAGGTTAAATAATTTTTAAACACACATATAAAGTTACTCGAGAGGTCACTCACTCATACACAATTCTGAATATTCATCAAGCATAAAACGTGTGTTGAAAAGGGAGAATTTACAAAAGTATGTTACGAGTATTTATAGAATTATTTTCAGAGAGATTTCATTTAACAAACCGTGGATACGGATTGCATAATGAAAAATGCACGGTTTATGAAAAGTAGTCCTAAATATTTAATGCCCCATCATCTTAAATTCACAATTCTATTTTCTCTTAACGTCGGAAGCAGTGAAAGCCAATTCTATTATTTATTTCTCTCCCTGGTTAAAGAGCGACTATTGGAGCACTTATTAAATCATTTACAACAATTAGTTACGCTTAATGCAATGAATTAATTTATCCATTCCTATATACGTATACTTCATAAACACATATAACCAGCTGGATTGTTATTTAAACCCAGCATTGTTATTTAAACCCGGCATCGTGTCGATTCCGAGAAATACCGCGGGCGATCGGAGCGCTGCAGCGGCAGTAGCATCAGCGAGCTGCGAAGGAGATGCTTCCGCCCCACCCACACTTTGCTGCTTATGCGCGGCGCGAGGTTTTTATCGTTTCTCTTTTTTTCTATTGGCCTGTCTTTTAGGCTCGAGCGTGAAAGGAGAGGTGGAGTTTTTTCTTTTCTTTATTCTTCTCTCTCTCTCTATCCCCTCCTCCTTCTCTTTCTTTCACTTTTTTTCTTCAGGGTGATCGAATAGATCCTCTCCCGAAATGATCTCTAGACCCTTTTTAACGGAAAGGGATACGCGAGCGTTCGTTGGAATTGATTCGGAAGTTCGAATCTTCTTTATTACATTCGGCGGCATTTAACTAAAGCATAGAAAAACGAAACTTGTAGGCAACGGCTGATTTTGTTATCTTCATGAATGGAGAAAAGTATTTCGTTAAATGTTATTTTTTGTAAATGATAAAATTATAATTAACTTTAGTATTATAAATTATAATTGCAAATGGGTGAATAATTTGTATCATATATTACGCACCATATAATGATCAAATATAGATATATATATATTTAGTTAAATATATACAAGATAAACTTTAATTTATATTTAGAAATTTTTACATTACAGCAAATGTTGGATTGTTATATGTTATAATACAGCTAGTTAATAAATGATCAATCTTTCATCGTTGAAACTCGGTGTAGCCCCGTTTTTCTTTTGATTTTACACATATACGGAATGTGCCAATTTTATTTGGACAACGTAATATCTCAGAATAGGAGAATATAAAGAAATCAATTACATTATGCTTTTATAATACAATAGACACAATACGACGGTAGTCTTTTTGCCGAGGGAGGGTGGTCAAGTTTCAAGACCCTTTAAAGATAATTATTAATCATTTGTTTAAAAAATAAGAAAGAAAATGTTCAAAATGCAAATAATTTTGCATAAATAAGGCGGGATGAATATTTTCCTTTTTAATATAAATAGTGCGATATTTTATTCAAATGATCTTGAACTTTGAAACAATGAACATCATTGTCCGGAACAATTGCTACATAAACAGTTTTTATTGTAATTGATTTAAACGTAGATATTTTTTGGTGGGTTGAAAGAAACTTTGAAAGATTAAAAGTTGTTAAAACGACAGTGGAAGAAAACTGCCACCATATTTAGGCATGAGAAATTAGTAAGAAATTTTAACTGTTTTCTATTATTGAAAAGTTAACATCGATATCAAAATAGTAGAGCGGCATATATGGGAGGAACGCAAGCTGCGATAAACGTCATATTAAAACATATTATAGATAAATACGTTGGAGAGGAATAAAAAAAAGGCAATATAGATTTCTAGATTTTATGGTGCTAATATTCGACAAGGAACTAAGATAAAAACAAAGGAGCGTAAATGTTTCGTCGACTATAATAATGCGATATAGTACTTCGGGATTATATAAATGGATCGCAATCGATCCGTTATACAATAGGTATATAAATTTTGACAAAAGGATTGGTTATATAGTCCATAATACACTGTCGAAAGAGACACTCACGCTGGCGCAATATCAGCTTTCTTTTAAAATCTCTTTAAATTACGGAGACCTATTCAAAACGATCCTATTACTAATAAATTCATTCGTATCGCGCATTATAAGCTCGAACAAAACGAGAAAGTCCTTTTAACCGGTTGCACAACCTCTCGTGCGCACAAAACAAAGATGTGTAGGTATACCTGTACTGTGTACACTGTACACAATACACATACACAGTGGGTGCGAAGAGCTCTCGTAATTTGGAATTTCTTACAATGCCGCCCGCTACAAAATCGTTCTCTACTTGGTGACAAATTAGTATTTTCTTCTGCGGCTTCTTCTCTTCACAGCTCTCCTTCCGAGTGCAGATAATTATAAGCGATGCCCATAAATACGTTTATCTACACGCCCGATTTATACAGCGGGGAAGGGGCAATATTTACAGGTAATAAACTACACCTTTCGAGCATATTGAACTACCGGGAACTGTAGTAAAATTTAGTATATTCAGGACGCCAGAGATGCATCGGCAGATTTATCTGCATTCCAAGCGCATTATACGGCCTGGTAATCATTCCGTCGAAATCTCTTAAATAAACCGCTCTCCGCGTAAAAGCGCGATCACGGCATGAATTAAACAAAAAGAAAAAGAAAGAAAAAAGAAAAAACAGGAACAAAGAAGTCCAGACGAAGATGAAGTAAAAGAAGGAATAGAACGATAGAAAGGCGAGAGAGGCGGGAGGGAGTTATAACGTAAAGCTGAACAACGACCGTCAAATTACCGTTATCGCGTGTACTCCGCCCGCATCGATTCGATAAAAGAGGAGGAAGGGCCGCCAGTCGATGAAGGGAAGAACTAGCGCATTTTTCTTAACGTAATAGAACAATCCTAAATTCTCCGAGGCGTCCTACTATATACTAACGAGTCCATACGTTTTCCGTGAAAACTGAGAGCTGCGCGGGCCAAAGGTTCGATACTCCCTCCCGTTCTCTTGCAACTTGTGGCTTCCGATACGGCTCTCCGATTCCGCGAGCGAGAACGCCAAGCCCCGCGTTGCATATCGCGAACACAAGAAGTTTATATCGTATCTATAGGACGTATAGGCAGAAGGGGGAAGGGGTGAAAAAGAGCTGAGACAGAGGGAGAGAGAAGGGTAAGCTCGCGAAAGTGGCTTCTCTCTCGCTCGCTCGCTGGCGCTGCACATGTGTACGAGACTTTCCGGGAGAGGATGTAGAGTCCGAGAATCGCGAAGGAGCGCCGCCAGAGAGGAAGAGTTGGGAAGAGTTGTATAGGCGGGAGAGAAAGAACGTGTGCTCGTGTACATGCGACTGTGTGTTACGGAGTGCTGCAGGTGTGAGTGAGTGAAGCTAGAGCAACAGTGTATATGCGTGCGTGTGAATACACACACACACACACACCCATATATATATATATATATATATATATATATATATATATATATATACGCATATAAAAGCCAAGAGTGGTGCGCCCCTTGGCAGCGCGGACTCGACGAACCGGTACACCTCTCTCTCTCTCTCTCTCTCTCTCTCTCTCTTTTACTCACTCACTCTTGCAACCTCGGCACGCGGGCGTGCACGAAAATACCATCCTTCTTCTGAGTCGCCACAAAACTCGCGCTATAAGTCGCTGGGAAACGATGATGCACCGTGGCGCGGAAGCGCCTTTCGTTCTCCAATTTATACATTAAAAATTTATATATATATACGAATCCGTTTTTCAGAATCGAGTACACGGCACGCTATATATATAGGCGAACGAGCGAAGTTCGCGACACAGGAACGCGAATGTCCACAAGGTCAAAAGCCATCTTGTTGATATGTCCACCAACGCGCGTTAAAATGATATATCTCGACAGATTCCAATAGGAAACCTTCTCATCAGGTAGTACGTTTAATTCTCTATATAATTAGGGGGAGGGGTAGGACGGTTGGCCCAATAAATAAGAAACTTCGTAATAGTCGCACGGTTGCCGGTGCCTCGGCCGCGGGGAACAGCCCCCCCCCCCCGACAGGTGACCACGCATTCGATTTCTCGATGATCGAGGGGCGCTTCTATTTCCGGGCACAAAAGAGGGCGCAAACGTCCGTGCCGAAACGTGCGCACTAGTGAAGATAAAGGATTTATTGTATTATAGGTGCAGTGAAGGGGGCCGAGAGAGAGAGAGAGAGAGAGAGAGGCGTTACGTATAATGAAGGTGCGCGCTCGGACGTTGTTAAAGTTCCACGGCAGTGAGCATTACTAGTTCTTTCCAGGATGCAAGAACGGAGTACGGTCGATTATTAATGCTTATTAAGATTAACCGTTGGGCAGTAAGACAGTTAGAGGCAGAGGAAGGGAGCATCGCATTGTTCCAGTGATTCTCCACTCCGGCCTTATGAAGCTCATTTATGTAGTTGCGCGTCCGCTGCTCCGAAATTTTGACATTGAGTGCACGATTCCACGTTGACCCGCATAACACTCTATAAAGCAATTGCCGAACAAGATATAGAATTCTGGGACTAATGTTTCACGAGAGCGAGCGAGAGAGCCAGAGAGAGAAAGAGAAGATTTTAGGGGGTTTCACTACGTTTTGGAAATTGTTCCATGCCACCTGCCGCTGTGACTTATGAAAAATGAAAGCCAGCAATTTTTGGCCGAATACAGTACGTAGCGGGGGCTGCGTCAATAAATTTTCCCCGGAGCATTGTCACTGTGAGTTGTATATCGGCGCAGTACCTCCGACGCCCCCCTGCTCCTTCCAGAGTCCGAGCACAAGAGCATGGCCGTAGCCAAAATTTAAATTTCCGGTTGCGTGACCGGGCACCGGTAAACGAGGGCACGGGCGCGCGTGCGGCGCCGACCTCTCGTGCGCGCCGTAAATTAAAACGAAAATTTTCTCGAAAACGACCCCCGCCGGCGACGAGCTCGCGAAAAATATTGACGCGGAGCGTTGGCACGCTCTCGGAAGTTCGGCGCGTTCGATGTATGGGAAAATAGCGCGCGTGGGGGCGAGCGCTGTTTTGGCGCTGTTCACGGCATCGTCGTGGGGTGCGGGGGCGGGGCGGGGTGAAGGAACTGGGAAGTACAAGTCGACGTGACCGCGCGCGGATAATAGCCGCGTGTATTATCTAATGCGCGGTTGGACGTGCGTAAAGCGAAAAAAGTAAATTTTCGGAACGTAAGTCTCTCTAATGGCGCGGATTCCTTAAACAACGTAAGAGGTTGCTGTCCTACCTCCGGGCAATTATAAATTATTATTAGCCAGCGGTAAGAGCCGAGACTCTGCGAGGGCTCGTGTCGTAACACGCGAGAGATTCTCGTGCTGGTCCGAAAGACTTTTTCACTTTTCGAAAAGAAAAATTTTTTTTATTCACTTTACGAAACCAGCTCTCGATCACATAAAATAAATATAGAAAGAACAACGTACTCGTCTGGAAGGAAGGTTCGGAATATAACGTTTGTTGTTTTCATTCATACATTAATATATAAAGATTATTATTGTACAGCTCAGGAAATAGGAAATGATCCTTCTCATAATTACTATTACGTGCGCGGATTTGTTTAACTCGAGAAATATCAAGATTTTTCAATATTATACTCCTCCATTGTTGTTGGATGTTAAATACACATATTTTTAAATATCCTAAATTCCAATTACGACAGGCTTATTTAGGATACTTTAAACTTTTGTTCTAGGAACTTTTCATCGGAAACGTCAACAAAGTTAAGCGGTTGTAAATATATCGACGCATTTTCAGAGCGCTCTCGCGCGCGCACACATACACACGCATGCAATTTTTCCGCCACATGATTCCTATGTACATAAATATACATGAACATAATCGCACGCGCGGGCGCGTACACACACATACACGCACACGCACACACGCACACACACGCGCGCGCGCGCGCGCAACAGCGCACATAAACCAAGCAAGCGCGCGATACGGTAGAAAAATTCTCGTCCGCGCGCGAAATCTTTTTCCCGCTCATATGTACCCCGTCCTGTCTCGGACTTTTCCAAACACACACACACACACACACACACACACACACACACACACACACACACACACACACACACACACATACATAATCCTATATACCAAGAATTCCATCCGCAACCCTCTCGCGGGCCGGGGAAAAAGAAAATCGCCTCCGCAAGTGAGGGACAAAGCCGAAAAATACCTTAGCGAGCTTCTGCTTACCTTGTGGCTCGGATAGCTCGGAAAAAGACGTTCCGATCCTTCTCCTCCTCTTCCTCCTCCTCTTCGCCCTTCTCCTATATCCCGCAGCGCAGGGTCCAGCTGTGGTCGAGGAGAGTCACGAGCGTGTATATATAAGTATGCACCGAGCACGCGCCACTTGTCGCGCTCGTGCACGCCGACTTTCTCTCTATCTCCCTCGCTCTTTTGTGTATATCTATCTATATATATCTATCTATCTATATATATATATATATATATATATATATATATATATATATATATATATATATATATATATATGTATATAGCGATACGGCACGCGGTCGCTCAGCAGCGTGCGGGGAATAAACAATGGGCTGGAGATAGCCTCTGCCCCGCGACTGCAGTCCGATGGGCCGATGCTCCTCCGCGGGCACCAGCTAAGGACTACGGACAAAGCTATCCTCCTACGCGGGAGGACGGCCGTTGCCCGCGTACATTACGCTCGGAACCTCGTGGACCTCTCACTACTTATGCGGGCATAAGCGCAAAGAATCGCGCACTAACAACAATCACAACGAACCAACAGGAACTACAACAACAACGAGCGACGATCAATCAATCGAAACTGGAGAAGCGAAATGTATCACGGCGCACGGTTCACTTCTCTCACAATAATACGCACACTATATTTAATATGGATCGTAAGTCACTGTTTGACAATGGCCAGACACAATTACCCAAATAATATAAATATACCATACATCCAAGTATATTTTATATATAACCTTTATTCTTAGATTTGAACACTAGACGCACAACGCGTTCACACACCTTCTCCTCCACTTGCAATAATTATATCTATATCTGCACGTATATCTATGTATATTCACGTACATACGTACATACATACATACATACATACATACATACATATACATATATCAATATATATGTATAGACATATATATGTAATATAAAATCACATAACGCACTGCACAACGCGACGTCGACGCGGCTCGACCGAGACTGAAGAAACCGAAGCCGAGCCGAGGCGCTGAACAACCGCGTCGACTGCCTGCTGCGTGCGCGCCGCTCCGATCGCAGACGAAGCGCGCGCCGCGCGAGTGGCGGGCTATGCGCGGAGCTGAGCTGCGATGGTGGCCCCTCGCGCGGCCGCGCGTTCGCCATCGGAGGGAGCGAGAGAAAGAAGGATGCCGGCGAATCTCTCTCTCTCTCTCTCTCTCTCTCTCTCTCTCTCTCTTGCTCTCCCTCTTTCCTTCGGCAGAGCATTACGGGACAAGGAGGGAAGAGAAAAAAAGAATGAGACGGACGGAGATGGAAAGAGGGCCAGACTCCAGGTCCTTCTCGTATTTCTTCTCTTTCTCTTTTCCCTCCTTGTTCATCTCTCTCTCTCTCTCTCTCCTTCCTTCATTCCCTCTCGCTCGTCCCTCTCGCGCGCGCTTTCTGTTGCGAAGCGGACCTTCGGCACTCGACAGTCCAGAGTGTATTATATATATATATATATATATATATATATATATATATATATATATATACATATACACACATGTACATGCATACATACACGAGTCATAGTGAATTTTCTTGTCCCTTTTTGCGAGCAGAAAAAGAGGAGTCGCGGGTCGAGAGAACGTGTGGAGAGACCGGTCGTTTAGCGGTGCTCCGTGCCGCGTAATTTGGCGATATATGGCTCAAAGAACGATCGCCATCAGAGGATTCCGTGTCGTCGGAGTTTCTTAATTCTCCGCTCTCTTTCTCGTTCGTCCTCGCCCTCTCTCTCTCTCTCTCTCTCCTTTAAAAGAGCGCACCCGAAAATGCAGACCGATTGCCCGACTAATGAGACTGCGGTGCTCCACCCCCTCCCCCGGCATCGCGCCTCGTTCGTCCCGACGCGTAACGCGGTGCCGCCGGGTGCAGCTCCGGCCGGCCAGCTCGATTTATTTCGACCTTACGGGCCATAGAAGCGTTGCCTAACTCGCGAAGAGCCGAGCGTCGTTCGCCTTATACGTTTATAAAATTTATTTTTTCGCGACAAAGCATCGCGCGCCATATTTTCGAAATGTGGGCTATGCGGGAGAAGGGCCGCAATACGGTATAGAAAGTGCCGCGGAGAGGAGAGGAGAGGGCGTCGATGCGAAATACGTGCCCGGACTTCGGCATACAGCTATTATCTATCTATATATATATATATATATATATATATATATATATATATATATATATATACATACATACATATATAGGCGAGAGAGGCGATAGTTATACATCTTACGGGATGGTGCAATGTTTTGTAGAAGAAAAAAAAGGCGGGGAGCAATTTATACCTCACCGCGTGTTTACGTTTATTGCGCGTCAGGAAGTAGTTGCGGTGCGATTTATTGTAATTAATTTTGTTTCTGAGCGCGCCTGCGGGAGACTTTACTCGAGAGTCGTCCGATTGAACGAAATTTATTTTACTATATTGAACGTATATATATTTGTACGCGCTCGACTTTTTCCTCGATCCATCGGGTGTAATAGACCAATTTTTGGAGTAAATAAAAAAAACCACGTATTTAATGGATTTTGAATTTAGTAACTCTCCATCGTTACGAGATGTTACGAGACATGATTCTTCAATAATATGGGACTATAAGTTATCGAAATAAATAAATTATATTATTAATTGCTGGAGCTATTTACTGCTATATAAAACGAAAAATTATCTATATTGATTAACAAGACTCTCACGAAAATTGATATTCTAATATAAATTTCACGATATTTCAACCACAAAATCTCATTTTCATCGTATAACATTTTTATAAGTAGAGTATGAACATGAGGGTCGAAAAAACCCAGGCATGTCTAGATTATGAGTGTATGTAAAATTAGAGATCGAGAAACCTTGCAGAAATTAGTCAATACCAAACCTCAATAATTGACGTCCCAAATTAAGCTATCTAAGGATATGTAATTTTTTCAACTGAATATATGTCCACATTGTTGCGAATATTTAATTATGCGAACTTTTTATTATATCGGTAAAGAAGAAAATAATGAGGAAATTTCGAACTTTTTAATTTAAATAGACGCAAAATTAAAGACAAATTTTTAGAAAAACAATTTAATAGTTTAAGACGTAAAAGTGAGACGGATTTTTGTTACATATCGTTATTAACATTATTCCATTTTCGATATAATTAGAATTTGAAGATTTAAAGTGTTAACTTCTGAGTTCGAATTGAAAAATCCGTGGGTGAGGAAGAAGTAGTGACGTACCAAAACGCGACAATTACTGAAAGAAAATGTTGACAATGAGCTGTGGAATTGCAAGAAAATAAAAACTATTAAATCACTCTTGCCGGTTTTATCGGCTTTAACAATAATAATAATGATAATAATAATAAATAAAATAATAATAACATCTTCAATCAGAACCTGCCAATTTCACAGCTACTACAGAAAATTAACAATTTGAATAATTATTTCGACAACCATTCTTTACTTTTTCACTTGATAATGAAAGAAAAGAAATCCGAGAATAAAAATTTCGCCCAATTTCGCATCGACGACAACAGTGCGGCCATCCAATAACTCGTGTTTAAAAATTATGATTATATACACGAGCGAGGCCCATTATTGCTTTTCAATGAAAACTCTTTAATCGGTGCGCTTTCGCGTTCCAAGGTATATAATCAAATATATATACACCTCAGCTTGTATTCGTGACAGGAGGTTTTAGCATTCGCGAAGTATATAAATTGGAGATATGACACAATATACGCGCTTCGCTCGAGCGCACGGCGCAAAGAGCATAACAGTTATAAGAATGTAAGCGACATTTTCGTTTCATCATAATGTAATAACTTTCCATTATAAGTGTGTATGTATACACGATTGATAAAACAGTTAAATGCAAAAAAATACATATTTTATTAATAAAATAAAACATACTATAGACAAGAATGTCGACTGTATTTTTGGTCTTAAACTTTGTCGTAATACTTGGAAAAAATTTTTTGTTGACGTATAGATTTAAGAATAACTTTTTCATAAATTTCTATAACACAACGACTGAAACATACGTGCTTAATTAAGAAACAATATTCCTTTTATATCCTTGAAATCCGTTAAAAAAAGAAGCATTTGCTCGAAACTGTACTGGCATTGGAAAAAAGGAACGTTCTCCGCAGTTGAAAGCGCTGCACGCGACGAAATAAAGAAGTTCGCAGCATTGGCAATTAGAGCTACACGGGTGAGATTAGCACCCAGCCCCCTCTCGTCTCGTCGCCATTACCATACCAAGCCGTATAGCTGTGCGAAAATCTCTTCTGCGCCGCGCGGCATTAAAATTGACGCAGTTACACCTACATATCTCGCACGTATACCGCCAGTGTGTCGGACAAGAGAAAATTCAAAGCCTCTCGAGGTATGCCTCTTTCTCTCCCTCTATAATCTCGTACGTACTCTCCTCTTTCCCGCACTCGCGCGGCACGTCATTACAGTCAGCCCATCTCCTCTCCGTCTCCGAGCATTATACCTCTGTTCTCGCGCGTCTAAACTCGTTGGCACTCTCGCCCCCCTCCCCTTCGTTACCCCTCAACACCCACTCCTCGTTCGCAGATTACCGACGTACTCGTGCGAATCCAAGAGAGCAAAAACGAAAGCGAAGGCAACTCTGAGAGACGAATTAGGCAGAATTAAGCTATAGTGTCGTGTATATATATGTATATATATATATATATCCTCGCGCTCTTTTATCCCCTCCTCATCGGAGAAATGGAAAAAAAGATAGATGTACAGATATATCTAGGTATGCGGAGAAGAGAGAGGAACGAGCGAGGGGAGCGGGCACCCGCGCATTGCATAATCAGCGAGCAGACGCGCGGGGGGATTAAGAGAGGCGTGACGAAAAAGAACCGGGCATTGTTATACATCACGCGAGAGCGTCGTATAGCGACGCGAAATTAGGGGAGACGCCGGGAGACGCGAGCCGCTTATATGTACACCGCCCACCGTGCGCCTTCCTCCTCCGATGCCTTGCGCGAACACTTTTGTTCGCTCCTTCTCCTCCTCTCCCACTCTCGCTTACACTCTCCCTTTTTTGCGGCCGGCTCCGCGGCGTTCGCTCGTTAAAAAGATCGGAGTGCGCGCGAGCTCTGCCGAGGTTCAAGGGTGAAGGGATTTTTTGCCGGCGATTCGCCCGCGCTTCTATACGCACGCCTCAGTCGTTGGGATGGAAGTAAAAATTATGCTAATGGCCCGCCCCTCTCTGCTCGCGCGCAGTTGAGGCTTTTTGAAGTAGCGCGCGCGCTAATTGCGTCTACGGTTTATATCGGTATCCGGGCCTCTGACACCAGGTATGGAACGCCCGTGCCGGATTATTTTACATTAAATTATCTGGTAAAGTACATCGGATTTAACCAGAAAATTAAATATTCCGAAACTATAAATAGGAGGACCGTTGCGCCCGGTTCTGTGAGAGGCGGCAGCTTATATGAATGGCAAACTTCGATATTATATCGATTTGTTTCTGAAGATCGGTGTATGTTTTTACCCATCACGCATTCTGAATATTTTCGCATATATCGGGTCCGCAACTTAAAGTTCGTGTCTTCGTCGAAAATTAGGGCTTTATTTCAATGAGAAAGTGAAAAAGACAGGATTGAATGTGCGGTTCGTCGCGGGCTACGACTCTGGCCAGAGTCGGACGCCTCGGCAGTTCCGTGCCGGAGAAATGTCCGTCCTTCGAGGCGACGAGCGAGCCAAGCCAGTGGAGCATCGGCCGAAAGCAGCGAAAGAATCGCGCGGGGCGGGCGAATTTCCCAATCGCCGATTTCCAAACGACGAAGGCACGACCGAGGATGGTCGAGACGAAGAATCCTGGCCGCGTCTGGCCGCGTCTGGCCGTTTTCTCGCAATGCTCCTCCAAACGCAGCAGTTCTGGTCGGTAGCAGTTCTGCACGGCCGTCCGCCGGCTGATTGACTTTTCGTCAGATCTTAGTGGAACGCAGCCTTCTGGCCCCGACGAATGCGGGCCATTACCTTCTTTGCATGGACTTCTCGCGTTGGCTCCGACAGTCCTGGTTCCTCGGGACTCATCCACGCCGTTGTGTTCGGCAATATAGGTAACCCGATAATCCACCCTTAATATAAATGCATCTTTTGTCTTCAATTGAAATTCTATTGCTTCTTTCATATACTATACATTACACACACATGAGCACGCGCGCGCGCACACGCACAGAATTTTCATGCAAATTCATCGCGGGAAAAATATGCAAGTTTCTCACGTATATATGAGCTCACGCGACTTTATTGAATGGCTTTCTATATAAAAAGTTTTAAAAGCGCTTGCTCAAGTGGCGGAAAATCTCTTGCATCGCCCGGCTGTCTTATTTCACACGGCGATTAATGTTAATGAGAAAGAAAATATTCCGTCTATATAGATAAATACTTGCACACTCACCGTTCTGTATATATACGCGTCTAAATCTTTCGCACACGCGCACGTATGCTCGTTGAATGAGCGCGCAAGTTCCCTTTTAACGATAAGACACGTAATGTGCGTTATATATATATATATATATATATATATATATATATATATATATGTGTGCGTGTGCTTCTTTCTTCATTATTACATTCGCGCGCGCGTGCGCACCCGTGTGTGTGTATATATACATTTATAAAATATGTGTCGATGGTAATCGCTCGACTGTGCGACATCCGCGCCCCGCGCGAAAATCCAAAGAATTTTTATATACAGTGACTTCAAAAACACAAAATAAAGATACATAGAGAAGTAAAGCCGATTAGATCGAGTTCGCGCACTTTTATAAAGGTCTATTTTGTCACTTGAAATTTTTCTAGTCCATATATATAATTAAATCAAGATTGATACTATAATTTTCAGGTATTCCAAAAAAAAACCACAAAAAGATAAAAAAACATATGAAGTAGACCGTATGACATGAACACGGACACGGATACGAATAATAATAATAATAATAATAATAATAATAATAATAATAATAATAATAATTTTGCCTGTTGGAAAGCACTATATATATATATATATATATATATATATATATATATATATATATATATATATATAGATAACCGGAGTTTCAGTGAAAGGTTCGCGGTATGGCATAAAGATGCGTGCGCGCGCGTGCTGGCGAGCGTGTATGAGTAATCGGCCAAAGTGCGCGCTCGGCGGTATGCTAAGCGTGCCAAACTTGCGGACGCGGCGCGACGCGGCGGCGCGTGGAAAAACGCAGTATATATATAGTATGCAACCACGTATGCCTGGAGCACCGGTTCGGTCTGCCATGGGAGCTTCGCGGCGCCACGGCTGCGCGCTCTGCACACGAAAATTAACCGATGCAAATTGAATAAAATCGCAATTCTCACACTCGCCTTTACTGCGTTCCCTATGTATTATGCTATTTTTCTTATGCGGTTGTATATGTATATATCCTTCTTTTATTTTTCCTCCGACGATGTCTTTCTTCAGATATGTCTTTAGCAGACATTCGTCGGTTTGACCATATCTGTATTCGATAAGCTTTTACAATTCATTCCTCGTAATAGAGTAATCTGTGCTTCCATCTGCGAAGGTGTATCTGAATGTTCTACATATATATCGGTTTATCATAGATAAACGTTAATTACTTATTTCTTTTAATCGTTACCCACATATACGAATAGATTTTTATAATTTATCGAAGAATTTAATGACATCATAAGGATTTTGTAAGAGAAAAAAGAACAGTAACATTGACACTGATGTCCTATAGTATGTCTAACTATATCTGAATAATTGCTGTAATTAACAAAAAGATTCTGCAACAATTAAATCGAAAGGCATAATGCATACTTACTATTTGAAAGTTGGCCAACATGAAAATTATATATCGTATAATTAATCTTTTGTCATTAAAGACTCTTTCAGCCTTATCGTAAAGTTGTATCGTAATAAAAATCGGATTTAAAAGTGAGGGGCAATTAATTATTAGATTCTTGCGCACAATTAGCTCATACATTCCCTTTGACTGACTCAAATCTTTTATCGTGTCTTTTTACCAAGATATGAAATAAAATATACATACTCTGAATATATATATATATATCGATATTATTCTGGAACGAGACAACATTTGAAGTACAATTTTGATCTTTATATAAAACTATATATTGGAATTGAATTAAAGAAAATATTTCGTAATAGAATTAAAAACTTTTTAAATTATGCATATGGGGCAGTTTAATCAATTTAAAAAAGGCATAAGCGAACTTATAGACGTCATTAATTATCTCATAGTGCTCGAGAACTTTTTATAACCAAAATGGCTCATTTAATACTTCACTATCTAAACATTAACCATTAGTCATCACCAAGTTCTCTAGACTTAAATAAAACGACGCTACGTGGATGTTTATGGCGACGAACAATATGTTCAGTCGATAGATCAGTTATTTGGTATAAGTTGACATAATGGATTCAGGCGATTCTCGACCCGTTTTCGATTAGTTTTTTTTGCCCAACTTCATTTTTTGGGCCTCAAAATATTCCGCTACTTTTTATTTCGAAGGACACTATTTGGTCATTTTCACATCGCAAACATTTCTGGCCAAGGTTATGGAAAGAAAATGGAAATGACCATTCGGTCGATTTTTTGCTAAAGTCGATCTCGGACAAACGTACTAAATACGAAATTTCATTTATTTGAAAAAATGCGCCAAAGCCTTCTCGCCCACTGTCTTGCGATATACCATTCGACTCGCATCCCGCGTAATAATATGTCCTACATCTCGGATTGAATCCGAGGACGGGCGCGCGCGAGTCGCGACCGAAAAACACAGAAAGATATAATATAATGGGAGTGCCGCGAGCGCACACCGGGTGAAAGGCATGCGTGTACACAATGTGTGTGTGTGTGTGTGTGTGTGTGTGTGTGTGTGTGTGTGTGTGTGTGTGTGTGTGTGTGTGTGTGTGTACATATGCAGCGAGCGAGCGCGGGTGCAGGAGGGCGCACGCGTTTTGATTCTCGCGTGCGCTTATGTTGGCGCTGCGGCGCGGTAAGTATGCGCGTGTATCATGCGAGTCTGGTGCGTAATCAATAACGAGAATTACCGCACCGCGGGGCAGTCTATACAGAGAGATAATCGACGGAGAAGATAGAGAGAGAGAGAGTGAGTGAGAAAGTGCGGCTCGCGAGATCTATCTCCGTTGTCGAGGAGAAGTCGAGAGACTAAAGAAAGTCCTCTTTCGAATCGCGGTCTATATATATATATATATATATAGAGGGACCATCAGCGAGTCGACGACTCTATGGCGCTTACTACCGGCATGTGATGGTTCACTCTTTTGTTTCGCGCAGATAGTAATAACATTATATAGACCACTTCCGCTGATAGCGCATCGGCACGCTCTTTTCTATATGTTATAACGCTCGAAATTCCTTTCTATATACGCGCTATTATACACTTTAATGCCTTTTTTTTCATCCGCTTCGCGAGAGCGAGAGAGCGAGAGAGTGACCTTGCTTTACGCCGCGCGAATAAAGCACAAAGCTTTATTTGCGCGGCGGGCGACGATGCGACGCCTTCCCGGGCATTTTAATAAGCTGCGCGCATAATTCTCGCAGCGTGCGCCGCGACGGGAAGAAATTCAAAATACTCTTTGGCATTCTTCGCGCGCGCGCGACGCATTCTTTTTAATTTGTATTTATATGCGTGTATATATATATATATATATATATATATATATATATATATATATATATATATAGTACAAGCCTTTTAAGCCATCGTTTTAAATGAAAGTCACCGATCAACTCCTTTTTCGTTCATCGTGCATCGCGTTTTTAATATTCTAATATAGTTTTTTATTGCTTTATTCTTTTAGCAACGAAGTGCAAAGGATTTTCAAGTCTTAAATTAAAATCTGCGAAGTAGTTTATTAGCGAAGATCAATTTATATATCTTATATATGAATATATATATACACCAAACCTGCGCATTTTTTATGATGGAGATAACACATTTTTGGTGCAGAAGAATTATTACATTAATATTCTCGCTCCTTTGCTATGCATATATTTCATTTAAGGGGCTGTCGTAGTAAATTTTCACAGATTGAACAAAAGATAATTTTTTAAAAATAATTAACATGTAAACTAACAAATATTTACATTGATCATACAGAACTGAATATGCATGCACACTTATAAATATTGCAACTTTTCTTTCATCGTTCCCTTCACTTTGGTATGACCAAACGGTAAGATAATATAAAAACAATCAAACGGCATCAAAATGAGAAAGCTTTCAAAATTTGTTTTAGAATCGTTCATTACAGAATTTTTAAAACAATTGTTATTTCGACAGTATTTGATAAATTTCTTATTTCGATACATTTACTATTTTTTAAATAATTATCAATTCTATTCAAACGTTATTTTTAAGGTCTTTATAATAATAAGAAAATATTTTCTTCAATTCTTTTAATATCGATACAGTAAATATTTCTGCAAAATTTTCGAGTGAAATACTGGAAACAACAAACAGTCGTTGTAAGATTACCGCTTATATTCTTTTTAATCGTGTATAGTAATTTACAACCATGTTAAATATGTTTTAATAAATCTTTTCTTGACCATTTTTCAAAATTCTTCAATACCAAATTCCATCAATAAAATTTTTCTCATAAAATCTTGAAATGTTCTTTTAAAATCTAAAAAATTTGACTCTGACAATTGAAATCATAATTGCATGGAATAATTGATCGTTATTTATTGTACGATCTTCAATTCTCCAATAAAATAAAGTATTTGTGTCCATAAACTTTTTTCGTTCAATTCTACACGTCATGTTAAATATTATACATTATTTAGATTTCATATACGATTGAAAAAGTGTTTATTTAATCAAGCTAAAGTTTTTATCAGTTCATATTTGTCCGTATTTGCGGAAAAACTGGATTTTCTGCACTTCATTCATTAAATTGAGTTTATTTGTAATTTTACACTATATATATGTAATATATACACAAACATATGAATCATTCCTTTACGAAGAATTGATCAAATTTTCTTAAAATTTTAACTTTACATTCTGTCCAGGTTTTTTAAATCTATGATATTGCAAAGCACTTAACTGTTTTTCGCGCACGGCTGACTTATTTATCCCTGCTTCTCTTGCCCTTTACAAACAAAATTTGCCATATTCGTGCGATCTGCAATTTTGTAGATTTTCTCCGGACACCAATAGAGGGGGGAGGGAGGATGGAAATCCGAGGCAAATAGTAGCATGGAAAGCGAAACATAGGCTAGATCGTGGAGGGTGGGATGACGAGGACACGTTCTCTGATTATGGTTTCTATTATTACTTTTTTTTTGAACTGAGATATCTATCTGTATATATAGTATTGTATACAGGCGCATAACAGCAGGTCTCGCGTGATTGCGGTTTCACTGAAAGCTTATAATACCTTCCTCCTCACCCTCCCTCTCTCTCTTTTCACTTCAAAACCGAACACCCAGGAAGCCCGCGCGTGTGCGCGCCTCGAAATTCGTCGGAATTTATGGCAGAGAGCCTGCTCTTGATTCCGTGATTTAAGGATCTTGGCGCATACGTGCCGGCGAGCTGTTGTGTGTCTGTGTGTGTACGTGTGTGCGTATACGCGCACGCGCATGTGTGAGTTCGCATACGTCACCATGAGTCTGATATAATATAAGCCAAGATGCTACCGCGCGCGAGTGTCGAGAGCTACACTGCAGCAGATGATCAGCGTGCGGAAAAAAATAATTTATCCCCTTTCGCCCCGCAGTTTTGATGCATATATATATATATATATATATATATATATATATATATATATATATACACGATATATACATATCGTGAACAACCCTGCGTGATTCAATGATCGTTCGAATGACCGCCGCCAGGGGCTTTCTCGGATTCTTTTCTTTTTTATATTATATCTGGGCGCGATCGGTGCGACGACTCGACGACTCGAATTTATTTAATTAATGCATGGCCCTCCCGAGGGGGCTCTGCGTGTTCTGATGCGCGTTCCCGCCAGCTCCCGCGGCTACTCTCGGCTCTTATATTTATTAAGATTAAGGACGATGCGTTTTCATTTTTTTTGTTTATTTTTTTTATTTTTTTGCTCAAGTTCTTCGTTTATAAGCCCAAGGGTCGTTTGTACTTGTTACATTATGGTTCTCTTAGATACATATATTGAATGATGCTTTTTTTAAGAATAAAAAGTAAGAACTTCGATTATACATCATTGGTACCCATTCCTCCCTAAAAAATATATCCCGTAACCATTCTCCCGAATAATAATTTTTTTTTCTAAAGAGCCTATTTTTCCTAGGCGAATTATCCGCTTGCAAATTATTTTAATCTGTTTCGTTGTATAGCTGATGTCAGATGATTATTTCAAATGATCATGAAGGTCAATTTTTTCCAAACCGTTATTAATAATTTTTTATTTATAAAGAGAATAATCTTTCTGTATTAATAACAGTATTATAATTTATTGTTTATTTTCTACGAAGATTAATTATTACATTTCTTATATGTTATACGGAGATAAAAATAATAGTGTTTATGAACAATAATAGAATTCGAATCATTATAAATTTTTATACTAACTTTTCTAGATGTATCCTGTTACGTTAAGTATCGAATAATTCATATTGCATGAACAAATTAATATTTAATTATAAATTAAAATTTATCATTATAGAATTATTCATCAAGATAAGAAAAAAATTATGTAAGTTTAAATAGTCCGCAGGTTTACTTCGCTTTTTTCGGGAGATAGTTTTCAACGTCAAAAATAAAAAAAAAACGTTGTCTTTTGAAATTTTAATACATGAGGGGTTGTAAAGGGGCCTCTTTTATAGTGGAAAGTTTTCTTTGTTATTTATCAATTTACATAGTCTTTAAATACGATCAGAATTTTGTTTATGTTAATCTATGATATATCGTTAGAACATCAGAAAAAGTCATAATTTTTTAAAATATGCTTTTGAATATTAGATGTTAAACATGCCCTATATTTTAAGAATGTGTTCTGTACAAAATATGAATTCTCTCATTTTGTTATAATAATTCTTATTCAAAGAATATTCTAATGTTCTATTCTCTGTAGCAAAAAAGGCCTTCAGCTTCATTCTGCGGAAATGTATTAGATCATATATTAAAAGGCTTTTTATTATAGGCTTTACACACACACACACACACACACACACACACACACACACACACACACACACACACACACACACACATATATATATAATTGCAAATGTATCCAGCGTCTACCTAGGACTATAACGATGTAAGTTTTTTTCTTCAAAACCTACCGTATATTAGTTGCGAAAAGTAAATATGGAAATAAATATAATATACGATCACATTTTATCTCGCTAAAATTAAGCAATTGAGAAAAAAAATGGCCGCAACATGATCGTGTAAGATTATATATAGGCGCGAATAATCGATATAGTTCAGAACTGTTTCGAGCCTATTGACGAGTTGGAATAAATCTCCATCAGTCCTTTATCGTATATATAATGCTGTTCAATTTTTATGCTCTATTGCGGAACCGAGGCGTGTAAACTCGACCGTTGTTGAATCTGAAAAGAGCAAGTAGGGAGGACTAATGGCTCTAAATCGGATTGCTCGTAAAAAATAAAAAATAAAAAATAAAAAAGAAAAAAAGAAAACGAAAACAACATAAAATCCGACAAATATATTATTTGGTATCCAAAATTGAGTAGGCAAAGCTTTTCACGCGTATTTATCCGGGCGACATTTCGTCTCTCTTTCTCTAATACCTCATCGCTTTCCTGGGGTCTTCCCGATTCGGATCGAAGATAAAATTTTCATCGCATTATAAATCGAGTTATATATATAGATCGCGAAGCGACGAGCTATCGAGCTTAATCTCCCGGAATTCGCCCGGTCGTCGATCAAAATATTTAAAGACCGCGGTAAAAATGCCGGAGATCCCCCTTCTCCCCCTTATGTACTTTTCATACATAATTCATCGGCTGTGTAGGGAGAAGCAGCAGCAGTATCAGAAGCGCCTCTCGCTCTTTTACACGTCATATACACAGGCCGGCCGGGGAAAGCACTAAATCTCCCCCCTCGCAATCTCCTCCATGGCCCTTCTTCTTAAAAATGAGGAGAAAAAAAAGAAACAAACAAAAAAGAGAGAAGATTCATTTTTCCGCTTAGCACGAGCATTACCGCGGAACTGCCTCGTGCCTTCCCTAAATTTAAAAGCACGAAATTCTCGACGAGATGTCCTATAATATAAAGTCCGAAGTTATATACCAATATATGTATAAAAGATCAAACAAGACGTTATAATTGCCATCTATATCTAATGATTTAGACGATACAGCCTCTTCGTTTTTTCCTGCTCCTCTGGAGCGCCGGTGTCGCGGTTACTCTTACGATTGATTTCCACGCGTGCCACGCGTGCCGTAACCAGCCGCAAGCCGACAACGTCAGCGGCGTGGTCGCCGAATGGACACCCAGGGAGAGAGAGATGCATACGCGTATCACACGCGAGCTGTTGGCGCTGGGGAATTGTGGACCAAATGAAAAGCCGAAAAACTTTTGGTAAAGAGAGTAGGGCCAGAGAGAGAGAGAGAGAGAGAGAGAGAGAGAGAGAGAGAGAGAGTGAGAGAGGGGGGAGTCAGACAGATAGAAGGGAAAAAGGAAAGAGACACAGCTCCCGGGGCGCGCGCGCAAAACATTTCAATTCATTCGCTTGGCTCCAAGCCCCCCTTCTCCGGGACCCTCCGGAGCGCGCGTTTGTCGGAAGTCACTGCGGGATTACGTGCGCGCGAGCGCTCGGCGGCTTTTTTCGCCTGCTTGTTCGCCCCTCCACCCCTCCCCCGTAGAGGCGCAGAAGAGAGAAGCCCCTCTTCCTCTCTTTCTCCGTCGTTTTGGCTTTCCTTTTTACTCTCCCCCCTCCCCCTACTGGCTTCAGCAAACAGAGGGTGGCGCGCTCGTTGGGTTTCGGGGTAATATAGAAGGGTCGACGCGCTCCGCCGCGCCGCGTCGTCGACTCTCCCCTGCAGGCCCGCGTGATGCGCGTGACGACGGTTTTGTCGCATCGCGAGGTCGCGCCGGGCACAGCGGAGCTTTGCGCAATTGTCCCGTCGCATTTATATATATATATATATATATATATATATATATATATATATATATATATATATAATGGCTATACGTCCTTTATAACGATTTCCGATGTTTGTGCTCGCGTTTGTCCCTTTTATAATAGATATAATTGAGCGGTAGTTTTTTATCCACTCTTTGGGAATTTTTTCGGAGGCTTTTACACACACACACACACACACACACACACAAACGCGCGCGCGGGCGCGCGTACGTCCTTCGGAAAGATCTGAGACGGCAAATAATTTGCGGTCTCTTTTTTAAAAAGTCGTAATTGCTAAGGAAGGGCGGTAGCGAGAGGACTCGAAGAATTTTTCCTCTCGACAGTGATTCGCGAATTCTTTTGGATTCGATTTCAGACATGCAACCGACATGGAGCGACAGTTACCGCATGAAACAGTCCTTAATTATACTATATATTTACCAATTTCTGATTGCGTATGAACAAGTTATACATACAGACTAATTGCTTCAAGCATGCCTTTTCTTCTAAAATCAATACATTTATTTTACATATTATCGAAAAAAATTATTTGAATATTTATAACCTATTATTTTGCTGTCATGCACGTTAGTTCACCATTCTTTAATATTTTCTTTATTGCATTATCAAATGGATGGAAAAACAAGGAGGAATATCTATATATATATATATATATATATATATATATATATATATATATATATATATATATATATGATGTAGGGAATCGATAAGAATGCGTTTATTAGCAATGTTGTTGAAGCACCACTCGCCAAACGCGGATCTGCCTCGCGAACCGCATACTCGAGTTCGGGACCCTTGTTTAACTTTCAACTATCCCCCTCGTTGCGCCTCGCTTCCGCTTTCCACGTGCAGTATATAGTCAATTTACCCAGGAATTCGAACTTCTCCCCTCTCACGTATACGTATCCGTTAAATGTGTTTCAATCCATCATTTCCTCCGTCGAGGGGGCCCGTTTTGAGAGTTTCCGCCGCTCTTAAAAACGCATCTATTCGACCCTCATACTCTCTCCCTAGGAAGTCTCGGTCCAACCTTTTTCTCTCACTTGTTAGCCTCCGGTCTGCTTACATAACGCAGCCGTATATATATAAAGTGCCCTTGTATTATCTCTCTCTCTCCTCTTATATTTCATTCCGCAGGTCGTATCTATATATTCGTGAAAGAGCAAAGGGATCCGCCCATGGGATGAATAACTGTATTATAGCGCGTGCGTATACATCGCATGAAATCTACGTTGCATCCGAGCCAGCGACAACTACCTCTGCTGCGATACTGTGAGAGATGCGTGCGGTTCGTAACGCGCGCGTGCGCTCCTGAGCCACGCACTCCTATACACCCCGCGGGTGATGCCTTCTGTTAATTCACGATCTCAGGACCGCGCATATACGCGTTTAGATATTTTTTGTATAAAGAAACACAAGCGCGAGTGAGGGCGCTCGTCTCTCTCTCTCTAGTGCGTCCGAATTCGCCTCGCTTTTCAATACATATAAATCTGGTCTTTTTGTATTCTATGGATGTAGAAATACAAACAAGACTAGATTTATGTGTATGAATATATCGTGCATGCGCACGAGCACGAGCGAGGGAACATAAGGTCGTAATATTATAAGAAGTGATAGATCTCCGATCTGTGTGCGAAAGTTATACGTGTATACGCGTAAATGTATTGGTGGGTGTCGGTGATGGGGAGAGAGGATGAGAGGGGAGGGGGTGAAAAAGGAAGAAAAAAAATACTATTATGTATATAGCGTGGATATAGCTGTAGCAACAGCAACAGCAGCAGCAGATATGTGCGAGCAGACGGCGAGGGTTATTAGTGGGAGGCAAGGAAAGGTATACGTAGAAAGAGGCCGCGGGAAAGATCAAATAACCTGGGCAGCGAACTTGACCCTCCTGATGCAGCCCCGCGCGCATGACTCTTCGATGTGTAAATATGCATTAGTTGGAATATATATATATATATATATATATATATATATATATATATATATATATATATCAGAGAAGACAAAACATTCTGCTATGATTTGTTTTACTCCGCAAGGATTTATTTTGCACCCCGTCAGGTAGCAACCTATATTCTATGTATATACCTATACACCGCACTATATTCTATATATACCCATATAAACATCCCTCTAATGCCACCATATCTCTTAAAAAATTTTCTTACAGCAAGAAAACACGTTCGACCGGAGAACCATGTCTGAGAAGAGGGTGTAAAAATACATTCGTTGTAAATAAAAATCCAGCGCTAGATTATGATTGTTTAAGTCCATTATACATCCTTCCTGTAATGTTTATATTATGCTGCGTTAATTAATTAATTTAATTAATTAATTTAGTTAATTAATTTCACCTATTAAAAGTTTTTTCGTCTCTAAAATTTCTTCCCACACATGAAACCTAGGCTTCTTATTCAACACAGGCTTTATCGGATTTCCTTTCTTCAAAAATAACAACTTTTCTTTGTAACCTATCAAATTTTTTCAAAATTACAGAATGATATAAGCTTATGTTATCCAAATTCTTTTTTTATATATTTATTTTTTTATTATATCGCGATTATAATGATTTGAAATATTCATTTGAAATATAAACTTAATATAAAATTAAGGAAACGAAGAAAAATTAAGGCTCAATAGGATAGAATAATAACACAGCGTTCTTTTTTCTTTATAATTAATGCATTTTTCACCTACTAGTAACCATTAACTTTCCCGCAGATCTCTGGATTTCCCTTATTACTGAATTTTTCACGCGTGAATCAGTAAATATACTTCACTGTTTATTTATTCATTATATTAGAGAAATTTTGATTTGTACTAATACGAATACGCAATGAGATCATTGTAATATTGCATTGAAGGAGAGTTGTGCTAATTTACGTTCTTCCACGTTTAATTAACTATTACCAATCAAGCTAACAAAAAAGTATTATCTTCATAAAATTTTTTTTACCAATTTTAAATTTACTCATTTTTCGGAAAGAAAATAATGTTGAAAATATTTATTACTCTTGTTTGCATATACTTTTAAGCCCCAGGCATTGGTCGACATAGAAAATTGTTCCATACTTGTTCTAGATATTAGGATTAAAGCCCGTAGTTTAATAATATGAAGAAAAAAAAACTCTATAAATATCAGTCAATACCTCAATTATTACAGTATAATAATTAATAAAAGGCTCCAAATTGATCAGAAATAACTTAATATATATTCTAAGAAATAAATAATATATATTCTTATTCTATCTCATTTTTAATTATGCAGAGTTAAATATTAATATGTACGAATAAAAATTGTACCAATTGAATAAAAAAAGACTCATTGATATAAAAATACCTAGTCGAAAGGTTTGTGTATTGTTTCGGGATTTGTAGTAGAGGAGTAGAATATTTACTTTCCTCAGATGGAAATTACGCTGTTTATTTTTTTAACAATGTGGGACGATTTTCACTCACTATTGAAAATACAGAGAATTTTATAGAAGAGGAGATTGAGCGGCTTTTTTAGTCCGCGATGATACATACGAGCGCATCCGAGAAGATTAGATTTTTGAGTTTGATCGTTTGGATATAGAGGTATATTACGGATACATACCATTATAGTATACCAGTGTATTCTCTGCGGTCGAACCTGACGCGGGGTCGTCGACGCGCGGGCCACAGCCGCGATGCTCGCGGCATTACACGAGGTATACAGGGTCTAAGTGGCTCCCCCCCTCTTTCCCCACCCTCTTCCCCTTCTCCTCGATCTTTCTGCGCGCTCGCTCTACCGTACGCGGTGTGGTCCGGCCGTAAACCTGCAAAAGATTTACTTTCTGGTTTTACTGCAATTGAGCTTTAGAGGGTAATTTCGGTTTAATAAGGGCAAAAAGTCGACTGACCCCCTCCCCCTCTCCTCCCCGCCCCCCATCGCCCCTCTCTCGCCATTTTGTATAATTACGCAGGAAAACGTGCGGGGCCTCGTGCAGCCAAGCGGCAGAGGAGCGGCGCGCGCGTGTGCCTCTTTGCGCTCTCCGATTTGCGGCGGTTATAACGGTCGGCAAAAAATTACTTCATCGGATAAATTCGATCTATTTTTATGCGTATGTACTTTTATATAGGTTTATATACATACTGTGCGGAATTTCTTGCGAGAGGGCTTCGGCGAAGGAAAGCAGGGGGGCCAATTCGAGGGTAAATTTTTTTTGTTCCCCTACAGCAAATTGCTCGTACGCGTTACAGCGGCGCGAATAAGAAGCTAAATTAAAAGGAAAATATAATATGATATATCTTGGCGCACAAGACCACACATTAGATTTAAGTGAAATAACGCGCCTAATGTTCCCTTTTATTGAGGTAATGTAATTTTATAAAAATTTATAATATGGATTAACAGTTTTATATTTTAGCTTATACAAATATATTTTTAAATGACTGAAAATAATGCAATGTTCAAAAACATTGCGGTAGAGAAGTTTTAAAAGATATATATTTACCTGAGTGATCGCTGTTTTATACGTTAGTTTTTTATTTCGGTGCACGAATCCATTATTGGATTTAAAAGATTCAAAAGACAGATTCGATATGGCGAACGTTTTGGTGAAACTTTTCGAATTCGATAATTTCAAAATTATTATCTATTTTTAATCGATTTGGTTTGAAAAAGTCTTATAGTTCTTTCGCAAATGTTAACCGACAAAAATAACATATATATAAAACAGATTTGTAATCAACATTCTTAAAAAACCTGATTTTGCTGTTTTCAGAGCAAATTATTATTGAAAATTTTGTTGATCAATCATTTTGTATCCGGGATCTTGGATTTTAAGAAAACGATAACTTTATATTCAAAGGCGTATACGACGTTGGAAGAAACTATAGGTCTGAAAAAATTTTATTTTCTTAATAATGTGGTAAAAAATAAAATAATTTACGCTGGATACTGCTATTATTGTAGGTAAAGGGATATGTAAAAAAGTTGTAATATAAGATATAAATAACAATATAATTAAATGGTTTACGAACGAAAAAGCTGGCAATGAAAAAGATAAAACGCATCTATACGCTATCTCGATGCTACGATTTGTGACTATTTTACTAAAGGTTTGAACGTACAAAATTAATACCCAAAGGAAATATAAAAATAATATCTTTGAATATTTTATATCAATTACAAAATGTGAAAGATACAATGAATTAATTGATCTGTAAGAATTTAATGTCTACCCATGAAATTGACTGGAATTCCTCAAGGAAACTCTAATAATCACGCGAATGCGTTCCAAATTTCCCGGATACGTCAGTCCGTCAAAACTGATTTGTACAAATTTCGAGAATCTCGAGACAGGCGCGCGTATAAAAATAATATTATATATATAATGGTTAAACTGGCACGACATGTTTCTCTTAACTCTTTATCCAGCCCGCGGGAAAATTAACACTGACAGGAAAGAAGCACTTCTTCCACACTGACGTAGCAGTCTTCGCAGCTCTCCTCTTTTTGCCCAAATGCACTTTTTGCCCTTTTCCCGCGCGACCACGCGCGCTCCGTATAACCAGTTCCGGTGCACGTATTACTCGCGCTCCATGGCGCTCGTAAAATATTGGGGGTATTTTAAGGCCGGCCTCTCCTCCTCCACTGCCGCTTTCCTCCCTAATTTTCCTTACTGCCTCATTCCGTATCTATTCCGTCAGTCTTGAAATAAACCAGGCGGGAGGACGCGAAACAGGCCAGGATGAGGAGGAGAGAGAAATTATCAAAGCCGTCTCTTGGACGACCGAGTCTTAGAAGTTTACGTATATATACGTTTGTTGTTATATCGTGATAATTGACTCGTTAAAGCAAAAAATATGATAATTACGTAGATGTATAGCAGGTATTACTCTAATATTGTTCTCAAATATTTGCAAAAATATCGTAGGGTAAATGCGGGTAAATGTGTGAGATTGGAAGGGACAAAGCATTTGTCAAATGTTCATTTGTCATTATTATATTTCGTTGAATACACGAAAATTTATCTGTGAATAATCATAAAATCTTGATAAAAATTCTATGTAATTAACCGAGATTTATAAATTACGTATATATCAAGAATCATTTTAATACTCCAACGAGAACAAGAAGTAAAATAACGAGTCAGCGTACACACTGTTGAGAAAACTATAAACTTTAATAAACTTATAAAGTTTATGGCAGAGCTGTAATTTTTATAATTACCATTTTTCATTAATCGACATGGTATGTACACGAAGTTATCATAATTTTCTTTATTATACGTGTTGTTGATTAAACTCGTGTTCAATTTACAGCTGTGCACGTAAATATACGTTTGTATACAAATGTTCATTCGTATTCGTCAAATCTTTAAAAATAAATTTAACACACTTCCATATACGCCTTACTTGATCGCTGAAAATTGCCGCACATTCTTCTTTCGAATATCAATACAATATTCAAAAAAAAATCTAGATTTCAAATCATAAAAAATAATTTAATAGTTTTAATTACTTATAAAAATATTTTTCTGAAAAAAGTTGAAAAATTAATTTTTTAAAATACAGTGAAACATTGTAAATTGTTTTTTAACAAAAGAGAAACAATAATATGCATATATATATATATGTATATATATATATATATATATATATATATATATATATAAATGGCAATTAATGAAAAAAATCAAATAAATAACAATATAACAATCAAAAGTAGAAACTAACAATAGCGAACAATGGTAAAGAATTGAACTTTAATTGAAAAATAACCAAATTGCCAATCGCATTAAACGTCATATTGTCGACTAAAAAAACACGAGGCCCTATATAACAAAGACCTTCATAAAGTCGAGGATAACGTTTCGCGACTCGAATATCCAGGATAAACTGATCAATGCAATTTCAGTTAACGTTACATATTCTCTCGCGTATCAAGCTTTTTTTTATTTTTCATTTTGCGTTCAATCGACCCAGCAGTTTGTTTTAAAAAACACGCTTGTTAAAAAAAAAAAACAAAAATTTTATTTTTATTTTTTATTAATCTTTGTACACGGATCGGTATTGAAGCATCATCTATACCGTGCTTTAGAATGAATTTATAAAAGTATAATATTTTTATGAAAGTCGAGACCTCGCTGCTTGATTCGGCCGCGCTCGATGCACGGAGCCACCTTAACAAGGATTTTACGACCGCCCGGGTATTCCGGCTTTTGTTTCGATAACGCGTATATATTCAGCGAGCGCGCAATAGGGAAAGAACTAAATCCAAGAGGCTAAATCATTCCTCTCGCTCGGCGGCAAAAGCTCGGGCAAAAGTGTTTTATCGGGCGCGCACTCGCGCGCAGCCTTTCCGCATGCGAGGAATAATAAAAATTCCCCCCCCCCTCCCGTCTCTGTTGGAGAGTGTATATTGGGAGGAAGCGCTCGCTAGATTTACGGGCAGTATTGGGTAGATGGATCGATTGCAGATCGGTATTTTGAATTTTTTATATATAGTTAATTTCGATATCTCGCCGAGACGAGGTCTATAATTTACAGCTTCACTTTCGATTTTCTCAATAAAGTATTTAAATCGAACGTGTCGAAGTGATCCGGGAGGGAAATATTGAAAAATTAATACGAATTTATGATTTATAACTCTATTTTACGGTATCTTATTTATATATTTTTTGCATTCTTACAAAGTTGTCTCTTTTTATTGGTTAGATGTCACAAGATTTCTAATATATTAACAAATAAAACAATTTTCCCAATGAATTGTAAAATAACGTTATTCCAAAGTTTTGACTATATGTTATAATAGTATAGTATTCTAATACACGTGGACATTTCTATAAATATGATATACAGCGTATGTATTCGACTTATATATATTTCTCGCATTTTATACGGGGTGAAATTAATTGTATAAAGTAGTTAAAATTGTTGTATAAGGAACTCGATCGTATATAATAAGAAGCGATAGCGAATCTAGGAGGTTGCCAATTTTTCACGAACTCGTATACTCTCGTGCCGGCCAAAAAGTTTCCAACTTCGGCCACCACAAGAATATCGCCTCAATCATCTCTATCAAGTAAGATTGACCGTCTCTTAAATTCCGTACAAGATTTCTATCATATCCATGTACTTAATAATTGAAAGGGCTTATTGATCGTGTTTTTAGTAAATTCTTAATTCTATATAGGTACATCGTGCGAAGTGACACTATATAGCGTTTCAGGTCTGATCTAAAGTAAGTTTTCATCCCCACGGTTGAAATATTAATTAGGTCATATGATGTATAAGTGTATGTGTGGCATGTTATAAGAAATAGAAATTTTAAACGTCGATAGATAGGGTCTATCAATACGATTATGATAAGGACTCATCTTTCAGTTCAAAATATACTTGAAAAAATGCTTTGTAAATAGCGATTTTGGGTATAATAATGAATAACGGAATCTAGAATTCGAGACGAGTGGACTCTCACCTCTACCATAAGATCTGCAAAAATTGGTGTAATCGGCGTTTCAAACCTATAAAATGTTTTCTGAAATTCAACAGTAACATAATTATAACCCTATACATAAAATATTATTATATATATAACATTATTTTACGAGAAAGGAAGGCAGAGAGAGAGAGAGAGAGAGAGAGAGAGAGTAATATTTTAATAAAGCGCCGGTTTTTTACAGTCCGCGCGCAGGCGTGCTCACATGCCGCCCAAAGCGTCGAAAGCGAGGCAAACGCGATCCATCCAAAAGATTAATCTCGCTAATGAATTCAAGTTATATCACGAGCTATATAGGTACATATGTATACATTCTCTCTCCGGTGGTGCGCACGTCGAGCATCAGTGGCGATCTTTGTATTTTTTCTTGTCCATATTACGTGAGTGTAGACCTTGCTCTGCTCGATCGCCATTACAACGCGAGATTCCCGAAGCGCGCCCGCGCGTTATCGATCTTCGTGCCTCATTCTTTCCGCTCGCTGGGATGCAGGTACTATAAATCAACGAAAAATTTCTGTCGGTTATATTTATATGTGTGTGTGTGTGTGTGTGTGTATGCGCGTATATATATATATATATATATATATATATATATATATATATTTCAAATCGATCCCATCAATAAATCGACCCGAGAGAGATCAAAAGGGTCCAAAACTCTCGCACGCGCTTCCTATACGCAGCAGAGCTGCTGGGGACTCCGGACTGTTCTCGCCAGCTCGCGCGCATCTCCTCGACCTATCGCTCGACCCGCGGTCAGAGGGAGGGAGAGAGAGCGAGTGCCGCTCGAATGGCAAGGACTCAAGGAGGCAACTATCACGGCAAGTTCTCTCGCTCGATCGGCATTTCTGGAGGACGGATAAAGGGCGTCGTTAAAAGATTTTAAGATGCGCATTAGTAGCGAGATCGGTCGAGATTCCTCTCGATTTCTTCATGCTCGGCTGTGCTTATATGTGCACTATATATCCGGCTATAATTGCAAGAGGAACACACGAATATATATATATATATATATATATATATATATATATATATACCATCGAGCATATTTTCCCCTCTTACTCTCTCTCTCTCTCTTTCTCTCTCCCTCCCTCCATCGTCGGCGCGCATAAGCGCGCAGGCACGCGTGCGCGCACCGACGCTATAATAGCAAGTGGTCGTGACTCTCGTGTATATTCGGATTGGCTCCCTTCACCGCGGACAAATCTCCTGGAATAATTCTCTGATGGATTTCGTGCTAGAATAGCGCGGCGCGCGTCTCGGGCTTCCGCCGCGCGTCGGCATAGCGCGCGCCCCATTGAATCCAGGCGAAGAGGAGGCAGATCCCAACAGATCTGTTATACCTATATAACAACGGATCCCGGCGCGATGCTTCCTTCGCGATACGATTGTGCGTAGGCGAGTCGTCTTTTCCCGGATCACCTGGCGTTCTCCCGAATAACATAATTGCTAGAGGCGGCTTTTCAGATACATATAGCGCGAATAAAGCTTCTATTTTGACAGTGCTGTTGCGATTTATATGCCAGCTTTATATCTACGGTGTACGTATGTCACGAACGAAGGTTCACAACGGTTCACAATAATATTGTGAATACTGCCGGTGGTTATACCAGTTATACCTTCGATTGTGTTTACCCTACTAGTCAAAAATTAAGTCTATACAATACTCATTATCGTTTATCTTTAAAATTTCGTGCTAGAAGTGTTTAATGAAAAATTTATCAAGCTTTTACAGCAACTATGATGTAAAAATATTTATACTATAGGATAGCTTTTATTTTTAAAATGCCGGTAAAAGCCAAAGCAACAGCTAAAATACCGAAAAATAATTTGCGCAAGAAATATAAATAAATACTTTTTCCTATAATTTACGATATAAATGCATAAATATTAGTGGTATATCCGTTTAAGATAATGTATCTTTCTCTACATCTGATTCAAACCGCTACAAAAAAAGATGAAGACGTCGATGAGAATTGAACAAAATCTATACCTATACCACAGATCTTTACGGATGCTATGAAAAACCCTATAAGCGTCTGTAGAATTATAAATTATAAAAATAAAATTCTTTTTTATATAAGTGCCAAAACTGATGCATTTCGATTTTGATGCGAATAATATATTTTTTTATTTATATTGTTATATCAAATAATAGCGTATCGTGAATTTCTATAGATAAAATTAATGAAATTTTTATAGAAATCTTTTTATAGAAAATTTTTATAGAAATTTTCGGTTGACAAATGTGTAAATTATCACTATTATTATACTTTTGATATTACCAAAAGTAATAAATGACAAATATTGCTGATAATATCCGTTATCAATTTCTTTATCCATGCAGAATTATCCAAACCATGAAATACGTTTTTTAGATCAATTCCTAAATTAACTATAATAATAGTTTTAACTTTCAAGCTTTACCTTTTTACTATACTATTGTATGAATAATGATAATTGTTCGTTGTATCAAAAGGTTTGAAGCTTTAAACATAAAACAAGACAACTTATCGAATGTACTGTCAATTGCTTATGTACACTAACAGCATTATCCAGAGAGAAGTATTTATTATTGAACGGTATTAAACGAACATTGGTAGTTGAATTGCGATCGGTGAATAAAATTTATTATCGTGCTTCGTTGATCGCACCGAAAGAGTCGCAATTTCTTTACAAAATTCTAAATTAAAAACGCGATAAGATACAACTGCTGGCAAATACAATATTTTGTGTATATCACAGAATTCATTATCATAGCATATATATATATATAACACCTCTAAAGTGAGAGGAAAATATTATACTTATTTACCCAAGTTGAGCTTGTGTGGAGGTTATTCGGGGTTATCTAATATATATACGTAAACGTTTCACAAAGTATACGTATGTAAGATATTACCGAGATTACTATATATTCATATAAGTATAGTAGCTATTCGTAAGATTCCTTACTTTAGTATGCCGGAATCCATCGATCTTACCAGTTCGTACGCGTCGCGTATATCTATATTACATATATATATATATATATATATATATATATTCTCTTTTTTTGAAATATACGTTTCGTTATAATCATTAAGATCAAGATCATTATTTACAGAATAGCACAAAAAGAAACTGAGTTATAGACAATCGGCTTATATAGTTTCAATTGTGCAGTTCGGTATCGCGACCATTATATTATTTATCCGTTCGGAACATTCTTCTGTATATATCAACTCCAAACGCATGCGCCTTTAATTCCTCCCTTGAATAAATCCTATAAACCCAATGCAGAACGCGCAATATACGATATCGCATATACGACACAAATAAATAGCATAAAAACTGTACCGAAGCAGCAACGATACATGATAAATTTTCCTCTTTCGCACAATTGCAGAACGAGCCTGAGCAGCGGCGCCGGCATCGAGCAGCTAAGATCGGCAATAATTGCCGCGGCAGCGACAGCAACGAGGGCGACGGCGACGACGACGACGACGACGACGACGAGCAAGAGGATGGACGTTGAGCCGCCCAAGGAGCTGTTAAAGGCGCTCCAGCTGCCCCAGAGAATATTGACGGGGCCCGGGCCGAGCAATTGTTCGCAGCGGGTTCTGCGAGCGCTTCAGCAGCAGGTTCTAGGTCACATGCATCCCGAGATGTTTCAGGTACGCGCGTACATTTATATTTTATAGCGCACCTGTGAATTATGCTTTATACCTATAGATATTTAATTTTCCGATTCGTACTTTCCCCACGCGCTGCACGCCAGGCCTCTGGTCTGCGTATTTCTACCGCAGTACTTATATACAATACGTGGCCTACTTCGCGACATGCCGATGCGCACTCGAGTAAGTGTTGGAAGGGGGGGGGGAGGACTCCGAAGTTTGCGGTCTTTAAAATCTGCGCGTGTGCGGTATAAACACGCGGGCTCGAGAGCAAAGTATAGGATTATAATGGACGCTAAAGCGCGTAATAAAGTGGCAGTTGCGCGTAACCGCGCGGACGCGTGTTTATTGTTGTTGATAGTTGTTGCAATCAAGGACAATTAACGTGTAAATTGATTTTTAATAAACAGTTTTTATGCTTGTATTGATCTATAAACGAGAACTGGGTGGTGCGATCCGAATGTACCAACTGAATCAAAATAAATTCTATATAATGCAAATATTTTTATTGCGCGCAATACCACAGATTTAATATTAGTATAGCATGTTTTTCTGCTTATTTTCGCAAGGTATAAAGGTTCAAAAGAACTTTCTATCGGAATTTTTTTTTTCATCATTGCACACCGAATCCAATAATTTATATTCTGCATAATAATGACAAAGGTGTATATTTTTTAACAAAGGCGGAAATTTGTAAAGTTATAAATTTAATCGAATATATTTATTCCTTAATTTTCTTATTTATAATAATCATAATATTAAGTGTGAAATACCATAAATATATGAGGCGTTGTATTTGAATTATGTATATATCTTATAATTATAGAAAATTGGAAACGAGGCGAAATGTAAAGTGAAAATATAAATAGTTATTGCACATGATGAACATTTTTACATCATATAGAATAATTCGTTCTTCAAGTAAAAAAATAATTAAATCTGTCAATAATTATTCACTATTTGCCAAACTAATTTTTCCGATTTGACAATCGCGAGTCAGCTAATTTAAATTGAATTTTATATTTTTCTTCGAAATAAAAAGAATAAAATCAGCGCGTGATATAGTCTCGGATTTCGCGACATTATAATATATATCTATATAGGTATAAGGTAACAATATAATATATAGAACATAATGCTGTAAAAAATTGTCAACGTCAAAATCGCTTCCACTAAAATTCTGAGTTGCAATTTTTTATAGCATTAATGCCGGTTACTCTTATATGGGTGTCGATATAGTAATAGTCCTGGCCACGTTAATAAATTATAAATTGAAATACCGATAAACGAATCTTAGTATGTGTGTATAAAATCAATAATCTCAATCCCGATTTTTGCAGCTGATGGACGAAATAAAGGCAGGTCTCCAGTACGCCTTTCAAACGAGGAATAAATTAACCCTGGCCATTAGCGCTTCCGGCCACGGCGGCATGGAAGCGTCCATAGGAAACGTTCTTGAGCGGGGAGAAAACATTCTCATTGTCAAGGCCGGACTGTGGGGCGAGCGGGCCGCTGACATGGCCGGTCGCCTCGGTATTCACGTACGTATATACATACGCTTCTTTGCTGCGTGTACAATTGCGCGCGTGCGTGCGTTTTTATATGTTTGATGCGCATAATTATCCAGCGCACCACGATGCGCTCCACGTGCGCAATTTGTGCCATAAGATATACAGAGTGCTAAAAAAACTCGGTGGCGCGGGGACACGCAAGAATAAGCGGCTTTAGTATGGTGCTGGAGTTACTACATTCTTTCTCTTCGATATAGAGAATAATGTTTTTATTATAGATATTATTTTTATAGCTATATAAGAATCCAACAGTTATAACCATCGTCAGATATTACACACACCTACACCTACACCCACAACCACCCACACCCCCACACAAACACACACACACACACACACACGCACACTTATACATATTATACCGAAAGCTAGAGAATGATCCCCTTTAATACTCGTACGAATCAAAGGTAGATGATGCACGGATCAATGGATAAAAGCGTGATCCTATATATACATACGAGTATATATCTAGTATACAACGGGAACAATGAATCAGAGGCGCGCCGCCTATATTGATATATAAATATATAAAACGTCTTTATATAAAAAGCGACTTTTCATTTTCCTTTATATTAGGTCGACTTTTTAGAAACGAAGCCGGGTGTTGCCTTCACTCTTGTCGAATTAGAGGAGGCCGTAAAAAAGTGCCGGCCTAAGGCCGTTTTTGTGGTGCACTCGGAGTCATCGACTGGACTGAAGCAACCTTTAGAAGGCATTGGAGCCATGGTTCATAGGTAAGTGAATTTTCGTTGAATGTATCACCGTATAAATGTACGCCACGCATTTTTTCTTACCTTTTTTGACATCGTGATTTTTTTTTCTTACTGTAGTATTAAGTAAACATTCTCTTGTAGTGTAGCAAAAAAATTATTCTCTTAAATTTACAAGAATTTGCTTAATGTAAAGAGCTACTGACTGCTTTTCTATAACGATTGAGTGTAAAGTGCCCTAATTTAAAGATTATTATATCGATGTAAATAATCATTGGACCGAACCATTCTATATATCTTTGTCTTCGTTTGTTTTACATTTTTTTAAAATTTCAAATAAAATCATTAAGCGGTGAAAATGGGAGCATTAAAAAATTAATTTATCTAGGTTTTATAGTTATGAAATATTGAAATTTTTCTCACTTTTACACCATTCGACAAATTTACTTAGAATTTTGTAGAGTTAAGTATTTAATATAGATGTGTAATGTATAAAAGACAATATTATCGTTTAAAATACAGTACACCTAGTTCGATTGGTAAAATATCACATATATAATTAAGATGAATTCATTTTATTAATTAAACGTATTCTTCTTGCATTGAGCTAATGCTTTTCTTTCAATTTAGACAAATGGCTCACCTGCTAAAATACAAGCAAGTATTTCTTTGATAATAAAAAATAGTTTTTTTCTACCTATGTAATTATAAATACTTATACATATACTCTTTATGTGCATTGTATTAATTATAAACGACGTACGCTTCTTTTATGGCCGCTTCATTTTACCCACGTTTTCACATTATAGCAAACTCATATTGAGTTCGAGTGATATATAGGTTCATGTACGCGAGAATTTTGGTATATCGATCAGTGCCCGATGTAAATAATTGAAAAGCACACATTCGCCAAAACGCAAATATTTGCGACAATACGAGTAGCCACGAGTCCCCCCCCCCTTGACACAGACGGTGCACAATGCAAAAACATGAGATTTCCATTAAAAGCCTTTATAAATATATGATTTGATCCTCGACTCTAAATTCTTCCATCGTGCATTTTGCTCGATGATCGCTCAACGATAAATGGGCAATCAATAAGTCGGACTGCGATAAATGCTGTGGCATTTATTTAATAATTTGTTTATTTATTTTCTGTTGTTTTTTTACTGTTACAGATACGGCGCCCTCCTCATCGTGGATACGGTCGCCTCCTTGGGCGCTGAGCCGTTCTTCGCGGACGCCTGGGGCGTCGACGTCGTTTACACCGGCAGTCAGAAGGTCCTCGGCGCTCCGGCCGGGATCACGCCCATTAGCTTCAGTTCGCTTGCCCAGTAAGTTGATATATATATATATATATATATGGCATTAATACGGCGGTCGTATACCGCTCTTTGCTCTCAGACAGAGAGAGAGAGAGAGAGAGAGAGAGAGAGAGAGAGCGAGATAAAATTCAAGATCGTTAAAACGTTATATACGTTAGATATATACTGTCTTGGAAATCTAATTGACGCCGAGGAGACGACGACGACGACGATGATGATGACGATGAAGTTTTGAAAACGGTTATAGGAAACGGTATATTTTTAATTTTGTGGGCGGGTCAATTAAAAGTTGAGATATAGAATTTAACCGGATCTGTCTTTGTAGCTGTAGAAATATTAATTTCTTTTCCCATTGTTCGACGGGACTACATCTTCCCAATATTGTGTCAGGGAACGTCACTCAAAGCTGAAACAAAAAAAATCAATATTCGATTAATTATACCGATAACTAAGATTAATATGAAAGGTATATTTGAAATAAAAAAGAGAAAGAATAATGAAATGATTAAATGCTTAACGATAAATCGTTTAATCTATTCTTTTTTATTTCCATTCATTGAACTCACTATTGGGCCTGTTATTTTGTTCGTAGATTTCTTCTCTTGCACTCATTACTCCCATAGACATTAGAATAGAAATTTAATTAAACTAGTTAGATTCAATTGATATATTTTTCATTTTCCATTATACTGTAATAGCTGTGTTATCAATTTTGAATCCGAATTCTGTATATATGTTATAAATATTTAACCAAAATGAAGGTCTGCAAGAAAGCTAGATCATTTTTTTCCACAAAATTATATATTAGATTTCTTTCACTTGATAATTATAATTTGATATAAATTAAAGGTACTTGTCTTTTATTGCATTAATCGATATTTCTTTAATATAGCATTATTTTACAAATAACATTATATATATATATATATATATATATATATATATATATATATATCGGGTCCGCAACTTAAAGTTCGTGTCTTCGTCGAAAATTAGGGCTTTATTTCAATGAGAAAGTGAAAAAGACAGGATTGAATGTGCGGTTCGTCGCGGGCTACGACTCTGGCCAGAGTCGGACGCCTCGGCAGTTCCGTGCCGGAGAAATGTCCGTCCTTCGAGGCGACGAGCGAGCCAAGCCAGTGGAGCATCGGCCGAAAGCAGCGAAAGAATCGCGCGGGGCGGGCGAATTTCCCAATCGCCGATTTCCAAACGACGAAGGCACGACCGAGGATGGTCGAGACGAAGAATCCTGGCCGCGTCTGGCCGCGTCTGGCCGTTTTCTCGCAATGCTCCTCCAAACGCAGCAGTTCTGGTCGGTAGCAGTTCTGCACGGCCGTCCGCCGGCTGATTGACTTTTCGTCAGATCTTAGTGGAACGCAGCCTTCTGGCCCCGACGAATGCGGGCCATTACCTTCTTTGCATGGACTTCTCGCGTTGGCTCCGACAGTCCTGGTTCCTCGGGACTCATCTACGTACTTTCATGTTATTAATTTTCGTAATTAAGGAAAATTTTTTCACATTATTAACTTTCGTAATGAAGGAAAAATTTCGAAGTAAACAATCGATGTTTCAGCGTTTCTCGGCGCGAGTTTATAGTACTGCAACAAGTTTTCTAGCTTTTGGACGAATCGCAGTGATTTTGGACGCTTGTAAATGGCATTGTGGTACTTCTATTATCCCCAGCAATGCGGCAAGTTTTTTTGCTCTTCACCTTCGAACTTTTTAGACTGACTCAGATGCTCTTTGTCTTCGATATAGAAATCACTACTTTGGAAAGGCGTAAATCACTTTTGACGCATTCGAACGTCTGAAGTATATTTACAGGGCGTGCTGGTAAGAGCGAACGAAGAGCTTCTAATGGTTTGTTGCTTAATTAAACTAATAAAGTAAAACCTCCTGCATATACTGTTTTATTGGCACGCAATTCGATATTTTCAACGCTAGAAAAATGCTTATAAACTTATGTTCATTTTAACAGGTTAAATTTCATAGAATTTTGGACTCTCTTTAACGCATGACAGCAGTCATTGTCAAAAAATGGAGCAGAGGATAGCGATAGTGTTAGTACTAAATGCGAACTTTTTAAGTTTTTAAGACCCAAAATACAATAAAAGCTCCTGTAAAAAGGAGGAACTTAGCTGATGCACTTTTCATATTATATATGTATGTATGTAATGAATCGATCCTTGAAATAACATCCCACACCCAATTCTTTGAAAAAATGCCAGAGTATAGCCATCGTGCAAATTTCCAATTGCGCACGTATATACCTATAAAACGAACGAGGTAAAAGGCATCAGCTGCAGCCCGCTTTCCGCACGAAGCGCATCGGCTTGAATCAGCTCGAATATAGCGTGACGCGCCGCGGCGCACACCAAAGGAGCTCTCGCGCGGAATATCAATTGGCGACGAGCCCGCTGCTCGTGACTCCTTTGGCCGCTTTATATCTATTCGTCGTCCGTTTTGTATTGCGAATCGCGCAAAGGAATATCACGAACGTGCCGCGGGCGGGCCGAGCTCGAGACGCGCCGCGGTTATTCTATATATATATATATATATATAGCCTTACGGGTGTTCGCTCTATACCTGTGATCGCTCCGATGCGGTGATTCAGTGCATCGAGGCTGATGTTGCTGTGTTCAGGTACTTAGTCGGCAGCCACAAACCGCAAGTCCCTCTCTGTCTGCGTTAAAAATTATTCAATTTTATTTAAAAAGGAAAAAATAACGGTTTTTAGTCATCACGGTTCGATATTAGATATATTTATTATACGATCCTTATATAATTATCCTTATATTCGGTTTGTTTGATTTCTGGCAAAGTCGTATATAAATTTCGCAGTTATAATCGTGATTGTTGATGCAAGCGGTTTGCGTTGAAGAAGGTAGGCGGTCAGTTTTTCCATGCCTTTGCTTCCAATGGACATTTCTTGTAAAAATAGTTTCAGTTCAGAACTAAATTGTTGCTAGAGAGTACGCCATGCTAAGCAATTAAGGCAATATGATTTAGTTATAATTTAGTCAATTATTAATAAAAATAATAATCATTATGATGTAAATATATCATTTGTTTTAATATTCGTATTTTTGTATCTCAATAATTGTATATTATTTATCATTATTATTTTCTTTGAAGAATAAAGTTGTATATAGTGTATTGCTGTATGAGTATTACGAAGTATATAATTCATGTATAGATAAATGCAACTAGGGGTATGTGGATGGGAGAAATGTTACGTGAGAAAAATACAGGGGACTCTTAATTTATGACGTTTGCTACTTATGGGGCAATAAAAACAGCTAAGACCACAAAAATTATGTATATTGATAAAATAGAAAATTGTTACATATAGCATGATTACATAAAAATAATGGAAGTTAAAGATCTATTTAAATAAAACAAAAGAATTTACACAGATTTAGAACTTTGGAATTTGTTATATGTATTCGACAAACTTATATCAGACTGACAATCTTTTATAATAAAAACCTTATTACATAGTCAACGTTTGCATCCATGTCTACTATTTTTTATCTTTCCTCTCTTGGATTTACACTGGTGTATTTTTATAATTGATATCATTGCCTGAATTTAATCAGTTTAATCTACAGCAAAATCAATAGTTTTGAACAGCTAGCACTCATTATCATATAAAATATGAAAATTTGACCAATCAATAATCGAGTATGTCCATTATATAAGAATTATAATACAAAGGGTATTCAAAAAGTAAAGTTTCCCTCTATTGGGAAAAATTGAAACACTAGTTTTAAGCTATAAAAATAATTTGATTTCAGTATTTTATTCTCACACTATTTTTCTACGTAGCGACCTCGGACTACAATATATTTTTCGTATCTGTTTGCAAGCTTAATCAAACATTCCTTAAAAAATGGCGGGCCCTGTTTTTCATTTCACAATTTCACGACTTTTTCGATTTCGTCATCAGAAGCGAAGTGCTGAAAACTCAAATTTTCTTATAACTTTGGGAAACAAATAGTCACTTGGTGCGATGTCTTGAGAGCAGGGTGGGTGGTCGAAAATTTCCCATTCGAATTTCTGAAGCGACGAGAACTCGTTTCTGTTTGTGGTTATTGGAAAGCAGGCGCAGGACCCGCCTTGCACAAACTTTACTGTAACCAAGATTCTCCGATAATATTGTATGAATTAAAGTTCAGTGAATTTCATATTCCAGAGCATCATTTCCAAAATATCATCGATTGTCCTCCAAAATTCATCGTTTGTCCTCCTGAACAATTTTTCAACCGCCGCAATCGCATCGTCGGTGATCGCGCTTTTTGGGCATCCTGCGCGCTGCTCATCGTGCACTTCTGCGCATCCGTCGAGAAAATCTGTGTACCATCTTCGCACCATCTACACATTCATACAGTTTTTACCATAAATAGTCATCAATTTACTGTGAATCCGAATGCCATTAAACCTTTTTGCAGTTAAAAAACGGATAACCGCACGTAATTCACAATCGAGCTGGCTTTGCACAGGTACCTCCACGATTGTCGAGCTCATACCGCTGAAAAAAGTATTTATGGCCACCAAAACCAATTTCGCTCTTAATCCGATCAGTAGATCTTTTTTTATGTTAATTAACGTCGCTCTATTTATGTTTCCAAGCATCGGTGCTAATCAGCGACGGAGGTCTACTAAGGATGGTCTCTCGCTCTTGCGATCGAGCCATCGTAGGCCTCATCAGTAGATCTTAAACTGAAACTATGATCAGCTAAGTCCACTAAGTGGCATCTGAGAGAAGGAAAATTCTATTAAATTTTGCATAATTCTTGAAAAATTTAGAAATTTTCTTTTCAAATCCAAAATCATGTGTGTGTGTGTGTGTGTGTGTGTGTGTGTGTGTGTGTGTGCGCGCGCGCGCGTGTGCGTGTGCGTGTGTATATATAAAATACGTTTTGTTTTATTTGATAGAAAGAAAATTCTCTCGCGGAAGACGCCGGTGCCGGTTTTCTATTGGGACATGACATGGTTGGGCAAGTACTGGAATTGTTTCGAGAACCAGGGTTCCCGGCCCTACCACCACACGATCAGCGCCACCCTCGTCTATGGGCTGCGTGAGGCCTTGGCCCAGTTGGCCGAGGAGGGCCTCGCTGCCTCCTGGGCGCGACACGCCACCGTCACCGAAAAGTTTCACGAGGGCCTGAGCCGACGAGGCTACCAGTTCTTCGTGCGCGAGCCGGGACACAGGCTCAAGACCGTCAGCGCGATCATCCTGCCTGGAGGCATCGACGCGACCCTCGTCATTCGTTACGCCATGCAGAGGTGAACATTATCCAGATCTTATTCGTATGTGTCTGTGGATGCGCGCACGTGTGAGCATGTGCATATAATTATATATAATTGAATCAATTTCGTTATGCTTTTTACTTTATGTTAATTATATCTCAAACGCCGTGGCTTACTAAAGTGACTCGCATATAAATTATTTAATATTATCCTGTTCAATTCTTCTATTCAATAACGCAAAGTAAATATTTATTTTTAATAATAATAAATTATTAGAATGCACAAAATGTTTGTGATGCTTCTATCAAGAACATTAAGTTTCTATGTTATTCTTCTTATTTCATTCTAAAAATATATTCTTGATAATTCATTTACTTCATCTTTTTAAAAATATATGTAAAAATAATGGAATTTATCATACACTCTTAGGATAGAAATAATAAATTTTTAAAGGCGTTTCTCACAATTTATTATGATATGAGTACATATTTATTTATCTATGTGTAGTAACATTTAATTCCAGGTGCGGATAACACCTATATGGGATATTCTTTTAACAATAGAAGAATGCGTGAGATGTAGAGATTGATTAAGTATCTCACTAAAATGTATAAATCCATTTCACCTGAGAATTTATATGTGTTTGACATATAGCTATTTTGACGTCATGTATAAAAATTATTATCAAAGGTACTTTAAGATTATTTAAGAATATTAAATAATAAATCTATATCCTTAGGATTTAATAATTGAATTTCATCTAAAGATACTTTTTATATTCAAAATACCATTATTGTCTTGATTACTAATGCACATTGCATATGCTACAAGTTCCTTTTTATTCGATAACTTTGGTGATATAAAAATATGCTTTTAGCATAATATAAATATAAGTACTTAATACAATTGATTATTGAAAAACGTAATCATGTCTAAATTTTATGTATTTTTCTAATTTCAGGTACAATGTTGAATTTAGTGGAGGTTTGGGTCCAAGCACAGGCAAAGTAATACGCATTGGTTTAATGGGCATCAATGCTACTTCAGGACACGTGGATCTAGTTTTACGTGCCTTAGATGAATCAATGAAATATGCAAAAAACAGTTTGAAATCCAATATTTAAGAATAGTTTCTAACTTCCTAGTCATTTACAATTCCAAAAATTAACTACTTAGAATACTCATCAAGCAGTAAAAGTTAGCTTTAAGCTTTTAATACATTATGAAAAAAATTATGTCAAACAAATATTTTATACTCCTCTACCTTTGAAATATTTATTTAAAGCAAATAAATATTCTTTCTTTTGAAATATACATTTTTATTAAAAACAAAAATATGTTATAAATTTCTCATCGAGTTTAGAATAGAAAGGAGATAAGATTATTTGGATTATTTTTTCTTAATGTAAAAGATGCATATCTAGTTATTTAAGATAGCGTTAATATATACCAATTATAAATATGAATATTTTATATATATACATAATCTTGGCGAAAAATCTTATTTAATGAGGCTAAATAAACAGTTAATGATTTATTGAACAACTGATAATAATCTACTTAATCTATTGTATGAAAAATTTATTACTATTATATTGGAAATATAATATATATATATATATATATATATATATATATATATATATATATATATATATATATACAGAGACACAACTTAATTTATTTAATAGCAAATTAAAGATTATATATTATTTTTAACTTTTAATTTTTTAATTTTACTTAGATAATTTCTATCCCACAATGTATTAATATTATATTGATTTATGTAAGTGAATTCTATAGAACTTATCAAAAAGTAATTATCTAACAAAAAATTATTGTTACAGAACTTGAATTTTTCTCGAAATATGTAAAAATTGTTAACAGTAAAAATACATTTTTATAGTTATATTTTTATTTTAAATAAATTAATATTTTTTACATAATTTAAGCTAAAAATATGTACATAATTTATATTATAACACTTGCAAGATTTGTTTTATAACATTCTAAACTACATAGAGGAATTCCTGTTTTTGAACATGAATACTTCTTTGGATTTGTGCATGATAATACACCACATAATGATGGACCGAACACCTTATCCCTTTAAAATGTAATTTATAAATTAACATAACATTTTTAGAAATAAACTAGTTATTAGAAATAAAATCTTACACATTTGCTTTTGGTAATGGAAACAACTCTCCTGCTGGTAGCGAAATGGAACTGCCTTCTAGGCTTATGTTATATGTAATAAGTGGTACTTGTCGTTTAGAGAATTTACCTTTGGTAACAACTTTTGAAGTTTTAGACTCTTGTTTTTTCAGTAACCTTTCCATTGTTTTTTTCTTTATAAAATTTGTTCAATTGGTTTAATAAATTATAATTACAGTTAGACATAATTTATTGAAATGGATTCATGTTACCTTGTCTTTTTCTCTTTTTTCATCTGCAAGTTGTTTACGTTTTAAAGATTTTAGAGCAGCTTTTTGAATGGCTTCAGCTGTCATAACTTTTTCTTTATAACCAGTTGGTAAAGACATTAATTGTTCTATACTAGAATTTGGCTCTGCATCCGTTTTTCTTTCGAACATTGCCCTCTGTCTAGCAGTCATTAATTTTGGATCTTTAGGTTTAATTTTCTTAAGTTCATCGTCTACCTAAAATATAAAAATATTTTTCTAATGAATTTTAACTTCAATAATAATATAAAAAGAATGAAATGATTTATTTTAAATATGATCTCACTTCTTCTAATTTACCAGATTCTATAGCATCAAGCCACCTTTCTTCTTCACTACTTGTACCACTATCTTTACCCTTATTAGTTTTCATTACTTTTTTCTTAGATATTGTTTTCGGTGAAAGACCAACATTTGTACTTGCTACAGTTGGATTTGATACTTTAAATACTTTTTCTTTTATTTTATCGGAACTATTTTCAATAAATAGTTAATTGTTACTAATTATTTATTAAGAATATTATATATATATATACACAGACTGTATTGCATAAAGATAAGTAACATAATGGTAACAACTATACCTTTTATCTTCTTCCTTTTTCAGTCTTACTTTAAAAGTTTTTTTTAATTCTGAATTTACAGAAATATCCATATAACTTTCTGGATCTTGTGAAAATTTTTTTTTTTTGTGCTTTTTATGTTTGTGCTTTTTATGTTTCTTCTGAGGTAATATACTTGTAGTAGGTTCTATAAATAAAAAAAATAAGTTTTAAACATTATAATTCAGAACATATATAAGAACGTTCCCTAATTTATGTCTTTGAAGATACACCAGAGTGGTTTGAAACATCTGGCATTAAAAGTAAATTTCTATTTAAGATGGTGGGGTAGTCAGATTGTTCTTTAGTAACATAGAATATACATTACTTTATTTTTTAATTTTTAATTTAGTTTTTACTTTATTTTTATTAGTAATTTCTATTTTAGATTCTACAGGGGTGATTATAAACAAAGAAAGTCTGATTGCTGTTAGATTAGTATAGTATATTATTGTATAAATACTGTAAGACCTATAAAAATATTTATTAATTTAATTCCCTAATTTAATTTTAAAAAAATTATGAAGTAAGTAAAATATTTATTCATATACTAAATAATAGATGTTTTTATGTAAGTATTTACCAGATTTAACCTCTTCGTCTGAACTACCTTCTTTCAATTTTCCCATTTTTTAAAACAAGAAATTTTATTTGTAATTTCTCCAGTATACTTTTATTTAACTACAACTCTTAATGTAAAACATAAACATATAAAAGATATAATCCATAAAGGAGGAAAGTAAAACAATCACTTTAAAATATTTTACATTCTTTGTTTGGTTCAATAATATCAAAACTGAAAATAGACTGTAAGGAGTATGGAGAATAGAGAGGAGTAGATACTTCGCTAATATGGTGTCAAATTACACGACCGGATTTCGCGCCAGGATTAGCCGCAAGACGGCGACACCCAATAAACTTGCTGGTTGAAGAACATGCTTTTGAAGGAAAGCTAGTTGGAGTATGTGTGAGAGTGGAGAGTGGGGAAAGTTAAATATTTGCTCCCCCGCTCTTGTTTCTTTTCTTCTCGTCATTCTGTTTCGTTTTTGCTTTTTTTCTTTGTTGCACGCAGAACTATTTAGGGATTTTCAAGAAAACACGTTTGCCGGACGGATGTGAACTACCAATGCAGACCAATTTTTTATAAGCTTTTACCACGTAAAGCGAATTCAATTTCCACTCCTTTTCTCTATTCGTCATAGTATGGTGGGTAGAGATGTATGGAAATTCCACAAACTTATATATTAGACCGCGTGCTTAAACCGACGGTTGGAAACCCATATTGAAGGACAGAAATAGGCCTAGAGTCATGTTTTCCCTCTTGCTCCTGGGAAAGAGTATGGGGTCAACCTAACAATAACAATGGTAAGAGTATAAAAGAAACGTATATTTCTGCTGCGTATATTTCTACTGCTACTGTTCCTCTACTTTACCCCCCCCCCCCACTTCCTCGCTTACAAGAGAGAGACAACACAACTCACTGCATTGCTCTTTCACTCTGGCTTAGGCTTCAACCTGCTTCAATTCTGTTCTCAGAGTACGTGGTAGAAATATGGAAGTAGAGAGAAAGAATGGAAACTTCACTAAAATCATGTCAAATTATACGACAGGACTTCGGGACAGAATTGGTCGCAAGGCGGCGACACCCTTCGAGGTCGCTCGTTCAAATGCATGTATTTGAAGAAGAGAGTGGGAGTATGTAGTGAGATAGCAATGAGCGTGGCAAGAGGGGAAAATTGAATGCGTTAAATTAACACATGAAATATATCTGAAACGTAGCGGGACTATATACCTTTTTCAAGCGCTTTGTGTGCACAGAACACAATAACTCATAGACACGGAGTCAGCGGGCGGTCTCATATCTCGCCTGTTACATTCGATAGTTTATTGTATGCTTACAATTTTTAGAAAACGTAGATATAATATTATTCGTAAAACATCTTATGAATTTTAGACTAATAATTTTTTATATTCTGTATTTTTTTTATGATATTTAACGTCGCTCTATTTATACTTCCAAATATCCGTGCTAATCAGCGACGGAGGTCTACGATATGTTTGTAAACAAAGCACATGTAAATTATTACAGCGGTGCTTGTGTCACTCGGTCGAGACCGGGATTTGAACTCGGATCACCAAGTTACTAGTCCTTCGCTGTAGCCATCAAGACATCGTAGGCCTCATTCTGTACTGATTCGCAATCTTTTAGAATTTCTTTTTTTGTTATTCATCTGATGGTAATAAATGTTCATTTCATCTGATTATAGTTTGTATATTAGTACATATTCTGTATATTAGTATATATTCCTGTACGCCCCCTCTCCTGCTTCTTTTCTTCTCCTCACTCACTTTGGCTTTTGCTTCCTCTCTCTGTTGTACGCAGAACCATCGAGGGATTTCTAAGACAGGGACCTCTGCCGGGCAGATCTGAACTATCATCTTTGGTTAATTTTGGATAAGCCTTTCCCATGTAAAGTGAATGGAGTTTCCACTCCTTCTCTCTACTCTCCCTAGTTAAATCTCTGCTCCCCTACTCTTGCTTTTTTTTCTTCCCCTTACTCGCTTTGACTTTCACTTTCTCTCTCTCTCTCTCTCTCTGTTGCACGCAGAACCATCGAGGGATTTCCAAGACAGTGACGTCTACCGGAGAAATCTAAACTACCATCTCCAGATAATTTTTAATAAGCTTTTCCCATGTAAAGCGAGCAGAGTTTCCATCCTTCTCTCTACCCTCCGTACCGCCCACGGTCGTAACAGCATATATATATAATAGAAATAGGTCATTGGCGGTATGGCGGTAACGACATGGTGCAGTACTTAGCCGCGACGGGGCAGGTGAAGCATATAATAAGCATAAATAAGCACAAACATCAAAAATCGCGGGAAAAGAATTATTGTTCAGAAAATCTAAAATCAGATTGATTGTGCAATAGGAGCCACGAATCCACCAGCCATACATTGACAAATACTTCAACAGCTAAAAAATATATTTATTTTTTTAAATTTCAGCACGATTAGAAGATGAAAGTAACGTTTGTGTATTTCAGAGAAAATTAGAGGTTACTTTTGTATGAAGCAATATAGTATAGTGTATTAAAGTAGTTTTCTTTACAATTCTATATAGTTCCACTCGGTTTTACTTCTAAATTGGAATTATTTTCATATGTGTAAGGATTTGGACGAGTGCGTTTACTTAATTACTTTAAAAATTAAGTATAGTGCAAGTGATCACAATGAATAATGATTCTATATAAGGATGCTTTAAAACAGGAAAGGGCTATTGAAGTTACAGAACAATGAAAGTAAATCAAATTCGCCTTATCTATATTTATTCGAAATAGAAATTTTAATGGGAAAACTTTCCATCTAAATCTTCAATTGCTTTAATATTTAAATCTTCTAAGGCAGGTATCAGTCTTAATAAGTATATGAAATTATGATAGGCAAATGCTTCTGGTGATTTCTTTGTACAGTTTGTTTTTAAAACAGACCAAAAACCTGGTATAAAATCAAATGAATATCATCTTTATTGTACGAATAAAACAAAAAATTCTTAAAACTATCAATATCTGAAAAATATGTTTATGAAATATATTTTTTTGTTTAAAAGAAAATATATTATTCAGCTTTTAATAAAAATGACTGTTGCTTTAATTCTATTGTTTTGTTTTATTTGAAAAAAAGAAATGATTCAGTTCGATTTATTAATTTTTATATATTTCAGTAGTAATTTTCATTATACTTATAATGTTTTTAATAAACTTTAATCATTATTTAATGTAGAATCACTAATACGTTTTGCAGAATTTAAATATGCCAAAGATTACAAAACAAGATTCCTCTATTATTGACTCCATTAAAGATGAAGGTAATAAAGTAGGTGATACATTCATTATGGCAGAATGCTTGAATAACAGCCACAATGAGTCAATTGTAGAGGAAGAAATGAATGTAAATGTAGAAGATTTAGAACTAAAAAGTCCATGGACTTTAGGGCAATTAGTATGGGCTAGAATAGGTAGTTTTCCTTTTTGGCCAGGAATAGTTACTCTTGATCCATCAACTATGACATACGTTTCTCAAAGAGGTTAGTATTAAAATATGTCTTATTTAATTAATATAACTAAGTAGAATAATTGTTGAAAACACTTTATGTGTTAAACATTTGTAAAGGAATAGTTTTTTCTTATTCCTCTGGATATATATATATATATATATATATATATAATATATATATATATATATATAAAATATAATTTAGAATGTTTTTTAACAATGTCACATTATTATTTATTACTCAATAAAAGATCTAAATCAGATTAATAATATGATTCTTTAATTAATTCATTATAAATTATAACTTTTATTGTTATGCATTAACATTTATATCATAAAGACTTTCCCATTTATTGATTAGTAATATTGAATAAAGTAGTACATCAATGAGTGCTTACAAAATTTATTTTATAATTTTTTTAACCTTTGATCAATTATTTGAAATAAGTGATATTTTTGTTATATATTCTTCTATGTTTTAATTATTTTAAAATATACATAATAATTATCAACTAGGAAATGAAGATTGATTTTTTGTATGTAATGAGACTAAGATATTACCATATTTTAATTTAATAAATTAGAAAAATCTGTTATTAAAAAATTATTTTTATGTAAATTATAAGTTATAAAAAATTAACTATTTTGCTCACAAAACTTAAAATTGTATTTTGAACTATATTTTTATAATATATGAATATAGCTGTTTAAGATCATGATTTTTCACTAATTAAGGTTAAAAAATATACAGAAGAATTAAAACTTATTTATGATAAAACAAGAACTCATATTAGAATTTTACTTATATTAAAATTACTTTAATGCAATACTTTATATTAAATAAATATATCCTATTATTTCGTATATAAATATAGCCTTAATATTTGCCAGTAAAGATTGGAGCATGAACTATGACGATTATCACAGTTGCAATTTGATTTGTTCTTGATTTTTTAATATACTTTCTTACAGAGTTATTGTCACAATATTTCAGTCAGTAATATATTAATTATTCATAAATATTTCTTCTTAATTAATAATAACATATAATCTTTAGGTAATACAAAAAAGTATCTAGTGCATGTTCGTTATTGTGCTGACAAAGGACGTCATAGCTGGGTACCATTTGCAAATATAATACCTTTCTATGGTCTCTCTGATTTCGAAAAGAGAAGTAAAGCTATAACTGCTGATATGAAAAAGAAAGAAGGTAAATATGTAGCTGCATTCATAATTAAGCCAACTATAAAGCTAAAATGGGATGATGCAGTTTCTGAAGCATCTGGCCTAATGGCTAAAAGTATTGAAAAAAGAATTGAAATTTTCAAACCAAAAAGTAAAAACAAAATTTTAGATAAAATAATTAATACTGCTGAAAAAACAGATGAAAATGTTAAAAAAAGAAAGACCCTGGTGGAGGAAGAAATCAATACACCAAAAAAACAAAAACAAAATGTAAGTATTAATATTTTATATAATTTTTCAAGTTTTAAGCAATTAAATTGTGTGTTCATTTGTATAAATTATTTTCTTTACTACTTTTCAATATTGAATATGTTTTAGATTGGTAATTCTGAATCAATAAATGAAGGTTTAGAAAATAAAAGTTTAATAGGAAACAATTTAAATTTACAAACTCCTCCAACTCCACCATCAAGTCATAAAGATTCTAGTGACGAGGCTCCTTTTGCAAGATTTAACAGCAAAAGAGGATTAGGAAAAGAAGGAGTATTTGAAATTTTTTGTGAGCGTAATAAAGAAGCAGCAGAACAGTTAGATCCAGAAGCAACAGATATAGATATAAAAGCTTATTTGTTAGATATTTGGGAAAATATGACCAGTCAAGAACGAAGTAAATATCGAGCAGATTACTTACAGGAGAATGATATGAGATTGTATTCATTGGATCTAGATGAAGATGAAGAAGAACCCGATTCAGAAGCAGAAGCAGAAAAACCTTCTAGAAGAAGGCGAAAGAAAATAGAGGCAGAATATGGAGAAATTTCTGAATCTGAAGAGATTCTCGAAAAATCCTTAAGACAACGAAAGTTGAAAGTTGATCTTAATAGATCTAAGGATGAACCTTCAGATCAAGAAGAGACGACTTCAGTTGAATCAGAAATTCTTGAGAAATCTGTAAAAAGGCGAAAACCAAAGATGAAACTAGAATCAAAAGTTGAAAAAGATGACTTAGTGCATAAGGAAGAATTAAATCGGCTTATAGATACGGGTAAAAAATTACGACAATACAAGTTATTTAAAGGCATGAAAAGTGAAAGAGTTTGTCAAATCTGTGAAACAACTGGCAAACTTATTCGATGCAAGGGTCCATGCTATTCATATTTTCATTTAGCTTGTGTAAAACCAGGTGAATCAAGTCCTGAACCAAGTGAAGCTGGTGATATTGAAGAAAACAGTGCATACAAAGAGGATCTAAGGGAAATAAAAGAGAAAACTAAAGAAAAGGAGGAAGAAATGTTTGATGACGAGAATTTCAAATGCATAGATTGTTTATCAGGTGTAGCTCCTGCTTGCTTTGTTTGTTATGAACGAGATGAAGAACGATTTAAATGTTCTGTATTGGCCTGTGGTAAGCACTACCATGCAGATTGTTTGAAAAGTTGGCCTCAGAGCCAATGGCAAGGTGATCGACTGACTTGTCCATATCATATTTGTCATACATGTATTTCGGACAATCCACAAAATAGACATCCCAGATCTGCATATGAGAAGTTTGTGCGGTGTGTGAAATGTCCTTCTACATATCATGCTTCGATATCTTGCCTTCCTGCTGGTTCAAACATATTAACTGGTAGCCAAATAGTTTGCCCTAAACATTACAAATCAGCGAATCATCCTGTCAATGCAACCTGGTGTTTCCTATGCACGGAGGGTGGAAGTTTAATTTGCTGTGATACATGTCCTACATCATTTCACTTAGAATGTTTAGGTAATAACTATTGAACTATTTAGATTTAATAATTTAATTTTGATTCAAAATTAAAAAAACTAAATTTTAGGTATTACTGCACCCGAGGGTGGTTTTATTTGTGAGGATTGTGAAACAGGAAGATTGCCACTTTATGGAGAAGTAGTTTGGGTAAAACTCGGTAATTATAGATGGTGGCCCTCAGTTATTTGTTACCCTCAAGAAATTCCATCAAATATTGCTATGAAGCCTCACAAAACTGGTGAATTTTGTGTTATGTTTTTGGGAACAAAAGATTATTATTGGATACACAGGTAAAATTAAATATTTATTTAAATTAATAAATATTTCTATTGGTCTTACAGTCCAATTAAATAAATTAAAACTAATACATAATAATATTAATATATATTTATATTAATATTAGTACATATCAATATATAATTAATTGAAAATTATAATGACAGTCAGACTGTCCTTGTTGAAAATTACCCCATAGACTAATCTGAAATAAAAATATATTAGCTGAAAAAATTTTTTATTAGTTAAGTGCAATCTGACTGTCCTCATCACCTTTACCCAATTGAAGAATGAATGAGGTTGCCCAACGTTTCGAGCTCGCTATAGCTCCTCATCAGTAACTAATCTAATATTAATATTTTAATTAATATATACCTTATATTAATATTTTAATTTATATATACCCCTATCCCCAACAAACTAAAAATTTAGTCATTTAAATATACAATCCCCCCCTACACAAAATGTTCAAAACCAATCAATTTAATAAAGAATGATAAATTTTATCTAATTTACTTGACTCTAACATTAAATTCACATTATTTCGATTCCTTGAAATGTGAATACTTTCAAGACTCTCCCTTTTGTACTTATTACTAATAACATGTTCCAAAATATCCACATTCACAAAATCAAAAGAATGTAAAAACTTCAAACAATGTTCTTTTAAACCAAAAGTAATATGTGTATATTATATTCATAAATTCTCTTTTTTTAATATCTACTTGTTTGTCCAATGTAGCATTCATTACAATTCGTACAATTAATTTTGTAAACAACTCCAGATTTTAAACATAGTTTTAATTTATTTAATTGAACTGTAAGACCAATAGAAATATTTATTAATTTATCTAAATACAGTCGACATAAGCACAATTAAAGTATTTTATCGTTCATTGTTTATTTTTTATATAAGTTTATGAGACAAATCTGTCTTTAATATAGATTAAAATAGAAGTAGATACATTATAATATTTAAATTATTTGTCAATTTGAAAATTATGTAGATTAGATAAATTAATTTATCAGGAACAATTACGAACAATATATTTTGCAGTAAATAATGAAATAAGATATATTCAGAATTGAAAATGATATCAATATGTAAGTTATAATAAATTTATTTATAGAGGGAAAGCTTTCCTTTTCCAAGATGGAGATGCTAGTGCAAAAGTCATTGGATCTAAGAAAGTTGAGGAATCTTATAGAAGGGCTTTAGAAGAAGCAAAAATTTTCCATGACCGTCTGATGTATGAGAGAGCTATTGCTAAAGATCGAGATAAAAATTCAGGTCAACTAAAGCCTCCTCCGTATGTTAAATTAAAAGTAAGATAAATTTCAAAATTTTTAATATAAATCAATATTGTTCAATATCATCAATTAAGTACCAATTTGACTATCAATTCAGTTTATAAAATAAAATTATAAATTGTAGTTAGTAATGTTGTTAAAATTCTAAATATAAAATATACTAAAAATTTATAATAAATTTTAATAGGTAAATAAACCTGTCGGAAACATAAAGATACCGGAAGTTGATAGTATGGTAGCATGTGATTGTGATCCAAATAGTCTAAATCCTTGCTCACCAAACTCTGATTGTTTAAATCGTATATTATTGATTGAATGTAGTCCAGATACCTGTCCAGCAGGTACAAAATGTCAAAATCAAATGTTTGTACAAAGAAAATATCCAGCTTTAAAACCTATTCATACTGAAGAACGTGGATGGGGATTAACAAGTCTTGAACCTATAAAAGAACAACAATTTGTTATAGAATATGTAGGTGAAATTATTGATGAAGCAGAATATAAGCTTCGACTACAACAAAAGAAAGAAAGAAAGAATGAGAACTATTATTTTTTAACGATAGACAATAATAGAATGATAGATGCAGAACCAAAGGGAAATCTAAGTCGTTTTATGAGTAAGTATTTTACTTATCAAAAACTCAGGCCTGAATCAAGAGAGAAGAGACTAGAACTATAGCTAAAAATGTAAGCTTCGAAGAAGCCTTCTCTTTGATGAAAAATTATTTTCGGCGAAGTCTCTTTTTCGAAAAATTTGGATGATTTGAACTCATTATTTAAAAAATTTGGTTTCCACGCAGAAATATATGGTCAAGCGAGTATCCGCCAATCCTTTACTTACATTTCCTTTTATTACATTTTTCCTTAGAAGCTAAGACCTACCTCTTATTCACTCCGCATTTGTTCAGAGTTCTGCCTTTCTGAAATGGGAAAAGCCTATGGTCAATTTAGTTGAATAAATTCCAATTAGGAAAACCCACTTTAGACTGGTCAGTGCATTAAAACTGTTTAAATTCAATACAATATCCGTGTTTCATTGGGTACCGTTTTCAGTCTCATCTTTTAGCGATTATCAAAATCTAAGCGATGACCGCGTGATCATCATCCAATTCAATTTTTAATGATACAGATTAGCATCATAATAGTTAATACTCAAACACTTAGAGGTTTATTCCAAAGATTTAAATATCGATTAGATGAATATGAATTTATTTTGCTACTAAAATTACAATCAATAGGAATTTTTAGTAATGAAAACAAACTAACTAAAGTATTATAGCCTTTTTTCACTAAAATTTTACATGGGATTTTGGATTCTTATTTTTTAAAAACTATTTCTATTATTCCTATTTGAAATTGCGAATTTAAAAGATCATTTTTCATTTTGGAAAGAATGAAAAATATGTACTGGTAAATTATGTTAGGCAGTCATTTATTTTCTGTAATAATATCAATCATAGAAAAAGATGTATTGTGATTATTAGATTTTAGTAACTAAATTAAGTGATTAAATTAATTTAGTGATTTAATTAAAAACTTTGCTGAATCAATATGTAGAAAGAAGTTATTTGCTTAAGTTTAATGAGACTAATTTTAAAAATATTATATAATCTAGTTTTAAAATTTATTACTAAGTAAATTCTATTTAAACAATATTATTTTGAAGTTTTATCTCTTTTTTTATAAATATTTTGTCATAAAAGTGATTTCCATGGAGGGCCACTAGCAGCCAATAGTCTAGATAGTTCTTAGTCTTAGAAGTTTAATAAACTACTTATGTACTTATAATCATTACATTTATTATATTTTTTATCATTTTATTAAATAATTTTTTTATGTATATTAAAATAATTAAAAATTTATGAACATTATTAGATCATTCTTGTCAACCTAATTGTGAGACACAAAAATGGACCGTTAATGGTGATACAAGAATTGGATTATTTGCTGTACGTGATATAAAACCTGGAGAAGAACTAACATTTAATTATAATTTAGCTTGTGATGGAGAAACCCGCAAACCATGCCTTTGCAAAGCTCCCAATTGCAGTGGTTTTATAGGTCTTAAAGTTCCTAAACAACAATTAAATTTAGCGCAACAAAAAAAGATGGAAAAGGCTGAAAAAGTTAAAAAACATAAAAAGTAAATTGACTATATTCTTTCTCAAAAATAAATATTTTTTTAAAATTATATTTATTTATTTTATTTTGTTTCAAAAGACAAAAAAAGAGTCTGAGTTGTTGGAATTGTAATTTGAAAATAGATAATTCAGAAGAATCTTATCGATGTGATCAAAAAAACTGTGGAAAAGTATATCATTCATATTGTATTGCTATTGAGGATGGGCCAGATCAAACTTTTCATTGCCCTTGGCATTTTTGCGCAGAATGTTACAAAAGAACGTCGGTACATTGTAATTATTGTTGCAATGCATTTTGCCAAGGTATGTAGACTTAATACTTTATTTTAAATATATTAAGTTCTGTAGCTTATATGTCATATTCTTTCAATTGATTAAAAACATATGTATTTATTTAAAATAACATAGGAATCATATATGAAATGTAATAGTAGTAATTTCATGCTTATAAGAAAGTAGATTTAAATTTGTCTTCCTTTTAAGAACTGGTATTATCTAAAGATTACCTAGTTTTATCCAAATTCATTTACAAATGTTTGAGATATTTATTTGCAACCAACTTATCTATTACATTATGTAGTCTAAAAGCCAAGTTTCTTGAATAATTTCTAAACTATTTTTTTGCTTTTATGTTATTTAATTGATCAATAGTTCGTTCTATCATCATTATAAGACAAGTTTAAGGGAACGTCGTGGTAAAAAATGACGATTATAATACGAAGTTTTTTCTCGATTAAATAATTTGGAAGCATCGTGAACAGCAAAATACTGTTAAACAAGCTAGCTGTCACTAAGAAAAAAATAATGATACTGCTATAATTTGTCCAAAACGAAAATTCGTGGCGACTGTTCAAAGATAAAATGTAAGGTAGTAAACAACGTGACACAAACGAACGTAAACAAATACACAATGCTATACGGGCCGCATCATAAAACAAAACATATTTTTTCCAATTAATCCAAATTATAAAAAGCAATAATGATATCAAAACACTGTTAAAGAGGATAAGTAGGGCAGTAAGGGCATTGGGCATATCGGAATAAAATCTGATCATCTGCGTAACAAAGAAGTTTTGACGGCGATTTTTTACAATATAATAATTTCTACACTTTAGTGCTGAAAAACGGTGGTTCATCAAATTTACTATCACAATAAACAATCATAATTTACCTGATAATTACGGAGATCGTAAAAATTATAATGTAAATCATAACTGTGTGCTGTGAAATTTGGCTAGAGGCGGTGGATATCGATGGATCGGTGGGTCAAATAAATAAAGGTATAATGGTTTATTTGACAGTTATCAAGTTTTATTCTAAAATTTATTTAATCTCTACCAACATTATATAGTCATTTGATTTTATCATATCATGTCGATAAGGATCGATTTTTTTTACTGTCATTATCGAGCTGTCGTCTGTTTTTTCTATACCAATTGAGCAAAAATGCTCTGTTTTAAAATTAGATTTTTAAGCGTAAACATTAAATTATTGTAAATTTTAATTAATCATACCCTTTATGAGGTATACTTTACATTGCGACACAGTTTCAAGTAGATGCGGCAAGCCTTATAAATATGAAATTGTTTTTCAAATTTCATAATCAGAAAAATTAAAAATAAAATGTTAAACATTTTCTCATTTCCTCACAATTTGACGAATCTACTTGCAATTTTGAAACAATGTAGAATAGACTTAAATAAAGAGCATGGTTAATTAATTAACATTTGCAATAACTGCAAAACAGGAGGCTTACGATATGGCTAGATCGCTAGAGCGAAGAATTAGTAATTCGGCGATCGGAGATTCAGAGTCCTCAAGTCCCGGTCTCGGCCGATTGATGCAAAGCACCGCTGTAAAAATTTAAATCTGCTTTGTTTACAAACACATCCGTCGCTGATTAGCACCACTATTTGAGAGTAAAAATAGAGGGACGTTAAATAAAATAAAATAAATAAAAAAACTTAAAACAGTCCTTCGTTCGATCGGTAAAACTTGACTTCAACATCCCCTTAAACGCTACGATTTCCTTGTCGAATCAAGGTTGTACAATGGTCTGGTTTAAATTCTCATAAATCAAATTTTGGGGAGACTGTGCAAAATAGTGTCTTCGATTTTTGGTTGGTGGAAATTATAGTAAATAAATATGTTTTATTAATTATAATAAATTTAATGAAATTGGAAATAATTAAAGTTATTAAAAGTATTTCTCACATTATTTATCTTTTTGAAAATTTTAGAACACGTTAAAGGTAATTTGCGTATGCGGGTTCAAGGGCGTGAGTTCATTTGTTATAACCATCCATCTGAGTATGCAGACTATGAAGATTTGGATATGGACATGAATGATATTTTCATGGATGATGAATGCGATGAAGGTGCTATTACCGACGAGGAATGTGCTCAAAATGAAAAATTTGAGGCCTTAGTGACATCATTGCCGCCGCCATCGCAGTCAGCATCATCTTTTCAATCTGATCAAAGTTCACCAAGAGGCGCCATCGTCGAGGTAAGACAGCAGCTGAAATGTGCTGAAGCAACAATTGACTGAATCGAACAATTCTAGATAAAAAAATAACCTTTCAAGTGTTCAAAATTTTTTTTTTATTTGTTATGCTTTTTATAAAGCAATATTTTCTATTTTGATACATAATACTGTTGCGGAACGTTATGCACTTTTTTCTTCTTTAATTTGTAACCGATTCTGTGCAATACTAGTTCAGAATGACTTTTTACAAAAGTATGCTTTTGATATCATTATCTCTTATTTATTTTAAGTAGATTTTGTAGTTCTTGGTTAAAGTATACTTTTTCTTAATATTGAAATTCTTCCTAATCTGATAAAAATTTTTGAAAAGAATTTATTTTATTTATTGTAAATAATGTTTTACCTGTGAAGAAATCATCAGTTAAAACAACTGAATCCAAATTTCTTTATTTTCATTTCATGTATCAAAGAATTAGAGAAAAACAAATTATTTGCACAGTTATTTCATTTAAACTTATTGATATAATCGGCGGTGGTGGCAAAGCATGAAGCGTCGCTGGGGGGCAGTAGTAACAATGTAGTATATAATAAAAAAAAAATTTTATTGAATGAATTTTGTTTTTGTGGATATTTATTTAGTGTTATTGTCTTCCACACAATTCTGTTTTGCCATTTATATTCTTGTTATAATACAAAAATGTGATTATCTTCTAATTATTACACAAACTATGTTAATCAGCGTGCAATGCCATTAATCTTAAAATGTTTCATGTCTTAATTTTTATAGAATGTAAAGTTTTATGCTTACAAGTGCAATTTTCTTTTATTATGTCCTATACTTTTTATAAGAATTGCTGCGAATTATTTTTTTCTTTTCTTCACAATCACAATTTTGTTTACATTAATTTGCATTAATATTATGAGCGTTATTTTCTTTGAACTGTTACTTTTCCATTATATTTTGTAAAATAATTTTACATATTTTTCAATGTTTAATCAATTTTATATTAAAACATCTAGCATATAATTTCCGCACAACTTAAAAATATTGTGTTCAATTATATCTTTAATGTTATCTTCTAAATTGATATATCATTAAAAAAATATGTATACATTGTACATATTTATTCCGATTTATGAAGGATGTTTGTCTTTTATTATTGTTGTAGAATAAGAGTAATTCATTTTATTGCATTATGTAAGAATTTTCAATTATCTGATTTGATAAAATAATGTGTTTCCTAATGGAAAAACTTTTATGAATAATTTTTTTATTCATTTATATTATTTTATTTGTCCCTTTTGTTTCCTTGAAGAATGTCCAATAAATAAAGCCGAAATTCAATACACTTATTAGAAATAATTTATTTACAATACATTTAGTTTAATTTTTTCTAACAATAATATTTAATGGACAATGTAGTAAAAAATTATAAATATATAATAAAAATATTTCATAATTTTTTATTAAATTAAGTTAAATGTCATAATTTTTTAGTTAGCTACTAGAAGCTGTAATGCCTTTCATTTTATTATACATATAAACCACATCTTTGATCAAATAGTATTTGTAATGCCTGTTTTTGTAGTCTTAGTTAAAATAGAGATAGTAGCAAAAACATAAATGAATCTTTAAGTTAAATAGACAACAATTGAATAATATTGTCTTGGTAGAAATCTCACGTTATATAATTGTTTTTACTCCCTAATATATTTACATCCTTTAAAAAAAAAATTAAAACTCTAAAACAGTATGAGTAAATTAATTTTATTTACAGTAATTTTTTCTAAATAATAAATACAAATATTATCATATAAAACATGGTTCATAGACATAGTTTACACAATTAATTGGTTACTGAAGTTGTATTACAGTGCTATCAAATTAAAGAAAAGATAAATATTTATAAGTAATTATTTTTGTACCATTAATTGCTTTAAAAAAAATTTAATTAAATGTAAATTCATATTATCAAACAAGCACTAACATTAACATTATATGAAATAACAAGTAATATAAATTAGATCATGTGTAAGTTCTGTATAAATGAAATATTTACTATATTAATTTTATATCAAATTTTATGGAAATATTAAAATTTTAATATCAAATTCATAAATGCCTATTATAATAATAAGTAGTGCCATTAACAAAAAATAAAATTCATTACCAAACTTTTGGAACTGTACAATCCCCAGTTCCTTTTGCGGTCATTTAAATATAAACAGCAATTTATATTTAACAATTACAATATATTTGCTATAATAAGTTTGTATATAAAAACAAAAATAATCAAAAGACACATTCATAACAAATAACAAATATATCTAAATCTATGAAATAATACCTAGTAATATAGCAAACAATAAAATCAACTACAATTTTTATAATTTACAACTAGGTTTTTAACTATTTATAAAGTTGAATTAAAGAATGATAATAGATTTTAAATAATTACAAGGCAAATTATAAAAATTATTTAAATATTGAATTTTTAATTATCTAAATATCAAAATTTTAAATATTTTAGCCTCTACTTTTAAATAATTGCTTATTTTAAATCACTTTTACCATTAATAGTAAATTTTTAAATCCTTAATCAAGCAAAAAATGAAAAAAAAATTTATGTAAAAAAAATTATTATATACATATATAATTTATAATAATTACACTTTGAATTAAGTACTATTATTTAACATTGCTGGATATTATTTACATGCCCATTAGCAAAAATATTTATTTAATATTCATAAACAATCCAATATTTTTATATACTCATGTATCAAAAATAAATATTTGACATTGCATTAAAAAGTACTTTAAACTTTAAACATTAAATACTTTTTATTTCAACTTTTTTATTTTAATTTTCACGTTCTGCATTGCATTTCTTGTACAACTGCAATTGTACCTGAAAAGGAAATAAAATAATTATTAGACACTATCTCACTTAATGCAGTACTATTTTATATATTAAATAGAGAAACGTTGAAACAATCACAAATTTTAAAGTACAAATTATTAAAAGAGCTAGAAGTTCTCTTGATTATTATGGTGCAGGTGTCAGCAGTATCTATGAAGATGATTTTCATGTGATCTAAGATATTTAAAATTTATAATTATCTAATCCATAAAGGTTCCTATTAGATAATTATTTGTTTTTTTATTTATACTAGAAGTATGTTTGTTTATTTTATCTGTTGTATAATTTGTTATGGCCATCTACACAAACTTATTTTAATTGCACCTTATAGGCGTAAGTATATTTTAGAATTAATTTTATTTAATTTTTTTAACATGTGAATTTTTTCTGAATGACAATTATTTCTTTCTTGCACTGAAGATAATTTCAAAATTTAATTGAAAGAAAAATACTGTACTTTTTTATACCTCAATAATACACATAAAAAACAAAAAATTATGATAGCAATAAATAAAATATTTCAGTAAATTTTTCTTTACTTGTTATCTAAAAAAATTATTGAAAAAATTTTATAAAACTGTTTTAGAAATAAATAAAATTTTCAAGTTATTTTTAATGACTTATTGTGTTTGATGTTCGCTAGATGTGATTAGTTTCAAAAAGTTGATGAAGGTCAATGAAATGATTGTTGACACATGAGACAAATAATATAACATTATAAATGTGTCTTAAAATTTAAATTAAAAAAATGTTTTAACTAAAAAATTAATGATTGTACAACAATATTTTACTACGTTCATTCTACTGGAATCTATACTATTTTTTCTAGTTAATAATTAGAAATAAGCAGTACTAGTTTTTTTACAAAAACACAGCTTTGATCCTTTATTTATTTAAATAAATCCAATCAATTCAAAGCAATGAAGATTTATGTACTTTCATTGTATAAAATATTTTTAGTGCACGTAAATGTATATTTTCAAAATAACCCACAGTAAAAAACAAATGTAGTGCTTGCATAATTAATTTGCATAATAAAAAGTATATGAAAATCACGTTTAGCATGAAATCCTGAGCTTATTGTTGGTCAGTCTATTTACTTATGTACATTGCAATTTTAGATTGATCTAGTTTTATATGTAGAAAGAATATTGCATATATGCTTTTATGCAATTTTAATGTAGGTATTATATAAAATTTTGATATCTTATATTTTACAGGAATTGTATTTCAGAATTAGTAAATATAAAACTGAGAAATAATCATTGTCAAATGTCCAAAAACTATTTTATAATATTGAAGTTACAATTTATAATCAGTATATTTGGAAATGGAAGACATTATAGTTTAAGTTTATTTTAACAAAAATCTGTCCGTGCAATATTTGTAAAAATTATCTTTTGTATTTTAATTCTAATCATTATTATTGAGCCGTAATACGTTTTATGGTGATTGGATTATAAGATATCAAATATTCTAAACCATTTTCAAGATAACACTGAATTTTTTATATATATAAAATATATAATAAAAAATTTTTTGTATATATTATATATATAAAATAATGTATATAAATAAGTGTTAAATATAATCAGTAAGTAAGTAAATTAATTATTTTATTTTTTTGAGGAATCTAAAAATTGAGAATTTATATCATTTCCTCTCTCCCTTCTTTTATATATATATATATATATATATATATATATATATATATATATATATACACATATATACATACATACATACATACATACATACATACATACATACATACATAATTTAATAGTAGATGTTATAAAGTTGTAGAAAAGCATGCAATCATTTTTACTTATGATTGGTGTGCATGCTGAATATATGTAGTAGTAAATTTCATCTTATTAATATTAAAAATAATTTCTAAAAGCCTTAAAAGATCTCTTAAAAGCGGTTTGAAGCAAGACAATAAGAAATACATCGATTGTAAATTCCAATTAGTAGCAAGTAAGTTGCATCTACATATACAAGCTAATCTAGCAACCAAAATTTAATCACTATAATGATCGTTAAAGATGCAGGTGTTAACAACAAGTAAATTTGTCACTGATTGAAACCTGGTACCATTTCAGGTTCACGCTAGCAGCGAGGATGGCGAAGAGGACGAATCACCTAGAGACGATGAGGATGAAGTGGACGAACAGGACGATCACCCGTGTGCAGATCATTCAGGTGCGAAAAAGAAAAGAAAACTCCGGAATCAGAGAAGAAAGCACATTTCAGCTCAAAACGATTTTACTCTCGACCAGATAGCTGCAATTATTGGCATTATTAAGTGAGCCCGGAAATTCACTAATTCCCTTCTCTTCACATTTAATTCAAACAAGCGTAAGAAATGATGAAAATCATCCCCGCGAGCTTTGACTTTGCTAACAATGCGTGTATATTATCAGGATGCGTTTGAATACATGTTCTTTTCTATATAAACTAAAGCTACAGTTGTATAAGTGTCAACATTATAATTTTATTGCTTTTATTGTTTTTATTCAAGCATTTACAATTTACAATAAATTAAACTTTTTTTTTAGAATAATTTTTTTCTAATTGCAATTACGTGCTTCAATTTTCAAGAGTTTGAGGCCATCAATACTTATCTTTTTGTATAATTTTTAATTTTAATGAAAAGAAATCCCTATTATATAGGTATACTTATGAAATCATATATTTAAACAAAAATATCTTGGTATTATATAAACTTTAATATAATGTATTACGTAATTAATCTATATTTATTTTTTTTATAAAATGTATTATTATATTATGTTATTTATAAAATTTGTATATATTTCATTACTTTTTTATGATTATCAAATATAAAAATCAAGAAGTTATATTTACAACGTAAATGTATCCCTAAAATGAATAGTGTCATTGCTTTACATAATTTTTCATGAAAGTACTCGCAACATTATTATCACATATTTAATTTGAAGGAGGGAGCCATTTCAAATAGCTAAAGCTAATAAAAACAAATGTTTTTTAGTTGAATTTGTATATCAATTTATAATATATCATAAAGGAAGCTAAAATTTGAAAATAATTATAAACATAAATTATTATTAACATATATATATATATAATGTAAGTAAAATAGTTTTTTTAACAAATCACACAAATGCTGTTAACTGCACAAAAAGCGATATTGTAATAAAATACAATTAATTTATAACAAACAATTAAATGTAGATAAAGAATACATAACTTTTAAGTTTCTTTTATTTATATTGCGTATAGGATTATGCCTAATAATCTTTCAGTTCAGTAATCCGCGGTAAAACTTTATTTATAAATGAATGAATTTAGCAAATTAGTTTATATTCATCTATGACAAGGAAAACGAATCTTTTTTCTTCGGTATTAATTTTACCCTTTTTGTATAATTAGAGACTGATAATGATGTACCAGGCAAAGCGATTTTTATTTAATTTTTTTACATAAGTCAATGTACAAGTGAGTGTGACCAGTAGGTCTGATGTGAGTGAGTGTCAAAAGGTTAATATAGTTTTATCTCTGTAACATATAATAATAGAAAAATATACAATGCACACCATTAGATATGTTTCTGTGTTAACTTTTCACAATCCTTCAGAATTATATTAGAGCTTCAATTAGACTTATTTCTTGATATACCCATTTTTAAGAAAGATGTGATGACATAAAATCCAATTGGCAATTATTTTCATTTGACACTTTCTCGTACAAAACTATATAAAATGAGATTCACTTACGTACTTTTAATTAAGTACTGTAATAATACTTTGCTAGAATGAAACTGATGATTACACAATTTACACACTGATGATTGGAACATACACAAACATTCATTTAATTAATGTAGTCTATATTATATATATATATATATATATATATATATATATATATATATATATATATATTCCATTCAAATAAAAAATGCAAAAAGTTATAAATCTGCCTGGGTTTGAAAATCTACGTAATAAAGGCAATAAAGTTGTATAAACTATATATAATTTACGATTACTTCTTGTAGCTGCTTAATTGACTTTCTAATGTTGACTAATGTAAATTATCGTAATTAGTAAATACCATACATTTTGTACAAATAATTTAAATTAACAATTTAATAAAGATCTAAATAAATCTGTAGAAAATACTTGAAATAAAAGTAGGTAAAGAATTAGTAAAAAGGAATTTTTTATCAAAATATATAAAAATATTTAAGTATTATTGCTTTCTAACTTCTGTTTGAAAACTTTATAAATGGTAGCTCTTTTTAAAATACAAATTGCAATCTTTTTTTTATACCTGACATAAGGAATTCAATTTCTGATCAAAAAACTTGTGAAACTTATTGATATTTGATCAACAATAAGGATTTACGTCATGTATACCTTTTTTAGTAAAAAGTAACTATTGCTAAGCATAGTTCATTTTTACCGAGTTCTAACGTTAAATAAGTTACATATTTATCTTAGTTTTTCATATGTCGTTTCAACATTTCATACTTTTTTTCTAATACCGATTGATACAACCGATTTTTATTTTTATCTATCGAAACAAAAACAAAAATAGACTGTAAATGTAACAAATCAGACGTTAGTTGGTTCGCGACCATAATCCTGATATAATTTTGGACTTCCTTGAGTGGAAGAACTTGTGGTATAAACTTTCGTACTTGGAGAACTTTGTGCAGATGTAGAAACAGAAATTGTTTCTTCTTGATTACCAATGTTTAGTTTTTTTCGCAATACTGGAGCAACAAAATGCTGTCCTGCTGATAAATCTCTTTTAGATGATTGGTTCTAAAAATTAAATTATATTACATCAAAATATGAACAAATAAATTATAATATCAAGAAAATAATTTAGTTTTTTATTATAAATACTTTTATTATTTGTATGTATAAACTAAAAATATAGCTAAACTTTTGTTGTTATTATCATCTATAGTAGGCCAATTATTTTATTATTATCGTCATCATTATCATTATCATTATAATGATAATAATAATGATGATGATTATTATTATTATTATCATTATTATTATTATTATAAATAATTTTAAATTAGTATTTGAAAATATACTATGAAAAAAATAAAAGAATTGAAAATTACAAAAATCAATTGAAAATAAACACCTTCGGTTTTGAAGCTGGCAAGGTTGCGCCAGTAACGAGACCCAATATGCTTCCTGCTAATCCAATTAATTGAACTGCTGTTAGAGGAGATAGTCCAGTTCTTACGAGTCCTAAGGCTAGAAATTCAGTCTGAGCGAGAACTGGTGCAGCGCCCGCGGCACTTGCCGCAGCTCCCGATAATTTACCTCCGCCGACACTTGGTCCATAAGCGAAACACAAATTATGTCGATCTACCTGATAATTAAATTTATAGTACATTACGTTCTGATTTAGGCATACGATTTACGCTACAATACAATTCAAGTTCCTTTTTTTAGGCAGATGTATAGTGTACATTATTATTCCTCACAAGTTACGGAAGGTTCCATTCTTGAGGTGTAAAATAAGGCTTAATAATATTATTAGTGTCTTAAAGTTTCATTTTTACCTTCTAAGGCTTTCTTTACTAGTAAATAAACGGTCTTAGGAAATAAAAAAAAATTCACTTACAGACACATAACGAACTATATAGCTAAGTTGAATTACATAAAATTTTCTCGATCGTCACTACTGCCAATATTATTAGAAAAACTAATAAAAATGATTCTGTTATCATAATATTATATCTTCAATAAATTAAAAAAAAAGGTTGGCTACATGAAATATTCTTTTGGATAAAATACACGATAAAAATTTTTATAAACTTAAATAAATAGTTATTTGTATATATGTAAATAAATTAATTATATTAATATAATTAATATAAAATTAATTATAATTATTAAATTTAAAATAATTAAATTATTTACTTATCAATATACAAATTAATTTTTATTTAAAAATTAAAAATTGTACTTATGTGGACTGTTGTAAATTAAATCAACAAATATTTTTATCAGTCTTACAATCTTCATACAATCATCTGCTATAGTAATATAATAACAGTCAGACTGCCTTTGTTTATACTCATCTCCGTAGAATCTGAAATAACAATTACTACTAAAATTATAAATAAAGTAAAAATAAAATAAAATAAAAATAATCTGTATGCTAAGCTAGTAGAGGACAACCTGTTTTTCTTTCAAATTCTATGGGAGTGATTATAAATAAGAACAGTCTGACTGTCATTATTTAATTATAATTAGATTATTGTATAAAGACTGTAAGATCTATAAAAATATTTGTTAATTTAACTTTTATTTAAATTTATTTTCTTTTTATCTTTCACGATTATACGCGTATTGAAATAATATATTTCAATATCGGTGTAGAAGTTAATTATTTATCTCGTGAGACATTTTAGACTCGAAAGAAGTAAAATAGGCAAGTCTCACGAGGAAAGTAATTTATTTTCATTCTAGTATTTAATTATACTTTAAATTATGGGAATCGAAAGATCATGTAACTTGTAACTTCGATTTTAACTTATTTAAAGCCTTGATTAAATAAATATGTTATTTATTTTTATAAGTAAAACTTAAAAATATATTTTTTTACATCATTCCAATTTCAAAGTTTTACTTATAAAAATAAATAACATATTTATTTAATCAAGGTTTTAAATAAGTTAAAATCGAATTTTTTCTTATCCAGAAAAATTTCTCTAAATTTTTCGTAAAATCTCCATTCCAATTATATTTCGAAACATAATCTTTTAGCTTTTATCGATAAAAATTACCCGGTACTTTTTCACACGCTATCAATAAAAGCTGTCAGCGTAAACACAATTAATTATTTCTATTGTTTAACGCACACTGGTCCCGTAAAAGGTCGATTTACTTCTCAATTTACTCAATCGCGATGTTTATTATTATTATTATTCTTGTTATTGTTGTTGTTATTATTATGATTTAATTACTCCTATTTGAATTTAGAAGAAATCGATGGAGGCCGAATTTTAAAAAGATCACCATGGTGGTACATATACATTTTTTAAAAAGTTGATTGTTCACCAGTAAAACATTCTTATAGTTTAACGAAAAAATTAATTTAAAATTACTTTATACAAAAGTATAAAATAAGGCAAGTATGATGTATTATATTTCCTAATTATTTAAAAGCTCTTTTCTACAATGTGTTATATTTATATTAATGAACATTTTTTCTAATTAGACTTCACAGTCAATTACACAATATGGGATTTTTAAAAAAAATGAGTTATACCCTAAGATTGAAATCAATCTTTACATAGTCAAATATTTATAAATATGTATTAGTACCAGTTCCTATAAGTTTTAGAATTCAAGTTGGTTTAACAACTTTAGTCAAACGTTTATTATATTAAATAATAAAAAAAGTATATATTGTTTCCCTAAGAATAAAATGACATTTCAGAATTATATTCCAATATTTCTAATTTAAACAATTAAAGTATATTTATATAATAAAGTATATAATACATTTTTGCGTAGTCAAGTAAATATGCAAATATGTAAATATATAAATATGCATAAGTATCAATTCGCGTAAATTTCGAAATTATTACTTATTATTGAATCAAAAAGTTGCTTATGAAAAGTGTGGATTAAAAACAAGTCTTATTCGAGAATAATATCTATGTCCTCACCTACTCATAATATGGGAATACAGTACTATGAAAATATATTAGGAGGAAAACATAATTTTTTGATCAGTGAAAAATGAATCGTGATAAGTAGTTTTTTCAATATGTCCTTTTGCACTATTTTGATTTGAAAAAGTGTAGCAGAAACTTATTGACTGTTTCAAGAAGCTCCATCACTTCCAACATGTAAAGAGTGGTTTCAGTGGTTTAGAAGTGAACATAATAATGTTAATACTGATATTAATGACATAATAAGTTAGTAGTCGGTGACATTGACAAACGTTTACATGCAATGGGAAAGATTCATAAAGAAGGAAAATGGATACCACACGATTTAATCAAAAGTGTCATTATGAATCGATACAACATCGCACTATCTTTGCTTGCCAGGCAAAAAAGGAGATTTTTCTATGATGTACTGTGACTGGTGATGAAAAGTGGATCTACTATGACAGTCTTAAGCACAAAAAGTCATGGGTGGTCCTAGGCCAACCGTCCACATTGACACGAAAACGGAACATCCACGGCTAAAAGGTTTTGCTGTGGATTTTGTGGGATCAACAGGGTGTGCTGTACTATGAGCTGCTAAAACCGAATTAAACGATTACTGCCGAGGTATACAAATGCCAACGGAATGATTTGCAACAGAAATTGATCGAATACAGATCAGCAATTGCGAGCAATAGGCGCAGTCATTCTCTTGCATGACAACTTTCGGCCACATGTTGCGAAAACTTGCGAAAGCACAGAATTTGTGGATGATTGGATCGCCTCGAAACTGTCATCGTTCTTTCGCCACGGTATCACCACATTGCCAGAAAGATAGGAAAAAGTAATAGAGAATGACGGAAAATATTTTGATTAAGTTAATGCGTATTCATTTTCCATCATAAATGTCCTTTTTTCGTTAAAAAAGATCGGAAACTAAGTTCGCCTCCTAATAATTTAAGAATTATTTTGACATATACTTGTAGGCCCGTTTCTAAACATTTTTTTGGGAAATAAAGGAATCTAGATACTAAATTTTATAATTTTTTATTTTCAAAATACCTACTCACACAAAATTACACCGAGGAGCTATTCACTCTGTAAAGTCATTTGACCCTCTTAAACCAGCCATTTAAGAATCCTTTCAAATCAGTTTTAATCGCTTGCAATCACTTGAAAACCAGATTTCAGTTTCAACAAATCACAAGTAACAGAATCTCGTAAGAATCCTGAAAATTTATCTGACAAAGTAATTGTAGTGCTTTGAAAGAATAATTGCGGGTGTGAGTAATGAGAATTTTGTCAAATGTTAATGTTGTTAGCTCTTAAGGAAAGATCATAATGATCTAAGTGACAGATTACATCACGTTAATGATAGTTAAATATAAAATTTTAAGAAAAATAATGTAAATTTATCTACTGTCATTAAATTATGCAAAATGTGACAGTTGAACGGGGCGAGGTCTGAAGAGTACGACGAGTGCGACAGCACTTCTCAATTAAGTGCTTTCAATGTACCTTTCGGTGATTTAACAGTATTTAGCATTATTGCAAGATAACTTTCTCATGTCTTCCGGCCTTTTCTGTCCGTTTTTAGATCAACTCATGATTCCAATTGATAATATTTGATCTTTATTCACTGTTTCATCAGGTTTGAATAACTTGTAGTACACTACACACACTGGTCCCACCAAACACAGAGCATCGTATTACGACCAAACTGATTTGGCCTGGCAGTTGATGGGTCATATACTTGACTATATAAAAATGAATTTCAATACTTTATTTTGTTTAAATTAGAAATAATAGAATATAATTCTGAAATGTCATTTTATTACTATCTTAAAGTATAACTTTTTTTTTGTTGAGAATCCTATATTTCTGTGTAATTGAGTGTCGTTATTATTTATATAAATATAATACATTGTAAAGAAGAGCTTTTAAATAATTAGGAAGTATAATACACTATACTTTTTTTCTTTTTACTGATTTTTTTCTTTCAAACGCTTTATTTTGCAAGTCGAAATTATTTACACCAGACGTATTTTTGTTCAACTTGAACTTTTTTGTGTAAACGTAGTTAGTTTATGTTATATAACTCTTTTTAGATAAATAAAATTATTTTTGTATAAGATTGTTTGTTTTAATTAGAAACTTTAAACTATGTTATATATATATATAAAAACACAGTCCATGTCGGACTAATGATGGATTTTATAACGTAAACAATTTCCCATGTAATCTTCTCAGACCAATTGTACGCACTTCACATAATTATTTACATTCATATCATATTTACAGAAGTAATAAAAATTTATTAACAACCGTTGTATTAAGAAAATAAAAAAATACACTAATTGTTTAATTAAACAACTTCTTCAATGTTTTTGCAATTGATGGAATTTTTTTCAATATTTTTCTTGCATTTTTTGACATATTTCAAAAAAAAATTTTGTTCTAGGTTCATTACAAGCTGATATACAGATATTATTATTATTGATTAATTATTCATTAATTCTTAAACATAAAATATAGAATTTTGAAGAAATTTATAACGAAGGTTTTAACATCGAAATACAAAAAGTTTTTCCACAATTAATTTAAAGTTATTATCTGCGGGAACGGTAAAACATTACAGCAAAAATTGAATTCTTTTCATCGTTCAATAGTTGATCCGCACGGCTAGTTCGATGACTCATCGTTCAGTCGCTATACGTGCTTCCGAAATTAATGTTCCAATTCGGATCCTTTCTAAACAATCTTACATCTCTATAAAAAATTAACCTTTTCTGACCTTTTTTTTAAAATTAAGGTACATTGACGAGGCAAATTCGAAAAAACTGTCCTTTTACTTCTACAAGATCAATGTAATATCTTAAAATCACAAAACTTGAAAGATTACATGTTCGTGCACATTTCATTCCTCAACCTACGAGGTCACACAATTAAGTAATGAGACCGATTTTATTTCTCGGCCTGTGGTAATTCTGTGAACCTGTAACTCTGCCACCGTAATAATAGATCTCTACTCTCTCGATTGACACCTTGACGACCCTTGTACGATCATTTCTTCGACAGCTGTTTTGTAATAACGCGCGAGTAGTGTATGTCGCCAAAATAGAACAGAGAAATTTAGATCAACGGTACGCGATAAAATTTTGTGCAAAACTCAGCGAAACCGCGACAGAAACTTATGAAAAAGTGCTCGAAGTGTATGATAGTGATTGAATCGTAGTCAGGTGCTTCGGTGTCATGCTGATTTTAAAAAAGGCCGTGCGAGCGTCAAAGACGAGGCGTTCGCGCCCTTGTTCGTCAAAACCGGCGACTAACCATTCGAATGTTGACTGACCAGTTGAATATTAATCGGGAAACAGTTAGAAAGATTTTAACCGAAGATTTCGCCATGAAAAAGCTGTGCGCGAAGATGCTACCGAAGAACCTTTCAGATGAGTAAAACTTCCACTGAATAAATATCGCTCAAGATTGTCTCGAGGAAGTTGAAAGTGATCCTACTCTTCTCGATCGAGTTATTACTGGTGATGAAAGTTGGTTCTTTTAATATGACCCCAAAAGTAAACGACAAAGACAACTGTGGCTATTCCCTGGAGCGCCAAGGCCAAAGAAGGCGAGAATAAGAAAGTCCAAAATGAAAACCATGTTCATTTAGTTCTTCGACAGCAAAGGCGTGGTTCACAAAGAGTTTGTACCACCTGGACAAACCGTAAATCAAGTATTCTACCGCAATGTGCTCGAAAAATTACGAAAAATGGTGTTCGGAGTGCGTCCAGAGATCGCGAAAACTGGGGTTCTGCATCACGACAATGTTCCCGGTCACAGTACGTTCAGTGTCTCTCAGTTTTTGGCGTCTAAAGGCATCGCAAAGTTACCACAACCGCCCTATTCACCGAGCATGCCAGCCAGCGACTTTTTCCTATTCTCCCATTTGAAAAAATTCATCAAAAGTCGACATTTTGACTTCGTTGAAGACATCCAAGAATCTATGACGATAGTTCTTGGAGAGGTCTCACGAGAAGTGTTCCAGAATTGTTACAAAAACTGGAAAACTCGTTGGAATAAGTGTATAGATGTGGGAGGGGACTATTTTGAAGAGGATCGCAACGATGTACCTCAATTTTTAAATATTCTCGATTTTTGAATTTGGCCGCATTACTTAATGGTCTGATCTCGTATAAAAACAAAACTTTATGAAACGTTCTCACAGATATCAATGAACATCCGTGAAACACGCATTAGAAATGATCAGAAATCTATTCTGTCGTTTTTCTGAAAAAAAAAAAACGTATTGTGAAATTTTTGCGTTTTAAACAGGAGACTCGGTAGCGCTAAAAACGCACACTTAGAATCGTTCTGCAGACACTTATGTACGATCTATACTTCTGATACTTCTTATGCATATCACTGAACATCTTAAAAACACGAACAAGTAATTGTCAGAAGTATATGTGATCTTTTTTCTGAAAAACAAACAATACAACAGCGCCGCTAAAAACGTGCGCTTCAAATCGTTCTTATTTTCACATTGATCGGACCAATTGCATGTTTTAAAAAATTGAATGATTTAATAATTCAATAATTTTTTTCTATAATTGTTTTTTCAGACATATATAAGACTAAATGTAGAAAGGATATAAATTTAAATTTGATTGTTAATATAATGGTAATTGGCAATACTAATTCGCGTATAACATTTTCTATATAATTTATTGAGTGAAATTAAAGCGATTAAATAAGAAAACAGCATAAAAGTTAAATATTATTGAAGATATATCCGTATCACGAACACGGAACTTTATTGTTATTTTTAATATACTGCTGTCCACTTAAGAGTTCTGACAATCGATATTCAGCTTACCTACATGAAATGATATGGGAATAAGATTGTCAGAATTGTATCTTATCGTGACTTTGGAAGTAATTATTTAAAACTTTTCTGATCCACCCACGCGCCCCTACACGGTGTAAAGTTCTGATCATCGGGCTATCAATATACATACTGACAATGAATCTTTCACGAAAAAACGAGGTTTGTATCTTATCGTGACCAATTTCGTAGCCAGCTCTTTGACTATTAGAATACTAATCCCAAAGTTGGATATGACTATTTAAATGAGTTGGCCTGGCATTAATATTTTAAGCTGATTACTTTAAGTTGATATTTGAGATAATTCAACTCGCTACCTACTGGTCGCTGGTGGAGCTGACTGCTAAGAATGTTAACGTGCGTATGCGCACTGTACATTTTTTCTACGCGTATGATATGCGGAGTCGACACCGAACTTGTTTTATTATCCCCACCACGCCGCTTACAATTTATGCGCGTATAATTTATTGATGGAAGTAAGATGATTTTCAACACGAAACATAATCTATGTTCTTCCAAAGATAATATAGAATATATATTTCGAATTTCAGAGCTGTTTCAGAGCAATCGGTTCAGTAAAGTTTTTGTTTATCGTGTACAAACAAAAACAAGCTTTGTCTTTATGAATTAGTATAAGTATGAATATGATATGATTATTGGCAATTAGCCCTATACGAAGGCTGTAGTTCTCATACTTGTCTTCGAAGCGCGACCACTCTCCTTGATAACCCCAACAATAATATTTTAAAAGTTTGGACATTGGGTTCAATATCAATTTAAAATTGATTTTGGAATTTGTCAATTTTTGATTCGTATATTCGTGATTCTTATATTGGTTATCTATATAAAAATGTTTGTTTCTTAAGTATATAACAAAATATGAACATTCCATAAATTCAGCGAAGAGGCATGTTTGTTAAAATCAGTTATAAGTAATTTGCAAAAAACTTGAGCGCTTTAGAGATTTTTGAAAGAGCAGATCTTTTTCAGGACCAATGCACGCAACTTCAATCGATAATAATTATAAAACTATATGTTTCTGGATTTAATTGTATTAGTTGATTGTATTACACATTTTATACATAATAAAAAAGTAGGAGTAACCACAAAAAAATTAAGTTATGGATACAATACGCTTACAGACTTTAAACAGCTTTAAAACTGTCTGAGAATTTCTCAAAGCTGATTAATAAAAATCCCTTATTTTTCTGGCAGATTTTGATTGAGCACTTTCAAAGTTCAGCTCAATTTTTTGTAGATCTGTGTTATTGTTAATGTTATATTTAAAAGATGTGAAATTGATTGATAAAACTAACATTTGAAACTTACTAAATGTTTAATTAATAAATACAGCAGCCCAAACGGTGTAATGAGCGGACATGCTAAGCTGTACACTGTGGTCATCGTAAAAACCAATAATAGCCAAGCGTAATGAGCACCCAATGGGAACTCCCACAGAACAGCCTTTCTAACATAAATGCGCTCAGCGCGGCTTCTCGCCATACAAAGTCTAAAAGTATAAAGTGCCAACTCCGGAAATCTGACGAGTTCAAGACCACTTCCTAATAATGCTGCAGTAATTACATAGTTCACAAACAATGCGCCCTGAGAGAAAAATATAATATTTCAATTTACCGATTTCTAAGGTATTACAAAATATAAAGTAAAATTTTATATTAATGTCATTGAAGAAGTACTTGGAAGTATATAAAATAGTAACTATTTCCTAATTCATCATTTAATATTAAGATTTAATTTTAATTCAAAAATTTGTTTTAATTTAGAATACTTTCAAAAATATTAGCTTAAGTTGATTTTTATGAAAAATCCTTATTACATTTTTAATATTTAAATAAAGAACGAACGCTAACATTAATAAGAAGCATACTTTACCTGATCTGGCAGAAAAACACATTCCCACCTCGCCGTATTATTTCCAGCGTTAACAGTCCATTCGAAAAATGCTTGAGCACTAGTCAATCCCAAGCTAGGTAAAATGAGTACCATAAGTAGTAATAACAACAGTGTCTTTCTCATTACAGCACTGTTCAGGCCGCTTCTGGTCCAGTGCCTAACCAATGACTCGCTCCGACCAACGATAGCTGGCATTAAAGCAGCAACACTCACCAGCAGAACTGTTGGGAGGAAGGCAGATAGTAAGGGGCTCACCTTCTTTATCTCACCAGTAGTTGGCAAATTATTGACGGCTGTGACTACAACCTAAGTAAATTGAAGTAAATAAATTAATTGTGATATTTAATATTATATTACAAAATATCATCTAATAAGGCGACTAAACCACCTAAAACACAATCGTAAATAAAAATTAAGGGATTTAAATTAGTAAAAATATTGTTGCATTGTATAGAAACTAATAAATTGGGAATATTAATTTATTTAATGCAATAGTATGAATCAGTATAAATACAAGAACATAATCTATAAAATTACATTCTTTATTCTAAAAATTTGTTATTCTCTTAGGCAATTTATATATTCTTATTTATCAAATTAAATTTACATTGTAAACTAATCCACATGAACGGGATTACAAATGTAAACATTTAGTTGTAAAATACTCACAGCTGGAGTTGTAAGAAAGAATATAACAAGGAATAAAGATGTATTGATAAGAATGGCGTTGAAATACCAACAAGGCCGAGCAATACTGAGATTCTCCCAAAATATGTCAGCAGGAGCAGGAGCATAGTCAACAATCCATTTTATAGATGGTGAAGATCTTAATTGACGACGCATTGTTCTCGCGGCACCTGGTGTACCTACAAAAATGAATAATTAATATAATGTATTATGATACACAGGAGGAAAACAGATGTTTATCGGTAAGGGCACGTTTGCTGCTCGAACATAGCGAGGGCGTTAATTTGCTATCACTGGCAAACACGTTCCCTCCCTTTTGCCATGCGATACTTTTAGTCATTTCTTTATGTACACTCAGGGTGCATAATACAATTTACTATGATTATCTCAAAGGAGAAAACATTTATTTAAGGTTATAAATATCTAATACAATATATAGTAATATTATATTGAATAGTCTTCTACTGTTGTTTATTTTACTTCTATGAGACAAAAAAATTATTAATGTTCTATTATTACTAATGTTTAAACAATACCTAGAGTTACGAATGCTACTCCTATTGGTCTGCTTAAGGCAACTTTTCTTTCTTGCTCAACAAGGGCTGTAAGACGTGCTTCTTCAGTTGTATAAAATTCTAGCGCATCCACTAGTTTCTAAAGTAGTATAAAATTATTACACACAATTTAATAATTTATGTTATTTAATTTTTTTAATTTATCTAAAACGAGATATATTATAAAATCCAAATTATTAAAAAAATAATTTTTTTGATAATGTATAATAGTTTTAAAAATTTGATTTTGGAAAAATATGAAAGTAAATGCATGTATAAGTATGAAAATCCAAGTATATCTTTTCTTTCGGAATTTTGTCAGCTTTGAGAAGTTATATAGACTTGTTTTTAAAGCACCTGATTTCATATTATAAAATATAATATGAAATTGTAACTTACTCTATATATCCATTCTTATATATGAAAAATGTAAATAATAGATAAATCATCTTAAAATTTCTTTAGATAATTATAATCTATTAATTCCTATTAAAAATGCAAGCTTACTTGTTTAAAGCAACAACCTACAACTTGTCCACAAGCTTGAGGATATAATTTCAAAGGACCTTTTCTTCTATTATAATTTTCACAATAAAGTCTTGCTTGTTCAGCACAATCTCGTTCTGCATCTAATTTAGAAAGTTGCTTAATATCATAAGCTAATGTAACATCTTCAACTGTTAATGTTGGAAAAGCTTCTCTACGCAAGTAAATATTTATAAATAGATTATAGAAACAATTTTTATTTTCATCAAAAAATATAATAATACAAACTTGAAATATTCTGTTAGACCTTCTATATTACATTGATGCTTTGGTATTTCTGTAATTAATAAAGTTCTTGCAGCTAACTCACCAGCTGGTTTCATATCTCTAACCTTTATAATAATATTTATTATAATTTTATGTTCTAATAAAACAAAAATAATTTATTTTTAAAATAATTTATAAATTACTTGTTTTTTAAATCTTCTCATAATGTATGCACCAGTAGGTAGATATAATAAAAGTATTATAGTATGAACCCAAAGCCAAGGAGATTTTGAATCAAGATTTGAAAGAGTTGTATGACTGAATGAATTAATATCTCCTCCTTTGTCTCCGTGAAAATTTATCGGTAAAATGATGCAAATAGAAATTACTGTCATCATGGCAGTGAGTATAATTAAATGTCTTTGAAAGGAAACATAGAGTAATCCATCAGGTCCTGATCTTTTTAGTAGCTCTTCATCACTGCTTAAATAGTTTTATTAAATCAACCATAATTATTTTTAAAAGAAAATATTATCAAAAAATACAAACGGTAATTTGAAAGCTGTAACTATCCATGTTAAAAATCCTCTATCAGCATGAGACAAATGGGAATTGACAGATGCTTCAATGCATGTAACCTCAGCATCTCGAGTTTCATTGTCACCATAAAATAACTCCATCCATCGATTTTCTGTTTTGTGTAAAAGAGCTAATCTTCCATAGTTCCATGCTTTTTTACGAAGTAAACCAAACAGAACAACCAAAAACTATAAATCAGAAAAAAAATAGTTTAAATTAATTTACAGAATTATGATTCTGTTTATATATTTTTTTATGATATTACTTACAATAAAAGCAATGCTATTTACTAAAAGATTATCAGGTACTCCATTATACAGATCTGTAATTAATGTTGCATTTCTTCGAACTAGCATACAATCATTTATTGATGGTGATGAATACTGGCTGTTGCTTCAATCCAAAAAAGTAAGTACTCATTAATATTTTATACATTAAAATAGAAAATTCACTTATTTATTAAAAACAATTCTGAAGCTTAAAATATTAATAAAAATTAAAGTAAAAAGATATTAATAATTACCGATAAAATAAGGAGCCATTAAAAATTCTAAAGTGTATCTATTCGTCTTATTTGATCAAGTTAATACTTTGTAATTTCTGTTTCAAAAAATGTTGTTTATAAAATTTATAAAGCAAACGATAAAAAAGGAGTAGATATTCATCTTTGATACAAACAATTGTTTTAAATTGAACTTTATTATGTACAAAAAAAGAATAGATAATGAAAAAATGATGTAAAAACTAAATATTATAAGAAATAATTTATTCTAGTAGTATTTACTAAAAGTAAAAAAAGCAATATTATGTTATTGTGTCATTCAAAAGCTTTTTTTATAAATAATTTTTAACAATTGAACTTTTTTATTATTGAACAGTTCTTGAAAAAATCTGTGCTTACAAAGCAGAAAATTTTAACATACTATTCATATCATCAGTTCTAAATTTAAAGTTTATATAAGCAAAGATGTAGAATATATTCCATATGCATATATACACATATACCTACTACTCGCGCGCACGCGAGTGTGTGTGTGTGTGTGTGTGTGTGTGTGTGTGTGCAAAACTATTTACTAACAAAAAATTCAAGTGAGGTAATTATACAAGCATGGAGATGCTGTAAGATTTAATTATATTTACGACGAGTATAGTTCCCCGTAACAAGCTAATATCATCTACGATTTGAACAAATGAAAAACAACGAAACTTGTTATAGAAAGGAAACATAATAAGTCTTCTTTTCACTGTCCAGTGCGCTCGAATCACTTGTGCATACTTATCTATATACATACACGTGCACACACACACACACACACACACACACACATATATATATATATATATATATATATATATATATATATATATAGATGGCTCTGTACAATATGCTCTTTTCTCTATTTCTCATTATTACTTTGTTATAAATATAGACTCCTGTTCATAAAGATGATAATGAAAATCTAATTATGATACGCATAAAATCATTAGGCTTGTACAAACTAGTATAACAGTATCTAATATTTGTCAAACTGAGAAACAATTTATCATTTAAAAAAAATAAACATTATTTCTTTGTTTGATTGTAAATTTCTACATCACGTCTTGGGCACGAAATGATCTCATCATTAAGTTATGTGATATATACAATAGTAGACCGTAAAAGATAACGAAAATAACGAACTGATCTAAAATGCATCACATGTTCAATAGTTATATGCTACATATCAAATTTCATAGTTGCACTGCGCAGAAATTAAATCGTTATTATTTGACATTCTGTCAAAAGGAAAGACTCACTTAGGATAGGACTCGAACTCCGCTTCCATTGTTGACATTTACGAGTACTGAATCGCTGGATGATCACAAAAATACATGTTATTAGCGAAACATGTGTCAGCTTGACACATCGCGCAATTGTTCTGACACTTCTATAAAGTGTAGATACGAACAGTCAAACCAAGGTGTTGTCAAACACCTTGCAAAATACAACGTCCTGGTCAACTAATAGTGTAGAAAAAGGTGCAAGTACAACAAATAGAAATGACAAGACGTAAGTATATACATCAGTGATAATTGCATACTTTATAATTGCGCAAAACAAGCGCGATTCGAACATAAGTACCAAGGAAAGTGCTATACCAACGAATATAAACGATATATAGAAGAATGCTTTCAATAGGCAATTCTCAGCCGAAATTTTAGTTGAAATAGGACCGCAAGATGCCGCTACTATGGTATATATTTCATAGGCTTACATATGGCGGATAGAGAGAAGGAGTGGAAAATCCGCTAAAATCGTGTCAAATTACACGGCAGGACTTCGGGACAGAATTGATCGCAAGGCGGCGACACCCTGTGAGATTGCTTGTTCAAATGCATGTATTTGAAGAAAAGAGAGTGGGGAGTGAGGTGGAGCTGAGGAATATATGCAGTAAGCGTGGAGAATAGGAAAAGTAAAATCTCTGCTCTCCTACTTTTGCTTCTTTTCTTCTCCTTACTCGCTTTCGCTTTCTTTCACTGTCGCACATAGGACAAATATGAACCACCATCCCCGGCTAATTTCTGATAAGCTTTTCCCATGTAAAGCAAGCGGAGTTTCCACTCCTTCTCTATATACTCCATAAACTTATATATTAGATCGTGCGCTCTGGAAACAGAGTTGAGGCCTCAAACACAGTGAGAGAGTAATGCAGGAAGTTGTGCTGTCTCTCTCTTGCAGACGAGGAAGTGGGGGAGAAAAAGAAAGTAGCAGTAGAAATATACGCAGCAGAGATATACTTTCTCCTATACTCTATACCGTTTTTTTTTGTTATGTTTTTGTTGAGCTGCCGCACTACTCTTTCTCCGGAGCAATAGACAAAGCACGACTCTATTGTCCGGCAGCCAGCGACATATTTTAGTGACCAATTTATCCTCAGTCGAAAATTAGTTTAAATGATTTCTTTTAATGTACTGAAAAATAGAGCGATCATCCGCTGTGGCACCTAATCTGGACGTGGCAACGCCAGGTACCTAAACGTTGTGAAAATTTAAAAAAAATGATAAAAATCAAGTTTTAAGGAATAATTTTGAGTTCAGAAAAAAATTGTTCAAACAAAAGTTGTAGATCAAATTCAAGTGATTTTTTTATTTTCTAACCATTTTTGCTGTAAAGCTAATCATTATCGAGAAAAACACAATTAATAATAAGCGTTTTCAGCTACTATAATCAGCCCAACTCATGGTCGATATGTCAGGGATCTACCTCGTTGCTCAGATGATACATGGTACGGGTACTTTTGAATTTTTAATTTTGCTCATAAAATTCTAGTTTTAAAGCAAAAACATATGGAATGTAAAAAAGTTATTTTAGGTAGGTCTGCAAATTTTGTTCAAAACAATATTTAACAAATTCTCTATTGCTTTATATATTATCATTTATATGTTATTATATACAAAGTTTTTAATGCTTTTCATCATAAAATTCGGAGAACTTTGTCTATAACATTCATATTTCTAATTTAATTATCACAAATATATTTAGGTTATAAAAATAATATATACAGTCTTTTTAATTTATTAGAAATACATTTTCCTATTTTAATATGTTAAGGTAGCTGGAGAGGTGCTGTATTTCAAAGTGGTTTCAAACTTACAAAAAAATTTGACACTCACATCACACTCTGTCAAAGAATAATATAATAAATATAAATAAACAAAAATTATTGAAATGACAATAATATTCTTGAAAATGTATTAGGTGATTCGATGATAGTGCACCGCGCGAGATATCTATCGTATTCCAGGTTCTCCGAAAGCGCGTGCTACAACTGCAATTTTACACATCAGTTGCCATTTATCGTCATAAAATTCTTTTTCCATCTTGTTCTACAATATTTGTAAGTTCACTTATAATAATTTTTAGGATTGCAACAATCTGGAATGTATGTCCGCTGAACTAATGAAAAGTCACAAAATTCTTTTTCCATCTTGTTCTACAATACATATAAGTTTTTTACAATAATTTTTAGTACTACAACAATCAGGAATTGAAACTGCAAGTTTTGAACTGCTGTTCAAGCATAAGTTTTCGAGTGCACTTTACTCACGTTTCTGTCACAGGAAACGCACTTTGCATTGCTTCAGCGGACATACATTTCAGATTGTTACAATCCTAAAAATTATTATAAATGAACTTACATGCATTGTAGAACAAGATGGAAAAAAAATTTTGCGAGGATAAATGGTAATTAATGTGTAAAATTGCAATTGTAGCACGCGCTATAGGGGGACCTGGAATACGATGTATATCTCGCATGGTGCACTGTCACCGAATTAACTAATAGATTTTGCAAAATGTTATTGTCGTTTGAATAATTTTTGTCATATTTATCTGTTATATCATTCTCTGACAGAATGTTATACGAGCATACATAATTTCTGTAATTTTGCATACTTTTAAATGATTTTATCGCATGCATTATAACAGTATATGAATATCTAATTATTATAAATTAAAGAGTCGTGTATTGTAATAATTTATAAATTTTTCTGGAAAAAAATTCTGTAATATGTATTTTGACCTATAGAATACGAATCCTCAGTTTTTTTTTTAAAAATTTAGGTAATAGATTGTTTAAATCACAATTATTTAAACAAATAAAAGAGAATTAAAATTTGATATCAACAAATTATTTTTCTGAAGAAAAAAAATTATTTTAAACATATAAGCTCATAAGCATCATTAAATACATATTAAAAAATGTATAGTTTTTTGAAATGCAAATTTTGCAATTTTTTTACAACGTTATTTACCTGTAAAATTGCAACAAAACAAATTTTTGAAAAAGTCAATATATTACCATTGAAGTGATCATTTTGAATGATTTAAAACTAAATTTTGTAGAAATAATGAGTGGTATTCGTAATAAACATTGGACCCTTTTTTACACCGCTTTTTGATGCATATCGTCTGTTATTTTTTGAAAATTAATAAATATTTGTATAAATTAGTTTGTTAAAGAATGTTAATTTTGGATACTAAATTATTAAGTATAAACATATAACAAATAAATATAGAATCGTGAAATTGTACAAAGATTGTAGATAAATTCAATTTTTTTTCAATACTATATATTAATATGAATATAATTATTTTTATACAATTAATAACAATATAAATAAGCTGCATGCAAACTTTTTAATATATTCTAGAATTGCTACTTTCGTCGGAACATTCTTAGACAAATCCTCGTGTAGATCAATGAAATCTCCGCATAATTCATTTAACATTATTTTAGTTAAACGCGAAATGTCATGTCAAATAAGGATATTTCATCCTTATTTAAGTACTTTAATTACCGTATCTACTTTTAAATTTAATGAAAACCAAAAAACTTCTTACTACTGCAAATAATACGTTACTGGAGGTACGTGATTTTACATTATAAATTTAAAGGAATTCTGAAAAATTATTAAGCTAGAAACTAGATATTTTATAATCCTTTGATATGGTATTTTAATTACTAAATTCAATTATTGCCGTACAATTTTAGACCAGTAAGTTCTGTAAAATGTAAAGAAAAATTACAGAAATTTTAAAGTATTAAGAGGCGAACTAAGTTTCCGACCTTTTTTTATAAGAAAGAGGACATTTATGATGAAAAAAGGTGTACACGTGAGCTTAATCAAAATATTTTCTGTCGCTTTCTACTACTTTTTCCCATCTTTCTGGCAATATGGCGATACCATGGCGAAAGAACGATGGCGGTTTTGAGGCGATCCAATCATCCACAAATTCTTGCACTTCTTGAACATGTCGGAAGTTTGTATCAAAGAGGTCGTACTGCATCGATCTGACTAGGTGGTAATCAGAAGACGTTATGTCTAGCGAGTACGCTGGGTGCGGCAATACTTCGCATTCGAGCTCCAACAGGGTGTTTTTGACGGCTTTCGCAATATGTAGCCAAGCGTTGTCACGCAAGAGAATGGCTTTGCGCCTATTGATGACGATTGCTGATTCATGTTCGATCAATTTCTGTTGCAAATCATTCAGTTAGCGTTTGTATACCTCGGCAGTGAGGGTTTCATTCGGTTTTAGCAGCTCGTAGTACAGCACACCCTGTTAGTACCAAGAAATACACAGCAATACCTTTTGGCCGTAGATGTTCAGTTTTGGTGTCGATGTGGACGGTTGGCTTGGGTCCACTCATGTCTTTTTGCGCTTAGGATTGCTATAGTAGATCCACTTTTCATCACCAGTCAGAATACACCACAGAAAACTCTTCTTTTTTGCCTGGCAAGGAAAGACAGGGTGATGTATCGATTCGATTATATTGTTTGCACTTTCGGTTAAATCGTGTGGCATCCATTTTCCTTCTTTACGAATCTTTCCATCGGATTTAAACGTTCGCCAACTACTCTGTCACTGACTTCTAACTTATTAGCGAATTCTTTCTACGTTTGAGCTGAATTTTTGTCCAATAATGCTTGCAATACACTATCTTCAAACTTTTTCGGTTATCCAGAACGTTCTTTATCATTAACATTATTATCTCCACTTCTAAACAGCTGAAACGACTATTTAAATGTTGTAAGGGATGGAGTTAGTTCGACATAATATTCTTGAAGTAATCAATAAGTTTCTGTTACAATTTTTTTCAAATCAAAATAGTGCAAAAGGACATGTTCTAAAAAACGATGTATCACGATTCATTGTTCATTGATCAAAAAATTATAATATTTACAGAAATGATGGCGCGTGTCAAGCGTGTTACACGCGCAGCCGGCAGGATACCCATCATTTGGTTACATTTTTTTTTATGTTTTTTAACGTCGCTCTATTTATGCTTCCAAATATGGTGCTAATCAGCGACGGAGGTCTACGATTTATTTATAAACAAAGCACATGTAAATTATTACAGCGGTGCTTGTGTCAATCGGCCGAGACCGGGATTTGAACTCAGTTGACCAAGTTATTAGTCCTTCGCTCTAGCGATCGAGCCATCGGAGGCCTTGATTTGGTTACATCTATGAGGCTAGACTTGCTGACATTGTATGAATTTGTGTAGTACAGTTTTTATCATTCCTTTACAACCTATTATCCACGCTGTCTGTACTACAAAACTTGCTGTAAAAGTAGATCCCCCGTGAAGACATGCAGCGTGTGCTTCTTCAACGATTAATCGGCTGATATTTCATGCCTTCGGTAGGATAGGCGGAATTTCAAAATTGTTCGATAAGCTGGGATGAGCGAGTCTCGCGCCGATGCGCAACATGCCATCAGCATCTACAAAAGGAGTCAATTTTCTCAATAAATTACGTTTCGGCAAAGGGTTCCCTGATTTTAGAATTATTATTTCTTTTCAAAAGGTCGCTACCTGTGTTAGCTTAGCAGTTTTAGAATTACTGTTTTAGCCTTTTAAAGTTCTCCGGTCGTAAGAAATTTCGGAATTATATTCATATTTTCCCTGTGTCTTTGCAAATTAACCAATGGGTGAAAGCAGTATGCTACAACACGAATCAGGCGTATCAGAGAGGAGTACCGGGTAAGTATTTCTGATTTAACCATAGATTCTCGCACGTGCAAGCTTTGAGAGAATTCTAACGGCCGGGGCCAGTGTGCATCAATTGATGCAAGCTAAGCAGGACCATGCCGCCATTGTGATTTTATCGTTAAATCAGGTGGTTTAGTCCCGTATATAGCTAAGTCGATGGAGTTCTCTTTTGTAGGCATATGAGCCCATGTACCTGAGAGAAGCTCGGTTTGTTTATAAGAGACGCAATCACGACAAACGTCTTTCAGGATTGCAGATGTTTACGCAGCCAACTTAATACAATTGGGCTATCTAACTAAGTATATGCCGGATATCGTTCTAAAAAGTCTAATTGTTGTAAATGGCAGATAAGTTTTACTAAGGCTACCGCACCGTACCATTCGAGGTTCGGAATGTTGACTTTGACTGGCGCTATTTTGGTTTTCGCCGCTAAAAGAGAGATGCAGACATTCCCTTTACCATCAACTATTCTAACGTATACGGCTGCCACGTAAGCACGAGAGGAAGTATCCGAAAACATGTGAATCTCAACAGCATGTACAAAAGAGCCATCTAACCAACGTTCGATTGAGAGCTGTGATACAGAATCGAGAGAATCGTGATACTCTATCCATCAAGTGCGCAACTCGGCCGGGAAAGGAGCAACCCAGGAATGTTTCAAAATCCATAGATCTTGCATCAGGATTTTTACAGTAACTGTGAGTGGAACAAGTCAACCGAGCGAATCGAATTCAATGTGTGTGATATTAGATCGTATTCAATCAACGTGTGATATTAGATAATACCACACGCTTAGTTATTATTTCAGAAGGACTATCGCGATCTTCTCAGCTACAAATAAATATCTCGCGCGCGAGATTCTATTGATTCCATGCCAAGCGGTTTTATATGCGTACCTTTATCTATTTGCTTGTTGATGTAAGTTTAATTTACATTAGCAGGTAATAAATCGGTATAATTCGCAGTCCATTTATCTAACTCGATTCCGCTCATCTTCAAGATTTCAATTAGCTCGACACGTTTTGCAACAGCTTCTACCAGATCGTCTGCTCCGGCAAACATATCATCCACACATGTGTTCTGATGATTTTTGAATTATTTTGCACCACGGGGAAATCGAGTTCTTTCATCGTCAGCAAGTTTAAGAATGTCAGCATCGCGAGATAAGGCGCGCAGGCGGTATCCTATGTAACAGTAGTCAAACAATACTCAACGAGCGGCTCAGTAAGGCTAGGTGATCATAGGATCCACTGATAGTTTTGATGCTCTTGTGGTACACTAGTTTGGCGAAACATCTTCACTATACCTGCAGTGGAAACGAATTCTTACTTACGTTAGTTAAGAAGGATCAGACCTACATCGCGTTGAAGTGCGAGAAGTGCAATTAAAAAATCATTAATACTCTGTTTCTCCTGCGGTTTCCTTCAAGCGTCGAACACTACAAGGATATTCTTTAAATTACCTTGCGCAAAGGTGGTCACGGCGCGGTTGGGTAAATATTAGGTTGTTAAATATCTCCCTTCCGCCTTTTTGTCTCATGAATTTAGCGGCTATGTACAAAGCGCTACAGAGCTGGTATCTGGCAATACTATACATCATTTGAAAGGTCTTGACATAACGTAAAAAACGACGCTATGCATAATTAGTTTGGATATTGCGTTGAAAACTTATGGACGTGTAAACGTGGAGTTCACTAACCCCGAAATTCGCGCTATTTTAAAGTTTTCCTTCGTCCAAGGCAAATCTTTTTGCGTTTCGAGCGCTGACACGCTATCACTTCGAACCGTAGAGCAATGGTTTCAACGATTCAGAGCCTGTGAAAACGACACCATGGATAAGCCAGCCGGCGAAAGACCTGTGACGACGAATTCCGATCAAATCTTGGAATTTATCGAGTTTGATCGGCATGTTGCATCTCGTGAAATCGCCCAGGAGATGACAGTTACTCATCAAACCATTTTAAACCATCTGAAGAAGGCTGGATACAAAAAAAAGCTTGATGTTTGGGTGCCGCATGATTTGACACAAAAAAACCTTCTGGACCGTATCAACGCTCGCAATGTGCTGCTGAAACGGATCAAACTTGACACATTTTTGAAGGAGATGGTGACTGGCGACGAAAAATGGATCACATACAACAATATTAAGTGAAAACGGACATGATCCCCGGCCGGTGGACCGTCTCAAGCAGTGGCCAGTCGGGATTGACTGCCAGGAACGTTTTGCTATGTGTTTGGTGGGATTGAAACGGAATCATCCACTATGAGCTGCTGCCACATGACCAGACGCTTAATTCTACGATCTACTGTGAAGAACTGGACCGCTTGAAGCAGGCTATCGACCAGAAGCGTCCACAATTGGCCAACAAGAAGGGTGTAGCGTTCCACCAGGACAACGCCAGACCACACACTTCGTTGATGACTCGTCAGAAGCTACTGGAGTTCGGATGGGACGTTTTATCGCATCCACCATATAGCCCGGACATAGCGCCAAGTGATTCCCACCTGTTCCTGTCCATGTCGAACGCCCTTGGTGGTGTAAAGTTGGATTCAAAAGAGGCTTGTGAAAAGTGGCTGTCCGAGTTCTTCGCAAATAAGGAAAAGGGTTTCTACCAGAGGGGTATTATGATGTTGCTGTCTAGATGGAAACAGATTATCGAACAAAACGGCATATATTTGAAGTAAATCCGACCAGTATAACATTTTTTATAAAGCATTGAATGAAGAGCAAAAAAGCGGAAGGGAGATATTTGACAATCTAATATCTGTTGGGGAACAACTTAATTAGTAATGTTCGGCCACTACCGCCATATATGAAATTTACAATCAGGATGTTCAGTTTTAGAAATAAATAGATTCTACAAAAATAGCTTTTCTGCACTTCAAGTAATTTTTAATAACAAAAGTTATTTAGTTATTGAGACGTGAATCGTTGCTTTGGGCATATTTAAAATATACCTCCCTGCAGAAAACGGGATATGAAAGTTGCTTCAAAGTCTTTGAAAATTTTTTTTTCCATGACGCTTTACATTTTTTCCATGGCATTCCATTTAATTTTTTTATTCCGGAATTTTATATTAAATTTTAATAAAAAACAATTGAATTACTGAATATCAATTTTTTAAATAAATTTTCTCTTCATAAACTTATAAAAAATTTTAAGTCTATTAAAATAAAGATTCTAATAAAAAATATTTAGAGTAACTGAAGTTGATCAATTTAACTATAATTTAATAATTTTTAATATAAAATTTTATAATTATGATGCGTCATGGGAATGAATTCAATTTATGATTTTGAATTAACCTTAATAATCCATTTTCAACAGGAATAATGTATAATCTATCTTTATGTATATAATGCACATATAAATAAGCTGTTAATAAAAAAGCGCGAACCGCATGCTAAATTATTAATATATAATTAAGTATCTATAGCAGCACTTGTGTAGTAACTTACTAGGAGAAAAATCCTTTATGGATCAGGAGACCGGTCCCCGGATATGTAGGACTCAGCTGTGAGGGCATACCCACTAAAAAACTACCTCCTCAGTGCATTCCCCTCGACTGCTTCCCACAGCACTGAAAAGAGCTGCGAGTCGGGGTCGGCAGGCGTGCACCGAGGAGACCTCCTCACGATGGCGTAAATGCAGCCAAGGAACCGTCTATGAGGACATTACTTCTGGGCTGCGCCATCCTATTCGCCCTTGCGGGCTTACACGCCTTCTTCAATTCTTCGTTTGTGGTCCAGGATGGCCTTGCAAAAATTGCAAATCCTGGACCACTTCTCAGGACTCTCCAGCATCAGCCGGACGATATTTTCAGGCCCACATGGCCCTATGTCTCTCCAGAGGCACTCCCTTTCGAGGTGAAACACCTCGCACTGAAAAAACGTGTGAAGCGCATCATCTCGGGGAGCGCAACAGTGGGCACAGTTCGGATCCGGTACTTTCCCCATCTTATGGAGATAGGATCGAAACCGACCGTGCCCCTGATCAGTCGAGCCGTCCATCGGCCGCGCGGAGCCCTCTCCCAGCGCTTCTGTCATTCAGTCATCGTAGCAGCTCTGGCCCGTGCAGCTACCTTTATGCTGCCGAGAATATTTTTATTCTGGTGGACAACTTTCTTTTCTTGTGCTTGGAGATCAATGGTAGCATACAAATGGGCAGCTCTATCCAGCGCTTTTTTTATTTGGTCCCAGAAGGTCAGCTTGGAATCAAGCATCAGCCCCAGGTACCTTACAGCTGCTTTGGTACTCACCGTCGTATCTCCAACCTGCATAAGGCGTATCTTAGGGATACGTTTCTTAGTTAGGAGCACGATCTCTGTTTTTGCCGCCGCCAGTTCTAACCCATTGCTATCCATCCATCTCTCCACGCGACGCATCACCTGATTGAGTCGCATCTGTGCAGCGTCATAATCACTAGCGATGATGACAGCTGCTACATCATCTGCGTATCCAACCAGAAAGGTGTCCTCAGGCATCTGCATCCGGAGTATTCCGTCATATGAGACGTTTCACTTATCGGCTCCGAGTGCGGACGCTTTCAGCGCTCCTCGCGGCTTACTATTCTGTCTTAATTATGACCAGCCGTTAAGTTTAGATGTGTTTTATATTCAATAAAGATCCGTAGATTTGAATTCAGATATTATTTAGTTTATTTAATTAAACCTTCCTTTATTCTGTTACCGCGTAATTACCGGTTTTAATTACCCCCTTTTTGCCTACACTCTCGTGTACTAGCAGGGATGGGGTTGGATAAACGATACTCGCGACGCGGATTTTACGATCCCAAAACGAATTTTCCTTGCGAAATTCGTTACCAAGATCGGAGTGTAGCCAAAATGATTGGATTCCGTCAGGAGTGATACTGGTATCTTACCGCATAAGCGCTTAGATAACAGTCTGTACCTTATCCAGAATCCAATTATGCCATGGACACCCCGAACACTGAATAGGGAATTAGTTATAATTAATATAGACAATAATACTCACTTTTGAATTTATTTAAAGTTTCCTTTTACAGCAAATATTCTATTAATATAAGGCGCGGACCGATCTGGCGGTAGTGGAAGTGCTCAGCACGCGGTGAGACGACTAAGTAAACGTTAAGAAGAGGAAAAGCGCGATTGAAAACGGCTCCTCGTATAGTGAGGGCGTATTAATAAAAAACTCAAACGCGAAGGGTCACTGCGTACCGCTGGCCTAACGCCGATGGGTAGGTCAGTTTTCGCTTCCTGTAATATATACTTCGGGTTACCGCTGAGAGCGCTCACCCGTAGTCTAGTATATTAGGGGAAGGCGAATGGTCGCAGCGCCGAACTGACAGACCGCTCAGGGTGCCTTGTCAGTTACTGGGGCCTTCCGCACAGCCGTATACCGGGGTACAGCCTAAAGCTTTCCTCAATATACCACGGATGCGGCGGAATGGCACGTGGAGTCGCGATGTTTCAATTGTACTATATGTCGGTATATCGCTATAAGAGCGTTTTACTCAACATACCGAGTACATTCCAGAATACCACTGCGTCAGATATACCGCTAATGCTTTTTCTGAGACAGTGCTTCTCTGGAGGGACCCCGAAACTGGGATGCTCGTTGCGTTTTTCCACCTCCTTATATACGAAAAATCTAACGTTGCGCTTATGGAAAAGTCGTAAAAGATAGTTTTGGACCAATAAGCTCATGATATCTCATCTACTCGCCCTCCTTCAAAACGTACTTGCATTAGTCCTATGCAAGCCTTGCAGTGGTGGGGGACAGATTACGACTTTTCCAAAGCATATAGGAAATAAGTACCGCGCGAGCTCGTATCGTTAATTTTTCGAGCTCGATTTTTCGTTATACAATAAAAAACATATTTGCATGTTTATCATGAGTATGTTATATTATTAACTGGGTTCACTAAAAATTATGATTCATTTTCCTTTTTGAATTGTAACTATACCTTAAAAATTAAGGAAGTTACGGCATTTATTTATAACATACTCATGTTTTACAATGTTTACATTACCTTAGTTTATAGACGCTTGCATATTTTTGTTTAAATATTTATTTCAAAAAGTATTTTCAATTTTAATTGCGATTATATTTATATAGTCATAAGTTAATTAACATATATTATTTATTAAATAATTACTGTTAGTAATTCGTATAATAATTAATTGATTAATACAATTTTTAATGATTATAAGCTTCAAATTTATAATTGTTTGAAAATAGTAATTATGTAATATAATTGTTAATAATAATAATGTAAAACCAAATAGGTTGTTTATTTATATTAGATTCTTAGATTTTCATTAAACAACTCTTTTGATTACTAGTTAACTATAGTAAGAATATTATTATAATATTATGATATCGTAATATTATTAATTATCGTTATTAGAAAAACGAGTAAAACAATAATTATTTTATTATTATTAATATAATTATTATACTGTAAGACCGATAAGATTATTTATTAATTTAATATCATTTATTACGAATTATTATATTATTTCAATAATATTCCTTTTATTTTCCTTTTGGAATTTAATGTAACTTATATGAATATATACTTGTATGCCGATATATACACACATACGCATATATATCCGTACATACATATACGCGTATATATTAGATTATATATATATATATGCTTGTGCGGCGTGCGTCGTATACAAGTGCTTATACATTCTTCCCTTCATATTCGTATACGTTTAGAAGAAAGTAAGAAAAGGAAACGAGTCAAGGGCTTCTAGCGCGCACGTATATATATATTCGTATTTTTACGACTTGCACATGTGTCCTCACTCGCCCCGCGCTCTCACTTTTTCTGTAGACGGACTGCGTGTACTACGCAGTTCGTCACAATTCCAACAGGTTATGAGTCTTCAGTACGCTTCGCAGCGATTATTGAATATTTGTTTTTAAAATTGTAAATTGGACTTGGCACATGGCAGTGACAAATTTGCACGCGTATTAGACGCCAGTGAAAGTAATTCAATTAACTCTTCAGACGTCGTTTTGCACAATCGAGAGTGAGAGTGGTACATAAAAGGCCTTTGTGAATATCAAAGTGTAGTGTGTGAATATCAAGTGAAAACGGTCGTGGTCTAAGGCCGGTAGACCGTCCCAAACAGTGGCCAAGCTGGGATTGACGACCAGGAAGGTTTTGCCGTGTGTTTGGTGGGATTGGAAGGGAATCATCCACTATGAGCTGCTCCCATATGGCCAGATGCTTAATTCTACCATCTACTGTGAACAACCGATTCAAGCAGGCTATCGACCAGAAGCATTCACAATTGGCCAACAGGAAGGGTGTAATATTCCACCAGGACTACGTCAGATCACACATTTCGTTGATGACTTATCAGAAGCTACGGGAATTCTGATGGGAGGTTTTATCGTATCCACCATATAGCCTGGACATAGCGCCGTGTGATTACCACCTGTTCCTGTCCATATCGAACGCTCTTGGTGGTGTAAAGTTGGACTCAAAAGAGGCTTGCGAAAAATGGCTGTCCGATTTCTTCGCAAATAAGGAGAGGGGTTTCTACGAGAGGGGTATCATGAAGTTGCCGTCTAGATGGAAACAGATTATCGAACAAAACGGCATATATTTGAAGTAAATCCGACCAGTATAACATTTTTTATAAAGCATTGAATGAAGAGAAGAAAAGCGGAAGGGAGATATTTGACAACCTAATACCAAGCATCGGGATTTTTAAGGTCGGATATCGGTACACACGCCATATGGTTTAGCACTTCATAGAGGAACATAAATTAGCAATAGGCATGAGCAATTTCCGGATTGCGTGAAAAACATCGATGTATTGTAGAGAAGGAACCTAACGCGATACGTCGTATTTCATCGGCACGTGCCGGCGGTCTTGTCCCAAGAGGAAGGCGAACAGTAAAGCGTCCAATTACACTACGCGCATACGTATACAAATTGCTCACAGGCCTCGTCTTCTGGATTTACTTTTGGCACGACATCCGGTAGTTCGTTTATAGACCAGAATCTTTGCAACGAATCGTTCAATTCATTATTTGAAACAATATGAAACGGTTACAGCGGCAACCGCTGATTATGCTCCGCCCGCCATGACGCACGCCTTTGAACCGGCCTGGATACAACCTATCCCAACGCGGTGTCCTGTGCTATAAGTCCGGAAGTTCTCGATATATGTAAACTCGGCCGTAATATTTGGGCATAAATATCAGCTTCAAGGATAATATCCACGTTATCGCGAGCGTAAAATTGAGGATCAGCAAGTGACAGGCCCGAAAATCGACTAAAGTCAATTGTTGTTACGTGATAAGATGGTAAATAAGACGTAAGTCGCGGTAGAATCAAAGCCTGCGTGTCTAATTTAAATTCCGGATTCATTTTCGATCGCAAAACAAATGAGGTTTTATATTTTACAGTTCCCGAGTTCATAGCGCCTACACCCGACAACGCAACATTCGTTCGCTTTCAAAGTAGTCCCAATATATGTACAATTGATTCCGAGGTGAAGGTTGCCTCGGACCCTTGATCAGTGTCCGCTCGCGAATTATAATACCGTACGGTCCCCTCAACAATCAATTGAGTTGTAGCCAGGATCACCAAATATATATTTTCGAAAATGTCAGCTATGTGCGAGACTGCCGTTGTCGACCCTGTACTAAAATCCACCGATATTTTGGAGTCGTCTTGCAGCCTTATTCCTCTATGATCTGAAGGTCGTTTTGAAACAAAATGCAAGAGCCAATGGTGGTTCTCACGGCACGTGACACAGCGCGCTTGAGATTTACACTCTTGAAATCGATGTCGCCCGAAGCAGTTAAGGCATAAATATAACCGTTTTATTCCGGTGCCAGCTTACGTCATCGTCGACAAAGAGGTCGACTGTAGCTGCACCGATCAAGCTACGAGTGTGCTTGCGTATGGTGTAAGTACGTATGTCGAATAGGTGTTTGCGCTTAATAGAAATATATTGCTATAGATTTTTAAATAATCATCGTTACATTGTAACAACATATTCTTGTAATTACAGTTGATTTCATTTTTTGAATACAAATAAATCCATAAGAACACTTAATCGGGGTTTACCCCTTACTCCGAAAGGGTTTTTACTCCCAATCAAGTGGATTTTTGTTTCTAACGCGAGATTGTTGTTGTCTTGTTTAGTTTCAGGTCGGTTCATTCGCGCTTCCTTCATCCTCATTCCTTTCGCCCTTAAACGTAATAAAACAATTGCATTAGTAACTGGAATTAGCAACTAGCATTAGAAATTATCTATCATCAGATTAAGACCACAAGAAAGAAAACAAATCACAAATAAAAGTAAGTAAAAAGACAATTTTCTAGTTATTCATTTCTTCTCATATACTATCCCAATCTAAACCTTCCCAGAGATGTGAGCGGTACTTCAAAAAACGAGGACTTAACATGTCCTATTCCCTCACCCTAAATAATTTTCTCTTTTTTTAGATATTAACAAAGTGACTGGCCGAACGGAAATCTAATTCCTTTTCATTGAACAGCAGTTAGTATCTGAGGAAACTGTTGCTATCACAATAGAACAACCGACGAACAAGCCAACCAAACAAAAGGAATTTTTCTTGTTAGTTAGTTAGTTTTGACATAGTATATGGTTCCTCTCGTCTTTCCTCCTCAAGTAACAATTTTTCGATGGGGATGTGACATCCGCCCAATTTTTACCTTGAAATAAATAATTTATTTCCTTACTACAACAGTTATTAAGTGACGTTTTGATCGAGCACTCACCTTTTTCTTAAAGGCTTTGCGCTGAAGACGCGTCAGCAAAATTAATATAATATCCTACGAGTAAATTCCAAAAAATTTTATTTGTTTTCTATAATACGTATCATCCCCGCATTCCGCGCTTAAAGCACCTCAGCATAAACACGAAAAACAACCGAGACAGCTCAGCGCTACAGAAAATTCGTAAGGATCGATGACCACGGTCTCTCTTTCCAAGAAAGACAACTGTACATTAGCGAATTTTATATAAAAAACTTGTAAGGAGCGATGACCACGGTCTCACTTTCCAACCGAACTCTGAATCAGCCTTAAAAGTTAAACTCAGAATAGGATAGACAAGATAATACTAAATTAATATTTCTAAAGGAATTTCTAAGCACATATCCCATTATAGTGCAACTATCGATTCTGCAGATATTATATTGATAATCTAAGAATCCTAAAGATAAAATATAAAAATTAATTTAATTATTATAAATACATATTACTAAACTAAAGGTAGGGTTGCAACTGATCATTAATGTAATATAAATACAAATATTTAAATCGAAATAAATAATAAAAATAATGCCATACAATGATCTTCTATTGAAGTCAATATAACATTGAATGAAATGACAACACACATAAGAATTGTAAATGGTTTTTATTAAAAAATGCATGGGGCTAATTTAATACATAAGTTAGAATGACATAGACAAAATAAGCTTTCAAATTCCTTTTTAAATAGATTCTGCACTGCCCAAATATACCAAATTACTAATTTAAACCAATGATAACATTTTTGTAATAGAAACACAGGAATTATAACTATAAGTAATGCGAAAACGGTACTCCGAGCGGCATCTATTATACTAGTATTATACTATAAATTATGACAATTCAGCTGCCACCTCTCCGCGCTAAATCGCGAGGTGTGTGAATCACGTGACCAAATTGACCAGTAATATAAGGACCAGATCGTGCCACAACTTGCACTCTCTCTAGAGACAGGGTCCACATCCCGTAATACCGTTTGCGACAAGTTCATTCAGAAATATCCAATATAAAGTCAGTCAGGTCAAAGTCAGTGTACGCAACATTCTATAAATATACGCGAGAATTGGAAAGAGAATCGTGCACCAACGCACATCTATTAATCTATCAATCCATCAAGTAAGAAATAAAGCACTTTTATTATATATATATATATATATATATATATATATATATATATCCATCCTTATTTCTATCAACTTCCTTATCCATAGAATTTTGCTGGCAGAGCAACCCTGTTATTCGGAGAGATTCAAGACAAAATGGCTCATAACAAGCAAATTTCTTGTTTAATAATTTATGGGCATCTTCCCGGATGTCACAACTCTAAGAAAGTTTGACCACTTGTAAGCATGTCTAAAGATTTATACAAAATTTTTTTAACTGTCTACAATTAAAATTGAGGGAATGAAAATAAGGCAGATACTATATTTTATTTTCATGAGATGCAATATTTTTGTACCCATTTTCCTTCATCTTTTCTAAACTTTGATATTTTGAGATTTTCCAGTACTTTAGAGGAATATCCAAATTCTACAAATGTATTTTTTAATAATATTTTAATAAATTCGTGCCAATGTACGAGTAGATTTTATATGACGAATGCGCAAATATCTAGTCGTTTGCATAAATAGCCGTAATTATATTACTTCGAAAAACCTCATTTTTTTTATTTCCAGAGGTATGCGTTTAAAAATCATTTAAAAATCAACTTAATAAATTCTTTTAAACTTGATTAAGTCCAATTAAAGTTTTTTAATTTCATTATATTTTAACAAATTTAGATATAACATTTTCGAAATAAGAAGGGCGTATCATAAGATTTAATTAAATTTTGCATGCTTTTGAACTGAATTAAAAAATTCTTTTCCTGTAGGTATAGATTATATACGTATAATAAATATTCACTTATTTCATATTAATAGAAATACACCTACGATAGATTTTTTTAGCAGTGATCTGATTTTTGCATGTTTATCAGTGAACTAATAAATCATGTTTGATAATATACAGGATTCCTTTAAATATTTAAGAGACGTAGCTTCTGGTTTATTATTTACATTATATTACATTCTGTATTATTTAGATCTGGATAGTTTTCATATTTATTAATTCAGCACCATAGTATATGAATTAGCTTGTTTTTTAAATAACGCTGATGGAATGAAAAATACAGATAGTATATATTTTTTCGAATAGTATATATATATTATCTCTACATTTTCAAATTGTTCTATACTATATTATAATTTATTTTCTGTTGAATTTTTAATTTTATCATTAGGATGGGATTATTACCAGCAAGTAATTTCAGCACATATTTATCTGTTAATACAGTTTAAAATCTTCAAATAAGTTTGAGTAGTTTAAATATAAACTTTCATTCAGTTAATTTTAAGCAACTAATAACGATTTAAGATAAAAAATTCTATTTAAAAAAATAGACAATAGGAAATCTTTTTTCTGTATTTATAGTAACATAAAAAGACTTATAAGCACATGAAAAATCAGCTAATAATTTGATGCAATTATTAAGTAATTTTGGAATTTTGGATGAAGCTACGTTTTAGTATTAGTTATGAAATTATCAGAGTAGTAAAAAGCCATAATAGAGACTCCGACAAAATTTCTAAAGTACTGTACAATATATTATATACAAATGTTTTGAGTTTACTCATTAAAAATCTATCCGGAGAAGTCGTCGATAGATACCTGGACATCGGTTTTTACGGCCACAACACGAAACTCGAAGTGGAAGTCTGCGATGGCTATCTCGACGTTTGAAAACGAAATTACGATCTTTTGCTGTAGAAGTAGACTGTAATGGATATATATATATATATATATATATATATATATATATATTTACTTAGTTATAATATTCGTATTTTAACAATTAAATTTAGAAAACTTGGTCTTAGCACTTTTTTGAAGCGGTATTTAAGATCAGAGCGACAATATATACACCATGACTGTATATTGAAATTTGCCAGTTTTTTCAATAAAGAAAACACGTAATACTCAGGGGAATCTCATAATTTTTATTTAAAGCATTGGCTATTGGATTCTATTTCTTCTGCCTGCCTTTCAGAAAAAAAACTTTCTCGTTTAAAGCAAACCATTCGACGAGCCATTTTTCGACTTCTTGAAAATTGACAAAGCGTTGTTCTGCACAGAAGTGTCCTATTGATACAATGAGGTTATAGAAGGATAGTAAGAGGTCTTAAGAGTATGGCGAGTGCGACAAAATTTTCCAATGGAGTCCTTTCAATGTATCTTTATCGGTTTAGCAGTATGAGACAGCATGTTGGAAGATAACTTTGTCTTGTCTTCGGGCTGATTGCGGGAATTTTACGATCAATGCATGATTCAAATTTACAATTTTTTATCGATTGCAATCGATATTCATCGTTTGACCAAGTTTTAATAACTTGTAACACACCACACCATACTGGTCCCACCAAACACAAAACATCGTCTTACGGTCAAAGCGATTTGGCTTAGCAGTCGATGGGCCGGGTTCACCAGATGAAAGCCATTATTTTTTACGCTTTGGGTTCTTAAAATAAATGCATTTTTCGTCCTCCGTAATAATTTGATGCAGAAAAGATTTTCTTTGAAGTCGTTGAAGCAGCATTTCACAAACTACATGTCACGATTTTCCATTTGTCTATCGTTCAGTTAGTGTGATTCACATTTTCTATACTTCTAGATATTTTTCATATCTTTTAAACGTAGCAAATTGCTTTTCGGGTCACATTAAATGTTTGTGCCAATTTTTGTTATGGTTGGGGTCGGTCTTCATCCAATAATGCCTGCAATTCCTCGTCTTCGAACTTTGTCAGTTTACCAAAATAATCGTTGTCTGTTAAATTGAAATCTGCACTTATAAATTTACGAAATTCTTTCTAACGTGTTCTAATTACTGGAGCACGTTCGCCAGTAACCGATACGTTTCATCTACTTTTTTCTTTTGATGAAATAAGAAGAGAAGCGAATGCCACAAATGCGATTTACGTGGAACGAAACCCGATATAATTACTGAATTTAACCAACGATTATTCTCTTAATTTAAACGACGATGAAACTAACGAATTCAATAACAAGAAAAAAATCTGAGAATATTGTCATTCATAACCATTTCCAAAAGTTATTTGGCACGATTTTCATATTTTTGGAATATCCTGTCTAATTTTTCTTATTACGAGGTAAGATGAAAAGTAATGCATAACGTATGAAAAAGGGGGAAAAACATCTTATCGCAACTCGCAATAAGAAAAGGAGTAACATCCGGCTTTAAGGATGTGCATAAAACCAATCCTACAATTTAGCTTGTTCGTAATACGACAATGGAGTAGAGTTCAAATACAGGATTAATGAAGCATTCCATCGTTTAGTTTTATCTGATGTTTTCTAGTTTTAAATATGTCAAGGAAACTTCAATATCAAGTTATAAACCTAGATTTTTATAAAAGATTATGTTGTGGTTTAATCTTACAATGTAGAATGCCTCATATTATATCCACAGATCTCATAAATGCGCAGTAGTCTCCCCAATAGAGACGAACTTCGCCGTGCTGTGGTTTACTCACAAGTACAATTGACTCTTGGCGGGTTATCATTTTCTCTTTCTTCGCTGTTACTCTACGGGGAATTCTTGGTCCTGGCTGGTAGGGTAAGGGGCTGATCGACCTTATCTGCCGTCCTGACGTATATGGTAATGCATCTTGGGGATTGCGGTGGACCTTTATTTTACGCTGAGAGGCTTCCAGTAACCCTGTTTTATGCGAGTCATCACTGTCTGACTCGAAGTCCACGGCAATTTTGTCCCCTAGATCCTCATATAGTCCTTTAAACGGATTATATAACCAATCCGTCGTTGGATTGTATATAATCCATTTAAAGGACAATATATCCGGTGTCGCGACTGGGCTGAACGAGATCAGATCGTCCTGAGTTCGTACGTCTCTGACCTCTTTGAACGCGTCTACAAACTCTTTAATTTCTAGGTGGTGCGTCATCACCTTTGGTGTACATCCTTAAACGGACAGTACAACTCTGGGTGAAGGGACTTCTCTGGGTTCCTCAACTTGCTTAGTGGAGTCTGAGTGGCCAGCGCTAAAATACGAACTGTTTACGTCCACGTTCGTGTGCCGGGATAACGTATCCCTCATCTTTAGTCAATGGAATGGGGATGTGGCTAAAATACAGCAATGATCGTTCAGGCTAGGATCAAACGAGCTTTTAACCTAACGGGTTTGGTGAATTCGGGATTTACCGATGCTCGGAGTGGGAAATGAGCGCTTACCACCGAATTACCGCAAACCCGTTACAAGTGGTTCAGCGACTATCGACAGTCATATCGAAGGAACGTTCTGCTTTAATGGGCCAGGGGTTTGTCTTTATCGCCCGACCAAGAGAAGGAACTACTCAATAAAAACCCCCCTAATCCTAAATTGTATGGCAGTTGCGATAGGGGATGCATGGTTCCAGGACAGAAGATGAGAGCCGCTAAAACTACCAGTTGGAATTTTCATACCGCCCGTTATTATAAAACCTTGTCCATCGAACGGGATGCTGCAAAGCGACCTCAGTAGGTGGACGTACGTTATAATGATAAAAACAAAAAAGAGAATCGAAGAGGAAAAAGAGAAGGATAGGGTGAACAGGATGCCGAAAGATAAGGCAGAGCCGGCAAAACGCCACTATTAAGGCTCACCAAAACAGGTGACTCTAAGGACACCATCCAAGCTGCAGGCAGATCCAGGCAACCGACTGGAAAGAAATCCGAAGATAAGGATGAAAGTCCCTCCTCAGAGCAGAACCAGGACAGTTGTTGCCAAGACCAGCAACAGAAAATGCCCAGCATAACAGAGGTAGTGTATGATCCAAACGAGGGGCTGACCTCAACAACTGAGGAATTCTCTGAATTCTTCAAACCCCGCTGCAAAACGGGCAAGAGAAGCGATACAACAACAAACTGGGTGATGGAAGTTACCCTGGATATCCGGGGCAAGCTTCTACAGAGGAAAAGACTCTACATAGATTGGATATCTTGCGGTGTTCAAGATTACCTTAGATTTACCAGGTGCTATAAGTGTCAAGGCTACGGACACGTAGCCAAGCACTGTAAAGAAGAACAATGCTGCTCCCACTGCAGTCAGGGGGAAATGGCTAAAATGAATGCAAGAACAAAGACGCAGAGCCGAAGTGCGTCAAATGTAAAAAATCGAAAAGATCGCACAATCATGGCTCAATGGACACTAAGTATCCAACATACAAAGCTGCCATGGAAAGATTAGTGAACTACACAAAGAGAGCATGAAAGAGTCAAAGTGGGCCTGTTGGGCGCTTTGCGCAGCTAAACACTAGAAGAGTGAGCAGGGTCACTCCAGAAATAAAATCGAAATGTGCGGAAAGGGAAGTAGACTTCCTGCTTCTCCAAGAGCCATACCAGCGCAGTGGCCAAATAAAAGGATTCGGTCTGCGCATGAGGATGGTATATGTGGATGGGCATATCCCCTGGGCGGCTGTCGTAGTCCTCAATCCTGACGTGACTGTGCTAAAACTAACGCAGCTCACAAATATTTACCTTGCAGTAACGGAGGTGAGATTGCGTTCTTTATCGATGTATGTGGTCAGTGAATACTTCCAGCTGATCCATGAAATAGGGGTGCACCTTACATAACTAAATAAGATGCTACACGTACTTCGAAGGAGGATGTTGCTAATAGGTGTTGATTTCAATGCCAGGTCCCCCCTGTGGAGATCTGATCGCACCGACTGCAAAATGAAGGAATTAGAAAATTTTATAGCACAGTGGAATCTCAAGATCGCCAATGAGCCAGGCAGTATCGCCACCGTCTCCAACGAAGTTGGAGAAGGAAATGTGGACGTAACTCTTGACACCACGAATCTCGAGACACTCATCAAAGAATGGGCCGTCAGGGAGGACTACGCTGTCATCGTAGATAAATGGGTCCAGGTCCCTAAAGATATACCCGGCTCCAAAATGGAGACTATTGAGAGAGTTCGCTCACTGATAGCCACTTTCAGGAAAGCTTGCAACGCTGCCATATCGAGGAGTAGGGTAGCTGCTAGGAGGGTTCCCTGGTGGAATCCTGAGCTAGATAGGATGAAAAGGGCTACAAATCAAGCTTGTCGAGTATTCCAGAAAGAGCGTGATCCTCTTAGACAGGAGCACCTCAAGAAAGAATACAAAGCGGCCAAAAAGGAGTATATCCGTAGACTCAGGCATACCAAAGAGACTAAATGTCAAGACTTTGTCACAGTGAAGGGTAATCAGAACGCTTGAGGCATGGCTTACCGGTTATAAGCAGATAAACTGTCCATAAAGGAAGTTGCCTGTAACGTCCGTCTGGATGATAGCACCTACAGGACGGACTGGATGGCAATGCTACGGCAATACTAAACACCCTGCTCACTCCAGATAATATACAGGATGAAATACAAGAGCAGAAGGATATGAGGTACTTGACGAATACCCTCCCGCCCGAAGTGGCAGAGGGTGAATTTAATCTCGCTGAGTTGAATCAAGTCTTGGCCAAGATGAAGCTGGGTAAGATCCCTGACCCATACAGTTTCGACTTGGCTATCATTCGAATAGCACTGTCGACCATTAGGCAGGACCTCATCAACTTTTCTGACTCGTGTTTGAGGTTTTGAGCCTTTCCCAATGAGCGGAAGGTCGGCCAAATCGTCACAATTCGAAAGGGCGAAGACAAAGAACCTGAGGACCCTGCGTCCTACAGGCCCATTTGCTTATTGCCAATACTCGTTATAGCCTTTGAAGCTCTAATACTGAACAAATTAAACAGGATCACAGACACAAGATTATCTTCAAGACAGTACGACTTTAGGAGAGGGCAATCTACAGAAGACGCCATAGTTCAGTTACGTAGGTCTATGAGTAAATCGAGTAGAAAATATGTTGTAGCAATTTTCTTGGACATTAAGGGTGCCCTTGACAATATTTGGTAACCCGCTGTTTTAACAGCATTAAAAAGCAAAGCATGGCCTGGGGTCTCTATGAACTAATAAGAGATTACCTGAAGGGCCGTCGAGTCCTCATATGAGATAGCTTTGAGGAAGTACAACTTGAGATCAGTAAGGGATGCCCTCAGGGATCCGTACTGGGGCCAACTCTGTGGAACCTTGTCCTTGATCCTCTTATTTGGCAACTCTCAAGACTAGGGTGTGAAATCATTACCTATGCTGATGACATCGCACTCTTCATCGAGGGAGACTCGCGTAGAGAGATCAAAAGGATAGGCCAGAGTTACATTGAAGACGTGGAATCCTGGTGTCGCCTCAATAAAATGAGGCTGGCCTCTCATAAATGTGGAATGTTGATCTTGAGAGGTCATCTTCATCCGAAAGTCCCCCCTCTGAATAAGATCGGCAGCTCGAGGGTGAAGAGATTAGAAAGCGTAAGATTAGAAAGCGTAAGAAATATGTAGAGCGTTAGCAGAGTGACACTTTTTCATATTAGAACTTTTGTCCTTTTTCTATTGTCCACATCTTCCAATTCATAAATCACGGGAGATATTTTCTATACTATTCTGTATGGGATTATATAATTTGACGCGAATTTGACCAAAAAGTAGTCGGAACCTGCCGATAGTACATGATTTCTTCAGCATACTATGTCGTTAATTTCAAAATTTCCGTGCCTTCTTTTTTTGTTGTATTGCTGCGCCTGCTTCTTATTAGCATTGTATAGGTTTTTTCGTACTAATTCCTTATTTGCTGGCAAGCGTTTCTTTCTATCTAGTCAGTCCTTTGTCATTAATGATTGTATGTCTGTTGGTGATGCTTGTAGTTTGGGATAGGTTGGTATCTGGCGAGGATTACGTCCAAAATTGAAGATCGCTTGTGATACTTATGTGTTTGCATGCACCGCTGTGCTAATTGCAAATGCAAATTCATGCAAGTGCAAGTCCCAGTCCTTATGATCATTTTGGACGAAGATCAATATCATGGATTTCATGGTCCTGTTCACTCTCTTTGCAGGATCTGCTTGGATGTGGTATGGTGCTATGAACTGTTGGATGATTCCTAGTTCATTGTGTCCTATTTTCACTAATTTATTGGCAAATTCTGTGCCGTTATCTGTTATAAGAATTTTGGATATCCCTATTTGAAAATTATTAGCTCTTCCTAGAGATTTTACCACTATCTGTTCGGTGGCTTTGTGTAACAGCCGTATTTCCACATACGAGAGTGAATTGATAAGTTTCCGGCCTGACAAAGAAAAACACAGTTTTTAAGAATTTTTTTTTTAATTCTCAACATAATCTCCTCCAAGGCTGATACATTTCTCATAGCGGTGTTCTAGTCTTGTAATGTCATCTCTATATACTGATTCGTCAAGCTCCTCAAAATACCCATTTACAGCTTCGATTACTCCTTCATTGTCCGCAAATCTCTTACCGCCAAGCCATTTTTTGAGGTTAGGAAACAGATAATAGTCACTTGGGGCTAGGTCTGGATAGTAGGGAGGGTACGGCATCAATTCAAACTTCAGATCGTTGATTTTAGCCATCGCAACGATTGACGTGTACGCTGGTGCGTTATCGTGATGAAACAAGATTTTTTTCTTCGCCAGATGAGGTCGTTTAATTTTCATTTCGTGGCTCAAACGTTGCAATAAGTCTACGTAGTATTGACCAGTGATAGTTTTACCCTTTTCAAGGTAATCAATGTATATAATACCTCTTGCATCCCAAAAAACAGTAGCCGTAACCTTGTTCGCCGAAAAAATTGTTTTTGCCTTCTTTGAAGTTGGTTCCTCTGGTCCAATCCACTGTTTAGACTGTTGTTTAGTTTCAGAAGTGTAGTGGTGGACCCAAGTTTTGTCAACGGTTACGAATCAATACTTACGTTATACATCGCCAAATTGGCGGTAGAAATGTTATTTCGAATCAATTTTTGGTCGACTATTAGCAAACGCGGCACCCATCTTTTACAGAGCTTTTCCATATACAAATGTTGGTGCAAAATATTTTGTACACGTTCATATGACATCTTACAGGTCTCAGCTATCTCACGCACTTTTAATCTGCGGTCTTTCAGCACTATTTGATGGATTTTTTCTATCATATCTGGAATTGTGATCTCAATGGAGCGTCCTGAGCGAGGCTCGTCAGAGGTGCCTACACGACCCTTTTTGAACTCGGAAACCCACTGCTTAACGGTTGAATATGATGGGGAGGATGTTCTCAATATTGAGTCCATCTCTTCTTTAATTTCCTTCGGCGTTAACCCCTTCAAATAAAAGTATTTAATGACAGCACGATTTTCCAGTTTTTCCATTTTTACGAAAAACACAGAGGCGTCTTGTTCAGCGTGCTCTCAAACCTAAACTAACATCGCGATCGGACTGAAGCTATAGCTACAAGCTATCTAAGGATGGTTCTATAGAACGCCACCTCAAGGTAGTCCTAGTGGCGTCATCTCTTGGCCAGGCCGGAAACTTATCAATCCACCCTCTTATTGCGAGGGGGTGCGAACGAGTGACTTCTTTCGTTCGTATGGTAATGGTTGATACAGGTGAGGCGTCGTCGATATACGCGTCACTGATTTCTGGAGTCATGCGTTTCTGGGTTTTGAAGTTGACTCCATTCTCCGATCCCCTTCTTAGTATTCCGACACATGCCTATTAGAGCCACAGCGTGTGCAATTAGTGGTTGTCATATCATTCTCACCGCAATTAAAGCAGTGTAACCTGCGTTTATCGAGGCATCGATTTTTGTGAACTGGCTGTACATGTGTTATGTAAGTTACGTTGGCTTTAAGAGTATCTCTCTCTAACTAATGCAAGGATGGATTCTGATTTTATGGCAGAGTAGTGGTACTCAACTTTATGTAAAAAAAAAATATTTTTATCTCAACAGGTAGATTGGCCGTTCGGGGAAAGGGATAAACATTCATATATGCGGAGAGAATAACATAATATATTAATAAGCAAAATGATATATATATATAGTTAGATAATATTTCAATGAGTTAGCGAATGAAAGTTCAATGCCCTAATAAACTTATTTGAATGAGGATAGTATTTATTAGCGTGTACACCTCAAGGTTTTTTATACCTATTATAATAACACATTGTGCACGCTTTAAAATGAAAACATACTGCTGGCATTCATCTATCATTCTCTGTTGTCATTGTATTAATGTAATTATATGTGAGCAAGCATTTCTCAGTATTTTCAGTGAGCACCTTATGTATTGCAAGGTTTACCTACAGAGGCTTCATCTATTAGCTTTATCCTTTTACATGTATGAATATTCGAAGATTCTTTTTGACCTTGTATATTATTGTATATTATTATTAATCATAAGGTGCTTAATAAATCTACTTTAATAAGCAAACATATAAACTTTAAAAACATAACATGTCGTACAATAAGTCCCGAAACTAACAACAAAAACAACATTTTTTTTCTTCAAAAATCATTTTATTCATCAATATAATCTACTTTTAGAATGGTACAATCGTTCTAACGTGTTTCCAACTTTTCTATACCATGTTTATAAAAGGATTTATTCTCTACTTTAAAATAGGCTTCAGTTTCGTAAATAACCTTCTCATTCGAGACAAATTTTCTTTCCTAGAGCATTTTTTTGAGATCAGCAATGAGCCAGTAGTCGCTGGGGACTAAATCTAACGAATACGGAGGGTGGGCAAGCAAATCAAAGCACAACTTGTTCACAATTTTACCATTGTTTTCATGGACTTGTGGCATGGTCTTGGTGAAAAAGGATTTTATTCTACTTCATGTGCGATCGTTTTACTGCGACCTCCCCCTTCAAATGTACCAAGAAGTCAATATAATAATCACTGTTGCTCGATTTACCTTTTTTCAGGTTGTTAATGAAAATCACTCCATACGTCTCCCAAAAAACAGACGTCATGACTTGACCAACAGACTGCTGCGTATTTGGACGCTTTGGGCAGCTTTCACCAGCTATGCGCTACTTAGATGATTGCCGATTCGTCTCCGGAGTGAAATGATCTATCCATGTTTCATCCATAGTCACATATCAACACAGGAAATTCTTTTTATTACGAATAAATAGCGATAAACAGCACTGAATCGACGACTCGCTGCTGTTTTTGTTCCACTGAAAGCAATCGCGGCACCCACTTAGAAAAAACCTTTTCCATGCTCATTTTTTCATAAATAATTGTAAATACTATGCTTTCATATGATATCTGTGTCATTGCAATCTCACGAGCCTTCACTTTCCGATATTTCATTACGATTTTTAATACTTCACTCACATTTTCCGGTGTAACGGCTTTCAATGGCCTACCCGATCGTTCTGCATCCTTAGTGTCCGTACGACCACGCTTAGACTCACCATACCATCGACAAATCGTTCGTTTGGATGGAGAGGAGTGTGGGTAATGTTTTTGAAGCCATTTCTCGGCTTCTATGGTGTTTTTACCGCTGAAAAAACAATGTTTTATTAACACGCGTAACTCGCTTTTTCCCATTTTTCAATCAAATTACAAAGTGACTTTATTCTAAACTCGATAACTCTGCTGTTTGTAGTCCGATCGACGTGAAATTTTTACACGTTTCATGTAAAGGTTCGTACTCTAGGGAAACGTGGCCCGATTGGTACTACTAGCACCATCTCTGGGTTAGTTTCCGGACTTATTGAACGACATGTTACAGATGTTATTAGGTTGAAATATTTCAATCCATCATGAATAGATTATATTTATCATCACTTTCTATAACAGTGAGTAGAAGGGGAGAATACATTACTAATGCTACCGGTTTTATTTTAGGTGAAATTTATTAGAATGTTAGTGCGATAGAAAAGGGGTGATTTTATTAATTACTTAACATAGTTTGTAGGTCTAGTTACTACATGAATGCCAGCATATATATATATATATATATATATATATATATATATATATATATGAACAATAACCTTAATTTATAATTGAACATTTATTATGGGGATGATGAGGGCAAAAATCACCTTCAATAGTGTGTACATGCAGTTGGCATGCCAGTAATGCATCTAGTTACAGAAGTTATTCTCTGTCTCTCTCTCACCAACTGTCACGTCAACTGGCTATAGCGCGGTTACCTGTACCTCTCGTCGGCTCCACGCATTGGGCGCCATTTGTAACCCCTACGCTGTGCACGCACGGCTACACTTACCTCCGCTTATATGTACTGTTACACTGCTGTATATTGATGCGAGGGTAAAGTAAAAATGAAGCCAATCTAATACACTTCATTTAAACTTATAGGAATATTCTATATTACACAATAGATGCGTGTATTATATATAAAGGTTACATTTACTGAACGAGGCACTAGTTCACTTCCGAGCGGGTTTTATCACGGGGAAACATATTATATTATCGGGATGCGGTAGAGGAAAAAGGGAGGAAGAGAACACTCCGTGAAGGACGCGGTTGAAAATGGAAGGGCGCAAAATCTACTATAATATAAACTGCGGTACATGCCGAATAGATGCCGTTGATCGGCAGGACTCTCAGCTCCGGGTGGCCGTCATCTAGGAGGCTACGGCCTCGCACCGAAGATGCAATCAAGGTGGCGGCTCTGACTCGGCACACAGAGTATGCTGCTGCGGGTTGTCCATTCATGCGATCTTCGTATTTGTCGCCATGCCTTGGGGACGATTACCGTCGTGCGTGGCTGATACAGTGTACACAGGAGGCTGACTCGGTGTTCACCTCTTTCTTCTTCTCCTCTCTCTCCTTTGCTTCTCAACCGTAAGTGGTTTCTCAGCGATCGGAGTACGTCTGCTCAGCTCGGCGGTTTGACCGCGTCTCCTTCTTATCGCGCGCGCAGCACGTTAGTATCGCATCGCTCTCGATCGCGCTCGATATCAAGATATCGAAATATTGGAACGAAATTGAACGTTGCTCTATTTATGCTACAAGATATCAGTGATAATCAGTGACGGTATATATCTATATATATATATATATATATATATATCATATCATATCATAACATATCATATTAATTTCTAAAGACAAAGCGTGTTTTTGTTTGTGCATAAATGGTTCAGTCAATGTTTCAGTAAAAATTATAAGCATTTATAATCATAATTTATATTTTCCAAAAAAATTGTGAAAATCCTATTCTTTATGGCATTTATTTTACACAAGATAAAAACATAACGGTATATAATTTACTGAAAAGAATTTAAATAATAAAATCAATTTTAAATGCCACATGAGTAAATTTTTTTTTTATTTGAACTCGGTTCACCAAGTTACTAGCGCTTCGCTGAAGCGATGGAGCAGGATTGAGCCACCATAGGCCTTTACACACACACACACACACACACACACACACACACATAATAAAAATTTTCCTGATCCAACCTGTCCACAGCCGGATAGTAGACCGCTGCAAGGCTCCAGATTGCCGACAGGGTTAATTCCTTACCTTAATACCCAGGCGCCAAATGCTTATGCATCAGGGTCCAAACCCCTTTTCCTTGTGAGTCCCGTCCAGCACTCTCTCAAATGGCCTCGGCTAGCTATAAATGTATGAGGGGGGTTCGAGGGTGTGTAACTATAGAATACGCCGGCTACTTCAAGTTAACAAAGTTTATTACTATATAGTCGGTAGCTTACATATTCGGTAGCCTTTACATCCGGTAGCTTATGCGTCAGATAGCCTATACGTGCGGTAGCCCTCTTATAATACCTATTTTTGTGCCTCGTCGTCGGGTTCGAGTCTCCCGTACCGTTCGTTCTCGCCTCCGAAACCTACGCCCTTACATCCTACTTAATACTAATAAAAAGAGGCAAAGACGGGAGTATCCGCGGGCGATATCCGTGACACCCGCTCACAACCACGGAAACGCGCCCTTGACCTCCGACCGGGCCAAATTAGCCCCAAGATAACAATTTAACTTTGTGCTATATCAAAGACCATTATTTTTCTTCAATTTCAGTTGGCACCACTAACTAAGCTTTTACGGTATTACATTGAAAATACTAAAATATATGATATTATAGGGACTTTCGTGTTCGGGAGCTGGAATATGAAACTTATCGTGGAAGTCGTCCCGAGACAAAAGGACATCGTAATCTACGGTCCGAACACGATAATCCCCGTAGAAGTCATCCGGACACACTTGAACAAAGTATTCTACCGTCCAAACACGGAAATTTTCGTCGGGAGCGTTCAACACACCAGGACCTCGTATTCTACCGTCCCAACACGATACTTCCCGTACAATTTCTCCAAAGACACCTGAACACGCAACCCTGTAGAAGCCGTCTTGAATATGATCATTCGAATGAACTGGCTTAGTATGAATAGTTTAAACAATGATTACTTTGAGTTGATATTCGACATAGTGCAAGTCGCCACCTACTGCGCATGCGCACTGAACTACTTGACTACACACAATATACGAAGTCAATCGCAAACTCGATTTATTATCCCCCGCGTATTATACGCCGCGTATAAACTATGCGCGCATAATTTATTTATGAAAGTAACATGATTTTCAATATAAAATATAATATATGTTTTTCCGAAGATAATAAAGATTAGATTAGACCCCGACAATATGATATTATGTCACTGTAGGTGCTATGAAATAATACAGATATATTTCATATATAGTATAATAATATAATACAGACATGTCTCTGAAATATTACTATAATTCCCATACAAAAATTGAGCTCTATAAATGTGCATTTCACATAAAAAAATCTGAAAGGTTTTTGCTTAAAAATCCTTCGTTCTCTAAAAATAAATATAACAAAATAAGATTTTTTAAAGTTGATATTTTTCAATTTTTTAATAGTTTTGATTACTCGTAAATTCTTAATTAATTAACTTTTCTATTTCTAAACTTCAAAATTCTATATCTTGCTTACATCATATTTAGAGATTTTAAATCATTTAAATCCAAAATTTGTTTATCTAAACAATAGTTTTAACAATAAAAGTTTAACATTTTTTAATGTGCAAATCGTGTAGCTTTCGCAGCTATACCGATTATAACTTTCTAAACATTCAAAACTACTAATTGACGTGTCATTTGGAATTTTTAAAAATTGTTAATAAATTGCAATTTAAGAAGTAGTCGAAGTTTTTAGCAAATTTGAAATTCAAAAAATCTTAACTTTTTAAATGTTCATTTTTAAAGGATAAATCTTAGAAGCTTTTTTACTTAAGGGGGTGGTAAGGTTAATTCGGTATAAAACAGCCATGTTTTTAAGAATTTTTTCTCGCGACACAAATACAGCCGGATTACCCAGTCAATTTGCATATACTAATGTATCAGAAAAATATTTTCCTAAATTTTCATTGAAAAATATTGAAAATTAAGCGAATGACAGTGAATCTCCGGAGGTTCCTTGAGAAAAAGTTGTTTTGCGGTGTACACTATTACGCACCACAGTATCATCGGAATCGCAAAAACCAAAGTGCGTTCTTCAAAGGAGATGTTTCCTCGGGTAACGCTGTTGAGTTTTTTTTTTAATTTTAACAACACACTATTAGCTTCGACTTCGTCATTTCTACGATTATAAGGAAGCTCTATTTTTTTCGATCGTGACAAGATCTTATGACTTTTTTTTCGATCTTCTTTAGTAATTTTTGGAGGCATTTTTAATGCTACTAAATATATATAGTAACAGCAAGATATATAATATCTATAGAATTAATTTACAGTCTAAAATTTTCGGAAACCGAGCGAGTACGAAAGTAAACAAAGTCAAACTTATAGACTAGCTGATGTACGTATGTACTGGCTGTATGGCTCAAATATACAAGAAATGTCCAAAAAGATGCTTTCAATATGAAATGAATGTAGAATTTATAAATCAAAACAATCGCTCTCCAAGTAAGCGCACCGCACAAATGTCAAGCAGAATTACGAATATGTAAAAATCGTACTTGGAGCAACGAATGTTCAAATACTCACAACTTCGTCAATTTTGCACCGATTAACTTGAAATTTCGACATAATATTCTTGAAATATAAAGTATTCATTTAAAAAAAATTAAAAAATGGCCAAAAATAGTTTAAATACCTTATCCCCCCTAAAGTGAACTATATTCTTCATCGAATGAAATTAAATAATTGAAAAGTTTAAAGTTGCCTCAAAAAGTTCGGAAAAACTTCGAGTATATTTTTTCATCGATTCTAAATCAGTTTTTGCTTGCTTAATTTATATTAAACTTGATGGTATGTGAGACAAAAAAAAATAAAGTTTTTTAAATAATTTCAAATATAATGTTACAGAAATTTTACGACTGAAATACTATCAAAAGGCCACATTTGATTTGTACGTATAATAGATTTATATAACATTGTAACGTTCCTGTCCCCCTCGGGATAGCATACGCAGTATTTTCCCAGGGTAGTTTGAGAGGGGAGGAAGTATTTCGGGATCGGACGGCGGATCAGGAAAATAATTATACATGAACACAGTATATTTTCTTAATAAAAATAAAAATAGATTTATTCAATAAATCTTGGTGAACTCTTCTATTTACAAGGTTCTGAAACAGACAAATAAGTTACACAAAATAATTAATAAACGATAACTGACAACTAGATTTATATATAATTACTTATACTAAGTTCGCGTTATTTTCCGCGATGCGTATATTATCTGGCGCTATTTACCGCACGGATACCCGGTATTATTTTCCACGCGGGGAATTTACAAAACGTGACAGGTAGAATTTAAATAGGATGAAATAAGGTAAGCTTAACTTCGCTGGTCTTTTGAGGAGTACCTCGCAACAGAGATCAAACTAATAGTTTCGGACAGGATTATCAAGAATTGATAATTTGATTAGCAAAAAAGTTGATTGAGCTCTGGATAAGTTTTTATCTCCGGGGAGAGTTCGTGTGAATCAACTTCGGGGCAGTTGGTTCACCGGGCGAACTCTCGATTTTGCATTTTGCAGGCCCTTTTATAATACTCGTGTAATTCCGTCGCCGCTCGTTTAATTTCGGACGAGGCGCCGAATTATAATAATTATATTAATAATAATAATAATTAATAATAATGATATTTGATAATAATTATAATAATTATTATTTACAATTTGGTGTTGGTACTTGCAGCCGGTGTGCTGCACACAGTGATTGTATACATGTATACGTGCTTATATATATATATATATATATATATATATATATATATATATATATCGTAAGTACATTTAGTCATGTGATTTAATTAATTTAATTAAATACAGCGGGTCTATTCGTTTTCGGACACCCGTTGTATATATTGGAATGCGCGCGTTCGCCTACCGCAATATTCGTTGTTGGCTCGTGCTGTTCGGTGAGAGCGTATAGTAGTGTGTGTGTGCGGCGCGAATTAAAGGGGATAGCAGCCGTCAGTCTAATACACTTGACGCGCTATTTGTCTATGCGCGGTATATTTGTGTCGTGAATTTACGTGTTGTTCAAAATGAATTTGCGCGGCCATGTTTTTGGCCGTCGCAACATTACGTTTGAAATATATTAAATTTCATATATCCATTATACTTATTGCACTTGAAATATTAGTCCGAGCGAATTAGGGTTATAATTCAAGATTTTTTCCAACGCCTATTTTTTTGCACTAAATGATAGCTGAGGATGTGTAGAGTAAGACCCTAAAATGTCGGGATCGTAACCCATATCGACGTGTTTATTTATTGCAAAATAGCAAGAAATGCTGTTTTTTTTACTTTTTCTTCAGTAGCTTAAGAAATATTGCTCCAATCGAAAAATGTTTCGTATAAAAATTGTGCAGGACATAATTCTAAATAAAAATACGTATATTAAAAAGTCAATTTTTCTATTGTGAAATAAACAATGAAAGTCGCAAAATTTGCGATATTGAATGATCTATAAAATTTGTTTAAACAATTGAAATTTAATAATAATAGCACAAATAGATGTTTTTTATCTACTCATAATGTGTATCAAATTACAAAGTGTAATTTCAATATGGCAACCAGTTGCAAAATTATTTATATTGAAAATTAACCATTGCGAGGTTCGTTAACAGCTGAGAATTTTTGAATGCAGTAAACTGCATTCATTAAAAAACATTAATAATAATCGAAGCTGAAAAGATCAGATTTTTAAACTAAATATTTATATTGTTTAAAGTGAAAAACACCGTCGCTAGGGACGATATCTCGAAAGTTTTTAGTACTAAAATCTTCAAACAAAATGCATTTTATTAACTTTAAAGAAAGCAAAATTTTGAGCCCTTGCACATTTTTATACGACCAATAGAAGTTGAGAAAATTTTTGTTTGAACTTTTGTTTATTACTTGCCATTTAATTAACATTTTAACTTCAAATTTGGCAAGGCGCTAATTATAAAGTTCACCTATCTTTACATTTATTAATGCATTCTAAGTGATTAGTAATTATGTTAAAATGAAACATTTATAACAATTTTACGCGTGTAATCAACGACGGCCGGCGGCAGCTTATCTCCTCACACCAACATCGCGGCGCCGTATACTGAGCATGCGTACATTCACGCACTACGTCACAGACGGCTCGAGCTAGGCTCCAGCTACGTCGCTATCGATCTAAGTTGTAAAATAGAATATCATACCCATAAAAGCAACTATTTCTTTTTCTTTTTTTGAAATCTCACTTTATTTTTTCTAATCTTCATAATATTCTCGGTTGTAATACGGTAATTCTATTACATCCAATGTATAATGACAAAGTAATTCTTTTAAACGTTATGGTACTAAACTTTTATTAATTTGGGATGTTTTGTTGATTTTAAATAAAAAAAATCAAATTGATTTTAATAAAATATAAAGTATTTATTAAACTAAGTCGATACAATATAAAGTTATATTAACCTGAGCAGAAACGAGAATAATATATTGTAACACAAGGGAGCAAGATAGGTATTTTCCAACGGGGGTATGTTCGCCGCCCAAGCGAAGCAAGGGCGTCAAATTACCCGAGTTCGAAAACGCCTTTGCTCCCGTGTGTCACATACTATTTTTCCATACGAGGTCGTTTTTTCTTTCTCAAAGAAATGCACAAAAAATTGAACGGCAAACTCACAGAATGAAAGAATGTCAACCCCCCTCCATGTGTTAGTCACGCTTAGATAGAGCGAGCAGGTATAAAATCTAAAGGTCCAAATGATACTCGCTCTGAAATAAGTTGCCCTAACATAAAATGTAATTCGTTGGGTTTAAAAAAATATAATCTCGGTTTTCTCTTAAGGTTATTCCTGGAATTTATTTGAATTTCATAACATTAAATTAAATAATTTCCTCTTATTTGGAAATTGATAAAGTATGTTAAGAAGAGATGTAGGATTGGGTGGTGAGGGTGCAGGGGGTGAAACCCCTGCCGGGAGTTGGAGGGCGGAGCCTCCCTTTTCTATTAATAAATAAGACTAATCAATCGAAGATTATATTTTTGTTAATAATCTACGCTCAAATTAAAATTAAAACTAATTTAAAAAAAGATATAGATAATTTTTAATACTTAAAAAACATAAAAATTTTTATCATAAATTTCAGATAAAATATAAATCTTATTTTATTTTAAAATCTTGAATACCTAACTCAAAGTGCAAAAAAAAGGTCGAGCTCACTCGCATAAACTCGTAAGTCTAAATATCGTAAATGCCAGATGTTACGCAGGTACGAAAAACTGAAAATCCTACCGGACTACACGGTTCCGTTCATTCACTTTTCCTCCCAAGGGAGGAAAAGTAAAATTCTGCTTTCTGATTGGTCGGGAAGCGGCCATAAACACTTTTCCTCCCTAGAGAGGGAACGTAATATTTTGCTCCCTCTAGACAGCTGCAGAAAATCGTAATTTGCGCCTCGAGTGCAGGAAAATAATGAACTTTAGCGCTCTTTCGGCGCGTTTATATAGACTGGAGGCCCCTTCTCGCAGGGTCAAATTACCGGAAATAAGTCCCACTCAGCTGAACAGTCTGACGGTTGGAGTGCCCGAGATGGCAAACCAAAGATGTCAACTTCTTTCGAAATTCTCAAAATTTTCACAAAGTTAGAATACGATTCACTTTAATGAAAATCTGTAGAAAGACCTTCTTAGGTAAAATCTTCGAATTTCACGACACAGGCCGGAAATTGCTTATAGAAAGCATAAACATTTATCTCAAAATTTTCCTTTAGCAAAAAATCTCAAGATTTTCGTTTAGCAAATATTCGGCGACCTCTTTGTGAAACCGTATAAGTGCTAATTTTCAGTAAAACCTTCGATTTTTCCATCACGGCACCTAAAATGTGTAGCCATTTTTTACACGGTATGTTGGCCTATAAATAGAGTTCGCTCGCGATCACTCTTTTCTAACCATGAAACTTCTTTCATATTTAACATAAAATATAATATATTTCTTTACTGAAATTCGTGTAAGCAAAACGACGATATATTATTTCAACATTCCCGAAGATTCGACAATTTTCCGTCTCTGCTTTACATTATGTTTCGTCATTATAGACAAAGTGCTTTCATTTTCTTCGACGGTATGCCTTTTTGTACCGAAATTTAGGGTGCAAGTTAGAGGGATCGCATATCAACCAAGTCGGCAATTGATATGGATACAAATTCGCACTTACAAATATGAGTCTAAAAATTATTACGCATACAGTCGAAGTAACATTTAATTAATAATATATTACATTAACGTCTACAAAACAAAAACGTATTTATTTAATATTTCAACAAGTAGATTTGACAAATGTATCACGCTTAACACATAGACATGAACTTATGGATATAAAAAGAAATTCAAGTACTATATTAATTTTATCATTTCTAACACAAACTAAAATTTATAACGTAGAGAAAATTTCATATTAAGTAAACTATAATTCCCCGATAATAAAATACAATCTTATAATATGAAATTGAATAAACTTATAGTTCAAAGAAACAACCCCTTAAATATAAAATCTATAAAAACTTTAATACAAAATCTTAATTTAAAGTATCCTAATTTATAAAAACTTAATAAGCGCAAATAACATGTTTCTGTAATAATATTTTCTTGTAAACAATATATATGAAAAAAAACATATGTCTGTCCGTAACATTTATATTGGTTTATTTTACAATTTCAAATTACTTTTACTTCATCTTTTGTCTTTATAATACAATATTAACGTAATTCAATATTAGTTCTGCTCTCTTGTGATAAACAATTTTGAATATTGATGCATATATCCACTTTTTTGTCTGTATTACACTTAGGACTTTGGTTTTCTACAAGAACTTAATTTGTTTTATTATCATTATACGTTACATTTTACATTCATCATGTACAGTATATATTATACAATGAATGTAAAATATAAATAATAATATATAATATACAGTAATACTATCATAATATAATAATATATACAATGAATGTAAAATATAAATTCATAATTAATATTAAATTATGTTAATATTGTAGTATAAAGATAAAAGATGAAGTACGAGAGTGGATTGATAAGTTTTTAAGAATTTTTTTTTTATTTCCCAACATAATCTCCTCCAAGGCTGATACATTTCTATTGGCGGTGTTCTAATCTAGTGATGCCATCTCTATAGACTGATTCCTCAAGCTCCTCAAAATATCCATTTACAGCTTCGATTACTTCTTCATTATCCGCAAATCTCTTACCGCCAAGCCATTTTTTGAGGTTAGGAAACAGATAATAGTCACTCGGGGCTAGGTCTGGAGAGTAGGAAGGATGCGGCATTAATTCAAACTTCACATCGTTGATTTTAGCCATCGCAACGATTGACGTGTACGGTGGTGCGTTATCGTGATGAAACAAAATTTTTTTCTTCGTCAGATAAGGTCGTTTAATTTTTACTTCCTAGCTCAAACGTTACAATAAGTTTGCGTGGTATTGACCAGTGATAATGTAACATGTATAGGTTAGCTCGACCTATACATGTTCATATTTTTAACAAATAGGAAAAAAGGGAGGGAAAAAGGGAAAAAGGGAGAGAGAGAGAGAAAGAGAATAAAGAGGAATATAATATAGGAAAATTATTATTATAATATAGTTTAGTTTATTTTACCTGACAAAGTTTTTGTTAGTAAAAATTTTTGCTCTTTTATTCTCTTGGCTATTGTCGAATATTAAAAATCATTATTAAGATTCAATCGTGATAGTGAAATTTCGTTCACTGATATAAATTGTGCAAAAGATAGTTTCTTGTTTATAAAAAGATTATTGCCGAGGAAAGGCATTCAAACCGGCCGGTGATATAACACCAAGAAGCTCACGTTCATTTCGTCGTTGGGTCGTATTTTTTTCGGCGTTGGTGCATTAAGGTTGGTGTATTTTTCTTTTTATATATTTATTGTGCTTTTAGTTTTCGGTACAATATTATATACTTTTAATTTTCTTTATTCGTTTTTTTCCGATTGAAATTATTAGATATCATAAATTAACTTAAGTAGTGTGAGAGAGACGGACAGATATAACCATAGACTAAGATAGCAAGAGTAGCAAGCGCGCATTCAGCTTTATTTGATAGTACACATTGTTTTTCTTAAGGTGGCGCTCTTGTTGCTCTGTCTCTCCGTTAGACTTATAAATTCACCTCTCACACCCTGTGTGAACGGATACGCGCGTTAGTTGATCGCGGGTGCATATTAGGTGGGGTTAGAATAACAATTGTTATAATTTTATTAAATTAAATAAAAATTTAAATTATTTTATTGATTAATAACATAAATTTACTTTTGATTTTATTTTTCTTATATAGTAGAAAATATTAGACATATTCTTCCCCCTGTACCTGATCATTAATCCGTCTTTCCCTGGATTACTGATAATTTATCCAAATATATTATTATTTATATAATTTCCAGGGTAAGTAAAGGTAAGTCTGAGGAATAAATAACAGCAAAGAACCTACGGTCCAAAAAGATGGTTTTAAACAATTTAATCCGTTCGGGGTTCTTTGCACCTCTGTTAACGGGTACATCTACCGGGTGTTTAACTATTAAGTACCCCGTTACAGAAATTTACCCTTGTCAAGGTAATCAATGTATATAATACCTTTTGCATCCCAAAAAACAGTAGCCATAACCTTGTTCGCCGAAAAAATTGTTTTTGCCTTCTTTGAAGTTGGTTCACCTGGTCCAATCCACTGTTTAGACTGTTGTTTGGTTTTAGGAGTGCAGTGGTGCACTCAAGTTTTGTCAACGGTTATACATCGACGCAAAAATTCGCTTGGATTACGCTTACATAACGCCAAATTGGCGGTAGAAATGTTCTTTCGAATCAATTTTTGGTCGACTGTTAGCAAATGGGGCACCCATCTTGCACAGAGCTTTTCCATATACAAATGTTGGTGCAAAATATTTTATACACGTTCATATGACATTTTACAAACAAAAATTTTCTCATCTTTTATTGGTCGTATAAAAATTTGCAAGGGCTCAAAATTTTTCTTTCTTTAAAGTTAATAAAATGCATTTTGTTTGAAGATTTTAGTACTAAAAGCTTTCGAGATATCGTCCCTAGCGACGGTGTTTTTCACTTTAATAATAATCGAAGCTGAAAAGATCAGATTTTTAAACTAAATATTTATATTGTTTATGTTTTTTAACGAATGCAGTTTACTGCATTCAAAAATTCTCAGCTGTTAAGGAACCTCGCAATGGTTAATTTTCAATATAAATAATTTTGCAACTGGTTGCCATAAAACTTCATTCAAATCCATATTGAAAGAGTTTCTACTCCTTCTCTTTACCCCCCCCCCCATATCTCTGGCTACAAGCGGTCAATTTTTTATGCAATTACAAGACAAGTGATATTTTCAAAGCCAAACTTCTGGCGTTTGGCTTTGAAAATGCAGAATGGCGCCCTCTGCACAAAAGCGGTCTATAAGATTACATATCTCCCCCTGGAATCTATTTATTGTTACTTGGCGGCGCTATTGGTATAGGCGTATAATTCCCGGATTCAGAAGTCTCCTCTTTACCCTTGTAAGAACCGTGGAAATACCAGAACCGGATTTCTTTTTAGGCATATTAGTTCTAATTCTAATTTGTACTCTAGTTTTGATAGTGCTCTTTAGAAAAGTAAATAATGGCCACGAGACAACTAATTTCCCGTCTACTTTTTCAAAAACCTTTAATTAGAAATTATTCCTCACATGGAAATGAAAAACAAATTCGTAAGAAATATAATATACAAACATGTTATGGGTCTATCTTGGGTTATACATTTAATGAATTTTATCTTACCGTACTTTTCAAGAAATGTTAATAATTTCTATTGTTGAACTTTTAGATGATAAAATGAATCTATTCCTTCTGTAAAACTCTGCTTTCTAATATATTTGAAATATAATTAACTGCTTTATATGTTCCTGTAAGCGTTACATAAGAAACTTGTATTATGTGAATCTGTGTATACAGTAAATTTTTAAAAATAGAAGATACTTTGTGGTTTTCAAGCAATTTTTATAATTATTCATAAAAATTTAATTTTAAAAAATATATTAGTCTACAAATATAGTTCTAAATGTTGATAAATATTTCAATCTATTTTTTATAATTATTAAGAAAACAAAAAAGTCAATACAATCTTTTATTTTGTGAAAAGTATTCAATTTTATGAATAATATATGAATTTAATAGTTAGCTAAGAGTTTTATAAATTAAATTATTAAATAGTTAATAATTATAATTTGCAGAAAAAACCTACACTTTATGGAAAAATGTAAGCATATTCGTTGTACCTGTATTGTGTTCTCTGGGTTTTGTCAATGCATTTGTGTTGAATCAAGAGGAACACGAGCGACCAGAGTTTATTGAATATCCCTATTTAAGAATAATGAATAAAGTAAGTATTTTGTTTTAAGTATTTTTATTCTATTAAAGAGCTTAATGATTATTTTTTCTTTTAGAGATTTCCATGGGGTGATGGCACTCGCAGTTTATTTCATAATCCACATGTAAATCCTTTACCTTCAGTAGGATATGTTGATTAAATATTTAAATATTTTAGTTAAATATTAAAGGTAATAAATTTCTGTAGTTATGTAATACTTTATACAAATAACGAATAATAAAGATATCCACCAAGTGTAATGTATATTTTAAATAAACATTATTAACTTTGGGTTTTACTTTAGTAAATTAGCAGCAAGCACAGTGTACAATTTACATGCTAACTATTTGAAAAATACTTATTTTTTAGAATAACTTTTATGTATAGCAATTTTGCTGTTTTTTTTTTATTTTGTCTTATAACTTTGTAAAGTATATACTGTGTAATAAGGAACATATATTTCTAATAAGTAAGTATAAATTAAATAAAAGCTTTAATATTATTTCAGATACTGACTTTTGTAATTGAAGCATTTTAATTTTTTAAGGTTAAAGATATATTAGCAATTATAGAGACTTCTAGGTATTAGAAATGTTTGTAACTGATAAATTGAATATTAAAATAAAATTGTGTAAAATGTCAGTAAATTCTTGCTTAGTTTTCAAATTATGAAAATTGTAATTTAACATATTCTTATGAAAAATTTTCAATTTGATTAATTTTAATATATATGAATTTTTAGGAAATTTCATAAAATTTTATTTTAATAAATTGTACTTATTCAATAATGATAATAAAGAAAGACAGTAATATTTATATAAAAGTTATATAATACATTATTACATATTATTAAATAAATCAACAATAAAACTGTAACAGATTATATAATCTATTTTTAGTTATTAATGTTTTAAGAAATTTTTGTTATAGTATAGATAAAAATTCACAATGTATAAAAAACTTAAGTAACATAGCACTTAAATAGTATTATTTATAGATTTACACGTTTTGAAATGATCTTTCCAATCTCACTCACAAGCACTCAAAAAATACGCAGCAATTTTACATTTTTCACAAGATTATCACACTTTCGTTTCTACATTTTAAAGGTTGTAATTAAAATTAGGTATTATCATTAATTGATCTTTCAATACTGCTTTCATCTTCATTGTTAACTTTGTCACAAAGTCCGTTTGGAACACTTAATGAAGACATGGAAGTTAAAACTTTTGTAGATTTATTAGATTTCTTTTGTTTTGTTTCTTTATTTGTTGGTGTTCGTTGAGTTTTTCGAAAATTTTTTAAAGATGATTTCTGTGAAATAATATATTTTGATATATTAAAACATATGGCGATCAGGAATTCGTATTTTTTATTAGCAATTTATTTCATACTTTATTACCAGCAGCTGTGTTTGCTGTTAAGCTTTGTTGTAGTTTACACTGATCTATATTAACTTTATATATATCTGAATATATTTGCACTTGAATATTGAATTGTCTCCTCTGTTCAATAGACATTACGCTATTAATATTACTGGATTGTTGTTCATTACGTAGCCTATCCAACTCTTCATATAAAGGTTCCATTTTATGGGCTTTAGAAGAAATTATTCCTCTTTTATTGAGAACACAATATATATTCAATAGGGTTTCTAGTTGATTGGACTGATCTTGTGTAGATCTTAACCTGAGTGTATTTGCTATAGCTGTTATTCGAAATTTATAACTTTTATTTGCAAAAAACATGAATAATTTATGAATGCATTGTACTATAGTTATTAGGTTTAATTGAAACTTCCAAACATCTATTGTTAATGTAGTCATATATTCAAAAGATCCTAACATATGTTGAAATTGACTTTTTTGTGATCCATATACCATGGATCTTAAGGACAATATTATTTTTTTTAATAACATTGTCTTATAATTTTTAATTTTTTCGTGAATAATCATTTCAGAATCATTAATATTTATTGTGAAAGGTGAAGGTAAAGATAAAGTTTTGAGTGAAGGTAAATCCATTGTAAAAATATTTTCTTGTCTCTTTACAGCTGAAATATTTTCACCAGAATTATCTGTATTATTTTTTGATAGTTTGAGAGAATCGTTACTATCAAATAAATCAGTAAATATAGTTGAAGCTAATTTATATGTATAACTTTTTTGATTAATGTTAGAAAGAGAAATCTGTGAAATACTGTCAGAGAAAATATGATTTCTTTGGGATTGCGAAGTATCTTGTAATAAATTAGAATGTATTGTTGATGATGTGCAAGGCATAGTTGAAGAAGGTGCATTAAGCGTACATTTAGATACTGAGTATATTGGAGAATTTAGTGTTTTTGTTTCATTAGATCTTGAATGTACTGTATCTTTGGTTTCATTATTAGGTATACTAAACATTGTTTGAGATGTAGGAACATTGTTATGTGCTTTTGAATCAAAAGTCATATTTGCTGGCAAATTAGAATTGGTAATTGTATCAGTTGTACAAATATTTTGATGTCGAACTGTTCTTGCTGATGACACAGAAATAGACTGTGATGTGATAACTCCTACTGAATTTTGATTTAAACTATCTTTTCGATTTTCTAACAATTCGTTTATATCACGCAATTTAAACAAATTTGAACAATTTTCAATTATTTCATTCCTTGTTGAACAATAATTTTCCGGCAACCTATTTGTTTGCGATTTATATACTGTTGTTTCACTTAATTCACTGATTATATTTATTTCATCTATTTCATTTACTACATGGACATTAATATTTTCCAATAAATCATAGTCTTCTTCTGATCCTATATGAACATTTGGTACTTTCACTTCCAAAATTAATGGGGAAAATACTGTACTCTTTTCAAGTTTATTACTTGTAATTATTGAAGATTGATTTTTTTCAATAAATGTTGCACTGGCTGTTTGCAGATTATAATTTTTTTGTGTTATACTATTTACAATATTTTCTAAATTTTCACACAGAGTTTGTTGTTCAATATTACGTTTATGTATTGTAGAAGATTCTACTTTTATTTCTTCAGGTTCTTCAGATTCTTGAACTAAATTAAATTTCTGTAAAATATTAGAATTTTTTAAATCATTAATTGAAGCAACAGGTTTTTCGATCATTTTTGTATGTATTTCACTATCTAATACTTGATTGTTTTTGTAGCTGCATATTTCATTTTTCTTTGCAAAGTCAGAATTTTGAATGGGGTCAGAATTCAATTTGTTATTTCTTTTTGTAAGATTACTGTTACTTATTGAATCTTTATTATGAACAGTAGATAATGGTTTAGTATTTATAGATAATTCTGAGGAAGCTATATTGGATTCATTATCACAAATTGTAGTTGACAATGAGTTTGTTTTATTTTCTGTTGGTAATGTTAAAAATTCATTAATCTCAGGATCTACAGATGCTTCACATAACGATATTATGTAATCTTGTAAATCAAAACATTTGTTAAGATTTTTTGTACTTGTCGTTTCCAAAACATTATCTGACTGTGTAATTCTAACTTCTTGCTCCTTAATGTCTTCTGCATTTTTGGAATTTCTAGTTGATTCATTACTCAATTCTAAATCAATAACTTCAGGGTTAAAATGTTTTTCACACTTTACCTTATTTAATTTATTGTCACTATTAGATGAAATACATTCCAGAATAGTAATATGATCGTTATTTTCTCTTACTTCATTATTCACAACATTTGTAATATATTCATTATAAAAAGAAGGCAATTTTTCTAAATAATGGGCATCTTTTTGAATATTTAGTTCATGTAAATCTACAGTTTCAGTATTCTTACATTTTACATCATCAGATTTATCAAGAAAATCTTCAGTTTTCTGTACATTTTCAGTGTGTTTAAAACAATCAATATTAACATTACCATAATGCACATCAGGATCTGAATCCATGTCATAATCATCATCAGAATTTTCAGATCCATGTTTGGCGTTATGAATTGATGAAAGAAAATCAAAATCTCCACCTTCTAAATTTTCATCCAATTGAGTGCTATCTGGAAGTACTTGATCTTTAGCTATTTGTGTAATAGGTAAATCAATACCATTACATATTTGTCCATGCTCTTTTTGAACACAGTTCTCTTTAATCTGTTCTAATTTTATACTTTTATCTCTAGTGAAGTTTTTATTAGATTCATCTATATTAAATAATTCTTTCGCTGAATTAACACTCATTACTTCAATACTTTCTTCAATTACTTTATTTTTAAGACTTGGAGAAAAATTTCTATTATTTGCAGATTTACTTGACTCATTATGATTAGTTTTGCAAATCACATGTAAGTGATTACCTTCGGTTTCTGTTATAGTAGAAACATTTTCTTCATGAATATTCTCAAGTTCTTTTTCTTTACATAATTCTAATTCAGAAACATTTTCTATTTGTAAATCATTCAAATTATTTTCGTTTTTATTTATTAAATTAGATGATACTCTTTTAGTTGATTTACTATTTTTAGACACTGGATTAATTTTGTCAAATGTATTTAAAGGTAAAGAAGTTCGAACAATTTTTTCTGACTCAATATTTTCTTGAATTCTAACATCAGATATATTTTCAGAAATTGTAACTGAAAAAAATTCACTTTGTTCTTCTATTTCACTTGTATCACTATCCTCAAAAAGTATTCTGAATTTCTTTTTTAATTTATCTAATTTTGTTGGGGTAAAAGACTTTCTGATTTCAGATATTAAAGATAAATTTTTTTGACAAATTATATTTGGATTAAATTTTTCAGTTTGATTAGAAGACTTCTTTTCTTTATTAGTATTATCTTTAAGGTCATAATTATAATCAATACCTAATTTATGATCATGATCTTTTATATTGCTTTTTGAAGTTTCAGCTAACAATTTTATTATATGAGAGTTATTTAAATTATCATTAAAAGAGTCATTATTTAAATCAATTGTAGAATTCATAAGTGCGTAATGATTATTTTGGTTAATGTTTTTAGATGTATCATCATCTAAATCACTTGAATGCATATTTACTATTGATGGTGTATTTACATTATCAGAATTTAGATTGGTATTATCTGCACTAGACATATTTAATGTACTTGGATGGGTCTTTGGTAAAACTTCGGAGTAACTTATTTTTAAAGACTTTTCTACATTCAGACTACTTTCTGAAGTTGTCTGAACAATAAAATTTGTTTCATTGCTAATATTTGGTTGTACTTTTTTAACAAATTTATCTGGCACTTTCAAGCGTTTATTTGATTTATTATCTTTATTTAAACTTATACTTATATCTGTATTTTTTCTTTTTACTTTACTCTTTAAAAATGTACTCAAAGAATCTTCCAGTTTAGTCTCATTTATAATTAAAGGCGAACTTTGATGATAATTTATTTCTAATTCAGGTACTTTTTTATCTGTACAAGCAGTTAACTTAAAATTTTTTTCATTCAAATTATAGCTTCTTTTAATAGAAGAACTTGCTTTTCCAAAAATAGAGTTTTTTTTATAATTAACTATTTCACTTGTTTTTTCTTCGTTATTTGAATTGTTACAAATATCTTCTGAGGAAGTAATCAAATTAGACGTGTTATTTTTAAATGTCAAACAATATTTATGACTTAAATTATCATTTTGTAATGAATATATTATTGATTCATTTTTTTCCATATAACTTGGTAAATCACATGAATTTGTACGAGATTTCTTTACACAACTGTGTTGGGGAACGATAGCTGTAGGTAAAGAATGACGTTTTTCAATTTTCAATGCATTCAAAATATTACTACTGTTTTCTTTATAATTATTTTTTGGTATAGCTGATTTGCACAAGTTTTGATTATAACTTAAATCAATATCCAGATTATCTACATTTAAATTAACTTGTAATTCATCTGACTTATATGTATCATTTTCTATCACAGCCGTTGGTAGACACTGTTCAAATGAATCAGATATTTCTATGAAAGTCTTTTCTTGCCATGGATTATGTTTACCTGTGATTATGTTATCTTTATTTGGAAAAGTTGAATATGAAATGTTTTCCAAGATACAGTTTTTTGATTCTGTTATATCTTTAATAGTACCTTCATCTTTCTGTTGATTCCAGTAAGTATACCTTAAAAAAGAAAACATATTCCATATTAGTTTATAAAATTCAAGTATAGGACAAACATATTATCTATAAATTTATCAATGACATTTTAACGTAAACATATGTAATGTATATATCATTGTAGTTGGATGAAATTTAAAAAAAATCAATTTATGTTTAACTTATATTAACAATTGATTAACTTAAAGAATAACACTAACAATTCAATTATAATTTCATAATTTTTGGTAGCTTTATATAATTCTGCATAAATATTCTGTTATATTCTAATGGTACGGCCATTAGATTGATGAAATAAACATAACTATTAGATATTTTAAATCTTATAGGAGATTAACTTTGGTTCAAGCAAACTATAGTGTATAAGATTTGGTCATCAAAAAATATAAATAATTTTTGTTTATTACTATATTATATTTCAAATGCCAATAAAAGATTAATGTTATGAGATGATTTATATATTTTTCTTTACTAATATAAATATTAATTTAAAAAATTATCATTACAGAATGTAGTAGTATAAAATTTGCTTTTTATTAAACTGAAAGTATTTGGTTTATAAAATTTATTAAAATATGTAACGATTATACAATTCAGCATAATAATCAAGGATTTTCATCAGTTTAATAGTCAATAATAAATTATTTTTAAAAAATATAAATAGCTCAAATATAATAAAAAAATTAATAACAAAAAATTAATAAAAAATATATCAAATAAATATAAAATAAACCAATTGGGAAAAACTTTAAATTAAATATATCTTAACAATCTTTGAGTTCATTTCCTATTGATTTATATTTTCTACTTATTGAGAAACAAAGAAAAGAAATATTAAATTACACTTTAATTGTGCTTATGTCGACTATATTTAGATAAATTAATAAATATTTCTATTGGTCTTATAGTCCAATTAAATAAATTTAAAATTACCCCCATAGACTAATCTGAAATAAAAATATATTAGCTGAAAAAATTCTTTGTTAGTGAAGTGCAATCTGACTATCCCCACCACCTTTACCCAATTTAAAAAATTAGATTGTAAGACCAATAGAAATATTTATTAATTTATCAAATTTACACATTTGATAAAGTTGATAAATTAGATTTTATATATAGAATAAATGAAAGTTGATATTTTATATAGAAAATATTTATCAAAAAGCAAACTATTCACTTTCAATTTTTGCTACCTGTCAACACAGAAAGTATGATCCCTTCTTTTGTTATTATGACTTTGCCCAAATTTATTAAATGATACATCTGTACAATTATTACTATAGTAATATAGCCAATTTGCTGCAAAATTATATCTAAAAATGTAGTTTGAAAGAAGCATCCATATTGTGTAGCTGTGCTTTAAACTTTTCATTATCACTTCAGGTATCTTGATTGCTGTCCGTTCCTGTAATTTGAATAATTGCATCATTTGTAACTTCTTCTTTTCTTGTTTTTTTTTATTTTGTTTATCATTTTTTATAAGATGTTCAACAGACATGGTTCCGCAATTCTCAATCAAAGACAACATATTTGGTTTGTGCCTCTTTGCTTCAAAAAAATGTGGATCGGAATTGTCTTTCATTAATGACAAATTTTTCTCCGGTGTGTTTTCCCTTTTTCTTTTTTCAGCAGTTATTCCTTTGACAGATTGCAATTTTGTTTCTTTAAAATGAACAGAGTTTTTGAATTTTATTTCATTATTGAAGATATTCAGAACTTTGTTGCTGAGCATTTGCGCTTTGACACTAAAATTATTTGAACTTATTCGACGTCGATCTATATAATCTACGATACTCGTTTGGTCTTTATATCGAATATGAAGCTTAAAATCGTTAGTCACTTTTTCATGTTCCGCGTTTTCACAAATTTCTAAATCCATCGGTACGATCGTCGATAAATCACCGATATTTGTCTCTACATCACTTGCAACAAAGTCAATATTTTGCCCTTCGACATTATTTTCAGGTATGATAATAGTATTAGAACTCTTGGATGAATTACTTTTGTAAAATTGTGGAATTTCAGAAACGTTATTTTTTTCAGAGGCAAAATATCTTCTTAATTCATAAGATAGCACCATCACAGATTCACTAATATTCGACGGCTTTTTGGTAACGAGAGCTACGGAAGTGTTTGCAGAGGAATTATCATCTACAACTTTATCTAATATTAATTTATTTTGCGAGCCGCATTTTTGCAGATGATCTACAACAGTGCAGTTATTACTTGATGTACCAGTATCAGTTATTTCTGTTATCAACAAGTTCGCCTGAATTGGTTCTTTCTCCGGGTTGTTTATATCATCAATCTTAGTTGTCCGATCATCTTCTTGCCTCTTTTCGAACGAAAAAGTAAAAATGCTTGCGTCAACAGTCTGTTTCTCATTAATTTTGATACACGTATTCTTATGGCTAATTATTGAAGAATCATTCCGAAGCGCAACAAATGTGGTTTCTGGCATCTCATCGTCATCATCGATTGTAACAATTTCTAAAAGTTCGGGTATTCTTTTGCGTTGCTCATGCTCGTTCTTTATCTTTCTCTTCAAGGCTAATTCATTACCTTCGTCGTCATCAACGCTAAGATCAATAAAATCAATGGGTTCTGCGTTATCTCTCAGTCTGATGCTTGCCGCCTCCTCCTTGACGAACGGTATGACCTCACTGTCGCTGAACTTCCTCTCCCTCCCGCTCTTCTTATTTGATACGTCGACCACGCACTCGACGTACAGATCGTTCGTATCGAGGCCGAGCATAGACTCGTTATCGTTGCCCATGTCGAAGACCGATTTCTCATCGATGATTTCCATTTCAAGAGAGTACTTCCTCTGCGCCTCTGTCGCCGCCGCCGACGCCACCGCCAGTTCATCGCTGGTGTTATTGTCCGCGAGAAGCTGTAGATTCACGTCATTGCTCGCGCTCTCGGCCTGCAGTAGCTGGCTCCGCGCGACGTTGCATTCGTGAGGACAGAGCTCGATCCAGCAGTGCTTGGACCGGGGCCAGTCCGACGCGTCGATCATGAGAACCGGGCACGTCTCTTCTTCCGCCGGCACGGTGCCGTTCTCTACAAGGGTTGGGGGACCGATGCTCCAGGCCTCGTATTTGGCGCGCTCGCAAGCCTTCACACGCCGGGGATCCCGGGTATTGGGAATGTGGAGAGCTCTGCCGATCGGCGCCAGTCTCGAGGGAGCGATAACGATCCGCCGCAGCAGGCGCTGATAATCGAGTTCCTCTCCCTTGGCCAGCACAAGGAGAGGTAGCTCGTCGCGCGACCTTCCAATCTCGATGACATTGCACAGGCTGCGCTCCCGGCGTGGGTCGTCCGCGTGCGGGATGTCGCGCAGCGGCAGGATATCGCGATTAATGAGGTCCGAGGGCAAGCCCGACACTCGCTGCAATCGGTGAACGTAGTCGCAGTAACGATTCGGGTTGGAAACACCGCGACTACTACCGCCTGCGGACGACATGCTATTCGAGAATGAGAATAATCTTGCACGGGCCCCTTTCTCTTGGTCCGACCAGGCCTTGTGCTCCTACAGCGAGGACGTCCAACCTCACTGTTAACTGCATATCCCAACGGAAAGGCAATATTCCCAATCTTTTCATACTTTGCGTTGTAACATTTCGACTTTAAATCAGTATAATAGCACCGACACAATCACCACTATGCATTCACAAAACAAAATCACGCGCGTAAGACCGATGCACATTAATAAAGGGAAAGAGGGACTAACCTCGTCGATCGAAATCAAACGCATGTTTAATAACTTAACCTTATTTACGAATCCGTTAGTTTTATTTCAATTCGGAGAACTTTCCACGCTTTAAAGGTCAATATAAAGCATGTTTGCTAATGTATACACGCATGTACAGAATAACTAATACACAAGTATTAGGTAAAAGGAAGCAACCAAATATTCGCGTCCCTGATTACAAAACACCTCGTGCTCGTGTTTATGATACGCTCGCGGCTTTGTCAAGTCCTTGACACACCGTGCTTGGGACACAAACTGACTATACACTCAGCCATGCAATATTATATCAGAATATAACGGAAACTGCTAGTATGCCAGACGAGTATATACTGCTGCTGGTATATGACGAAAGTATAGATACTACGAGCTCCCGCGGTCCTGCTCCCGACTGTGGCACAAATCGCATAAGTAGGGCTTGCCGCTCAACCTGCTCAAACTCAACGTACGCGACGGTCGACGTCTCGACCACCGCCGCTGGCCGCAGCAGATCTATGCGCTCGCGTCTGCGTCTCGGCAAGTCAAAACTGAAATGCGTTTATGAACGTTATTGGTCTGATGGCGCGGGCGTCGTAGATTCGTGGTATGCGCACTGTGCGTTAGATATATTATATATTATATATATTCCGAGAGATTTCTCCGGACACATCGGAGATGTTTTTTTTCTTTCACTTTTATACACAAATGGTATATATTACTCGGTCTCGGGTCTCAGCGCTTAGATGAGAACACGTGCAAGGGCATACAAAGCAAGCTTCAAACTGCTTTGTAATCGCTGGAGGAGGGGATGAGATCCCAAATCATGACTAGAGCCAAGCATTCAAGAGTTCGAAGCTTGGATTTCTATTGGCTAATAAGCTTTACCAAAGAAAAAACGCAGAGGGGAAGGGAGAAAGCGAGAGAAATTTCAAACAAAGAAGATACACGAGTTTAACAGCTGAGAAAAGGGAAAAAGGTCTGAGAAAGCAACTACAGTATTCTTCAACCGAAATATTTTTTATAGAATATTATACATTGTCATTAACACGTACAAAATATTTAAACAAAATAGCGCTAAACTTGTTTGTTTCAGCAAACCTTTATTAATTTATTATATTACATATTAGAGTACGATTATTTAAGCACTACTAGTAAGCGCATACAAATTACAAAGTGCATGTGTATAATATGATAAGAAAATGTAAAATTTCAAAATATTCTTCTAAGTTGAATAACTATCATTTCATTAACTTAGTTTCTTATTTTTGTTCTATAATAAAGTGGATTTATTTCGATTCTAGTTTTGGCGACATTGAAGTTTTTGCGATGTACATAACGAATATCATATTAGCTTTTGATAGAAATTTATTTTTCATTCTTAAAAATATTTAATATTTACTAAATACTTCTTATAATTAATTATTCTTAAAGAGAGAAGAGATTGTAAAGAAAACAATCGAAAAAGTGTGACATTGAAAAGGTCAAAACTTGGAAAATCGTTCAATTTCAAATGAACAACGGTAGTAGCATCAGGGATAGATTTATTGATAAGGAATATATTATGAAATATAAATACTGCTATTCGCTTCATGCACGAACATTAACTCTGCGTGAGCGTTGCCCGTGACCCTTTCGCCAACTTCAGGCTACACAAATTATATTGTTAGTAGCAAACTTAATTGCTAAATATTTAATAAATTATATATTTATTTAAAAAAGAGTTATGAGTGAGTAATAAAAAGTAATATATCATTTATTGTATAAAGAGTTAATTTAGAACTATTTGATTGTCATTATAATTATACTATTTTATACTAAAATTGCATTTGTAACATTCACATTGTCCTTCACTAACGTATTAGTTTAAACAAAGATAGTCTGACTAACATTATAATTGTATTACGTTATAATACAATTACATTGTAACAATAATATTTTGTTCTTCACTAACTATATTAATTGTAATTTTCAAATTTTGGATACTATGGAAGTAATTACAAATAAGGACAGTATCGCTATGATTATAATTATATTACTTTATAATATAATTATATTTATTTGTAAATAGACTGTAGGACCTCGTGTAGGACCGACATAAATATTTATTAAGTGTACAACAATCGATGTAAATAGAAATTTGACATATTTTGACAGAACCCTGATGCTTATTGTAATATTTTAAATTCATATTTTACGTAAGTAATTATAAAAGAAAATTAGGCGATACAACTAAATATGTGTAGATAATATTTTATATTATCCATTTTACTGTAGTTTTTACATATAAAAGAGATTTTATTTTTCAAAAGAACATCAAGCGTGTAAGGTCGCAATCATGTATACTACAATATACAGCGATCCATGAGTGAGTCGAGCGTCTCTGCGTGCGCCTTCTTATCTAAGTATCATCTATTAGCTGTAGTACGTCCGAATGAGACAGAAAACGAAGATGTTTACTACATCTGGTTTTATTGCTTTTACTCTCTACTCCACAAACTCAACTTATATGCATTATATTTGTGCCGTAAAGGCCTTTGAGTAAAAGTACTTTATACACACACGAATGTATACTTAACACATTTGAACGCTTGCTTTGCTACCTGCCATTCAAGCTTTTTTGAAAATATATATTTGGGTGCGGACTTCGGAAGAGCTGTCACATTCCATTTTACGGAAAATGTATACAGTTCTGCTTTTTGCGGTACTTATGATCGATGTCATAGTGATTTTTTGCTGAAATTCAATTTGAATAGTGAAATCAATACAAAAGCATAAAAATAGTGGTTTTTGGTATTCTCCGATAATAAGAATATTTTTAAAAAAATTTTCAAAAGAGAGATACACATATTCATAAAAGTGTATCTTTTTTATCTGTTCATTTTTTTGGTACAACCGATATTTCTGAACAAAAATGTAACAATTTCATCTAGGGTTGCTTGGAAAATCTGCGAATTCTGGCTATACTTCAGAAAGCACCCGTATTTAATTTTGCTCAAAACTGGCGTATTACCATTTTTGGTATGCTGATTATTACTACCGTTCTGATTTTTATACATTTTGAATTTTTATGAGAAAATACATAAAAACTACGTAAATGCATAAACATTATGTTCTATGAAATATTTTTAAGAATTTGACATAAGGTTTTTAATTATAGGTTTACATCCAATAAAGTGTGTCTTAATTCATATTTCTATTTTAGACGTTTTTGCTGTAGATCTTTTATTTTTTTGAAAAAAATACATACTAAGTGTTCGTAGCGTAAAACTTATCTATTTCAACGTAAAAAATATCTATTTTAATGAATTTTATAATTTTTATTTGGAATATGTTTTTTATTTTTTCGTACTTTCTCTGATCAATTTGAATATCTTTTATTATTGTGTTTATTTGCTGGAATTTGCGATTTAAATTCCATTTTCACCAAAAGCCACTATGGTGTGCGTGCGCGCGCGCGCGCGTGTGTGTGTATTTGAAAATGATTCTGAATTCTCCCGAGCAACTAAATGAGATTTTTACATATGTTTCTGTATGCGGCTACTTCCGTGCAAGACATGTCAGAGCTGCGTGGACCCGTTGTAGGGAGCCGCGAATTAACTTTTTCCTCAAGCAGATCAAATATTTTTTACTAAAACTTTGTATTTGTCATACCTTGTCGATATGCACAAATAGTTTTTGCTATATTTGTAGAGAAATGGATTTGCTATTATATAATTTGAATATACTTCCAATTAGTCAATTCCAAATTCGGATGTTACCTTTCATTTAGTTTTTATCGAGGAATGCTGCCTGCACAAAAAATATATAGAATAAAAGATATATATTTGTATAAAATTTACAAATTTTATGAAAAATATTTGTTGATATATATAGTTGTTTCCGAAACCAATTTGCAAAACCAGCATTTTTAAGGATTTTTTCTGATTCTATGAAAATTCAAAATATGCACAAAGCCACTATGATATTCGCAATGAGCAACCCAAAATACATAAATATATAAATTTTGAGCGAAGGCAGGTGAGCAGAATAATAACAAGTACAGCGATAGGTTACTTATACAACCTATAAGTTACTTAGCAAAAATGTTTAGAGGTTCGGACTCCTCGTCGTTTTGAAAATATTGGACATTATCGTTAGCATATATATATGTATATATATATATATATATATATATATATATATATATATATATATATATATATGCTTCTATACTAGGGTGATAAACGATACCGTAAACATTTTGTTGCTTATCTGATGTCGATGCGTATATGTATGACTCATTGTCGCTTGGAAACCCAACTTGTGCAATCTCACCGCAACGATTACCCCCCCCCCCCACAAAATACGGGTTCCACTTATCAAAAATTATAATAAAGCTACATCCCTGAAAAGTCGGTAGTGCAGAACATTCTGTTTAGTTCTGCAAACCACTGCAATTAATTTCTTTAGTAGTCGCTGCGATCGATTCGGACTTCCGTCAGAGGTATCCAGCACTCTTAAATCACTAGAAACTCTTGAAATTAGTGAAATACTGATTTTTTTTAATGTTATTTAACGTCGCTCTATTTATGCTTCCAAATACCGGTGCTAATCAGCGACGGAGGTCTATAATGTGTTTGTAAACAAAGCACATGTAAATTATTACAGCGGTGCCTGTATCAATCGGCTGAGACCGGGATTCGAACTCGGATCGCCAAGTTACTAAATACTGATTTAATTTAATAGTCAAATATTTCAATTGTGTTATGTATATCATCATATCATACTAATTTATAAAGACAAGGCGTATTTTTGTTTGTACACATTAAACAAAAAAAACTATTGAATCGATTGCTCTGAAATTCTTCAATTCGAAATATATGTTCAGTATTTACTTCGGAAGGATTTGGCTGCATTTTTTTTTAAATCAATAAAAAATGGCGACAACACATATGTTTTTATAACATATGTTTTTTTATTGAAAATGATTTTCCTTTCATCAATAAATTAAGTTAATGGTTTTAACTATCAGTTTCACTAGCGGCCACTCTCTCTCTCTCTCTCTCTCTCTCTCTCTCTCCTTCTTTTATAAAATGGTTCTGTGGTTTGTGACGACAAATTATGTTTTTATTTTTATACATTATCTTAAGTTCAGAATTGTGACAAGAGTTTATGTTTTTTTTTAATTTGAACAGAAGGAATAATGGCAAAATAGGGTTCTTTACTAACACCTCGAAACTTTGTGTGTCTGTATATACATATACATATATATATATATATATATATATATATATATATATATATATATATATATATATATATACTAGCATCCTCCGTCTCGGCTTCGCCCGAGATAATAATTTAACAGATTTCATAAACAATTCAATAATATCTAAGCAAAAAGTACTCTTATATATACAAATCTATAATTCTAGAAATAATAGACCATAATTAACCTGTCGTCGCTTCTGTATAAAAAGCTGCTTCAATGTGGCGCCCACTTCAAAAAGTTAATATTTTGCCGACTATTTTATACAATCACACACACATGCATATTACATACGACTTTTATGGGAAAAATTGTACTTTCGAGTTCAAGCGGTAGAACAAGACGTCCAAGTCCCTCGAGACGACGTTTTCGGAGAGTAGAATGTTCGGACTATAGGAAATTTCTCGGGACGCTTGCTATATAGAGTTTTGTGTTGGAGAGGTAGAATACAACGTCCAGGTATCCCGGGACTACTCTTACTGGGAGTGTGCGTGTTCGAATGATAAAATACGAATCTCTTCATAGAAGTCGTACTGGCATACCTGGATTTTGTTTCCCACCAGTTATACACGAAATTCCCCGTAGAAGTCGTTCTAAAACACCTGGAAATCGCATTCTATGATCCGAACACGAAACTCCCTGTAGAAATTGGCGAGACATACTTAAACATCGTTTCGTATCAACTAAACACAATCGTCCCAGTAGAAGTCGTCCCGAGAAAGCTAGCATCGCTTCCTGACGACTAAACACAATACTCCCCGTAGAAGTCGTTTGGAAAGATCTAGATATCGTATTTTACAGTCCCAACACGAATCTTACCATAGAAGTTGATTTCCTCATACTTGGATCTCGTTTTCCGTCAACTAAATACAATATTCCCCTTAGAAATCGCCCAGAGACAGCTGGACATCGCATTCTATCATCAGAACACACAACTGCGTATAGAAATCGTCTTGAGGCAACGGAATATCGTAATCAACCACCCGTAGACGCCAATACAACATACTCAATAGAAACCGTATTTAAAATATGTATATATAACATGTACAATATAATATACATACAATATATATATATATATACACATACTTTTTATATTTCCGTTTTTTCAATTAAATACCGTGAATATTTTCGTAGTGATGCCAACTGAAATTCAAAATAAATGTTGGTATGCGCATAGCATATTTTTTAAATAGTTTAAAATTTTTTTAAATGTGTTTAGTCGTTAGGAAGACATGCTAGAGTTCTCTGGACGAGTTCTACTATCATGTTTAGTTGGTCGGAAACGATATTTAGGTACGTGGGGACAACTTCTGCGGGGAGTTTCCTGTTCGGATGATAGAATGCGATTTCCAGGTGTTATGGAACGACTTCCACGGGAATTTCATGTTCTGTCGGTAGAAAACAATGTCCAGGTATGACGGGACTACTTCCACGGGAATTTCGTGTTCGGTCGGTAGAAAAAAATGTCCAGGTATGACGGGACGACTCCCACGGGGAATTTCGTGTTCGGACGGTAGAATATGATGTCCAAGTATGACGGGACGACTTCTATGGGGAGATTCATGTTGGGACGTTCGAATACGATATCGGGATATTTTGGAACGACTTCTACGGGGAGTGTTTAAGAGACTTCTATAAAGAGATTCATTTTCTATCACTCGAACACACATACTCCCAGTAAAAGTCGTCCCGGGATACCTGGACGTCGTATTCCACCTCTTCAAAGGAAAAATTCTCTATAGCAGTCACCCCGAGACATGTTCTATATTCCGAACACGATACTCTCCGCAAACGTCGTCTCGAGATACTTGGACATCTTTTTTGACCGCCCGAAATCAAAAGAACAATTTTCCCCATAGAAGCCGTATGTAATATGCATATATGTGTGCATTAAATACGGTTGTACATTCTGTATATACATACTGTATATACAGAAGCGACGATAGGTAAATTAGGGTCAATCATTTATAGTAATATAGATTCTTATATATAGAGTACTTTCTACTTAGATATTATTGAATTGTTTAAAAAATGGGTTAAATTATTATCTCACGCGAAGCCGAGGCGGGAGCTGCTAGTATATACATATATATATATATATATATATATATATATATATATATATATATATATGAGGAACCTGGGGCGGAATGGGGCATGATGTAAAATGGATCATTTAAAATTTTTAATGAAATTAATTGTTTAAATGAGCGAAATTTTTTTATAATGTGCAATTATTAGAGAAGATAAGAATTTCAAGAAAAAATACTAGTTTTTTAAATAAATAAACTATTAAAAAATTCTTGAAAGTAAGCTAGTAAAAATAAATTTTTTTTGTAAACTTTCATCAACGAAACAACTATTTATATGATTTTAATCATTTGTAATTACTATCATCTGATTCATAATTTTCTTAGGAATAATTATCATGCCTTAAATTTATAAATAAAGTGTATCAAATTTTTTTTATAATTAAATTTGAAAAATGTTCGTATTGAAGCGGTATGGGTTTTCGAAACGGTGCGCAATAGGTTTACAGTCAGCGCGCGCACAAGTGGTGCGCGCATGCGTATTAACTAATATAAGCAAGAATATTTATTACTATAAAGGTATGAAAGTTCTTTTATGGCATTTATTAAGGGCTTTTTATTAGGATGTACATGATCTTTCTATTTTTTTTTCTTTTTTTTTGCTAAATGATATATAATTTTTAGCCTTTAGACAACAACTGCATCTACGTCCATGAGAGACGTTTCGCTCACTCTGTTTTGGTTTTTAGCCATCTATAAGATGTTCAATAAACCACAATCTAGAAAAAAATATAGTAACACTCTTGTCTGTTTAAAATTTGAAAATTTTGACAGTATTTTTGTAGCTCTTGCAGCAAGTACGTTTTTCCTCCTTGCTATAAATTAATTTTCATATCTCGCCTTTTAGTGTATATATATTTAGTGTAAATTTATTATTTTTCTATGCATATTTTTAAAACATATTTTGTACGTTATAGCAGTTTTATATATATTTATCAAAATTATTAAGTTTATTAATATATGATATTTAATATATACACTGTTAGATTATTTTAGCCTTCTATAAATACTTAAAACTAAATATTGGACCGTATCGTAGAAGGATGTAAACATACGAGTCCACTGGGTCTTATTACGATCTGCGTCTTTGCTGCCCTGCGCGGAAAATGATTTATGAGTTTATTGTTTAGATGCCTGATGTTTTTATAGCCTTTAAACGTTCACAAAGGCTTGCAGAGTTTTCAATTTCGAGTACTGCAGTTAGTCTTGTGCCGTCCTTTCGTTTGAACAGACGTGTTTTCTTTCCTCGTTTGAAATAAAGTTCATGTTAAAAGATTATTTCATGCATCTTTATTTTAATATTTTAGCTACTTATATTTAATAAAAATTCAATATACACAAAGATTTTTATAAACTGTTCTAATATTTATTTTTTCTACTGCTGTTTTTACTTAGCTTAAGAAATGTTGTTGGTGTTGTTATTAATGTAAAGAATTATCCATGTAATTTATAATACAATACGTTAAATAAAACAATATAATAAATTAAATAAAACATATTCTACATTCTCACAATATCTCTTCTGTTTTATAATAATAATTATTTTATTCATAATCAGATTAAACAACTTTTTAAAGTTTCATTATACAAAAAATTAATGGTTCATAAAAGGAAATATGTTTCTTTGTGTTGGCTATGAAATATTTACCCATAACTAACTAAAGTAATTTTTAAATTTATTAATAATTTTTTAATAATTTATTAACTATTTGTAATTGTATTTTATTGTTACATTGTAATGTATTAATAATTTATTCAATTTTTGACATTTTCAACTTGCTTTATTACCGCAGCGTGAAGCCCATTACAAAACGTATACCCTATACCGCCCCAATGCCTGACCCATATCGCCCCACAGTTGGGGAGGAATGGTTTTTTTGAGACTGTTACAAAAACTTCTTTTCTCTATTGAAAATAATTTATTTTTCCTATGTTTTTTGTATCCATTTACTTGTTGAAGCATTATTTTAACTATTTAGCCCATTGGCAACCTTTGATAAAACTTATGTCAACCATAAAAATCCTCTGAAAATTTTCATACCAAAATTTTAACCGTTTGTTTCTCGAAAAGGCATTTGCTAAATTAATGAGCAGGATATCTCTAAAACAACTCAAATATAATTCTGGTATATTTGAATGGTCGATATTTTAATTTAGATTTATTTCCTTTTTTAAAAATTGATCTCTCTGAAAAAGAAACGAACTTCTAAAGTGTACCACTTCCACAAAAGTTAATATTTTGAAATATTTTTTCGTTCTAATAAAGAAAAATGTTATAATTTAACTAAGTTCGCTTATTTTTTCAGCTAACCTGTAATCTTGAAATCACTAACATATTTTTTTGTAAATTTAAATAATTGTTTTTTAGATTAAACAAATTGTTTAGCAGTATATCATTACTCCACCATTTACTCAAAATAAGTAAGTTGTATATTTAAAATACTGAAATATTTTATTGATGTAACAAAAAACAAATATTTGTTTTAAGATATTCGATTCTTGATTTTCAGAAATATTTATTTAAATCAAATAAATATTTTAAAATTAAGCACAATGATTTAATATCCTATAGTTCAACAAAATATGAAAAGAAACTATAGTATTTTCATTTATTAGGCAGTCATTTTCGTAATCTTAAGCTATGTAAGCGCTTACGCGTACAGTTTATACTGCAATTAAGAATAATTATATTTACACATTTTTTCATCATTTTTATTGTATTATATATAATATAATATATTATATAATATTTGTCTAATAAATGAAAATACTACAGTTTCATTTTATATTTTGTTGAACTATACGATATTAAAATATTGTGCTTAATTTTAAAATATTTATTTGATTTAAGTAAATATTTCTGAAAATCAAGAATCAAATATCTTAAAACAATTGTTAGAGACTCCTTATGTATTAATCGACGGAATCACGCGTCATATGCGAATGGCAAAACAAAATGTAGATCCTCTTAGCAAGAATTTATTGAAATATTTTTTAATTGTAACAAATTTAATATTAAAATTAATGACCTGCTAATTAAATTACATTTAATGCTTTTAAGAAAATAAATTTATTAAATTCTACTTTCTGATTTAATCAATGTAAATAAATTCTTTTTAAATAATTAATAATATTTTGTTAAATTAAAAAAAATCGTTTCAACTAAATTAGTTAAAGCATTTAATTATATATATTTTTTATAACATGTATTTATTTAAAACTGCCAATTTTTTTAGCGTTATACTGACGCTAACAATAATTTTTTTATAGATTTATGCGACGTTTATTATAAATCTTGTTATTTTGTGCTATTTTTATTGCAAAAATGTTTTTTTTTCTTTACGTATTTTTATTTTTTGATTTTCTTTTTCGACTATAGTCCCAGTTTGTTCTTCAAAATTCATTTTTTAATTGATGTGTTTACAGTTAGATGGTGCTCGATATCATTGAGTGTGTACTATTTACATTATAAGGCCGTACTGTGACATATGTTCTCATGACTGACAATCGGAAAATATAGTTGATAATTTATTTTATTTTATTATTATAATTATTGGTTGTCTTTATATAAAGAAGTGTCGACGTCTTCTAACTGAAATTTCTCCAAATGTTTTTAATTCGTTATAATTTTATTATATATTTACATTCAGACGTTATAAAAAATTTATAATATTTGCGAAATCATTTATTAAATTTAAGAAGAAAAAATGTAAGTATAACTTTAATCAGATAACTAATATTGAAATTTGTGTATTAGGTTTGTATAAGGTTTACAATTTGTTTAGGTTTTAAAAGTTGTATTATGTCAGTAGGTATTAAGAACGAGATTTAAAATTTAAGATGTATTATCAATTGTAACAGTTATAATCATTCTTAAAATCATCAACTAATTTATACAGATGCAATAATTATATTATTATGAATTAAAGATGCTTAATAGCTATATTCTCTTGCAGAAAAATGAATTTATATTGTTTTTGTAGATTTCAAGAGGATGACAAAATAGTCTTCGAAAAGTTATCTGAACTATGATAATTAAATCTAATTTGATTGCTTAGGAACCGTTTTGAATTTAATTATATATGATACCTATTATTAGTGCTTAGAACTATGGAAGGTTTACTCATTCTTAACTTATTTTTGAGGACTATACAAGACAACTCCTATGTGAATTATTGTCGCACTACTGACGTCATTCATGAGCTGAATTGGATATTCCAAATTAAAACTTTGTCGTAGAAATACGTATATAATATACAATATGTAGCTTAACAATGAAATCATCTACGTGACCTCAGCTCAAATCAGAGATGACTTTTTAGATAATTTAAATATCCAAAATTTTTCAAAAATATTTTGGTTATATTTTGGCGTAAGCTATTGGAAATGAATTTTAAATTAATTTTATCTAAATAAGGTTAGTCCTCTATTATATAAATTAAATTTTAATAATTATTATTGTTTTAGTTAATTTGTAGCGTACCATAGTATAGTCAACTGCTTATGCATTGAAATAGATACTGATTAAATGAACAATAAAAGAACAGTTGCTCATTACTAAATAAGCAACTTGAAATCTTTTGAAATACGATTTATGTCATCAATTGCGTTTAAATAAATTAAATTACGTTGAAAATAATGATTTTAAATTCTAATTGCTTTAAAAATATTTAAATTTGTTTAAAAGCAAATGAACTTACGATTGTATTCTAGTAAGGTTGACTAGTGGTTTTGACATTAATTGATTTAACCCTTTATTTATAATCTCTTCATTAAGTCCCATAAACTGTAAGCTGGTTTGTATCTGAAAAACAAGTATAATTTCCAGTTAATATTACAATTAAAAATTTATAGGTTTCTAGAATGTTATCAGTCACAGTAGAATTTTTCACTAGAATATAATTTAAAATATTGAGAATTTTATTTACGTTTAATATAAATTGAATGAAAGAAAATTTTAATATTATTTTTCAATAATGATGACTACTATTACCCAAATTTAATGCAATAAAACAAATTAATAACATAAACCAGATAATTATTGGACAATGAATTTCATATACTGACTACCTTTTTTATGTTTATTTTTTTGCGCGGGTGAAATTTATTGTTAATGTAGTAAAAAATAGTAAATTTCACACAATCGTGTTAAAAACGTAATTTACCGTTTACTGTTGCTTGACATTTTAGCTATTGTTTGTTGTCAGATTTGTGTTTTATACAATTTTTCTCGACTGTTATATAACCGCTAGATTGATTACTATTGAAGGTCTAAGTATTGATATGTGGAAAATTAAATATATGTATACTATGCTATTTAGCGTCACTTTGTTGATGCTCCTAAATAGTGTTGCTAATAAACAACAGAGGTGTGTGATGCTTTTGTAAACAAGGTAGATATAAATATTTACAGTAGTGCGTGTGTCAATCGACTGAGTCGAGACCCGAACTCGGACAACCGAATTATAATAGTTTTTATTTTTAGCAATCGAACCATCGTACATAGACCTCTATATACCTATATTTTAAATATATTTATTAGAGTGATTAAATTAAAGTCTTGTAGTCAAAATTTGTAAAGTTTACTTTAATTATATAATTTTTTGTTTATATTTAATTTTGTGTATTTGCGTGTGTGCGCGAGTGTTACTGACTATGCATAACATTGCATAATTTAAGGATTTTACTAGGGACAATATGCACGTCAAGAATTTTCGCTCATATTGACAAGTATAGTTCATTCACATTAACTATGCCTTGATATTACAGAGTGAAATAAATAATAAATTAAATTTTAAATATCACTTGAATAGTTTTACGAAGCAATGCTTTATATTGACAATGGCCATTCAAGTGATTAAGCGAAATATGAGGATTGTATTTTATAGAAATTTTGCGAGAAAAAATGTATTTGAAAGATGAAATTAAAATGCTGATAAATTTAAAATGAACAGAAAACAATTAGTTTGGTACGCTTTCATTTATTATTTTTTACCACTAGTAGATGTGCCAGAAATGTGTCAGAATTTTTTATGTTCACCCTTCAAATACATGTTTCCTTACATACTTCCTATAAGATAAAGTCTTAAACTTTGAGTTAATTGCCTGGAAGAAAATTGTCAATATGAAGCATTGCTTTATGAATTTACTCAAGTGAGGCCTACGATGACTCGATCGCTAGAGCGAAGGATTAGTAACTTGGTGCTCCGAGTTCAATCCCGGTCTCGGCCGATTGACACAAACACCGCTGTAATAATTTATATGTACTTTATTTATAAACGCATCGTAGGCCGATGTATGGAAGCATAAATAGAGCGACGTTAAATAACATAAAAAAAAATTTACTCAAGTGGCATTTAAAATTAATTTTATTATTTAAATTCTTTTCAATAAATTATATACCATTATGTTTCTATCTTTTGTAGAAATAGTATTTTCACAATTTTTTTGGAAAATATAAATTATGATTATAAATTATTATAATTTTTACTAAAATTTTGACTGAACCATTTATGTACAAACAAAAACATGCTTTGTCTTTAGAAATTAATGATGATATGATATGATATGATATATATATATATATATATATATATATATATATATGTATATGTATAATATAATACTAAAAATAAAGCGGAAAGAAACTAATAGTTTTATACTAATTTTATTTTGAGTTATAATAATTCTAAAATAATCACTACTACATAATACATAACTCAATATTAATTTATCTCGTTCATTGTGATTTCGAATCGCGCAAATTATTATCTCGTAGTACATTAGATAAAAAATCCACTGTTTACTACTATATTATTCAGAGTGTTTTTTTAATATCCCTGTTTCAAATTCCCTTCAACTTAGTTTAACAGTCCAAAAATTTAAATCAGTAAAAAAGCGCGTTATTCCATGAATTTTTTTTAAAGAATTTATTCCCCTACATTTGTATGCTTAGAACTTTCATTTAATTACAATTATTTTAATTTTTACTTTAATGAACATTTTTGTATTCATTTGCAAAAATTCGCTTGGTACTATGTATAAGTAAAATTGGACAGACTCGTCGAAAATTCATTTTTTTCACTTTTTAGTAATTCCATTTTACAATTTAAGCTTTTTTCCTAAAACTTACTGAAACAAAATAGATTACTAAATCTTTTAAGAATTCCTAATGCAATATTTTTACAGCCATTTTTTACAGGATCACTAATATAATAATTATCTAGCAAATTTTCACTTTCAAAAATTTAGGGGGGCTAAAACCCTAAATTTAGACCAGGGTTGAGACCTCTGTATCCTTCCAGCTCCACGGCCCCTGACCAAGACCATAAATATATTAAGAATAGAGGGTACTAAACATCCTTAGATAGACGGCAGCGATTCCATCGAGATTAAGAGTGGCTTTATTTTCCATCCTTATCTAATCTGTGCATGTTGGCAGATTCAAAGATCAATAGGAGTGCTAACTGAAGATATCTGCAGAAATGACAGGGGTCACCACAGATTTACTACTTTTACAATCGAGAGAACCACATAATTACTAGTTATACACATATGCACTATGCAGATTAGAGAGAAACGATTTGTCTACCCTTTACATTAACGAACCTCATGAGAAGAAGAAGCTGAATATTATTTAGACAGGCAAAGGAAATATATAATATAAATTATCAAATCATATCATACTTCCTAATTGATAAAGACAAAACGTATTTTTATTTATATACGTTAAATAAAAAAGCTACTGAATCAATTAATCTGAAATTCTGAAATTTGAAATATATATTCTGTACTATCTTCGGAAGAACATAGGCTATTTTCCTTCAAATACACAAGAAAACGCGATAAAATAGGAAGTTATTTTCCCAAGAATTCAAAAACTAGGTATGTATGTATGTATCATCGCTACAGTATAAAAAGGTATTATCTCATGTACGCTTCAGAAATGTCCTATTTCGCAAAGAATTTTTTTTACTCAATTTCAGTTGACACAACTGACAAACTATTCGCGGTAGTTAATCCAAAACAAAAATATACGATATATATATATATATATATATATATATATATATATATATATATAGATAGATAGATAATCTGACATATGATTTAGAGCTAAGAACATTAGTTTTGTGTTAGGGCCATAGAATACGCTGTCCAGGTGTTTCGAAACGACTTCTACAGAGAGTATCATCTTGGGAAGGTAGAATTCGATGTCTAGGTATTTTGGAACCACGTCTACGGGAAGTATCTGTCTTTGGACGATTGAATACGATGTCTAAGTGTCTCAGGACGACTTTGCGGGGAATTTCATGTTTACACAGTTGAATACACTGGCCAGGTAATTTGGGAAGCTTTTTACAGGAGGTTTCTTGTTTGGAGAATAGGATAGGATGTCTATGTATCTTCGAATGAATTCTAGGCGGACTATAGTGTTGGGACGGTAGAATACGATGTCTAGGTTTGTTGCAACGACTTCTACTGGAAATTTCGTGTTTGGGCAGTAGAATATGATGTCCAAGTATTTCGGGATGCTTTCTACGGGGATTATAGTGTATGGGTATGGTATGATACGATGTCTAGGTGTCTCCAGACCAATTGTATGAGGAGTAACGTTTCTCAACGACAGGATATGATACCCAGTTATTTGGAGACGCTTTATATCGTGCTAGGGTGGTATAATATGATGTCAAGATCTGTTGGGACGACTTCAATAGGAAGTTTCGTGGTTGGACGGTACAAGATGATGTCCAGATGTGTTGCGTCGACTTCTAAGGGGAATTTCGTGTTCGGGCGGTAACATACGATGTCTATGTTTGTCGGGACAAGTGCTACGGAAAATTTCGTGTTGAGATGGTAGAATACGAATACTGGGTGTTACGCAACGTCTTTTATGGGGAGTATCATGTTCTGACGGTAAAATATGTAGTCTAGGTGTGTCGGGACGATATATTCTCGGAATGTTGCTTTCACACAATACAATACGACGTCTAGCTATCTCCGGACAAATTGTATGAGGAGTATCGTGATCGGACGATAGAATAACATGTCCAGGTACTTCAGATTTAACGAAAGGTTTCATGTTCTGACAGTAGAATAGATATCAAGGTGTGTCGGGACTACATCTACGGAGAATTTCGTTTTCAGACAGAAGAATACGATGGCCAGGTATTTTGGGACGCTTTTTACGAATAATTTCATATACAGCTGATAGAATACGATGCCTAGGTATTTCAGGACGCTTTCTACGTGTAATTTCGTGTTCGGACGATAGAATACGAAACCTAGATATGTCGGGATGACTGCTACAAAGGGTTTCGTGTTTGGACAGTAAATTCGATATCTAGATTTGTCGGGACAAATGCTATGGAAATTTTCGTATTGGGACCGTAGAATACAATGTCTAGATGTCTGTGGACCACTTCTATGGAGTGTTTCCTGTTAGGACAAATCTATTGTTCTAGGTTTCAGGACGACATATTCTCGGGAATATTGTTTTCAGACATTAGAATACGATGTCTAGATTCTCGGGTAAGTATCGTGTTCAGACATTAGAATACGGATGTTCATGTTCAGCTGTAGATATCTATTTGACAAAGTTTGGTACGATGAGTATCGTGTTCGGACCGTAGAACAGGATGTCCAGATCATTATGTAGGTGCTGTTCAACGGATATGTTAGGTTCAGCTGAGGAATTTTGTATTCAGATGGTAAAATAACATGTCCAGGTATTGTGGGACGAGTTCTACGTGTAATTTCGTGTTCGGATGATAGAATACGATACCTAGGTGTCTCAAGACGACTGCTACGGAAAGTTTGGGTTGGGATTGTAGAATAAGATTACTAGGTGTCACATGATTTCGTTCACGGGCAGTCATGTTCTGACGGTAGAATATGATGTCTAGGTGTGTCGGAACAATATATTCTCGGAATATTGTTTTCAGACATTAGAATACGACTTCTAGCTGTCATATTGTATGAGGAGTATCGTGTTCGAACGTAGAACGGAATGTCCAGATATTTTGAGGTGCTTTCTACTGATAGTTTCATGATCAGCTGGTAGAATACGATGTCTAGGTATTTCGGGACGCTTTTTACGTGTAATTTCGTGTTCGGACGATAGAATACGAAACCTAGATGTGTCGGGACGACTGCTATGGAAAATTTCGTGATGGGATTGTAAAATACGATTACTACGTGTCACGTGACGTCGTTCACGGGGAGTATGGTGTTCTGACGGTAGAACAGGGTGTCAATGTCTTTACGATAATTTCTACGAGGAGTTTCATGTTCAGCTAGTAGAATATGAGGTCTAGGTATTTCGAGATACTTTCTGCGTGAAGTTTCGTGTTCGGATGGTAGAATACAATACCTAGGTGTGTCAGGACGGCTTTTACGAGGAGTTTCGTGTTTGGATGATAGAATACGATAACTAGGTATTTTGAGATGCTTTCTACGGAGAGTTTTTTATTTGGACGGTAAATTGGATGTCTACGTTTGTCGGGACAAGTGTTATGGAAAATTTCATGTTGGAACGGTAGATTACGATGTCTAGTATCTCTGGACCACTTCTATGGAGTGTTTCCTGTTAGGACAGTAGATTACGATGTCTAGGTTTCAGGACGATATCTACGAGGAATTTTGTATTCAAACGGTAAAATAAGATGTCCAGGTATTGTGTGACGCTTTCTACGGAGAATTTCGTGTTCTGGCGGTAGAATACGATGTCTAGGTGTGTCGGGACGATATATTCTCGGGAATGTTGTTTTCAGACATTAGAATACGATGTCTAGCTATCTCCGGACAAATTGTATGGGTAGTATTGTGTTCGGACCGTAGAACAAGATGTCCAGGTATTTTGATATGTTTTCTACGAGTCGTTTCGTGTTCGGGTGTAACATGTCCAGTTGCTTCAGAATTTACCAAGTGTTTCATGTACTAACAGTAGAATAGATATCCAGGTGAGTCGGGAGGACATCTACGGAGATTTTCGATTTCAGACAAAAGAATACGATGGCCAGGTTTTTTTGAGTCGCTTTCTACTTGGAGTTTCGTGTTCAGGCGGTAGGATACGATGACCCGGTTTTTAAGATGCTATGCATGGGAACTTTTGTGTTCGAGAGGTAGGATACGATGATAGCTGTCTCCGAACCACTTCTACAAGGAGTTTTGTGTTAGGATGGTAGAATACGATGTGTAGCTATCTCGGGACAGCTGATACGGGAGTATCGCATTGGTAAGGTAGAACACGCTGTCCAAGTATTTGTGGACGCCTTTTACGAGGAGTATCATGTCAGCACGGTTAAATACGATGTTTAGTTGTTTCAAGTCGACACCAATGGAGATATTCATGTTGAGACCGTAGAATATGATGTCCAGATTTATTGGGATGTTTTTTATGGGAATTTGATGTTCGGGCGGTAGAATACGTTATTTAAGTGACTCTGGACGATTGATATGGGGAGTATCCTGTTCTGACGCTAGAATGAGATGTCTAAGTGTGTCTGGATAAGATCTACCCGGATTTTCGTTCTCAGATAGTAGAATATGATGGCCAGGTATTTTGGTACGCTTTTGACAGCGATTTTCGAGTGGAACTGTATAATACAGTGTTCGGGTATTCTGGAATGCTTTCTACAGGAAGTTTCATGTGACAGAGATTTTCGTGTTAAGTCAGTAGGATAGGACGTCCAGGCATTTTGGGTCAGCTTTTACACACGCACACATACAGAGAGAAATGGACGCGGTTATATATATAGTGCAGTACGCTTACCCTAACGGACATATGTAAATAGTTTATATATAACTTTAAGCGCGTCACTCGCGGTATCAGGTTGGACTCGTGGACGGGGCTGTTGCTGATACAAACCGAATTGCACTGACTGAGATTGCGTTAATGATAGAAAGAGAGAGAGAGAGAGAGAGAGAGAGAGAAATTTAAAGGCTTGACGATGAAAATTTTTTACATTGAAGATAATGTACATTTTTCATGGTGCATGTGCTCGTGTAGGAGACTCGCTGGGATTTGACTGTTGTGCTCACTTTATGATGATGCAGTCTTATTGCAAGGCTGCTGAAAGTACTTGTATTGAATATATACGGAAAACCGTTTACGGAATTAGGGAACTTTTCTCCAAAAATATTGGTTGTACCAAAAAACTATATAGAACATGAAATATGTATTTTAATGTGCTCTATAATTTTGGTTTAAAATGTTTTTCACATTTTCTTATTTTCTGAGATAAATTCAGAAGACCGTGACTTTTATGGAATGATCATGGATTTGGGAATAAATATTTCATCTTCGTTTAAAGATATTACGATATTCGTAATCAGCTCCCAAAAAAACATAAGTATAAAAATATTTACAAGAATAGGGCGAGAAGACTATCTCGGAATGAACTGATTACAACCACATCACTGATATAATGTTTTACCAGGGCCTGATACTGGATTGTTGATTTTTTCTGCAGATATATTATCATAGGTAAAATTATCTAAAGGAAATATAGATTTATACACTAAATATTTTCACATAGATTTTATTGAACTGTTTAACAAATCAGTAACAACTATCGCGGGCGAAGCTTAGACGACAGATAATAGTCTGTATGTATATATATATATATATATATATATATATATATATATATATATATATATATATATATAATTTATAGTGCGGCAAGTTCACGCAAATATACGACGTATACGTTTGCAGAAACATTGGTATCAAAAAATTATAAGTATATAATTTTTTGTTATTTATTTTACATAAATGTTCTTTTTCAAAATGTGTATTATAATATTTTTTTTCTACGTAATTATCTTGTATATTTGGGAGGGATAAATTCTGTAGAATCCGTATGCGCGTATTTTAAAAAACAATTGATATTAGCAGTCAAATTATTACAAAATTACCTGGATAAGAGATAATAAACCAATAAAATCGCTCTAGAGAAATCCGCTTTGTGAAGGTATGCAAAAGTATCATAAATGATGTACATAAACAACAAATATTTGCATAATTCTAACCTCAAAATCATAACATGTTGAATATGATTTTTTTGCTCTACTAGTAAATTTAAATAATGCAATGCAATTCTATTTCAAATTGTAAGTAAATACGTAAATCAATTATTAAATCTAAATGAATTGAAAAGCAATTAAAAAATTACTTTTATAGAAATTGTAGCAATTTTGTCTTACGAAAGGTATTCAAAAAGAAAGTTTCCGTAATTTGGCATTTCGTTCAGACGCCATCTACCTCTAAAAGCAAGATTGGTGATGGTCGTTAAGAATATTTGTTTTCAACAGACAAGCTCGACAATCGTGGAACTGCCAGGACAATGTCGCTTTGGTTGTTAATTACGTGCGGATTTCCATTTTCAAACTACAAGAGGGTTAAAGACGATCAGATTTACAATGATTTATGGTAAAAACTGTATGAGTGTGCAGGTGGTGTGAAGATGGCGTACAGATTTTCTCGAGGGACGCCCAGAAGTGCATGATGAACAACGTTGAGAATGCTCAAAAAGCGCCATTACCGACAATACGAATGCAGTGGTTGAAAATTTTTTCAGAACAGATGATGGACTATTGATGATATTTTCGAAATTATACTTCCTGAATTTCAAATTCACTTAACTACAATTCATACAATATTATCGGAGAAATTTTGTTGCAGTAAATTTTGTGCAAGATGGATATCACGTCTGTTTTCCGATAACCTCGAATAAGAACGACCTCAAGGCCCTTCAGCAATTCAAATTGAAAATGTTCAACTACTCATTTTACTCCTCAGACCTCGCACCAAATAATTATTTCCTTTTCCCAAAGTTATAACAGTGTGGATAGACAGTACTTCGCTTCAAATGACGAAATCAAAAAAATTGTTAAATCGTGGATCCACGAACAGAGTACGCCTTTTTTAAAATAACGTTTGTTTAAGTTTGCAATATATACAAAAAATATATCGTAGTCGAAGCCGTTGCGTATAAATAGTGTAAAAATAAAAGACTAAAGTCATCACGTGTTTTTGTCCCCACCAAAGGGGAGCTTACTTTTTGAATACCTTTCGTATACTAACAAACAAACGTTATATTTTTGAAAAGAGTTTATTCTTTAGAATATTATAAATAATTATTTCTTGTTATAGATGCTATCACATTGTATAATTTTTTCGATTGCTAAACCAGCTAACGATTAATTTCATCGGGCCATGCGCAAAGCCTTAAAAAGTATTAAATAAAGATTAAGAAGGAAAGAGATAACGTTAAAAAATTTGCATGAAACAGAGGTACACAACAACGATATAGGTCTGGATGACTTGCCAAATTGCTCGGGAGTATCAGATAATAATAGTAGACCAGCAGAACAAAACCAATATTTAGAGGCCAAAAAAGGAATAAAAGGTGGAGAACAAGAAAAAGAGGAAGGAGAGAGGAAGAAGAAGCCTACGATGGCTCGATGGCTCGATGGCTACATGGAAGGACTAGTAACTGTAAAGCAGGAGGCTTACGATATGGCTCGATCGCTAGAGCGAAGGATTAGTAAATTCGGCGATCCGAATTCAAATCCCTGTCTCGGCCGATTGTCACAAGCACCACTGTAATAATTTACATGTGCTTTGTTTACAAACACATCGTAGACCTCCGTCGTTGATTAGCACAGGTACTTGGAAACATAAATAGAGCGATGTTACAAATAGAAAGAGGAAGAAGAATTATTATAAAATATGTATACATTATTATATATATTGTATTTTTTACCTATTTGTATATTTTTTGTATTGTTAAATAAACAGAATATTTTGTTTTATTCCCAATAACTAATTTAAAAAAATCAGAATCGAACAAATTTAATTAAAGAAAGTAGAGAGAAGAGATGAAATCTTACGTTTTTTGACGAAAATTTGACGTTTAAGTTACGGCTGCTCGCGTCACGAAGCGACATTACTAGCACTCAGTAATATGTTTTGAAAGACACTGTGATACAGTCATGGCCTCAATATATCTATATACTGTTGTTAAGGAAGGTAGAAAAAAGGAAGCAAAACTAAATTTGTATAGGATACCCTTGCACGAATTCTACCGAAAAAGTTAGTTGAACCTTGTCCAGAGAGTCGTCGCTGCGTACTTTCTGTACTGTGTCCTCTTATGAAAGTGATGTAATCGTACCTTATATATTGCACAGGGAGGGCGAGAGTGAACTTCCGTAATGGAAGGAGAATACATATAAATATACTGCCATTGTTGTATTTGATACAAAGGGACTAGGGAAGAGCCTACTCAGATTTTATTGAGAAAAAGAGAGGGGGGGGGAGAAAGAGAGAGCGAGTGCGAATGTCAATTTGAAGAGAAAACGCCATTTGAATACATTTTTCTTTTCCTCTCTTGTTTTCTTACGCATGTGCACTTCTTTTGTCTAATCCTTAAATGCTACAATATATTTATGTACCAATCTCTAAGCAAAAGATTATCTCTATGTATAATCCATCTTCTCTGATTCAAATCGCTCCTCCTTCCTCGTAAAATATTAAGAGCATAACTACCTGACGATACATTCCACAGCACGGTACAGGCCAAATACAGCGATGTCCTATTATGAAAATATGCATAACTGAAACGTCGAATTATCACCAAAAAAAAAACGTAAATTTCCACTACTTTTCTCTATCCTCACAAACTGTTGAATTTACGGAAGAGGGTTGAGGGGGCGGGGGGGGCTACTCATAGATTGACGATAGAAAGAAAGAGAGAGAGTCCTTGATGTCTGATAATTTGACAATCATTCAAAAGTTCAAGCTTTGTTAAACGATTTAATAGCTTGATAATTGTTGAAACAGTCTAATATACTTCGTACCTTACATTTTTTTAAACTTTAAATGAATATTGGAATGATCGTAAATAATTAACTTGATTCAATAAAATTTTTAATAATTTAATTACTACTAATAACATTTTTAATATAAAAGATATTCTACTTAATGAAAACGCTAGATAATCATCATTATTCTCCTAATTTTCTCAACTAAATAATTTATAGAATTGGAATTATTTATGTTTTTATTGCAAAATGGGTTAAGAAACCTTTATATTCAGTTTCATAACTACTGTTATCTATGTTTAGCTATTAAGAATGTATTTGTAATTTTAATATTAAACATTGTATTTATATGTATAATATATCAGTAATAACAGATAAATTTTGGAAACTAACATACACTACAAATTTTAAATAAAATCATACATATTTTGAGTAATTAATTAAGACACCAGGAAAAGTTGCGATTTAACTAAATTGGTGCAATGTGCACACTATCGTGTACCAAGCATTCTAATTATTAAAAAAAAGATTTAAATAAAACTTGTAAACCTTAATCAAATATATAATTTGTGTTCTATAAATTTTTTCTCTAGAAGTTTTCCAAAAAATGATAAGGGTGTGTCAGAGTAAAATCTGACCGTCATATTCTGTGTAACATAGTGGAGATTTGACCTGATTTGACTAAGATGTTTGACAATATAATAACTGATAATCTAGGCATTTCCAGAGAAAAAAATATTTATTTAGCGATTGTCATGTCACGATAATCAATGAAACTCTACCTAGTACTTTAAAAAATAATGAAATTTATGAGTGTAAATTCTAAAATTCAATTTGAGATGGTAAGCATTGAAAAATACACTCATGCACAGAATCTGACTGAACATGGCGTATTTTTGTGTATTGTTCATCTGACATCTTATAAAATTGTATGAGATATTCTACGAGGATATGAGCTGGTATTTATGTATTTTATCGATCCCACCATTTTGAGTCGACTTTCATAACTTATATCAACAATTTTAATCGTTTCTCCGAGTATCTGATAAATTATGAAAGCTCACAAATAACTGTTATATTGTCGTCGTCAAATTTACTGTCATAAGTGACATTATGACGATCACATTTTATTCTGACATCCATTTAATGGAAAATATAATTGTTATTGCATAAATATAATTTGCTTTGGAACATTCAAGAAGTGTGATAGATTACTAATGTACTATACTAGTGTGGATTAATTTTAAGCTCAGACCACATGAATTTTATTAAGATTTACAAATATTATTTGCAACATTTATTATAAATATTATAAATTCATATAATTTTTATTTGATGGTTTTTTATGCTTTTTAGAACTACAATTCCCCATATCACAAATGTTCTTTAGCAGACTGAGAGCTTTGAATCAGTAACTGAAAAAAATCTATTTATTCCTTTTTTTAGAATTTGTATTGGTTTATAGTTTTCATTGGTTCAACGGTAATATTTGTAAATAAAAATTGAATTAAAAAAAATTAATACATATCTCTATTTTTATAATTTTTAATTCTTAAAAAATTATTTAGTAAGACTTGTAACAACATTTACGGTTGACATTAATAAAGAAAAAAACAAGGATTCATATCACAATCCATCTCTGTCATTTAATAATACAAAAAACTAATAATAAATGTTGTTTTTATATTTATCATTAATACTTATGTACTATTTCCATTCGTATTGTAAAATAAAATTTTAAAATAGTACTATTAAAAAATATTAATTAAATAAATTATATAAAATATACTAACTAAAGGAAACATCTATAATTAATTAGAAGTTATATAAACATAATAAACTTTAGTATCCTTTTAGAAATAAAATATTTAGAGTTAGTATAATATTTAAATTCGCTCTTATAACAATTAAAATTTAGTATTTGCATTTTATATTTTCAATAAGTATGTATTTTATAATTTCTAACTTTTTTCTCAGCAACTATTTTCTTTTTTTAATATATCATTTGTTTATTACTCAAGCAAGAATTATGAAATATTCAAGTAAATAACGAATAAATGATCAATGGGTCAAATAGAAAATGTAAATTTTAATCGAATCTTTATAAATTTTAAAATGAATGATTTTCAATTAGAAATATTGGAATCCATTAAATAATTGTAATAATAATAGGTTCAGTGTTAAACAAACAACAAAAGCAAAGTCTCAGGAAATGTTCGAATGTTCTAGTAAAATAATCGAGAAAAAAAACAATAACTAATCGGTTGGTACTTGTTATGCTGACACCTTCAAAGAGTGAAGTCAATGAGAAAAAGTATCAGATGAGTGTCGAAATAAAAAAGGATAGCAGTAGCAACAAATTCTCTAAAATCTTGCCTGCAAAAATAAATACATCGGCAGATGGGATAGGTTACTCAAACGACCTCCAAAATACTTCCTTTCGTTCTAAGTAACAAGAAAAAAATAAAATAAATGTAAATATTTATCTACCTTTTCCTTCGAGTCTTTTAAAAGTCTCTTATCTCCTCGCCTAATTCGTCTCTCGCGAATAGCTCTATTAATACAGTAAGCACAGATCCATTGGCAATTCTTGAAAGCCGGGTACTTTCGCGAGTCGGCCAATCTACCCTCTACTCGCCTAACCATACGTCGAAAGTTACCACGCTTGTGATCGCCGTAAGGATTGCCGCAGTGCATTTCCGTCGTGGAAAACGCGCGGACGCATCTTGCACACGCTCCATATCGCATTGCGAAGTGGCGATAGCTCACGGCGCTAAACGAGCGCGTCAATGTTTTAGCGCTCTGCAACACGAAGCACTTGAATTGACAGCAGGCCCTGCCTGGCTGAACGCTCGCGGGCCCTTCCTCCTCCGCGGTCGCTCCATATGACCCGCGAATCGCCATATAATCACGGGATTGTGAATTTAATACCGTCAGCGAATTCGGAAAGTTGAGAAGAAAAGTCCCGACGAGTCACAAGAAGTATGTACTATAAATGCTGCTCCGGTGCGGCGGCTGCGGGCGCTCTGTGTCTACAGTCCAGTATAAATCGTACGAGCCGCTTACTGCGTGAGAGAACCTCGAGCCTCGAAGAATGCTTGCGTTGTGAGAGATGCTTTCGCAGCGGTTGCCGTGTACCGTCTCTCGTTCCCGATGCGGTGAGCGCTCGCATGCTCTTACGCGCTCTCAGTCGTATAGTCATATGCGCGTATTATGTATAGTTCGCGCGTAGTTTTTTTCGTTCCTCGTTCACAGTCGCACTACTTCTGGTTCTAACTCGTCTGGCTATAGGCCGCGTCTATTTATCGTTGCGCAAGCGACATATAGTATGTATAGTATCAAGACGAGCATGCGTACTGGGTCAGGGTCAAGGCTGATCGGAGGGAGCAAAATGAAAAACCGTTAGCATACGCGCCATCATGATCTAAAAATTATATTATTAATATAAGACGGAGAGTCGAAGTTCACTTGCGCGTTTCTTTTTATAATAGATATACTTCTACCAGTTACCACTTCTATCATACTCTACCTGGCCTTTCCAACTTTACTTCGCCTCTATACTACGGTGAAGCATATGCATATTGACTCGCCCCCCCCCCCACTTACCATCGACCGAGATCAACAAATGCCTCCTCGAATATTGGATTTGGAATGCCTTGATGCATTAATAGGTGTGTGTTGTGTGCGTGCGCGCGTGTGCTTGGCAAAGGGTAAAAAAACTGTGGTTCTTGGAAAAGGGATTTTAAAATATTCAAAGTATTGAAATGAGCAGATTTTCAGAACAGAACCTATGCAAAAGAAATCTCTTTATTTCAGAGCATCTATATATACGATATCATATAAGTACATATCATTTTTTTATTTCCATACCTTTTTACTCGATATAAAATAGCGTATGAATAATAGTATATTAAAAATTACTTTTATATCGTTAATTGAAATTTTAACATGTATATTTTATATACTATTAATTAATGATATTTACTAATCAAAATATATTGTATATTTGTAGACTATATTGTTTGTATTTACTCTATCAATGAATATAGCAGTTGATTAAAAAAATTGCGTCCATTCAAGTGCAATTTGTAATATATTAAATATACAAATCTAGAATAATTTATTCAATCCTTACCTATATGTATCTTGTTCTAACTACGAAACTAGCACAACAAAGTTTAAATTAATACAGATTCAGCATATAATTTATATTATAGGATCGGCGGCGCATTGTTTTGTTTATAAATAGTAAATGTTATTTTTTAGGTTATTCTTCAAGCCAATTTTTTGTCGAATGTCTTTTGTTCAATTTTCTTCCAAAATTAATGAATATTATTATTAAGTTAAAATACCAAATATAATATAATGAATTAAAAAGCATTATTTTTTTGAAAATTTTATATTTTGTTCTTAATAAAAATTCAATTTTGAAAAACGCAATCATAGTATTAATTTTAAACATTCTTACAAATTCGTTTCAAATTGTTTTATTTACGTAACAGATTTAATACTAAGGAAATTGTAAATTAGAATTTTTATTTCCATATTGGAAATGTATTATCTACTTTTTAAAAAATAGTTGTAAATAAGCACAATTAGTTCTTAGTACATTTCGTATAGTAAATTATTCTCGAAATTTTTTTAATACTTTGTTATATTTATATGCATTATTTTACACGCATATAAATATTCATAGAAAAATTAAACGCTTATTGAAACTACTGATTCTAGTAAATTTTAGGAATAAAAGATACTTGAAGAGAGCTAAAAACAATTCATTATTCTTAAAAAAAAAAAAATAAATAAATTTAAGCATTGCGTTATGCAAATACAAGACGTATTAGATGTTATGGGATTATATAATATTTCATTATCTCGATGTGCATGATTATTCAATTTTTATTCTGCTAAAAACCAGTCAACAGATTTACAGCTATACATATGTTATAATATTATATTACAGATTTGTCTTCCAACTCTCTTTCTCACTATCACCTTCACTTCGAAGCATTTGTTATTTACAGAAACATGGCCCTGACTATTTGTACTTCTTCATACCATAATACGTATAATGCGAGAGCATAAGTGACCTTTCGTAAGAAATAAATATTTTTTACATATTTCCGATAAATAACATTATTTTATAAATTTTTAATAAACTTATTAATACTAACTCTTAAAAATAATTTTTATTCAAAATTTCTATCATTAAGATGTTACAAGTGGACGTAATTTATGAGCATGCGCAAATTCGTAGATATCAGCTGATCACGATGAAAATTTTTTTTTGTTTAATACGCATTTTTAATAAGTAGGACACGATTTAATCTAGTAAGAGTGACATTTTTTAATATTGTTTTTCTGTCTAAATATGTAATATTTTTCGAGTTATACACTTTTTAAATGTACCTAATCGCAATCCTTTGCGTTGGAAATTACTATTGTATTTGATTGGCCTAAACGATGTAGAGACTATCCTCTCACATATTAAACTTCAGCAATAGAACTTTGTTAAATCTTTTATATCAAACCATTCAGATTTCGATACGACATCAGCCTACGCATTTCATATTTTGTAAAAAACAAAAATAGTGACAAACTTGTCTTAAAATCTTCGTAATTTTCAAGTGAACAATTTATAAATTTGCTTCATATTGCATAATTATTTTTATAATAACATCCTAATAGCTCATTATAAGTTAGTGCGCTTAATATTTGTAAACATAATCGAATGCTAAAGAAAAACTAATATTGGAAAAATTGGCCCCTATCACCACAATATACTACAACATATGTGAAACAAGGCGCCATAGAGTCGTCAAATTATAATTTATGGGGATAGTTTATTAATCCAACTCCTATGCGCTCTGTTTAAGATACATCAACGCATACTTTAAGAGCGAGGGCGCGCGTCTCGAGAATTGGTATTTTGTGCATCAAAAAAATCATATAATCCATGTACGCATTATCGTATGGAAAAATGTAACGTACAGTTCCCTATACTTTCAAAATTCTTTTTGCCGTTCGGGTTTGCGTCTTTGTCTCGGCGCAGTTCATCAAATTGTTATTTTTTGAATGGGGCGCTTGTGTGTTTTGGATAACATTGTTCGAAACTTCTACACGCTCCAGCATGATGCAGTTTTATTTTAGAATTGCGTTATATTGGGTTCAATGAATAATATTATTGTTAGTTGTTTGTAATTGTACATTAGCTTATTTGTATTTTAATATTGATATTTTATACGTGAAACGTCTCACGACGTAACAAGAGCATACGATATTTAAATTTATATGTTCAGTTCTATTTTTTTCTATTCTATTTTTACATAAATTATTACAATTTGCTACATTTTTAACGAATAAAATAATGATAGTATTTTTATGTAATAATATAAATTGCAACAATATTTACTAATATATTATAACTTCTATTGAAAACTACGGATATAGACAATAATTTTTATAGGCGCACAAGAATATTTTTTCATGCCAATGACTTAGTTTTGTAATAGAAACTAGTTATCTGCTTGTCTTTTTCTATTTTTTCTTATTTTGGCCTTTTTCTATTACTTCTTTAATATAGCAAACGACATAAACGTTTACGATTTAGGAGACCTCTACATTATCCCGCACGCCACCTGTCCCTAATAAGGTTTCTGCTTAACATTTTAAAAATATTTTTAATAATTATCTAATAAATAGATTATTTGGTGCTTATTTGTTATAAAAAAAGGAACAAAAGGCTTGAATTTCTTAAAACTACGGGAGCTCAAAGCTTAACGTATTACTCATTTCATTCTTTCAATATAAATTTGATCAAGGATTTTCTTCAATCTCATGTTGTTTTTAGAACGATCCCTATTCAAGCTATTAATTATTAGCTATAAAATTATTAGCTATAAAATTCGTATATGCTAACGCATCCGGAAATACCGGTCAAGCGAATTACATAGAGCATTACGATCGCTTGCGTATATTTAACATGAAAAGTCCCGTGGAAAGTTATATGCATTTACTATACTGACAAACATTACACAAAAATGAGGAAAGTGGTAAAAAATGACAAGTTATAGCTTTTTTCTATTAAGTGTGCCTTGTTTTTTAGATTATTAAATTATTGTTAAAGATTAATAATTGCTTGAAATAAACAATTATTTTACAGAACCTTTTTAAAGAATTTGGTTTTTTTTCTAATAAAAAGCATATTTTTGGATGTAACAACACTAATGCATTTATCATTAGGATATCTTTATGTAGACCACATATTATTTTATTCTTTGAAAAATATATAAATAATAAAAAAAAATCTATATGTATACAATATTAGGAATATTGAAAGAAATGATATGTTCACAGTTATTATTAATTTTTTTATTTAATAAATAACTAAATTTGAATAGTTTTAATGATTTCCGTTATAACAAAAAATTACTTACTCAGTAGATTTCGTACGGCTTATATTTTTTACAATTACGTACAAATAGAAGCCGCGGCTTTGGGCGATGGATTTGATCCACACTGATAAAGGTAACTCCGATTTCCTTCAAAATAAGGTCTGGAACATTTTAGTATTTGCACTATTTTTAATATATAGTAGTTTATTACTTAAAAATTAATATACTTCTCCTGTATAAATAGGCTATATCTATATATAGCTATATATATATATATATATATATATATATATATATATATATATATATATATATATATATATATAGGTACAAGGATAAAATGAAACATCTATTTATTTTTATATTATTTTTTTAACTTACATTAGTACAGTAAAACTAAGTAATTTCAAACTAATCTTATCACATATAAATTAGATTACTCCGGAGATTCATTTCATTTTTATAACATATATTTATTTGCATGCTTCAAAATTAAAAACAGCGCCATTTATTGCCTAATTTGGGTAATACGCGTTTGGTGTTAATTTTTTTCTTCTTCCATGATTACACTCGGAGCGTATAAAGGAGTGTATACTTGAACAAGTTTGTATTTTCGAAGTTCAATTTGAAAAACAATAATTTTAATCTATTTTGCCATGCAAATTCAATTACATTCAAATCAGTCACTATAATATTCGTAATTAGCATCAAAATAACTAAAATCAGCGTTGGGTACTGTTAGAATCGGAAGTCTATCAAAATGCTTAATCAAATAATCCTGATCCATAAAAGTGTTTATGGAATCAGAAAATTGAATCTTTTGCAGATTTATCAATAAACCAACTATGGATGATCCAGACTGGCACATCTTGTGTGAGCAAATGATTTCATCTGTTTCTTCTGAAAAATAGTCTTCCCGTGAAAAACTGTAAGCGAAATGTCAAATTTTTAAACATTTTAACGTTATTTTTAAAAATATGCACAAACTCTCTACTTTATATAACATCTTGGCTAAAGAGGCCCTTCTGTGAGATGTGAGCGCCTCTCCCACCTATAACATGGAGCTCTGTTATAGCGCCGTCGAGTCCATACTTTAATACGTCACTGAAATTAGGTAAAATCTACAAGTGTTAATTCAATTAATTTTAAATAGTCAAAATTGTTCGCATTTTTAATTTTTATATGTTATTAATGGCTTCATCGATTTCACTAATAAAATACTTGTGATCCACGCCGTTCTTATATAAGGGGATGTCAAAAAGCTTATGACCTCGTTCGCGACAGTCAGTAGTCAAATAGCGTCAAAGCTTCGCACAGTATTTTGCAACTTTTGAGTTGAATTTTTGTCAAACACAGATTAAAGTGGTATAAATTCTTTTGTTTTGATGATAATAACTACATCGTTTTAAATCTTTTAATATCAAGCTTGTTTTAAAATGAATTAATACAAAAAAATATGTTTCGATTTATAACACGACCCGTGTATTCTAGTTTGACATTGTGTGTTTGTTTACGTCAGATGTTGCTTACAACCTTAAATCGTATTTTGCAACTTTCATCACGAATTTTCGTTTCGTATCAACGGTAACCTCTTGTAGCAGTATATCTTTATTAATGGAGAAAAATCTTTTTTGTATTATAACAGGCAATTTTTACTCCGATACCCCCTTAAGAATTACGTGACCTACTTGAGATATTATATATAATCTGATTCAACTTCTAAATCATTTGCAAATTTTTTTTCTGTACTAATTGTTTCTTTGAAAACTGATTCCCTATAATTCTTAAAACATTAAGTAAATCATTTAAATAATTTATCTCGACATCAAATTGCATAATGTTAAATTGCTAAAATAAAGGTATTGCAAATAAAAAGGAAATAACTTTATTATTATGTAGCTTAGAATTAAAATAAGTTCAATAAATCACAAAACTTTGGTCAGCGTCTGATCCCTAAAAAGGAGTCTGGGACGATTGTCACGGTCACGCCGTCCTATAACTTATACGAACGATACTGCTTGCCATTAAATTCATATCACAAAAATATTCGTAATTCGTCACCTCAAACAACATAGGTATACAAAATAAAATGAGCTCCGTAATCGGTAGTATAATTGATTTAAGTTCAAAAAATAACAATTTGTTCCTTTTTCTGATGTATCTTTGGAGAAAGACTTTCGGCAAACCAAAAAACTTGATGAGTCTGTGGTCGAGGGACGATGGCCTACTCACATCTAAAGAGAGCGAAGAACCAATTTGAAAAACAAAGAGATCTAATAAGAGTTCTGTGAGAACTAAAGAGAACCGATGAGAGTTAAAGAGAACTACTGAGAGCTCGAGTAAATTTATTTAATTACAACTTTTTAAGACAAAATAATTAAGCTAACTAAACAAGAAAGTGTTCGACAATAAACGTATTAAAAAAATTTTTAATTTTTTAATAGGTTTCGGAAATGCTTTCTCGTAAAAAACTTAACCATGAATCAAAAGTTACTTTTTTATTTTCCCATCTGATTCTTAATTTTCAAGATAATATTAATTTTATAAAAAAAAAACTAAAATTGTTATCAAAAAGTAAAACTTAATCAACATTCACGAAGGCCTCAACTGTACACTATCGAATTTATTTAAAAATATTTATTTCGTGAAAGTAGAAACAGATATTATATAGCCAATACTTAAAAATTGATTAAAAATATAATAAGATTGGACATTTTCTACTTCTGTTCAGCTCTCTCCGGTTCTCGTTTTTATCGCTTGTACAATCTTAAAGGTGAAATTTGATCTATTATTTACTTTTAAGGCTTTGGATTTCAGAAGAAAGATACAAAGAGAACCAAAAGAACTAATGAAAGCTCGACTAATACCAATGAAAGTCGAGAAAGATCTAAAGAACTTGGCTATCATTCGGAGTGAGTAATCTGTGAGAGGGGTGTAAAGAATGAAAGAGTAGGACCTTTCATTCGGTTAATTCGGATAATTAAAATTTGTCATAATTCGGCTTGAGAAGTTTAATCGGCACTTCGGCAATGAGAATATTTTGAAGTGCGATAAAGAGAAATCGTCAACTTTTGCGTTCCGACTTCCGCCGATGTCACGCCAAGATCTCGCTTACCTCGCCTGATCTAAGATTATGCGTCATCGCGATTAATCGCCAACGCCGCATGCATTATATACGCTCATCCCGTCTCTTACTAGCTCGTACCAGTTCGTACCTACATGTACTTGCATGTACCGACCTGTAGCAACTTATATTTACTTGAACCGACCTGTTATCAGCTAGCTGCTATAAGCTTTATCAGCGTCGACTCGACAGTTCGACAAGGCCAAGGACAATTCTTGGAAGAAAATTGCATCCTAGCGCCATCTTATAGCTAAAAATCTTTAACATCGATTAAGCTAAGTAGTGCGGTAACCTAGATAACATTGCGTGCCAATAATGTGTGTTGTTTTTCCTTATTTGAGTTAGGTAGCTGGTTAGTTTAATAATGATCGTTACTTAATAGAAATACCATTGATCGCTTGATGTTAATCACGGGTAACAACAATCACAATTCAGAGAGCTTGATCAAGCTTTTAAGTATCATTTAAGTAAGCATCAATGATTGGTTTTACGAATTTATGAAGAATAAGTTGTAAAATGTTTTGAATGTATTTTTTTTTGTTTTCAGTATTTGTTCTCGTTTATTTGGTATAATAGCATATTTTTTTCATTGATTTGAACTATCTCCAGTTTATTTTTATACTTATTGATATCTTGGGTTTGATTCATTTTTTAATAAATATATTCTCGTATTTTGTATGGTTTATTTCAAGATTCTAGATCTTATGATTATTAATTTTATTGTTTAAACTTATTATAGGTTATTCTTTTCAACTTTAGATATTTGGTCACATAGAATCAGAATTTAAAGGGTTAAATATTATCAAATTATCAGCAAATTTAATTAAATATTCTTGTTTATTTTCATTACTAGTTTTAGAACTTTGTTATGGTATATATGAAATAATGCATAATCGAATTATAGTGCTCTATTTAGTACCTTTGAAGATTGTCACAATTTCATCTGTGTCTCTACATTTCAATTTTAAGAAAACTTGTGTATTTATTACTATGCTGCGTGTTAATTTAATTAATATTTACTTTAAAATTATCATATTGTTAATTTATAAATTAAAATTTCTAACTGTATGAAATTGAAATCCTTTTTTCAATCTATTAGACAAACACTTGTGTTTTTGTTTCTATGAAGATGTCTATTTATATTTGTTACGAATAGATTTATATAGCATTTATAATTGAGTTGAAAAGTATGATTTCTTTTAACGACTATTGTTTAATAATATTTTTGTTTATTAGTCTTTCAAAAGTTTTATATTACTGGTAATAAGATAGTTGTTATGAGCATATTTAAGGTTGATTCCTTTTATTTTTAAGTATAATTTTTTTAATTTTATATTTTTTCTTGTTCTATATTTTTAGTTTTCTGAATTATGAATCTAATTAACTAGTGCTTATTACCTACTTTACTTACTATGTATTGTATTAATTAACTAATACCTGTTAAGTATTGCACAGAACATTGTAATTACTTTAGATATAAAATATTTTAATATTATGTTGGGTATTTATTCGGAAACTGTGTAACCTTTCATGTTATTAAATAGTGAAATTGGTATATTTATAAGATTAGAGACTGCTAGAATGTTAGTACTAAAGTTAGTTAAATATTTTAAATTCTTAAATTCGTTTTTGATTACCTCAAGTTGTATGTTGACTGTTGCGTATTTAAAGTATCGAGGAGTAGATGATGTTCAGTATTATTTAGATTTTCAGTGTTTTGTTAATCTTCTTTTCTAGATTAAATTTCATAATTTGAGTTTTACTTTTTTCATTTCTGTATTAATTAGTTTATAACTGTTGTTATTAGTTTAAGTTTTTGGTAGTGTCAACTATTATGAATTGAATTTTATTTTGTAAGAGCTGTATACTTTTTCAATTTCTGTGTTTTTAAGATTACTACATTGATTAAGTACCAATTTTGAATTCGTACCTAATTTTTATTTAATTTGAATTTAATTAATATGTTGTTGTTGCTATATTTAAAAATAAATTTGATCTAATAAGTGTGGGTGAGTGTGCTAGAAGTACTTTAGTTCTATACCTATTTGGATTATTATTATACTAGTTAATGAGGTTATTATCTCTCGTATTACATGTAGAAGCATTGTAGTTTAGCGTGTCTAGTGTTAGAATCATAAATTACTTTATTATTACGTTTATTTTATTTTATTATTATCTTTATTTTATTATTATGATTAGATTATTACTATTTATAAATAAGTTTAGTACCTAGTTTCTACCGTAAGCAACTAAAGAATTGGAGTTAATAGATATGAAATTAATCATATATTATACCAAGTACAATTTTTAATGGATATTAGTTTTAATTTTATTATACTTGATTTATTCTTGCTATTTATAATCTGTTACTGTTCAATTTAATGGTCTTCAGAATTTCTATTTTTTATTTATGAAAAGCTAATGTAATTTATTATTCTATTTAAATATTATATTATTTATAATTTCAGCTATGGTACTGCTTAAGAAATCCTCTTTAGCTGGGGATGGTGTTGGTAGTTGTGGTACTTCATTCAATAAAGTTTTGAATGAAGATTGCTGCTGCTTCTAGGGTTAAGAATTATGTTCCCTAGGATTACTGAGTATTCCTATTATATTTCTATTAGTATCTGTTTTACAAATTTTAGCTTGCAATGAGTTGGAGATAACATGATACATTTAGTTTTATTTTATACATATGTTTTTGATATTCATAGAGTTGATTTTTATAATATCCAGAGCTTTGACTTGTCTATCTAAAAGGTCGGAGTAAATTTCACTCTGTTGTTTTTATATATGTAAGCTCCAGTGAAGTTTGTTTTATCTTATAAATTAATTTTAGGTAGGAGTTTGTTTGTCGAATTGCCTCATTATGATCTCAAAAAAATTGTTTCAATTTGGTATTTAGGTAGAGATCCAAAAAGCATCTACTTCCAATGTTACAGAAAATTTGGGGTGCTAATTAGGAATATTATAGTGTTTTATTATGTAAATTGAAATTTCATGGTAAAATTCAGAAAAATTCATATGAAGGATGGCTTTCATAATTTATTCCAGACAATAAAAAAATTTCAAAAAAATATTTCTAATAAAAATTATAAAATCTATCTAACATATTTTTTGTTCTGTACATTTTTTCGGTACAAGTGATATTTCTAAAGAAAAATTTTGGGAGACTAACTGAATACAGCCATACATTGCCGATACTCGGAGGGGCCGAATATAAAATGCTTGATTTTTCTCTAGAAATATAGCTGATACAAAAAAAAATGTATAGAACAAACAATATGTATTTTGATGAAATCTATCATTTTTGTTTAAAATATTTTTGACATTTTGTTATTCTGTGATTTCAGTTCGAAGGAGCAAATTTTGGCTGGTTTTTGTCATGAAAATTTAATTTTCGTAAAAAGTCACTTTGATATTCCTAGTCAGAACCCTAAAAAACTTAAAAGCATATAAATTTTATCCTTGCATACCAATTTAATAATATACTAATTCAATAACCGTGAAATTGATATTTTTTGGACAAAAAAGTTTAATTAATCTTAAAAAAGATTAACGATTTCACCGACCAACGATATACACTTATCGTCGCTTCGGTACAAAAAGATGCTATTTCAGCACCCGCTTAAAAAAATACTATCTGAGTGCCCGCTTGAAGAAGGTGCTATTTCACAGACCATTTGGTTGCGTCAATTTCAGTTGGCACCAATGCTTAAAAATTCGCGATATTTTAAATCTCTCTCTCTCTCTCTCTCTCTCTATAAATATATATACTAGTGTTTTATTCAAATATGTTATGTTTTATTATGAAAATATGGTTGTTACATATCGTTTACTCAATGTATCGTCCATCGGAAGCTACAACTTTCCTATCTTTCTGGCAATTCATGAATTCCAGACTAAAAAAAATTTTCATCTTTCGAACCCAGGAACGTATCGAGCCAATTTTGAGCTCCCTCTCCCTCTGAGCTGAAGCGTATTCCTATAAGAGTGTTCTGCATTGATCGGAACAAGTCGTAGTTTGACTAAATGGTGCGAAGTCTGGACTGTAAGGCGGGTGAGACAGAATTTTCCATCCACTATTCTCCATATAGTTTTTAATCGAAGTAGCAACATGTGCCGAAGCGTTATCGTGATGAAAAATGACGGATTCATATCTTGTCTCATATTTTGGTCGTTTTTCCTCTTATGTTCGTTTCAAACGAATAAATTGGGTTCGACACAATGATCATTTGATGGTTTCACCACTCGGTAGCAGTTCGTAAAATATGACACCTTTTTCATCCCATCACATGCAGAATATGACCTTACTTACGCGAATATTTCGTTTCGACGCTGATTGGGGGCGGGTTCGTCAGGCTTTGAATACGATTTTCTGCGTTTCAGATTATTATAATAAATCAATTTTTCATCACCAGTGACAGTAAGATGCAAAAGTGATTTATTGTTATGCCGCTACAGCAACATTTCGGACATAAAAAAGCACCGTACGGCGTCTCTCGACTTCAATTCATACGATACCCAATTTCCAAGCTTTGAATGAATCCCAAAAATTTTGAGAGCATGGGAACGGCTTGTTACGTAAGGTCCAGTTATGTAACAAGTTCTTCTTGAATCTGATACGGATCCTCATCCAGCAAAACGTTTAATTTCTCGTCTTCAAAACTTTTCGGCTTTCCAGAGCAATCCTTGTCTTAAACTTTAAAATCACCACTTTTGAATCGTTTGAAACACTTGCGGCTTGTCAATTCACGAGTACATTCCACCCTGTAGCAGCATTTATAACGATTATTTGACTGGAAACTTGCCATAATTTTGTTCGATAAAATAAACGACACCGAAAGAAATACTCATATATAATACTGCAAAGTTTTTGACAGATACACAACCTGCAAATATACCACATAAGGTCTGAAATTTCTGCTCGGGATCCACTGGTGACGCGATCTTTTGATAAATGCTGGAAACTTACTTGTACACCTAAAACAGTTTTTTAAGTTTATATATATATATATATATATATATATATATATATATATATAGTTTTTTAAAATAAAATATAAAAATGTTTATATTTTAATCATATAAACTATATCTAATGATATAACTAATAAATCTACTATGTAAAATATAAACTATAAAAATCCAATTTTTAGAAACCAAGTCTGCCATTCTTATCTATCTTGTACGTGCGCACATATACACGAATTAGTACGCTAGTAGAAATCTATCGAGTGTGTGAATCCGGTACTGTATAGCTGCCTGTATAGGCTCTGAATTAGGTGCGTACTCGTGCGCAAATCAGAATCTGCACAGACTGCTTAGATTACTGTGAACAGCCATTCGGTGCAGAGCAAGTGGCCTGTGTTTGTAACATAACCTAACTTGTTTTTTTTGCGTTCAATATAGTTATATATGCATAATAGGAAGAAATTTTTTAAAAATAAAATAGGCAAGTTACCGAATATTTAGGTAATAGTATTTGATATTTATTGAGAAATATCAAATATTATTACATAGAAAAAACGGCAACTTACCTATTTTATTAGGAGTGTGAATAAGTCTTTCCCGTTTTTTGTAAGAAATGGCGCCACCAATACTGTGCGAGTATTCAATGGTTACATATGTCATAATCAAAGCTTATTCATATGTCAACAATTCCATACTAACACATTAGTTAAAATTTTTTCGCATCATAAATTTTTGATATCGTGAAAATGTCGAAATTTGAGTCGAGTCGACGTCATTTGCGGGAAGTTTCACTTTATCGGTTCAATTTGAAGAAATCTGCTGCCGAGACGCATCGATTGCTTCAGGAGGCTTATGGAGAAGGTTGTGTCGATGATTCAAGTGTTCGCGGATGGTTTCGACGCTTCAAAAGGGGTGATTTCGACGTGGAAGACAAGGAGCGTTCCGGGCGGCCGCAAATCTTTGAAGATCGAGAATTGGCGACTTTGCTTGATGAAGATTCTTGTCAAACGCAAGAAGAACTTGCTGAAGCATTGGGAGTTGACCGAACAACCATTTCCAAGCGTTTGAAAGCCATGGGAATGATCCAAAAGCAAGGAAATTGGGTGCCGTACGAACTGAAGCTGAGAGACGTCGAACGGCGTTTTTTCACTTGCGAACAGCTGCTTCAGCGACATAAAAGAAAGGGTTTTCTGCATCGTATCGTGACTGGCGATGAAAAGTGGATACGTTACGATAATCCGAAGCGAAGAAAATCATGGGGACTACCCGGCCATGCATCATCATCGACGGCCAAACCAAATATTCATGGCGCCAAGCTCATGCTCTGTATATGGTGGGACCAGCTAGGTGTGGTTTACTATGAGCTTCTGAAACCGAATGAAAGGATCACAGGCGAGGTCTATCGACGACAATTGATGCGTTTGAGCCGCGCACTGCGATGAAAAACGGCCACAATACTCCGACAGGCACGACAAAGTTATTTTGCAACATGACAATGCTCGCCCACATGTTGCACCGCCGGTGAAAACATACTTAGAAACGCTCAAATGGGAAGTCCTACCCCACCCGCCGTATAGTCCAGACGTTGCTCCGTCTGATTACCATCTCTTCAGATCGATGACGCATGGCCTGGCTGACCAGCACTTCCATTCCTACGAGGAAGCCAAAAAATGGGTGGATGACTGGATAGAGGCCAAACCGGTCGAATTTTTTCGCAACGGGATTCGTATGTTGCTAGAAAGATGGGAAAAAGTTGTAGCTAGCGATGGCCAATTCTTTCAATAATTCATTTGTAACCATTTTTTCACAATAAAGGCTCAAAATTTGAAAAAAAAACGGGAAAGACTTATTCACATACCTGATATATAAAAAAAATTTATTCTTCCTATATAACTGATTATTAACATTATGTATACATTGGCAGCTTAATTATAATATGCGATAATAGTGGCGGAGAAGAACACTAAAAAAATGGCTGACTACGGCGTTTAACACGTATACGAAAGCATTGCTTCATTAGTAAACTTTCGGAGTTCTTTAAAAATTAAAAAAAAAAAAATAATAAAATAGATCAAAATACAACAATGTGAAGCAAAAAGTCTTACAATAGAGTTTAGATTATTAAAAAAGTATTATGGAATTCTGTCCGTGTCATCGAAAGGGTTTTACAATACAGATTGCAGTAAAAAACTTCAATTTTTATAGAAATATTAATACTAATTTAAGTTTGTTAAATTCATTATTTGTTTTAACTTGAAGCTGTTAAAATTTATTTCGTGATAATAAAATGGAACAATCATAAAGAGTGGACCAAAATAATAAAAATTAAATTAGGTAAGAAAACAGTCATTTAGGGCTATAATGAGAGTTACGATTCTAAATAAAACGCGTGTATAACAATTATCAAGAGAAATAAATTTATTTAAAAAAATAATTTTTACTTAATTTATTTACTTGTTACATTGTATATTTCATAAAAATATAAAGAAAATAATTATATCTCATTTATTCTATTTTTTAATATGCTATTGGTTTAGAAAATATAGTATAACATTGAAATAAATATTTTAAGTATAAACACATTTTTTAGTTAAAAAAGTCAGTTCATGTCATATACTTTCTGTACTATGTTAACGCCTACGACAGCTATTTTTGCTTGGATTCTTCCATTGGATTATATTGCAAAAATAATATATATTCATATATTAAAGTAAATAGTTTATAGTACAATGATTATTGTTAGAGGTGCTGTTACTCGGATTTACAGGCAGCCAGCACAGGCCTTGATTCGCGCATGGGTTGGTGCGTGATCCAGGTCCTATACAGGATGCCTCTCTCCCATCTGAATTTTATGCCAGGCATACCTGAAGTGACTTCTACTCGAGTGAAGTGGCAGCTAAGGTTCTGAGTTATTACCACTTTTACTAGTTTTTTTTTTTACTAATATACGCATCTGCTTGCATGTACGGAATAGATAAGGATGGAAGTCCTGGCCTCCTTTTTGTGTCTTCGTTTTTGAGGAGCCCGTTTTAACCACTGTTTTTGATACCTTTCATCAAATTTTATTATCTTTAAATTACATACAAGATATATGGACAGAGTACATCAGTATTTCTATAACGGAGAACAATTTGAAACATTCCATTTACTTATTTTTAAAAATAATTGTCGACAAGCTATTGGATTAACAAGCGCCAAGATTGAAAACAAAAATTTATTATACTGTATGTTACTTTTACCAAAGAATATATTACCAAAAGCATTTATATTAAAAAATAACTATTAATTTTGGAAACTCAAGTATCATTTTGCAATAGTTAAAATAATTTTTGAATAACTTCTTTACATCTCTTTTATAAAGAATTAAATAAGATATAACTTTTATTTGCACAGTGATCAAATTCTTCTTATTATTAAAGATCTAAGCTTAAAGTATGCGTCTATTTATATGACTGCTAGTGGTACTCAGATTGGAAATTGAGATATTAAATAATCAAAAAAATTGTTGACTAAAATTATTTTACGAAATACCAACTTTTCCATCTAATGGGACTGAACTATTACATTTTATTCTAGATCTTTAATTGTATTTATTATTAATCTCTTCTTTATGACGTTGTAGTGGTTTAATTTATTAGTATTTAAATTTGTTTTATTGCTGCTCGTAGATTTAATTACAAAATAAAAGTTTAAATTTCGGTTCTTCATTGTCTTTATTATTCGACGATTTATACTGTAGTTTTCTATAATTAGCGATAGTCATTTGTTAATGTAGAATATTTCTTGGTACTTGATCGTTACTGATTTCTAATTTCACTCTGGTTATTACTTACTTCTCTTAGTATTTTCGGATTTTCTTGCCACAAGACATTGTAGATGTGCCAATTTTAGAATTTGGTTGTAATTTTTGCATATTATAACTTTTGGGTATACGCGCGTTGACCTCGCTTTTATTAGTTGCGGCTTCACACTCTTAACGGATTATGGTCTTTCTTAATAATGTTGTTTAAATAACTTTTTCTTTTATTATACAGTTAGATAGTATTATTTTTATTAGTTTTATTTCACATCTGGATGTCTTATTGTTATTTGTGGGATTGATGAGTTTTGTGAAGTTGTTATCACTTTATTCTAAACTCCTATCAGATTCCATTATTGCATTTTTATTCGTTGATATTTGCTTCAATTTTAGCTTTGTTAAAGTTGTGCTAACTGATAACACTCACTAAATTACTTTATTGAAATTTAAATTATGTTCAAATTATTTCTAGAACTTATTTTGTAAGAAGAAATATAGTGGCTATGTTAATACTACATTTTAGCACTGAACTTAATGAGAAACAGTATGGGTATTTAGGCGTATTTTGTTCGGTGGCTAGAACCATCGGCCAACACCCAGATTTTCTTTCCAAATACTTAAATATTGTTGACTATACACAGGTATTGAAATCTTCACACAATTATCCAAATCAACGTTCATGGCGTCATTGTATATAATTTACATTTTTAATCTAGTTTACATTATATAAAAAAAACATAATCTTTAATGTAAGTATACATCTTTATTTTTCAACATTTTTAATTTATTTATAATTAATCATAATACCGTTCATTTTTCGTTTTCGAATTTTCAGTAGTACTAACAAAAGAGAATATGTATTAATTATTAATAATAGAATGAAAATTATATTATTTCTACAGAAAATGTTGAAAATTTATTAAAATTTAAAAACTTCTTGAACACTAAGTGTTTAAATTATGACAATTTCAACAAGCATTTGTCGATTTTTCAATAGACCATTAATCATTGGATTAATAGTTATTGGCTTTTTACTTATATATTGCGTACTTAATTTACTTCAGTACGAGGTTTGTATAAAGTCACATTGCTTTCTTGTTTTTAAATAATAACATTATTATTAGTCAAATTCAATTTACAGAAGAATGGTTTAATTTTTGGAAACGATTTTGATGATATGGACAACATGATTTTGGGGGAAAACAATGATGATATGTTTAATGATGAAGAAGCTGATGAAGAATTTATCAAATTTTCCAATAGACCATTCCTATGGCAAATACAAGTTATGAATGATATTAGCAATACGAATTCAGTAGAATTGAGAAATGTTGAAACTATAAGTGATAATGGAACATATTTGAAACCATGTCGTAATTCAATACAAGTAAAATATATTCAAATAATTTTTTATAAATAATAAGTAGAATGTAAAAGTTTGCAGTTGAGTATATTAAAAATTATATTACTTTTAGGGTAAATTTCTTATTGTAGATGACAAGGGTTACATATGTTCTCGACATGAAATACTTCCAAATGGATGTTGTGCTTTAGAAATAGTGAAAAAGTCTATAAATGAACTTAGTCGAAAATCTATTGTAAAAAATATTAGATATAGTTGCGAAACATGTAATTCAGAAGGCTGCTGTGCAATATATGAATACTGTGTATCTTGTTGTCTTGATCCTCATAAGGTATTTATACTTTTTTTATACAAAAAATATTTTGTTTAAGTATATATATATACACATATTAAAAAATTACAGATAAAAAAGAAAAAGAATCTTAATATTGGCCATATACGTAAGGAAAATCTCAAGTTACGACGAGGTAGAGATATTTTCAAATTGCGGTTACAAAGTCTTGATCATTTCCAGTTGTGTCTGGCAGTTTGTCGTACTTCTAGCGCAAGTGTCCAACATGAAAATATCTATAAAAATCCTTATCAGAAGCACTGTTATGTTCTTCAATTCTCAAGCAATTATTTAATGCAAAGGCGTAAAAGAAATACAGAGTTTTTTAATAATAATGAAAGCGGTCTTAGAATCGCTTCAACATCTTCTTCTGTTGTAATTTTACTTGATTTACCATTCCTAAACATTTTCCATTTGTATCAATTTTCTTTTATATATTTACAGTTTCGTTTAAAGAATATATTCTGCTTCATCTTAACTGGATTATTCCTTTTGTTGTTAATGTAATAATTTTATAATGATTTACATAGAAGACTCAGTATTTAGTCTTACTACAACTGATTTCCATTTCCATAAATCTTCATAAGAAACATTTAGGCCACTAAGGCGAAACGATCTGTCTAATACCTCGTTCTTGATTAGCTCTGATACAGTACCATCCACCTTAAAATAAATACTATTTTAGTTAAATCAATTTAGTACAAAAGCTTAAAACAAATTTTTTTTTATTAAATCTGCTGAAAGTTTAGTATACGTAAATTTTAAGTAAACCAGAAATATATGGCTCCAATATACTTGTAAGAATATTTTTTTTAAAGGTTTTCGAATTTGAAGTTGATATTCAAAAATAATATCTATTATTCCTTTTTGGACGCTTTTTAATAAAAACCAAAAAAAAGGTAAATTTGTCCACTAGAATTTTTTTTAATCGATAAATTATTTCATTAACGTCTCATCAGTATCATCATACCATTATATAAAGATAAAACATGTTTCAGTTGGCACGCGATAAACGAAAAAGCTTCTAAATCTATTGTTTTGAAATTTGAAATATACAATATATTCTATATGATTTTCGAAAGGATATAAGATGTTTTCTGTTAAAAGTAATCTAACTTTAATTATAAATTGTTAATAAATTTAATTAAATAAATTAAATAATAAGTTTCAAGGAGCGCAGCATAGTAAAACCGATTTCCGCTGTCGATGCAGCTTTTTTCGAATATAAAATTAATGCAGCTATTTTGTTCTAAGAATCCATCTCCATAAGATTTTTTTTATCACGTTTGTTTTTATATGACTATTTAGGACATTTATATCGCTATATAGGAAAATAGATTTTCTGTGAATTACGAGACAATATCATATATGATTTTTCATTGATTAGAGATGAAATCAGTAAGCATATTATGATGATGAGAAACAATATCAGAAATAAAATCAGAATGGAGCAAAATATAATCTTGTATTGTGAGCGGTACAAAAAGATGTCCAAGTGTCTCGAGACGACGTTTATAGAGAGTCTCATGTTCGGAATATAGAACATGTCTGGTAACGACTGCTATAGAGAGTTTTGTGTTGGGAAGGTAGAATACGACTTCCAGGTATCCCAGGACGACTTTTAGTGGGAGTGTGCGTGTTCAAATGATAGAAAATGAATCTCTTTATAGAATTCTCTTTAACACTCCTTGTAGAAGTCGTTCCAAAACATCCCGCTATCGTATTCGAATGTCCCAACATGAATCTCCCCATAGAAGTCGTCCCGTCATACTTGGACATCATATTCTACCGTCCGAACACGAAATTCCCCGTGGGAGTCGTCCCGTCATACCTGGACATTTTTTTCTACCGACCGAACACGAAATTCCCGTGGAAGTAGTCCCGTCATACCTGGACATTGTTTTCTACCGACAGAACATGAAATTCCCGTGGAAGTAGTCCCGTCATACCTGGACATCGTCTTCTACCGTCCGAACACGAAATTCTCCGTGGAAGTAGTCCCGTCATACTTGGGCATTGTTTTCTACTAACTAAACACGGTACTCCCCGTGGAAGTCGTTCCAAAACAGCTGGGAATCGCATTCTATCATCCGAACACGAAACTCCCCGTATAAGTTGTCCCGACGTACCTAAACATCGATTCCTACCAACTAAATAAAATAAAACATAGTCCCAGTAGAAGTCGTCCCGAGAAAGCTAGCATCTCTTCCTAACGACTAAACACAATACTCCTCGTAGAAATCGCCCAGAGACACCTAGACATGGCATTCTATCATTCAAACACACAACTGCCTATAGAAATCATATTTAAAATGTATATATATAATATGTACAATATAATATATATAAAATCTATATATATATATATATATATATATATATATATATATATATTTGTATATATTTCGTATATATCCGTTCTTTAAATTAAATACCGTGAATATTTTAGTACTGGTGCCAACTAAATTCGATCAAAATGTTGGTATACGAATAGCATATTTTTGAAGCATAATATAATATAATCTAATATACATAAAATCTATATATATATATATATATATATATATATATATATATATACTTTTTATATTTCAATTTGTATATATTGAAATTCAAAAAAAATGTTGATATGCGCATAGCATATTTTTTAAATAGGCAATGGATATTCCCTTTTTATACAGAAGTGACGATATATTTTATTTTTTTTATACATAGTTTCGAGGTTGTTGGTAAAGAATCCTATTTTGCCATCGTTACTTTTGTTCAAACTAAAAAAAAATATAGTCTCTTGTCACAATTCTGAAGTTAATAGAATGTATAAAAATAAAAATATAATTTGTCGTTACAAACTATATTCAGTATGATTTGGCATACAGAACCATTTTATAAGAGAAGGAGAAAGAAGGACAGAGAAATAGAGAGAGAGATAGAGCGAGAGAGAGAGAGAGAGAGAGAGAGAGAGAGAGAGAGAGAGAGAGAGAGAGAGAGAGAGAGATTTTCCCACGTAAGAGAAAATAAAATTTACAAAAATCAAAAAATATCCATAAGGTGTGAGAATAGTGTCAGATTAACCTGAAGAACAAAAAATGTTATACCAACTAACGCCACACCTTCTTTAGAATACGAATCCCAAAGTTGGATATGAACATTTGTCTGAGTTGGCCTGGTATTAATATTTAAGTGGACTACTGTGACACCACCTAGTGGCCGCTGATGAAACTGATTGTTAAAAAAATTAACTTAATTTATTGATGAAAGTAAAATGATTTTTAATAAAAAACATAGCCTATATCTTCCCAAGGTAATATAGAATCTATATGTCAAATTTCAGAACAACCGGTTCAGTAGTTTTTTCGATTATCGCGTACAAACAAAAACACGCTTGGTCTTTATCAATTAGTATGATATGATATATATATATATATATATATATATATATATATATATATGTATAAGGACCTTTACTCAAATGTTTTCTTGGGAAAATTAAATATATATATGTCATTTAGCAACTTTGTCTAGGGCGGTGGGAGGGGGGAGAAGAGGAACCCAAGGGTTTAACGTGGATTACCGGATTAGTGGGTGTTGCAGTTTTTTTTATAGCTGCCTATAGTATGCGCATCCGTGCGCTCTATACCTCTCTTTCTCTCTCTTTCTCTCTCTCTCTCTCTCTCTCTCTCTCTCTCTCTCTCTCTCTCTCTCTCTTTCTGACCTGACCATCTGCTTCGATGCTGTGCGGGGCCTAGCGCAGCAGTGTGTCTATAGTATATATATTACAAATCGTTGGTAAAGTGATAATTTGCCAATTTTTTATATTTTTGTCGAATTTGCCAAAAAAATAGCCTATGACCTATTCCTGACTGTGTAGAAGACGTGGTTAAATTTTGAACGAGATCGGTTCAGTAGTTTCAGAGTTTATCCAGGACAAACAAACATATATATATATATATTTATTTTTTTTTTTAAATAATTGTAAATGTAGATATAGACGTAGACATAGATTGTAAAATGTGTGCCTGATTGCCGAGAGATCCGAGGTTCGAATCGGATTATTTAAAAAAGTTATCAAATGAAAATATAGATTTTTCCAGGGATTGGAAAGTGCAGAAAAAAATTACGAAGATGGACAAGTCACCAGCACGACAATGGGTTGTTGATAGGACTTGACTTTTGTCTGGGCGTGATTGCATACACTGTCACAAACTTAGTAAAAGTGCCTTACTCATCAGTTTCTGTGTACTTTGGGGTCAGGATCATGATAGAAAATGTGCTAGGCGGGAAACGGGCTAAGTGCTTGGGACAATTTGTACAATTTGAATCGGGTGATAATAATCTTTTTTGAACACAATATATTTTTCGAAATAACAATAGAATTCTCGTTTATTCAATAAATAAATATAATGTTTTATAATAATTGTTGGTCGAGTCTGATCGATTTTTTTCTGTAACTAAAAATAAGTAAAACAAAATAAGCACGATGAATGTAATTACAACAGCTTAATTGTATATTAATTTAATATGATGAGCATTATCGTAGTTATACTTTATGCTAAGATTGTTGCAAAACATTTTTAGTTAGAAAGAGCATGTAACTGTAGGATTAAAAAGAACTCCCGCCATCCAGACATCAATGATACCACCAACTATATTCACGTGGTAACAACTGTATTACGTATACCGATATTCCTGACTTGTATGAGATTGTAAGAAGCGCGCTCTCACTTCGATCTTCTATAATTATAGTCAGTTAAGTAAGAGCGTGGTCGACTTTACTGACAGATAATGAAAGATTTCCCTCTAATTACTTGGCGAATCGATAGAGGGAAGCTTTTTCCTTGATGCATTATCAGCAAAGATTTATTTGTCGTTGATCTTTTGAAAGAGAATCACGTTAAACTTCATGAATGCTAAGTACATGTCGTGCTACGAGGCTGTGTTCCTTTGCATCCGCCAGAAAGGTCCCAAAATGTCGCAATCAGTGGCTGCTAAATGTACGAGACAGTCGAAGGCATTTATACTGAAGTGGGTATAGCGATATAAAGTGGCTAAAATGTCGATGATTTATCAAAACGTGGCTCTATAGGAAAATTGGACAACACGATGAAGAAAGAATAGTGAATCTGTTTTCGCAGAATTCTGCTTTAATAGTGCGGCAAGCACAACCAAAATTAATAGCAAAAGGTTTAGATATATCCTACGAAACTATCCGAACCCATTTTCATACTCATGGTCTGAAATGAAGAAGCCTCTGTTGACTGAAAAACATGTGATAAAGAGACTCGCCTAAACGCATGAGAATATTGATAGAGATTTTGAAAATGTCATTTTTACTGATGAATGTTCTATATGGGCACGTTGTGTCCTCACGCGAGCCTAGTCAACTTCTACCAATAGGCTTGTTCAGCGAACCGTAAAATACGGAATAAAGGTACATCTTTGGGGCTGCTGCTTGCATCCCTGCAAAGCAGGTCTTCGACACTTTGTACCTCTTTATTGATAACCTAAATCCCGAGTAAATGATAAAAATCTATAAAAAGGCTTTACTGCCATCTACCAAACGATGGTTCATCAGAAAAAATGAAGATTGGATTCTACAGGAGGACAACGATCCTAAGCACCGCAGCAAGCTCTGTACTGAGTGGAAGACTCAATCTGGCATCGTTACATTCGATTGGCCGCCGCAGTCGCCCAATGCAAACCCTATTGAAAATGTGTAGGCATATATTAAATAAACGTTTCGTGGAAGAGGCCTACATACTTTGAAGCAGTTGTCTTAACAATTTAATCGGATCTGGAGATCGTGGCCACTAGAATATGCCGTCAAATTAGTAGTAAACATGCCTTGGAGATGCCAGGCAATATCGACCCCGGTGGTATTTGGACACATTATTGACCGAATTGCATCATCGTTTGTAATGTACACAATGTATATATAAATATGAAAGTTTCATCAAATAAATTTTTTTATAAATTAACACGACCACGCTCTTAGTTGATAGACTGTAACAGATCTCAACTGCTGTGATTGCTGTTATAATATTAGACTTATCAAATATTAGATATACTTCATTTGTCGCCTTTAACGAAAGAATTCAATAGTGGACAATTTTTCCTTTACAAAAAAGAATTGCCGGCATTATTTTAAATATAATATATCAATTTAAGAAATACAGTCATATCGAGCCTAGAAAGGAGACAAACATTTCAATATATGCAGAATCAATGTAAATAATAAAAAGGATTTTTTTGCTTTTTACATCTTACTTTTTATTTATTTTATTCTATTGCCATATCCCTCTTCCTTATTTCATTTTTCCTTCTCATATTACATAATTTTTGTACACTGAAGAATTAGTAAGTCTCCCCGTGAGGTCCGAAATTGCTCCAATTTTTCTTCAATTCTTGGACAATGGAAAAGGCATCGACTTCTTCACCTATTCTAGAACATAGCGGAAACTCCACGATGTTATATGTGCGGATTTCATGTAAGTAATACGAAAGCAGTGGTGTTTAAGTGAGTGTCTATGGAAGAATTTGACGAAATCGTATGTTGATCTGTTTATTCAATCACATTGGGGACAATACGAGGAATCTATTCACTTTCATTTGTTCAGTTTTCTAATCTTTTTACGTTATCTATAGGCTTATGTAAATAATTCTTATGGTAGTATTCAACATCCTGTAATTTATTGGAATTTTATTTATCTATTCTACGTTTGATATATCTGTCCATAATTATTATATTATCGGCAGGTACCTCATTGATTATTGGAAGAGTAATATTTCGTACGCCGTCATATTAACAAGTTACTCTAAACTGAGCTGTTAGAACCTTAAATAAGTTCTCGCAGTTTGTTTTACAAAATAAAAGTTGTATTTAAAGTATATGGAATAAAAATATTTCATTCAAAGTATTTTCAATCACTATTTGAATTAGAATTCCGCGTCGAAACAACGACATGTCGAAAAAATGATATGTATATTGAAGTTATTGAAAATTCTAAAGAATGAAAGCAATGGTCAGCTAGGTCGTTATGCATTGAACTGAATGCATGAAAATCAGGGCTATGTCAGATAAATACACCAGTGAGGTAGAACTTCCATTGAAGCGCTTTCAGCGCGGTTTTAAACTGATTTCGATAGCGATTAACTGAAGTCGATAGCGATCCACCGTGATAATCTCATTGAGTTGAAGCAGGTTATAATGTATTACACCGTGCTAATCGCACCAAATACAGAGATGAAACTTCAAAACACGAATATTTAGTTTTGCGAGCGATATTGATGAATGGCTGAGATGACAGCACAATTTTCTACGCTTTAGATTATCATAATGTATCTATTTTTCATCGTCAGTCACGATACAGTGCAAAGAACCTGTTTTTTGCTCTTAAAGCAGTAGTTCTCATGTGACAAAATATCGTTCAATGTTTCTCAACTTCAATTCATGAAACACCCAACACTTTACTTCTGGATCATTATGAATACTCTTATACATTTGGAAACAATAGATCCATCCACTTGGTAATATTTATTCAAGTATTATTAACGCCTATGATCGATCCTGATCAAGTGATTACTCTAATTATTTATCCTCAAATTTTTTCGGTGCTCAGAGCGTTATTTATCATGAAGTTCCAAATCATAATTTTTAAGCACCGAAACTAATCTCTGTATACCAATCGAGCATTATGACTATAAGATTCAATAAAAATCCCACGTGCTTTAGCTGCAGATTCTTTTAATAAATTACTGCAATAAAATTCCCCATAACACATTTTATTATAGATAAAAGTAGGCATTTTCAGAACTAATTCAAAATTGCCTTGTTCACACTAAAGAGAACTAACACGTACTGATATTAAAGGTGAAATACAGTATTTCCTAGCATGTGCATTACGATCTAAAATTCCATGCACGGAGGACTGCTCTTACCATCTTCGAAGAAACAGCGCGAGCTTATTGAAGATTTTAAAGTATAACTATATGGCATCAGCCCATATTGGGGCTTCTTAAATTATTACTGAAATTCCTTAACAAAAAAAAAGAGCATGTTACTGCGCAATAACAGCATACATGCGCTTGCTGCGTCGACTGTCTTATAATACATTGCATGCCATATTATATATTTTTTCAATTGTGCCCATCGTTCAGCGAATTTTGTGGGAACGAAAGTAATTATTAGCTAAGCTACCCGCTCTATTTATGGCAGCTTCCACTCTCTCATATTAATCCTTTGTAATCTTTTTTCATTATTTAAAGCATGCAAAGAGGTAAACAATGGTTCACGTGGTTTAGTTCCTCTGGAAAGTAGAACCAAAGTCGTATTTTTCCACTGCTACGGAAAAAGTGTAAAATTTGAGTCATCTTATCTTATTTGACCTATATGATGGCTTAAATGTCTTCTTTCTTGACTATAATATGCTATTGTTTATAAGGCACATCTGGCGATTCCCTTAAATTCCATGTTAAGACTTCTGTACTTGTCGGATAGCATAGGCAATTCTCCGGTGCGCAAGTTTGTTTGCATCCGCGCAGGTGTATATTAAAGAAATAGATTTAGTTCATACATGGACTTTAAAACATACTGTTTTCAGGGGGGGGGTGTAATGCTTATACATACAGGCAGCGATCTGGAAAATGAGACACCTTCAGAAGCTGTAATTTACCTATCACTTTAAATATTCCTCTCAAAATATACAATAAAAAAAATGAACAAATATTTACATCAATTTTATAGTTGTATTTTAAAGAACGTCACACTTTTACTTTTTATAATCACTCCCGTAGGATGGAAAATAAAAAAATTAATATATCCCTAACGCCCGAAAAATAGATAACAAAGAATGATTTGACTCCCCTTCTACATTATCTATTCATATCCCGATAGGCTGAATTCAACATTTCGAACTGCTTCAGATCCTCATCAGCGACTCTAAGTGTTTGCTAATCCAATTTTTATTACAGGGTAAAGTTGTAAAAATTTTATATTTTAAATTTTACGGAGGTGATTATAATTTAGGATTGTCCAACTGTCATTGTCATATGATTGTAAGACTTATAAAAATATTCATGAAATTGTTAAAAACAGTAGATAGAAGCTTTTTGAATTTTTAAAGTCTTGCCTGTATTTAGCCCAAAATAAATTGTACTAATTTTCTTCTTCAACGTACATTTCATAAAAATTACGAGACTAAACTGTACAATCAATTTCCGTTCCATCTGATGTTCGAACATGAAGGTAATAATTAAAAATATCTTGTTAGAAAAATATTTCATTTAGACTTACATTTATGTATTCGCACTCTACAGCACTATAATGGCATGAAATTGCCTTTCTTGTACGGTTAGAATTATTTTTCCAAGATCCATGGATTAGTAATGGGTGGAAGAAGACAGTATCCCCAGGTTCCATTACAACGTTCACCCATTTTAAAGTATCTGGTAAATCCTAAAACGAATAAGATAACTATAATTTAAAAATAATCAGCGAATTAAATTTTCAAATATTTCTAAATATTTACATCAGTGTTTTAATGAACCTTATATATATTATAATATATAAGGTTTGAATACAAAAAATAAATAAATAGAAATATTCAATAACTCACTATGGCGTAAATTCTTACGTGAAATTCATTATTAAACATAATTTAAAAAACAATGATAAAAACGCATAGTAATAGAAGGAATATTGAATAAATTTATAGTATTCAATCCATTACTAATATTAATTTGTTAAAAAATTCATTCCATTATTATTCATTTATAAAAACAAAATATATTTTTAAACCAACTTGCTGGTCTTCGATACACTTCAATATTATTAACAAATCACCTTTTGTAGAACTATAATATTATATTTTGAGCTTCTATATCAGATTTTCGATTTATAATTAATGTATGTGGGATATATAAATGTGTATATATATATATATATATATATATATATATATAATTATTTTTGGATTGAAATACTGCATAATAATTATAATGTTTATATCTGATATAGAAGCTCAAAATATAATATTGCTCTAGAAAGGTGTTCAGAATAGTAAATGATAAAATCCTAAGAGTCCCATTAGGATCTGCAAATACTTGACCGATTGGAGAGAAATCTATTGATAAACGAAGTTGGAGAAGCCTAAAAGTTTGAGTTTATTCATAGAACACGAGAATTTGAGCAGTTCAAAGACATTGGATAGATCCACTGCAACAAAACGAGTTCTTTCTGCTCTATCTACAGCGACACAAATATTGTGCACAACATGTATAAAGGCTGAATGTGTGCCATGCCTCTTGTTAAATCCCGATTGAAGTGGATGAAGGAGATGATTATCTGAGATGTATTCATTTAACTGTTGATATATCATATATTCAAGAATTTTGGACACGACAAACAAAATACTAATAGGTCTATATTGGCAAATGCTTGGTGGATTCACGCACTTAAAAATAGGACGAACGATTGCAAGTTTCCAGCTATTCGGAAATATCTCGGATTGCAATGAACAGTGAAATAAATCCTGAATAACAGGGAGAATAACATTAATGAATTGTTTTAAAAAAGCTCAAAAGTAAGGGACTCAAGACAAGTACATCAAGATTGTAAAAGAATTTTACGCGGCGTAGAAGAACACACGAATTTAATAATTAAATCTGTGAATAAAATCATTAAATTATCATATCGTGAGTTACAATGGAAAATAATATTCTCAGCATCGTTCCAAAAACCATATTTAGGGAAATTGTAAACAACGATACATAAAATTTTGACTGCCTGAAAGCACGGTCATTTATAATGTATATGACGTTGTTGGAATTCTCTAGCTACATTACATATTATAGAGTAATGTACATACAATCCAACACCTTCTTCTCTATTCCCCAATCTATCTATCTTAAATAAATGAGTTGCTTTAGACGGCTTAAGCCATGTTTCACTAAGTGCTAAAACTTTTCAGCAGTGATGTAACATAATTGCTTGTAGATTTAACAAGTGAGCTTTAATAGATTGGGCATTAATATGCTCAACATTGGTAAGAATATTAAATTGAGATCCAGCCATTATACAATAAAAGCAAGGACGACGAGCAGCGTTAAATACAATAAATCCAATTTGATCCAATTGGACATAATTGAACTCGGTCCTTCTCGCGGTTTGGTCAAGAGCTGCCACCGTACTCAAGGTTACTTTTCATGGTCAAGGTTCAGTTTTGATGTTGTTGCTCATGAGGTACCTGTCGAGGTGTCGCTCGATGTTGACTTAGGTCTTTGATAGTGGAATTGGTACTTTTCGACGTACCTCGTATGACTTAAGAAATCCCGTATAACTTAATGTCTGTGTATCACAGCCATTAGAGCACATAAACGCTGCTAGAACAACATTAAATGACCTTGCTGCATATAGAGAGAATAAAAGTTTTTGCTAGTACTAGCTTCTTGATCTGCAAGGGTTTTCCAGACTCGGTAATCAGTTCCCGACGCTGTAACTTGAGGTGGGTATTCGCAACTTTGGTACGCTGGCGTAGTATAGGGAAGAGTTCACAAATCCGCGCAGCGTCTGATCTATGCTGGACATCTCAGAATTTCTGGTTATTGACGGTGAGAACGGATCGGAGGTAGCTCCAGCACATGAAGACATCCGTTTACAAGATTGAGGTTCTGGTGGTAATTTCGATCTTCTTAATGAGACATCCACTCACCGAGACAGCATATCGTTGACGACGAGAAATACTTTTTTCCCCTTGACGTTTTACCATAAAGACCCATTAGATCGACTGCCAGTAGTTTTAGCCATAGCGTATAGATTGCAGTTTCACATGGCCATCAGACATCTTCTCACATCTGGGGCCAATATAATTATTCTCTTACAGCCTGAAGAGTTTTATGTATTCCGGAATCTATAAACGAATTGACTTAAAATTAGTTTATCACCTTATCTAGGCAGGCGTACGCGCCGTACGTCACACTAGGCCACCCTTGATCCATAGCATATGCCGTTAATGTGCTCCAGTCGGTGGTGCTATCCTTTATCCACTAGTTCGAGAAGCTATTGTGAGAGGTTTGCTGGTAGAATTGCTCAGGTGGGAGATGTAGAAGTTCTATCATCTGGCTGTGCCAGGCACTCTGAACGCCCTCGCACATAAGGGCTGACACATCGTTCCCTTTGTCAGTGAAGATTTCTGCTCCTGGTTGTCGAGACAGAGCGTCAAGTAGCTTATTTTCTCGTCCAGCTATACGTTAAATCCTAAAGTTAAAACTACACAAGTAGACAGTCCAACTATATAGTTTCCTTTTTTCGTTTGTCGTTTGGTCCAGCCAAACCAGGGCCCAACTGTCAATGTGAAGCGCGATATTCTCCTGCTCGTTGCTGTGGTAAAGCACCTCTGATGCACTGAATTTGACACTAGCGTACGCGATGATGTGACGTTTCTTGTAATTTCTGTAATTAAAACAAGACTGCACTTGTGTAGCTGTGGCATTCGCTTTTGCTTAGTATCATCACTCTGGTCGGTTGAGGCTCAACGAATGTCCAAACTCTATTTTTACCTTGTTGAAATTTTACTCGGCTTTCGCTGGCCAGTGCCAGCTTCGAATTGATGGTTTATTCGGAGTAGTCCGATCAGCGGCGCAGCCATTTACGCGAATGAGGGAATATATTTCCGCATCCACCCACACACCCCCAGAAAAAGTCTGAGCTGACGGCGATTCTTGGGCGGAGATGCCTCCAGGATGTCTTACACGTGCTCCTGATTTGCATCATTCCCTTCGCTATTAACGAAGTATCTGAGGAATTCGAGGTCTTCTCTGCCGAAAACTTATTTCTTCGAAAAATAAGAAGCCGCAAATTTAGGGACGTTTGAAAATTTGCGCCAAATGCACAAGGGTATCGTGCCAGCAGTGCGAATACACAACGAAATCATCGTGTTAGGAGCGAACAAAGATGTTAATGTATTCGGTGAGTGCCTCCTGAGTAATAAATGAGTTAAAGCAACCAAAACGTTCTTCACTCCGAATTACTTTTCACTTGTTTAACTTTTCATCCGGGGTCGCGAAGGCTAGATAGAGTTTTAAGCGCTTTTTTAAAAAAATCTGTCAATCTCCACTTTTCAGATCTAGCGTCGAAAAATTCTTCGTGCTTACTATATCCTTGGTCGCCAATGCCAAATGCGTGGCATGGGTAGCCACGAATGTGCGGCTTTTTGTGGGGTTGGGGATGTCGCTCGCATTGCTCTGCCGCGTTTGTTTCCCGTAGGCTTCATGTACTGGTTCCTTAGGCAGTCCCTATTCCAATGTCTTCGATGCAGAAGTGGCACAGTAGTAGAAGCCGATGTTTGTGCAGTGTGTAAGTTCAAGACTGGACTTTTTCATTTGAACAAGGCTTAAGAGCTCGTCAGTACCCGACAGGAGAGTTAGGGTTTCCTGACTTCATGTTGCGGCGTTGAGCGGCGTTTGTCTCCTCCGCTTCGTCTGCTGTGATGTTGACCGCGAGGGTAATTAAGTTGTGCAAAATCGCAGGAATGGATACCCGGAGCAACTTTTGTAGTGACTGTCGTAGTGACTCTTAACAGAAGAGCCACGTTCCATGCTTTCTAAATAAAAGCAGAAATATCTTTTAGGCAGTTTTGAATCATGTGCCTATGAGAATAGTATATATATATATATATATATATATATATATATATATATATATTGCATAGTCTAAATTTTATAATTTTCAAAAACAATAATAAAAAAGCTAAAATTTATATTTCCCTAATTTGAATCAAGTACTATTTTTTAAAAATATATATTTAATTAATTTATTACATTACCTGAATACCATGATACATCTTATTCACAGTGTATTTAGGATAGCTATGTGGCATCAGCTCATATTTACGATGTGATTGTGGTAATACAAAAAGACATCCATTTTCATAATCACATTTTTCTATAGCTGTCCAAGCAGCAACAATTTTATCAGCTGGTCGAACAGGAAAATAATATAAGTCTTGGTGAGGTGGATGCCTTAAATAAATGAATTTTATTAATTTAACTGTTAATTTTTATGTATGTTTAATTTACTTAATTGCAGTTCGTACAAATTTATATAATATTTTTAATCGTTTAGATTCTAGATTTTGTAACCAGCCATGGTTATAATATTTAATGACATTTAAATTGATATCGTAAAAAATTTATTTAAAAATTACTTCTATTTACTTTATATTTATATAATATATTCTAGGAAACTATTGATCGATTATCGGTACTGATTCGATATATCATACTCATACTAATTTATAAAGACCAAACGTGTTTTTGTTTGTACACAATTACAGAAAAAAAACTCAAATTCGAAATATATAAGATCTTTTATTTTCGGAGTGACATAGACTATGTTTGTTTTTTAAATTGAATAAAAAAAATAATAGCAAAATAGGAAGACCTCCTCTACCATAATTTTGAAACTATGTACATCTATCGTCACGACTGTATAAAAAAGCGATACCTGAGCATCCTTCTCAAGAAGTTGCCATTTCGCAAACCATTTTTTATTGCCTTCAATGTAGTGTGGATGACTAACTAGATATTCGTGATATTTTATTTGAAATACATAAATATACGAAACATGTATATATATATATATATATATATATATATATATATATATATATATATATATATATATGTACATATTTCATACCAATTCTATGGGGAAATATTGAAGCTTCATGTTTCGGTGGTAGAACACGATGTCCAGGTATTTTAGGATGCTTTCTATAGTGACTTTCGTGCTCGGACGGTAGGAAACTCTGTGGAGGTGTGTTGAAACGATTTCTCCGGAGACTATCATGTTCGGATGATAGAATGTGATGTCCAAGTATGTTCAGACGACTTGTACGAGAAGTTTCGTGTTTGTTCGTTAGTATATGAGTCAATGTATATATGTATATGTATATGTATGTATGTATATATATATATATATATATCTGTATGTGTGCATATATGTGTGTGTGTGCGCGCGTGTGTGTGTGCAATCTGTACTACCTGTGCTGACCTCGTAGAGTGCGCGAAATTAGTATATAAGAGACCCGATGACAGAAGTGTGTGTTAGATGTAATTTCTGTATAATTGTTATTAAAGTATATTTTTGTTATTTTTTTATAAATATAACTGAGTACCGTGATTTTACCGATTTTTCCGAAACAGTTACATATAACATCTCCCTTATCCCCTCGGGCTAACTTAGGCGATAGCTCCTGGATCAGTTTGAAGGGAAAGGGTGTTTGCTGATGAAATCGGGAAAGAACCGAACTCAGTTTCAAGTTATAAAATAACACGAAGTATATTCTTCAATTAAAATAAATAACACAGATTATATGTTTTTCAACTAGAACGCCAACTTTTACTTATTCACAATTATTTAGTTTAATCCGCGCACTTATTATAATATTCTCGCGTACTATTTATCTATTTATTGGGGATGGAGGGAATTTTGATAAAACAAAGTCTGCTGGTCTATAATGAGGTATATGATCGTTGCCCGGTACTTGTTACTCTGGCTCATTCTCCACCAGATTCTTTTCGCAAGCACTAAAACACGTAATATCCCGTGCATCCAGGATCACGACTTCGTTCGGGACTATGAGCTGTAACGGAGCGTCGTTCAACCAGGATCGCGACTCTACTATTCAGGATTTTCGGCAGAATTACTAGAAATAGAAAAATCGCTGAAATCAGGATAGCTCTAGCGATCTTCTTTTGGCCGTAAGGTTAAGGCACATACAAGTGTTTTCATTTATAATCCTTTTATTTTATTTATTATTCTTAATTATTGTTCATCAAATGTATAATGATTACTTTATTCATTTAATAAATTTTTATTATTGCAATCTGTGTTTGGCAAATGGGACACTATCATTATGAGTTTTAATTTATCATATAAGATTAAAATTTCTATTGCTTTAATACTTTTTTTATATATGTCTATCTTTCAGAAATATCAAATATTTAGATTTTTAGATGTTATATCCGAGCTTTCTGTATTAACATTTAGATTTCAGTATTGCAAAACTGTATACAGCAATATTTTCCATAAAGGCACATGGCATCATATCATAACAATCGTCTTACTTCTATTTGAAAATTCTAATATTAATTATATTTGATTTGCAATCAAGTTAAAAAATATCGTTAAGTTAAAATGAAGAAATATTTAATAATAATCAAAGTAAAAGCAAAAATACTAAGTATGAAACATTATTATACGTTAAGTTTAAGAATGAAGAATTTGACAAATCGGTCTATAGAATTGATATAAATGCATTAGAGTAGCGTTATGAAAAGTGCATTACTCTTGATGGAGATTATATTGAGAAACATGAATATATTGCGAAAAAGTCGAAAAAAGATGTTTTTCTTACACAGGTCGAAAACTTTTCACCTCAACCTCGGAGTAGAAATCTTTGCCACGATACTACGATGTTACGAAGTACAAGTTATCTTAGTCTTAGTACCATCTTAGGGATTGTGTCACTACCATCCTGATAAAGTTATGCACGAATACAGAAGCTGTTTGACTATTTCTATTCTAAAGATAAGGAAACGTAGGTTATGTGATGATTTTCATTTGTAAAGCAAAGGGAACCTATCTTGGTATCATAATAATATCTGAATTTCCATAGCTTATAATAATACTATTGATACAAAAAGAGCACATCTGTGATACATGATATCAGTTGATCATATATACAAAGACTCTTATACTATTCTATAATCTCGTACATTAACTCGTTGCGATTTGTCAAATAAAGCACTTTTAAAAATTCCATATGTATTATATTTATGAATGAGCAAAATTTTTTAGAAAAATATCATGCATTTTCCTGCTTTATATATTTGCTAAGAATCTCTCATAAAATGCATAATACCAATTGATGACACCAAAAGAATTAAAAATCTTTTTTTCAACAACCCAAGTAGCTTTTAGAAAATCATTTAGCTTTTTAAAACAAAAAACACATATACACTTTTTTAGACATATTATCTGTCTAAGAACATCAATATTGAAATTATTTATAAAAAAATTAGCAAAACTTGGTAGTTTTGTATAAGTTGAGAAGATTTATAAAATTAATGAAAATTTTATCTAGAATTCAACAATTTCACAATTCGCAATCGATATCGCAATCTAGACGACTAATAGAAAATCTATTGAAATATTTTCAAATGTTTTGGAACCAAACACAATAAAAATATGTTTAGATATCGACCCGCCTTTTTAATTTTAAGAAAAAAATTTTCTTCCTGGTGAAAAATATATAAATGATTGTATATATTCTAAGCATTCTTCTAAACTTCTTGATATTATTTTTTAACTATTACATGAACTTTATAGATTAAACGAAACAGCTTCAATAGAAATACCATATGATCAAATTTGATCCGGACTGGTGCATTTAAACTCCGCGCGTAAACTGAATCGATAAAATTTTTTTTTCCTATATTGATACAACCTTTTTTGATGCCCATGTGCAATGTGAGCGCTATATATATATATATATATATATATATATATATATATATATATATATATATTAATGTGTGTTTGTCAGCTGTTTGTTTACGACGCAAAAAATTTGACTGGTGATATTGTCTATGGATTCATAGTGCTCTCCCCGAATCAGATTTTTCAGTTTCAGAAAGAGGAAAAAGTCACAGGGAGCCAAATCTGGCGAATACTGTGGCTGAAGATGACCTTCATTTTGGGTTTGGACAAAAAATCAGACACAATCATGCTGGAATGTGCCGGCGCATTATCGTGGTAAAAGAACTATCAATTGTCTGCCCACAAATCCGGTCATTTACGACGTACTGCCTCACGTAGACACCTTAAATTGGCAAAATAATACTCCTTATCGACCGTTTGACCTCCTGGAACGAATTCATTATGAACCACCGTATGGTAATCGAAAAAAACAATGAGTATCACCTTGATATTCGGTGGATGGGCGACTTGCATAAGGCAAGTTTTCGACGACTTCACGACCTTCAGCGAATGCTTTGTGCCACTCAAATACTTGTTTTCGCGATAAAGTAGACTCTCCAAAACACCTCTGCAGTATTTTCAACGATTCCGTAGCCGTAATTCCATTGGAAACACAAAATTTCAAGCAAACTCATTGATCCACTTTTTTCCATAGTTAATTCATTAATAAATAATATTTGATTCTAATTACCTATTGTAGCATTACATAAATTAAAACATGAAGATAGTAACTTTGGTCAACAGATTGAATTACAGGAACCCACTGAAGATATAGAAATCCATGAATATTAGAAAGAAAAAAACATCATTGCTTTAAATTTTGATTACCTTATTTCGCTTTTTTGACTATTGGCCAAGTAAAACAAATTTAGTGCATGGATTTGCGCTATATTTCAGAATCATAGGTAAAGAACTAAGATTCGTCATACGTTATTGCCGCTTTGAAATAAGTTTAAATCATTTCCAATTGCATTGAAAATATGAATAAATATTTTTGCGAAATTCTTGTTTTTCTACTTTCTCCATGTTAATATTTGCATGTAAAATTTGCCACACACGTGATTTCTTAATTCATAGAGATTCAGTAATCGCATAAATACTTAACCAATGGTGAAATTGATCAAGTTTACCGAATTTTCTGATATTTTTATCTGAAGGCCGACCCAAGCATGAGTCGTTTTTAATATCTTCTCGGTCAATTTGAAAACGCTTAAGCCACTCAAATATAAGTTAATGCGATATTTATTTATTAGTATACACTTGTTTCATTAAATAATAGATTTCAGTTGCAGTTTTTCCAAGTTTGTTCTGGAATTTTACAATAAGTAGCTCCTCTATTGTTACATCGACTATTTTTCCAGCGAAACAAAAAAGCCCCTATACAAATGAAAGCCAAGGCTAGATTAATTTATCTTTAATTTATCTACAGACGGGGTTGGCATCGCATTTAAAAGAGTAGCTTCAGGCTAAACAGCTGGAAGTCGTTAACCTTTGGTGCATATGTAATTCTTATGTAGCAGTGCCATTTTTATAACTCAATCACCGCAGCTCATATTACATATTATATATGAGAATTCAGTCGCTATTATTAAAGAATTTGTTGTAAAAATAGATGAGATTACGGTTGTCTGTAAATTTACTCGGTTCTGATCTACAGCTTTCCTTAATTAATTTTAAATTTAAGAGTAAAAAGAACATAAACAATTTTTTTTATTTATATCTTACCTTGAGCTTCCATGACCTTTATCTGGTGGTTTGTTAATGAACATACTATGAATCGCTTTTATATTTGGTCCTGTAAAACATTCGACTATATCTAACAAATTTTTATCTTTAAAGTATTTTAAAAAGATATCGTCATGGAGTATTTCTTGAATTTTATTAACTGACTTACGGTCTATAATATCTTTCATTATAATAGTGCTTCCTTTAGGGATTTTACCCGTAACATAATCATTAAACCTAAAAGTAAAGAAATTATCATTAATTAAATATTTCTGATTTATTATATCTACACAATTAGAATCTTACAAGAAAAATATTTGCGACATTTATTTGTATAATGAAACATACGTTCTGAGTAAATTTAGCAAGTAATTTAATGCAAGTAATTTAATATATATAATGTACTCATTTTCTATTATAAATAACATACTTCTTTTGTACATGTAAAGTAGTAGTATTACATATAATAATAGAATACATAGTAATATGTAATATTTTGATGTACATTACCTTTGGGTACATTCTTTAAGAATATCAAGATTAATCAATTTCGGTATGACTATGTAACCGTTTCTTTCGTAAAATATGCGCTGATCAGGGGATAATCTAGCATTATTCCGTGTTAATTTAAGTTCTTGCATTTTCTAAGGAGTTAGAAATCTGGAATATAAAGAAAAAAATGACATTTTAATGTTTTAATCAATAATATATAAGATAATTAATAAAGCACTTGGAATAAAATGTTTTAAGTAATATTGTTCTTAATCCTAAAACACTCTTCTTTACCTTCATGTAATCTTGTAAGTTTATTTTTTACTATAAATTGGCATTTCTACTATCAAATATAAAAATAAACAAATAATGTTGAAATATTAGAAACAATACCTCTTGAATTCGAAACCATTAGAAACTATGCAGAAGAAAAAGCCGGACATCCTCTCCAAAAAAAGTTTAAAAGAAAGTTGCAGAGGGCTGAAGCGAAGAGTCCTCAAAGAAAGCTCTAAGCCCTCGACTAGATTTCAAATACCTGAAGAATTCCAGATTGTTATCATAGATCGTTCATATCTGTATGGTACAATGAGCTCAGTCAGGCGATTGAAAGGCCGCGGCGAGGTTTCTGACAGCTATAGCTGAAGGGTCAGAAAAAGAAGTAAGCTTTGATGGAGCTGGTTGGCAGAAAGAAGTCAAGGTTGTTAATTTTAGCAACGAGAAATCGCAAGATTTCTTAAAGGAAATGATCAGCAATTTTGCGAACTTTAGCAGGGAGCCAAACTCAAAAGAATTCTGAGATCCGAACTACCCCTCAAAAAGTTTACATCTGTCTGGATATCACCTCTTTTTCAGAAGATAAAACCGTGTGGAAAATCAGAACAAGGAAAAGCAAGAAGCTCAATACTCACTTTTCAACTATGAACAAAAACGGAACCGGTAAAGACTAATATCATACCGTGCCGTCATATCTATGAGATAGGATCTCTTAGAAAATTGCGAAAGGCAGAGAAAAATAAGATTCCACAATGTCAAAAAATAATGGACGCAGAAGTAGATTGCGAATGTTGCAAATTAACTTTTACCATTGTGTAAAACAATTGGTGATAAGATGCGACGCCAATGAATACCCCGTTCCATAAGGCAGTAAGAATATATATGAAAGAAATGAGTCAGCATTAAATTACATATATTATATTAATTTTCTAACATGGAACCGACGCAATACGCCAATTTTTGCAAATGGAGTAAGGAAAGAAGTAATAGACATGGTATTGATCACAAACGTAGGAGATTTTGGAATAGAAAATTGAAAAGTTTCTCCCAAAATTCATTTTTTGATCATATAAGAATATTATTTTCCATAAATCGCGAGGTCTCAGAAGTTATAGTTTTCCGGAATTCTCAAAAAACGGATTGTCAAAATTTTTTACGGTAGTTGAAGAGAAGTTGAAAGAACGATAAATGTCAGATCTCTAGCACTATTAACGAAGAACAGGTGAAAAATTATGTTAGAATAATAGGAGAGATGCTAGAAAACCCCTATCTTAAAACATGTCTAAAAAACATGTCAAAATCTGAGTACAAAGGGAAGAATATCTTTAAGATCAACCAAAAGTGAAAAACAATGAAGATCTGGTAAGTTTATAAATCAGCTTTAATGTATGTAAACATAATATTAGGAAGGTAAACTGGTAATTCATTAAAAGATACAAAGAACCACTTAATACAGCAAATGAGTAGTCTAACTGCCGAAATATATTCTAAAAAGACCCTATGGTCTTAATAAATATCAATATAAAGGATGACCCATGAACTTAAACTGGCGAGAAAATCCTGAACATTCACGGTTTACGCATTCCTTGGCTGTTAAATAAATAATCCGGAAAACGTTATTAGCAAGGGAGAATATCGAAATTGATCAAATGGGAAAAAATGCGTAATAAACACATTTAATTGTTAGAACTCTGGGGATCAAACGGCACTATGTCAATCATGCTTAAAAAATCTGTAAAAAAATAAAGGATATATTAGTGAAGATTTACTCGGAATGATTAGCATTAAACTACATAGCGAATATGTATAGAGAAGTAAATCTGATTTATAGTATAGTTCGGAGTTCAAGTTCAAAACTAAATTACCAATAAAAATTATTCGTAATATAGCAACATCTGTTGATTTTAATAATATAAATATCATACTCGTATTAACAGCGTTACTATTGAAAAGTAAAGCGGGAGTGATACTACGAGTTTCAGAGCTAAACATGGTGGAAGTAATATCAAGAGCTGCATAGTGTTCAAATGAAACGATTGCATTTGTGTAACTATAGATAACTTATGTGGTAAAATTACCTGAAAGATCATTCTCAGAGTGGACTCAGAAAACTAAGTTTGTTATCATGCTAAAAATTAGGGAAAAGCTACCTTTTATTGTCTCTATAGCAACTGTTTTATTCTGGTGCGCCGTCTGCAGTTCTTTACGATATGATCTGCATCGCAAATGTTTGTTGTGCGTCTAGCCTTACAGTTTTTCGATTCTTTCGTTCAAAAACTTCCTGATATTTTGCCACCTGATTTACTTTCATAACAACTAACTGCACACTAAACATTGTAAGAACTTTTTTTATGTTCTGCAAACTCTACAAATTCCATAACAATTAGTTTATAATCAAAAATACATAAATAATATCAAAATTGTTATGCTTTCATGGTAATGTTTGGTGTTCTGTTAGTGAAAAATCTTACCATCAGAGGTCCTATCAACGTTTTTACTTCCTAGTTAGATACGTATACCATTTCCATTCTAAGATGCTGGAATGGTAGAAGACAAAATTAAAACAAAATGTTTCAGCACCCTTCTTGGATGCAGTATAAAAATTATTATGTATAAATTAATTGACTGTTTGAAGTTCAGTAATATTGTTCTTCAATATATTGTTTCACGTGCAAACAGCCCGACATTGGTACACATGTATAAAATACTTAACTATGTATTATTTTGGGTGCTAACTTCAAAAACCTGAGACATTACTATAATTTATATCAGTGAGTGCGGTCGCGCTCCGAAGGCAAATATAGCAGATTCTGCATCTATAGATATTGAAAATTGATCGTGCTTTATATATATATTGAAACTAGGTATTGAAAAATTCGAATATTTACAGCATCATCAAATTGCATGGAAATACAACATGATTAGATTCAATGGACAGCTATGGGTTGGATCCATACAATAAAAAAGTTCCATGCTAAAATAGATTTTTCACTTTCAAGATATGGAGGTATGAAATGTTTTTGGACCACGATCCTTTTGAATCTAGTTTTCCAACTTTTACACAACTTTCTGTTTTCCCACTTCCGTCGAGAAGTTACTAGGGCCTAAGAAAATTATATATCTATAAATTTCTATTAAATTAAATATATACCCACGCATACATACACATTGTCAATTAAATTTTTATACAAAAACCCCGTATACATGACATACGTCCGCGCATGTATGGATATTCGCTCGCAAGTACGCATGCATTAAATATATACTGCAATATAAATTGTAATGGAAAAATATGCCTATGCTCGCATGCACACATTATATATATATATATATATATATATATATATATATATATATATATATATATCATCATCATCATCATCATCATCATCATCATCATCATCATCATCATCATCATCATCATCTCATTCCATATCATATCATCTCAGACCATCATATCCTACTAATTTATAAAGACAAAGCCTGTATTAGTTTGTATAAGTTAAACAAAAAAAATATGAAACTGATGCTCTGAAATTCGAAATATATATTCTACTTTATCTTCTGAGTGACATAGGCTGTATTATGTATTGAAAATAATTTTACTTTAATCACTAATTTTTGCGCGCATTCATTATAAGCGATCTACTATAAGTTGTTAACGATAAGAAACTAAATTATCAGTTAATAAACCGATAATTTAAATCGACATATTGAACCTTCAAATTAATGTTCTCATATACGTCGATGTGATTTTAATTGGTATTAGCCTTTTTGTTCTTTATGTTATTCTGACACTTCTACCATCTTGGATATTTTTGGATCTTTTTTTTTCCTGTGTATAGGAAAATGTGTTATAAATAACTTAAATTATTTTTTAGGGAATAATTGAATTTTCTTCGATTAGTTGTTGTGATAATAATGTAATTTATTAATGAGAAATAACTAGATAATACTTTTATATAAAATAATCGTTTATTTTTATTACAAATGATGTTGAAAACATTAAGTCCCTGGATTAAAGAACTCGCTTAAATCATGTAAAATTATTATTTAAATTACTTTTCGAATAAACTCGAAATTCATTTTTAACCAGTGCTAATTAATAATATTATTCTAGACAAAGTTCAAGCTATAGTTAGGGTGTTCATTCTTAAACCTAAAACAAATACATCCATTGATATAATTATTAATAATGAAGATGCTAATGCTTTTGCAACAGAATTTGTAAATTCTTTAAATCCTGCAAGATTATCATCATATAATCTCTGTGTTAAATTAGGAATTCTTATTATGTTGCTTAGAAAACTTAACCCTTCAAGGCTATGTAATGGCAAAATGTTGCAAGTAAAAAATATGCGGAAATATGTTATTGGCGCGATTATTTTAACTGATTGAGCTATACAAAAGGTTGCGCACATACCCCGAAACATAATGATCCAAACAGGTTTACCTTTTCAATTTAGAAAACTACAATTTTCAGTAATATTTTCTTTTGACATCATAATCAATAAAACAGAAGAGCAGCAATTTAAACATATTGGAATAGATTTAAGATCAGATTTTTTTACACGGATCATTATACATTCGACTTTCTAGAGTAGGTAAATCGAGGAATCAAGATATTTTGTTATGACCAAATCAAATAGTTACGAAAAAATAATATATATCCGGAAATATTATTGAAGTCGGTCACTTGTAAATCTCGGTCTAAGCCGAGACAGAGAATATTAGTATATATACGTATATATATATATCGCATATATACATATATCGCATATATATATATATATATATATATATATATATATATGCGATGATCTAACTATGTAACTAACACATAGCTTAGATTTGTAAAATTTCATTGTAAATTAAAGTAATCTAGTCATTGATTGGAAGTAAACAGTGCAGTGCGTCACCCCGGATAGAAAATGAAAATACACACACGTGAAAAATTCAGATTTATCTAGCCCGTGAACTAAGGCCGAATAAGAGCTGAGAGGAAATCACGTGTGTCGCTAAAGAGAGTCACGGACGATAGCTTATATTATGCCAGTATAAAGACTTATTGGAAAATAAATATTGTTTTGATAAGATAATTAACCGAGTGCAGTTAAGTATCTTTAAGAATGGCGGGTAATTAATTATTATTCTTATATTAGTTTATTGTAGGTATTGTTGTTATGAATTGTTATAATTATTTTTCGGTGGCTCCAGATGAAATTGGTCGAGCGATGGCTGGATTGTTTGCAAATAGAATGCATGTTATGCGACAAATTGATGCAACATAATCATTTAGGAATAAATAAATAAAGACGTTCAATGGCTAACAATATTTAATAAATTAATGAAAATACTTATAAATACATAATGGTGGCACGCACTGTCTATGAAAGAAGGTAGACGTGCGAACGCTTCGAGCGCTTGATGAAAACTGAAAATATGTATTCTTGTCGGAAGAACGGAAACGAAGCAGGTATGGTCCTTCGATTTTAGTCTAAACTATTATAAAAACAAGGGTAAAGGAAACAAACTCGCCCTCATTGGAAAATCCCAAGAGCTTCGAATGGACCGGACACGGCACACATCTGTAGTACCTCGTCCCGGTTTATGAGTTTATTACGGTACCCTTTAATATTATACCAGTACAGTCTTAACCAGTCATAAATTAAGTAATCACATAGATCGTGGTCATACCTCTCTCCATCCGCTTACAATCGTTTGCTTATACGAGAAAATCTAAATTAAAGAAAGGTAACTGCTTAAAATATATAAGTACAAATATAACTATAACTACAACATTTAAATTGGACATATGAATTTTTATAATACATACACATATTTCTCCAATAAAATTCTTCATTAATAAAAAAAAATTAAATTAAAATAAGGAAACGTTCTCTACGGAACAATGGCGATTCAAAGTACTCGATCGAATAATTTTTTCTTTATAAAAAGGCGAGTATTCGCAACTAAAGAAGCTTCCTAGAGTTGTTCTATCTAAAAATTGGTGCCATCATCAGGAACTCCTAATAGTCGATTCGCTTGATTCTAGTTGCACAGCGCTCCATCAACGGCCAGCAGGTTCTACTATCTCGACCAAAACGTAGTGAGACTTGATCCTAGTTATGTGAGACTCCGCTAATACTCAGCGGTCTCACTCTTGACCACGGGTGAAGTCATGATCTTTGTTCTATGGTTTTTGACGTGTTTAGTGGTTGTTAACAGAACTTGGTGGCTTGTTGACCGTCCAAGGATCGAGCTAAGCTGAACTAGAGCGACGAAGTAGCAACTTACATACTCTCGTATAGACCCGCAGGTTTTGTATATTTCGTTCATTTATTCTTCAGCTCAATCCCCGAATGTAATAAGCGAGTATACTGTAATAAGTTCACAGAATAAATCGTTTAATTATAAATTAATAAAATCGCGCGTTTTAGTCTAAATATATTTAATATTTGTTTTATTTATATATATTAATTTAAAAATATATATTGTTTTACTTTGTAATCACAATCTGAGTACAGTTATTTTTATCGATTTTAATGTAAAAATGTAAATCCCTTTTAACTGATTCTTAAACTATCGCGATACCTATCCCGAGGCAAGTAGGGTAACGTTACACACACACACACACACACACACACACACACACACACACACACACACACACACACACACACACACACACACACACACACACACACACACACACACACACACACACACACACACACACACACACGCACGCACGCACACACACACACACACACCCAGTGTGGACATTGGATGAGGATGCCGAGCACATATTAGTGAGCTGCCCTCGTTTTAGAACACAACGTGAGCACTTGATAATCATCATCAATAAGCCAATAAGACCAGAGAGCACCCTATCAATAATGCTGGGATCTTCTGAAAACTGGAAGGCAGTAGCCAGTTTCGCAAAAGAGGTGATGACCAAACTTAGAAATGCCGATAGAATTAGGCGAATGGCCCAGGATGAACTAGGCTAGCTGATTCTATTTTAAGTTGCAGAGGACGAACACCGAACCCCTGATCACTTGTGTGGATGGGGGACGTTGGATAGTGTCATAAGAAGAGAAGCCGTATAGGCTAACTAACAGCCCCGCCGAAGTAATATTCCCGAATAGTTCCGGAATGGGATGGAATGCTGGTTTCGAGAGGCCACTAGGCCACTACTGCCTACGCCTAATAAAAAAAAAAAAAAAAAAAATACACAGAGAGAGAGAGAGAGAGAGAGAGAGAGGCATACACAAACACACACATTATATTCTGCTTAAACGTCTCAAAAGAACATCATTTCTGCACCAAATTGTCACCGGTACGAAAAAAGTATTTATTTTGAGAATCCCAAATGAAAAAAAAAATGGCTTTCACCTGGTGAAGCTGGCCTATCAACTGCAAGGCCAAATCACTTTCACCGTAAGGCGATGCTCAGTGTTTGGTGGGACGAGTTTGGCGTGGTGTACTATCGAATTCTTCAAACTGGTGAAACGATGAATAATGGTCGGTACCAATAACAAATTATCCCTTTGAACCGTACGTTGATTAAAAAATGGTCGAAATAGGTTCGAAGAATTAACAAAGTTATTTTGCAATATAATAATTGAATTGTACTTTTGTCGACTGCCCATATACAAATTAATAAATATTTTTTTATTGGTCTTACAGTCCAATCAATTCAATCCAAAAATAAAATAAAAATAAAAATAAAAATAAAAAATAAAAATAAAAAAATAAAAAAATAAAAAAATAAAATAAAAATAAAATAAAAATTAAAAATAAAAATTAAATTAAAAATTAAATTAAAATTATAATGACAGTCAGACTGTCCTTGTTTACATTTACCCCCGTAGACTAATCTGAAAATAAAATATTAGCTGAAAAAATTCTTTGTTAGTAAAGTCCAGTCTGACTGTCCCCAATACACTTACCTAATTGAAGACTTGTCCATAATTTATTTTGCAATATGACAACGCGCCTTTTACCAACCGCTAAACCGGTGAAGGATACATTGAAAGCACATAATTGGGAAGTGCTGTTGCACACACGATATTTTCTAGTCCTAGCCCGAACAGATTATTAACTCTTCGCATCCATGAGCCACTCTCTTGCAGAGCAACGCTTCACCAATTTTAAAAAATTCGTAAAGTGACTCGGCGAATGGTTTGCCTCGAAGGGAAAAATATTTGTTTAGGATCGTATCCAGAATTTGCCTAAAAGATAGGCGAAATGTGTAAAGTTCAATGATCAATACTTTGAATAGAAAAATTTGGGAATTGAAGATTATATGAGTGGCAAAATTTTATTTTTGAATGTTATAATTGATCACGATTTTTCGATCAAATAGAAAGAAAAATATTATATTACAGGAGACAACAGTGAATGATCCTTTCCAATAGATTATTATTGTAATTTATTCACCGAGAACAATGATCAGTTTTTCTACCTAGGAAAATAACGTTCTATTAATTCAATGTATTTCTTGTTATCGAAAAATTATAATTAAGCATTATGATTTTAAAATTATTTTATAAAATCGCTTTTGTTTGAGGGATTTATATACTAATATCGTAATGAAAACCGGAAAAGCTTCAAATGATATGATATACATATATATGATTGTTCATATTAATAAATACGCACGTATAATCGCACTGCTATTTCGTCTTTGATAAAATTGCCACGGAAAAATCAGACACAAGAGAAGCACAAGAAGTGCACGCTTGTATAATTTGGCACAAACCTGACACTTTTAAGGCAAAATTCGAAATCAGCGAGGCATTTACTATATACATATATGTTTCTAGAGAATTTCGCGGACTACACTTACATATAATAGAGACTAGTGTGCGCGAGCAACCCATTGCGTTGCCGCATGGTCTCCCTCTCTTGCCCGTATGCGCGGCCGCAGCTAGTGGTGGCGGCGATGCCACGGGCGCGCGTGCGTCGCGACGCCGTCCCTCCGACGGCCGACGAGCGATGCGCGCCGCCACGGCGCGCGAGCTAGTGCGGCGCGCCTATTGCCGAGCCAGCACGTGGCGCGCATCGGGCCTGGTTCGCGCGCGCGCGAGCGCGGGGGTTGCTCGCGCTAGCCGGCGAGACACCCCGATCAAAAGCACAGCGACGATCCTGCGACGCGCACCGTCTGTCCCTATTCCACCTATATACACATACACACACGCATATATATATATATATATATATATATATATATATATATATATATAAACATAATATATTGTATCGCGTTCGAAAGGTATTAAAAAAAAACTGTGCATATTTTTCACTGTGTTGCTCGTCACCGTGGTGAAGGAACGATAAGGCACGGCGAGCTCGACCATCAGTCGGACATCGGGTGTTAGCAACTTCGCGTCTTATAAACCATTGCAGAGGGAATTTCGATTTTGGAAGGGCAGTTGGCGGAGTAAATCGGCCAAGGCGAAGAGATTCTTGAGTACACGTACACATATAGTGGACACGGAAAAAGCATGGCACCACTATTGGGTGAGTCCCTGTTTTTTTGTTTCTTTGCGATTTCAAGGTGCCGTACTTGAAAGATTATCTGAAGTTGACATATGACAAGGTTCTGCAAAATAACACAAAAATGAGGGAGAATGAGTTGGAAACGTCGGAGTTTCTTTATATGAGCGAGTCGAAAATCCAGTAGTAACACCCCGAGGTGTAATATTGCTGGAGATTCTAAAGGATGTTATGTATTTCAATATTGGTAAATGGCCATCCTTCTTACTGAATTTATAATCAATTTATAATAAATAGTAAATTCAAAACTAATCATTGTTAGACTTTTTACTGTAAGTTTATTTGAGAGAAATAATCTAACAAGAGCAATCGATAACAATAATTTAAGGCTATAATATTACATTGACTCTGACTGTAACTTTCTCGCTCGAGAAATTCGTGTACGCTCGTTCTCTCAAAATCATCAATCACTGATTTTTTATTTTTTACGTTTAACCTGACTTCATCGCTTCTTCTTGCATATTATTTGTTATTTTTGATCATTTTCGGTCATGCATTAACATTCTGAACGGACCTGTAATTATCGGCCTGCTCAAGTTTCGCATCAATCGTCCCTCCCTCCTCGTAAAAATGTACTTTATTCGTGCACTGAAATTCATACAACGACAATTATTATTCAGCTGACTATAACGTATTTTCCCCACTAAGCACGTACTATTTTCATGTTGTGACTAGTAACTCAAAATTTTTAATACATAATATATCTAAAAAATTGTGACTTTGTTAATAATGAGATGTGAAAACATTTAATCATTGATAGGCGATGATATATTATCTCACTGATTTTAAGCGAAAATTTGGGTATAAATATATTTTCTCTATTCATATATACCGTGTGAAATTGGTCTAAATTGATTTATTAAACGCGTACATGATTAGTTACATGAAAAATTTCATTGCAAATTACAATCCCATCTTTTATCAATTGACACTCAAACATTAACACATGTCAGCGCTTGTGAATTCTAGAAATTTTCTTTTATTTTTCGACAAGATTAAATATTTTAACCAAAATAATGCATCCATATTAAAAACAAGAAATGCATTAGAGTTAAAAACCGGATCATATCGAAAGAACTTAGCGGAATATAAAGACCAGAAACGGATGTAGTGGCAGGAGTCCAAGAATCAGCTGTGTTATTAACTAGAACGCTTATTATATAGGCAGCCTTGCGTCGAAGAATCTGCACGATTGAATGGATCTGTACAATTTTTTTAAGGTTTAGCCAATTCTTTCAATTTACTCATAGTTTCATAAGTAATTGATGCAATTAATAATATCATTATTAATTTGATAAATTGATTATGATCTACTCCTAATATATTTCTGCTATTCTAATATTTTATATAATTATATGTTTGAATCTCAAATACAAAACCTGCTTTATATACCAATTTAGCGCATATCAAAGTCTTTAAAAAAAAAGTTGTCTTAAATCAAACTTTGACTAATAAATGATTTCTGGCATTATTTTACATCAAAGCATAATAATTAAAGCACTATGTAGATTAAATAGATTCTTTAATTAAAAAAGAGCATAAAAATAATATTATTAATAAAAATTGTTGATTCTAAACAAGCACAATAAAGAGTAATTATACTTAAAAATAAAATAATAAATATATTTTTTAAAACATATTATTAGAGACATTTTAAGGATAACTGAAAATTAAAATTTTATGAAATATCCTGAATTCGGAAGATCAGATTAACAATAAGTGTAAATGCCATAAGCCATAGGAATAAGTATATAAACTCTTGTAACTCCAATCCGTTTTTCAAACTTTTCTGCTCTCTAAATTTAAAGCAGCGAGAAATCTCTATAAAAAGAGTGAACTGCTAGAAAACAGTTAAGTAAAATCGAATTCCGTTCATTTAGATTTAGGAACTACTGTGGATAAAATGATCGAAACATCTTTTAGTCAAAAAGAAAACCTTGGCTAAAAATAAAAATAGATTGCAAAAAAAACTGAAATGCTTTTGTATTATTAGAAATTCTGTTAATTATAGAAACATTGAAATTTTATACTAACATTGTATAAAGTTCCGATGGAAACCTATCCTCAAGTAATATGTCTGTTATTATCAATTTAATTTTTGGTTTTGCCAAGAATCATAAATCAATATATTATTTAACAAGCACCATGTAAACGAATACAAAACTAAATTTGATAATATTTTTTATATGTATCACATCCTTTTGCTTATGTTGCATAGTTTAAATTGGAATTAGCTGTTATGATATCCAAAAACAATGTAGGAAAGCTCTACAATTAGATTAGTTCACTTTATATATATATATATATGGAGCTTTGGATATAAATCATGAAAGATTTATTTTCATTGAAAAACAGAAACTTTAATAACGTAAATAATTTAAAAGTTACACTAAATGATCGATAGAATTGGGAGAACCGTTCTAGGATAAAAGTCATATATTGAAAATTGCGTTAATTCGAGTATATTGCTGTAAATAAATGAAATAAGAAATCAGAGATCAAGTGACAAACAGAAAGGTATCCCAATATTGTGACCAGACAAACAACAAACATACATAATCATAACTGAAAGTCTCGTATATACTGTGCAAGTTTCGTCTTGTATAACTGCAGTTTGCCGGATCACCTCTTAAGGAAGAGATGACTAGTTTTAACTGTCCAGTAGCGCTACACTATTATTGTTTTCAACAAGGTCCTCGTCTAGCTATTATGTACTAAGTGATCTTTTAGAAAGTGATCAGTTACTCCCGTCCCTAGTTGATCATTCGTCGCGCAAATCTCGGCACAATCCGGTAGTGCTCCATAGAGAGTTATATAGATTTGAATTTTGTTATGCAGAGAAATGCGGCGCCATACGGTCACGATTCGTCGAGTGATTCTCTAAACCCTTAGAAGATCACTAATGCTAGTCGCGGCATTCTCGCTTATTCCGATATTGCACGACATCCAAATATCGGAATTTTCCGCACGTACAATTATATAGGAGACCGACAAATTAGCTGAGCGCAAACCAAAAGTCAGACAGGAGGGGCGGGGGAGTCGAGCCAACGACTCCACTGAGCGTCTCCCTTCGTATATGTATACGTATAAATATCGCCAGCCCAAGAATAAAGCGAATCGATGTATAATAATCCGCGAGTTATCGCCTTGGCCGTTGGCAGGGTCGTGTTAGCCCCGGATTATATACGTATGTATATATATATATGTAAGATCTAACAAGAGTGCACGCACCCTGGTAAGAGGGAGGGGGTGTACATCATATCCACGCGGTGCGTCTTCTTTTATAGCTCGTGCACACGGGTTTTCTAAGTACACGACTTTATACTATATCGTGGAGGTAGGGGTTGAAGAATAGCGGTTCATATCTCTCTCTCTCTCTCTCTCTCTCTCTCTCTCTCTCTCTCTCTCTCTCTCTCTCTCTCTCTCTCTCTATTTCTCTCTCGTTTACCGGCTTATGCGATATATAGATAGAAGGAAAACGGTCATGCCAGCACCGAATCGATGAAAATCTTTAAGAATTAATATAGCCATGGGGTCTATAACCTTTGCTGCGTGTATGGTATATATATATATATATGACTGGTATGTGAATAGCCTGCGAAGGCGCATTCAACGTACATTTGCGTATATATGCAAATACATATACACGTATGTATGTATTTGTGTATATATATAATACGCAGTGTGAATTTAGCGTATAACAATTTAATATATATACTACAGTATAAACTATGAAGAATCTGACAGATACATGCATAATAGCGGGTTATATAATAATTACACTTGGAATGATATATTTGATAACAACACTGAGACGAAATTAATATTAAGATGTACTATTACTTCGCATGTTTTGAATATACACGCAATACCCGTCCATGCCTAGCCGTCGCTTTACCGACCGCCCGTTTTTCAAAGATTTTTTAATGTACTAGATCATTACATCATTGCAACTTTTGGAAGACTTAACGTTTATAGTGGGTTCCGAATCATTTAATTAAGATGCACTGAATATTTCTTTGGAATTTAGGGATAGACTGTATAAAATAAAGTTCAATTATTGTTTACAAAAAACTATTGTATATAAAATTCACTAAAAAATTTTTTATCTTAAAAATAGTATATATAAGATTTAACGAATATTAATTCTCTCAATGTATATAGACGTAAGATATGGAAAATACGAGCTTGTGAATCATGTAAGTAATACCTGTTAATATCAAAATTAAATTTTACTGAAGTCTAATTTTACTAAGCTCGAAAACTTGATTATCTATGTAAAAATGGAAATTTTCTGAACTTTTGCACATATGTGTCGTGAATATTTAACTCGAAGAGATTATAGGACTTTAATAGGTACAGATCAAAACCAATAGAGAAAATAAATAAATACTATATAAAAATATTTCATTAAATTTCTTACATATGCTTATTCATCAGTTTCATTTTGTGCAAACGCGTACCCTTGTCGTATCATATTTATAATCGTTAATGCTATATATAAGCATATAACAAAGATCGAATAATTTAACAATAATTCATACATGTGCAAAAAAAATTAAAAGAGTATATTAAGTAAATTAGTATTAAAAAAATAACACTTGGATTACAGTTTAACGAAATTTTTATATTTGTTACGAGAGCCGCGTTTCGGTGATTATACATATCGTCAAAACATTAAACGCTTGAAATGCTAATTATAGTTCTTTAACGAATTCATGTAATAAAATTTAATTTAAACTTTCAAACATTCGCTATGCGAATATAATAGAATACTTCGATATACAGAAAGGGTTAATTGGAAACTTATAATTTTGAATTGAAAAATCTGGGTGACAGGATTAAACGATGAATACACTATTTCGTATCTTTGACAAAAATAGAAGGGGGGTGGACTATTTCTCGAACAGCAAGGCGGTAATTTGTTTTATGGAGAACGTAAGCCAAGAATTTTGAGTTTTTCAGTTTCAGTATATGGTGAATTTCACTTGGAGGGCTAATAAATATGCCGTATTGACGAGAATTTAAAGAATTCGAAAAAGTGTTCTATTTTGTAATGTTACTTTGTTATATTCAAAGAAGCGTTATTGTAAATAAATAAATAAATCGGTAATTCTAATAGTATATTAAGAATAATTATAAGAATTTATAAGAATATTGACATTTCATTAAAATATATTTAACCATGAAAATGCATAATAAGTACTCGAAAAATAATTACATAAATTAACTAACTTGTTTATAAGTATACGAACATATAATATCTTTTTAGCTATATGCGGTTTCTAAAATAATTTTAGCGTATATAATTACGTCCATTGAAACTGCGTGTAAACAGAATAATTTGCATTACAGAGGTTTTCACTTAAACTTTTAGATCTTTGAATAATCCAATTTATTTTCTGGATCATATAACAGTGAGAAGAGAAATGCGGGTGAATCGCATATTAAATTTGATTCGCCCAGAATTTCAAAGCACGAAGAGCTTTTACAAATAAATGAAACCGTCTTTAAGCGCAGCAAAGCGGCCTATATATCCTCCCTTCGCGTACCTCGACCATTTCCGGGTTTATAGATATGATACACACACACACACACACACACACACACACACACACAAAATATAAGATATGTATGTACCATTATACCCGTGTTAAAGAACATTTCTTGATTCGTGCACGTTTAACGCTTCTTTTCGCGTTTCAGCTCTCGACTGTCTCTCGGCTGAGTCTATAGTTAAAGCGCGAAAATCGAAACAATATAGCGTTTCAAATTGCAAGTTCGAAAGCTATTGAATGCCAGATTGAATGCGTATACGTGTTTCTATATAAACCGCATCGACGCGCGTTGACTGGGCGAGCAGCGTTTATTTTTCTCCTGATATATAGGCTTACGCTATTTTTCTTTTTCTGTTTTTTTTTCTCGAGAAATCTTTTTGCCTGGTAACGTTTCGATGGATAGTTATTACTTTCTTAGAATAATGCCAATTTTTAACTGCTATTTCTCTATAATCTTGTTAAAGAGTAATTATTTTTCCGATATATGAATATGTGTAGACGGGCGACATAATTATAGTTAAATAATTAATTAAATCTGCATTTCATTGCTTAGAAATTTCGACTGAATTTTTTTAATACCGTATCATCATTGGTTTTTATATATAAAACAACTTAGTATTTAGTACTGTCTTAGTATTTAAAAAGCTTCATATCATTTTTAAACCAGCTCATTCTCCAAATTCATTCTACCTCTGTAGCCATTATGTGGATAGTTATTCCAAAATCAGAGCAGACCCACTTCGAGAAATTAATTACGTAGAACGAGCCGTCTCATATACATATACATAGTTGGCCAACGAAGATGCCAAATTATGTTGCTTATACTTTCGAAAAGCAAGCATTGATGGGGTGGAGAAATATATTAACATTGGAAATCATTGCAAATATAAGATTGCGGAATCTCCTAAATGAAACTGACTAATTGCAAATTGATTTATGAAAATTGTAAAATGAAAATGAAATTAATATGATTAAGCATCCGTAGAGAATTGTAATGCTTCCTGTTAATGAAATTGAATATACTGTAGAATTGGAAGATTATTTAAAATATTTATTTTTTACTTTTCACGCGCCGGCTTCTAAAAAAGGATAACATTCAGTAAAAAAGTCATAATAAACTTTTTTTAGCGCATAATATATTTTCTATTATTTTTTAGTTTCGTGAGTAATGTACATATTAATCTATATTAAAATACAGTAAAAAAACAACGAAGAATCAAAGGACATCTGTGAAATACACAGTACTATTAATATAGACACAAAACGCATAAGTCATCATGACCATTGAACTTTTTTCAACATTTGTAAAAGTAACTATTTAGCTATTCGGTTTTCATAATCGCTTACTGTATATTAATCGTTTATATTATTTTAGTTTGTTTATTTACTTATTGTTTTGATGTATTTTTAACTCTTCAATTTCTATAGCAGTTTTATCCTCTTTTTTTAATATAATTTTAAATTAAACTTTCCATTTATCTAAATATTTTTATCTTTAAATCGAAATAAAAAATATATACTATAATAAATATAATATGATTAATTAATTCGAGCAGTAATTACATCGGTTTCTTTACGTCTATGTAAACACCAAGTTTTATACTAGTTTTTATTAGGCGAGGCTACTCCGAGGTTTGATTGCAATTTTCTATCATTTTCAACTTTTTTCAAGCATTTTATACCAATAATACTAATGAATTTTTTAATATTTGAACTAGTACCTATTTTTTATGTGTTCGTATAAAAAGAATTTTCTATAGTCAGTCAAATTATTAATAAATAAATATTATAGCTCGTATACTCGCTCATGTACGTCAAATTTGCTTTGTGCTCTATGTATCACCAAAGTTTTTGTAAAATTCTTGTGCCTCGCCGTTTTGAAAGTGTTGAATATGAAAATTATTGAATAACATTCCAATCGCCTCTTCCACCTACCCCGAATGTATATACGAGTTTCACAGTGGACCCCGAGTGGACCAAGCATTGGGCGACACTGACTTATTCAGAATTGACCTTTTTAATGCATATTTCGTTCGGAATTGGAAGAGGAAAAGGATGATTCACTGTAGCATGTTTCTTGCAATTTTCATGAAAAATTGGTCATTATAGAATTGGTACACGTAATGGAAAGGGGAAAAAATTCTAAAAACATTTTATGAATTTAATTATAATTAAAAATGAAAAAGTTATTACATCCCTTAAACAACAAAACTATTCGTATATATATCACGAGATTTCCTTCACAATAGTGAGCCAGCTTCAGGGTGACAAGATATAACGCTTACTCTCAAAAAAAAATGTCGTGGCTAAAGATAAGAACGGCCCCATGGATTTTACTGGTTATTGCTCTTGCCTCTGTTTACTTCCAGTGCTTATGGTACGCGTGAAATGCGCGAAACTGCGACCATGGGGTGTCGATGCAAGGGAACGAAGGGAGCGCGAAGAAGAAGCGATCGAAGCGCGTCGCTGGCGCCTTTGCCGAGGAGTTATGTATATACTTCTATCAGCTTTTATAAGGTGTACGAAGCATCGTGCGGAATGCGTGCGGTTTTGCACTTGTAGGTCACTAGTTATAGGGGTTAAGCACATCGCACCGATCATATAAAAGTTGAGCTTTCGCACATTAAAGCTTCGGCTGAGCAGTCTGATCATATATATATATATATATATATATATATATATATATATATATATATATATATATGCCGCCCGTTTTGGAGTTACGGATGAATGGGCATTTTTTGTCGCGGGACTTTTTGGAGCAACCGCGTGAACATTACGTTGGTATAATACGAGGATATATACCATAGAGTTACACTATAACCGTATCGTAAGATAAGATTCGTTCATTTGGGAGGTACGATCGTTTTTTCCGTATCGTTGATTTTTATATGTAAAATTAAGTATAAAAAATCCGTATATTATAGTATTCTTAACTATATTTAGTAGTTTTCAAGCACGTCGAGAAATTCATCGACTGATAGTAGTACAGATACAAAATCTAGATATTAATTTTAAACATTTGGAATTACATTAAGGATAAAACTTTTATTTAATAAATAGTGCGATTCTTTCTTGTCTGTATGAAATTGTATATTTAGTGCTTGAAATTGAATGAAGAAAACTGACATTTGCAGCATTGCCTCTTGTGACAGTTTTAATTAATCCACGTTGCTGTAAATGAAATGACATTTAACTACATGTTCAAGTTAAATAAAGATTTCCTTTTAACACGAAAAGATATATTATATTGTGTGTGTGGAATTAAATATTTCAAAAAAGAAAGCATGCATATATATATATATATATATATATATATATATATATATATATACACTGTACTCACAAAAAGTATGGCACGCTACTATAAGTTAATCAAATTTAATAATTTTTTTGTATTTTTTGTAGCTTTGTTAAAAAACGATCATAAAAGTAATTTTTTAATTAAAGCGCAAAATCTCAACTTTTTGATTTTGACTTTTTGAGATTGTTTATATACATACAAGTATCGAGCTGCTGAAGAACATCTTTTGAATTAAAACATTTACAAACTTTGGTGCTCCATCTAGAGTTGAAATTCTTTCTGGCAATTAAACAAATAATAAAGTGTTAAAGATCGACTAATTGCCTTCAAAAAAAAAAGAAAAAAATCAGCTCTCTAAGATTTTTTTGTGCTTTTACAGAGCATTAGATACTATATATTATAATTATGCTATTCATAATCTCCTACCTGTTGAACTGGAAGGTATGTGATACTTTAATTCTATATGCTTATAACAAATAGAATTACAGTAAGATTGATCGATTACCTGTCATTTAAAAAGTTTGAAGGGTATTTTATAAACAATAATGGATATTTATAAATAACAGTCGGACCAATTCTTGGTACATGGATTGGATCTACAATTTACGAAGAAAACAGTATAACAGATATGAATTATTCCTTAATAATAAAACGGTATCGTCACAGCTGACGCTCATACTCTATAGTACAAGTAAAAATCGACATCTCAGTGACTTTTTGGATAAATATGACTTTTTTATATTAGTCGATTCGTAAGAGAAAACTACATGTGTAAAATTTACGTAATTGAAAATTAAAACAATAAATAAAGTTTTTACTACCGGCTGTTATTACCTGTAAAGAAAAGCCGTAAGTCACAGGAAGTTTGTATTTCTTGTATTCTTGCCTATTATAATAACGTCATCACAATACGTAAAAACGATCGCATCCAATTTGTGGTCTTTTAAATGAATTTGTAAAAGCTTGAAAACTTAAACTCAATGATAAAATATCAAAAAGTATATTATAAATAAAAAAGTAGTATACATGTCGACCTACATTATCGATATTTATACAATTATTTATTTATAAGAGTAATGCCAAAAAAAATAATTGAAAAGTCCTTTTTAAGATCATTTTTTCGAAAAAGCATTGATTCCTTTATTTTCGATGTTTTAAGCGAATTTGAGTATCGTTTTCAATTTTACTACAGTATAGATATAATAGAGGGTTTTAAGAATATAAAAATAAATTTAAATAAATAAAGAAAAATAAGTGAATAATTTAAACAACATTTTTCAATTTTAGAATATAGTATACAGTTAAATCTATCAATGATTTTAATCTTTCTAGGCCTGTATCGAGGGATTATTTACTTGAAGAATTCACTTAAACAGTAATACGGGTTAAAATTATTTCGAGATTTGTATGAGACCAGTCTGGTTGCATATTGAGCTGAGATTTCTCAAGTATATTTTAAGAATGAACCTAGTGTTAGGGAAGTCAAAAAATTTCCCGCACATCCTTTAAATAAGTTGGTAATTTTTTAATATTGATTTAGCCTCTGCATGAAAATTCAGCAAATTTTTGAAGCCCATTTTCAAATTTCAATCGTAACTTCAGTCTCTTGTAAATGAAATAGAGCGTCAAATTTCTGGCATCCTCATATACGAATCTGCCTTAAATTGAAATTGATGCGATAACTTGAAAACGGGCTTCCATAAAATTGGTTGAAAATTTCGCACCGAATTTTCAACTTCAAAGGCGATAAATCTCTTTTTTTACATTTTTATTGTATATAGAGGAGAAAAATTGCACTGAGTTCCAATGATGTAAAAATTAGTTTTTTTTATTATTTTATGTTTCTAGCGATTCCAATTTTGAAATGATTATAAAATATTTCCTTAAAAAAGCATTCGTTGATTTGATAGAGATAATAATCCTTCGCCCATGTTGTCAAATGGATATATATATATATATATATATATATATATATATATATATATATATATATAATATTCCTGCTTAAGCAGTAAAGCACGCGTATACTATTCGGATTCTGTTACCATCTCGAAAACTAAAATAATCAGAAATATTGAGAACCAGAAGATTGCTTTACTCGAAATTTTACTGAAGTATTAGACGTACTTTGCAATTTGCGCGCGGTTATCGCATCAGTCAAAATGCACCGGCGACTCTCGAACCCAAATGAATAGAAAGACGAACATCATATAACAGAACAAGTTGGATTGTCGAAGTATACGCAGAAAGACGTAACGCGCACGTACACACACACGCGCGCGCGCGCACACATTTGTGTATGCGCTTATAGCGCGCCTTCTTCACTTGGCCAGACACTCGGGCGACGCGCCGCGTCGTCGAATTTCGGAGAGACGCGCGGGGCTCGAGGTTCTCGTGCCAGGGCGCGCCACACTTAAAATTTCCAACAGAACGCGTATGCATCAGGACTCGGAGGAGGCCCATGCAGGGACTTCTTCTACCCCGCGCCGAGCTATTCACGACGAGGCGCGTTCGTAAATTTCCGCTCGCCCTCCACAGCCCCGCCATCCCCCATCGAGTATACCCTTTCGCCCGGATAAAAGGCTGTTAACCTACTTCGGTTCACGCGTTGGGGCTGCTGCATAGGGACGCCGATGCGCGTAGCCCACCGCCAAGAATATAAGAGTCGGCGATTCAGGCGCATTAACCCCCCGGCGCACTCAAGGCTCTCGCCCCTTCGCTTTCGCGCCACTCGAAAAGTCCAATGTCTTATTATTGTGCTCGTCTCTTGCGCATCAGAAGTGACAGCTGCTGGCAGGCATATGTATACAGAGGTAGACCAAATATCCAAACGTCCGCTTGTCCCGCAGAACGAAAAGACAGTGCTATATATCAAGAATTTGATCTCTTTCCCGTATACCGTAATTCGCTCCGTGCAAGTTTAGTAACGGCATTTGGTGATTTGAAAAATACAAAAATCTGAGAAAATTTACATTGACTCGCATAGGAACTTTCCTCAGAACAAAAACACGTAAATAAATTCCTTTAAGCATATAATTTACCTTCTGTTTTTGCGGTGAGAATAAATTACTTATCAGATGCTTGACAAATTGTTGGATTTTGTATATAGTAATCGAAGACGGTTTCAGACAATTACACTTTTGCACCACAATGAGCGCGTTCTCTGATTTTTGTATCCCCTCCAACCAAGCGCACGAAGCGATTAGGGAATAGGAAAAACAGGAAAGCAGCAAGAATATATTCACACCATGCGCGATATCTAGGTCGTCTTCGCACGGTTAAACTAATATCAATAGGAGAAAATGTATGTGCGTATAATATGCGTTTGTGTATAAAGATCGTTCAAAAACTGAATTTAATATTATTTTGTACAAAATGGATGTTATTGTTAGTATAACTGTGGATGCGAAAATCTAATTAATATATGATATCAAAATTTAGCCTGTAATAATGTCAAAAGGAAAACAATGATAAAACAAATCAAATATATACATATATATATATATATATATATATATATATATATATATATATATATATATATCTGTGTGTGTCTAACACACGCGCGCGCGCGTGCACGATAGGACTTGTTTATATATCGTCGTCTATTTTCGATATAATCGATGATACAGTTATTAGTATATATTAGACGAGAATGGATGATGTTATGCTAATGATTTTCTACTCTTTTTACTGCAGAAAGTGATTATCTTCCGTGCACCAATTTATGCAATCTACCAATGATTGCACTATAGGGTACATATTGTTAGTAAATTATGTAACACCTCATTTATTGTTGGCATTGTTCTTTATACAACTGATTATACCACAAGTGTCACAACTCATTATATCATTCAGAATGAATACTAGTATTGATTCTGTGTAATATTATACTCCTGCAATGCGTTTTTTGGACTCTGCGGGCTCTTCGATAGTTTCGCTTATTCCCTCCAATTATATGCACATGAGTAATATGAATGCGATACAGAATGCGGGCTCGCTTCTCTTTTCCTTTACCAACCCCATACTCTATGCGGGTGAGAGAAATAATCCGGATTTCTGACACAGCTCTTTCCTTTAGATGTATAATGATCGGTTGATCCATCTATGTCAATGAGTATAACTATATGAATACGTGTATAAATTATTCTTCTTCTTTGATTTTTTATACAGTGAGACGGCGGCACTCGTTTCTCGAAATGCGTTTCGTTATTAGCTGAAAAATGGCCGTGAGGCGCCCACGCCGACCCCAGCGCTTTTAGCGCGATTGAACGATCCTTAATTCTTCTCGGCTAATGGTGCGCCCATCGCTTTTAGTTTTAAACACTCGTTTGAGAACTGATACGAATCTCCAAGTGATCGATTGTGCTGAAATGAAATAGTCGAATAGCGTCATAATTGGAGAAACTATTCGTTCTAGATCAAAAAACTATAGATATAATCATGATCGTACAAGAGGGTTTAAATTTCGCGTTAAGCTCAGACTATTTCAGCTCGTATTTTCCTTCTCAATTTAAGTAAAACAATTTTGAAATTGATCCGAACGAGTTTATTTCTTAACAACAATAAATTGATCACAGTATATAATACTTCTTCGATTGAAAGCTATTCGATGACTAACTATTCAATATACGATCGATTTGTACTTTGTATCATATAGAGTGTTTCGAATGAATTTGGTAGGTGTATATCCCCGTGTATATCTGCAGTGAAACAAAAATTTGTATTACCGCCTGCATTGATGCTATTTGTTCGAACGCGCAGTGCGCCAAACTCCTTTTATTCGAAGCACTGTGAAATTCGCGGCCCGTGCAATAAACTTCTTGACCCATTGTCACGTACGATCGCGCACGGGAATTTATTTGATAATCCGCTGCGTATATACAATGCACACAAAGTCTATGGAAATTGCAAACTATTTGGAACAGTTTCTCAGAATTTGCATATCTTCAACGACTAATTTATACTTTTTATAATTTTTATAATACTAATTTATAATTTTTGAATAGAAATAAAAGAAATGAGAATTTTCTATTTACTTCATCTATGTTATTCGAATAACAACCAGATTCGAAAAAATATGTTATAGTTGAGTATCTAAGAAGCGAAGTAAAACAGCAGCTTTGTGACCTCTATTATTAAATTTTTATATTCCGATTTTTGATAAAATATAATAATGGAATTTATAGGAAGATACCTTCTGTTTAGTTAAAAAATTGACTTCTATCAATTTTCTACGTTTGCTCCAATACGACAGTCTGAAAAAGATGTTTAATCAATTTCCTTTAAGACTTTCAAAAATTATCAAAAGTTAAACAATCTAAAATTTCTATTAATTATACCTCGAATTATCTGATATTTGATCAATAGCTTCAGCTTATTAATAAAAATCAAAATAAAAATGGTTTTCACTCTTACAAATTTCATAAAAAAAATAAATATACAGATATAATTTGCATTTAGGTTTTTGCTCCTATAACTTTAATTTACTTGGAAATAAAAAGTAATTGTAGATATCGATCAAGTAGTTTTTAAGTTATTGGTGAGACTACTGTGAAAAACAATTTTTTAATTATATTCATTCTGGTGAACTGAAAATATACACATGATCTCTCCTCCTCGTCATCTTTCAAAATATATTTTGTTTTATCTAAAACTGTAATATTTGGAACTCAGGTCTGCCATCCAATTTTAAATCTAAATTCTTTCGTAAAAGAACTTTTATTTGCGTATATATTAAAAAGAAGCATATAAATTGTTCACAAAAATTATATTCACGATAGGAATTGTCAATTTTATTCGTATGCAAATATAAATTGAACTTCAACTTAAATATAATTTATATTATGAAAAATATTGATTTTCATAAAAATCTAATATTTTATAAATTGATACAATAATAATTTTAAATTTGAATTAAATAGCGCGCCTTCCAAATAGATTAGATCTCATTTGGAATTGATTATTGCAGTACTAATCGTAATCATATGTTTTATCATTTTGTCCTAGGTTAAAATATTACAGTAATATTAAATACTTCCTTTAAGCATAAAGATCTTTTAACAAATTCAATGAAAATTTATTTCGTAATGTATTAATACCCTTTTTATATATACTTAGCAATCAATTCAATATATTAATGAAAATTTTAAGTACGTTAGATGATATCAAGTGCAAATTACACAATAAGAATAGTTATTGATGGCCAGTCTCTGAATTTAGTCTGTCATGGTTGAAAAAAATCATTTCTAATAATCTATACAAGTAACGTCTAAAATTTCAAGAGAGGAAGGAAAATTTACAGTACACTCTAGCTTAATCTGCAGATACTTATAATCTAAAAGTATTACTCCAACAATGTATAAATCAAGAAAACCAAAACGATTTTTTTGCGACTGCCAAGAATTACAATCATAAAAAATAAATTTTTATCATTTAGATATTATCTATAAGTAGAAGCTATATTTCTTTTCATTTTTACTTCGATGCTTTTCGTTGTATAATTTCCTTTATTTTTAGTATCACAGAAGAAAGCAGTGGGACAGAAAAGTTAATTTTAATATCGAAGTGCAGCATAGCGGATCTTGTTAAAATCATACTTCGAAATTTTCTAATCATATAAATTTTCTTAAAGTTATATCTAAGATGAGATTAAAGAAGTGCGTTAATTCTTTAAGAATTCAATAATAGAAATTTTAAGGATGAATGAAGACTAAGAAAAGATATTTTAATACGCATAAGGATATAAATACTCCGAGCGGCGCATCACTTTTTTCAAGACTTAAAGTTTTAATGAAATTTGTTATAATCCATGGAAGAAATGAATGGAAATGGGAAATGAAAAGCTGCTTAGAGCCAAAGAAAAGTTTTGAAAATGTAGTAGAAGAGCTGCAATATGTTTCAAATTGAATTAAAGAATTAAAGGCGGAATCTCTTACTTTTTTAAAAAGCTTATATCATATGACATATAATGTAATTCAAACTATAATTCAAATGGTTAGTCCGATCCAACACCAATTTCTTTTTGTTGAACTCATTCATATAATTAAGAATGTGTATAATTTATTATACATGATTTTATTTTGAAAACGAATGGAAACTTAGTAAAAGTTATTTTGTAAGTTTTTAGAGAGAAAATAGTGGTAGAATTTTGTGTAGAGATTTTATTTTAATAGATTATAAAGAAGTTGCTGCTATCATATATCTAAAAGAATAATTAGAACGATAAAAACTGAATAATCTTATTACAGATTAACAATAGGTATATCAAAATTACCAATATTTTGAAAATATCGAAAATAGCAAAGAAATACATCGAAACTTTCCTTAAATAAATTGAAAACTGTATTTCGAATAATAAATTATTTTCTTAATAATTAATACGTACATTTGTATACACTTAAAACATTATATGAAATAAAACTAATTAGGTATAAGACTTAATTTTTATATGCATATTGAGTAATATTCAAAAGCCTTCAAAAATCAGTTTGTTAAAAAGCACTTTAAGAGTTATTGTTGGATTATTTAAACCTTGTCGAATTAATGTATGAAAAACTACTTGAGAAACAAACAGCCATAAACTCTTATAGGATTGAAAACGAGTCCGGTCAGTTTGATTACGGCTGCGTCCCCACTCTTTGTAATAATGTGTGTCGCAGATGTTTTCTTATTTGCCGACGTTTCAACTCTTTTTCATACTTCTACGTAGAGAAGATTTGTGTATTTATTTATTGTTTAGTTATTCAGAGTTTAGATTGGTTTTCTATAATGATGCAGGGTTTCAGAAGAACTCTTGATTTTGAAACAGTTTACTTAGTCTTTTAACGCTGGTCCTCGTGACTAAATGTTCCTTCCTCCTATTAAATAAATTCATTTTATAAAGTATTTCTCGAGTCTGATATTTTACTCCCTATATATATATTTATAAATTCTATGGTTAATATCTAAATAATTACTTTAATATGGAATGTTCAATCCATATTAAAATTAATTAGACTTGTATTTATTTACTATATACTAGAATTTTCGATGTACTCGTTATTTTCTCAAGTCTTATAAAATTTTCGATTAAGTCCTATGTACACCGAAACTATCGGGTAAACTTCCGTAAAGCGCCCACCCCCCGATTTTAATAAAAATTGGTATATTTTTATATTTTGGAATGCTGATTATGAAGATCGTGGTCGAATTTAATGAAAAGGAAGTTACATAACGAAGTCATGTCCAAAAATTATTTCAATTATAAGTTATAAATTTCCTAAAAATTAATATTTTTGTTCTATATAGTTGTTCGGTGTAAACGATATTTCTGGAGAAAAATTCAATATTTACACCTTGTCTTTCCCTCAAGCATCGGCGGTGTTTCAATGGCCAAAAACGAGAAACTGTTTATACATACTGTTTGATTACATTTAAACCTTGCTAAAAGAATGCAGCAAAAACTACTAAAGACGCGTTAAAGTTTATTGCACCTATTGTAATGCCTGCCCAAACGATCTTATTACGTTCAGCAAAGCAGTTGCTCAGAAGAATTCGGGAAAATCCACACCGCACGTGTTTTACACGTACCCTGCGTTTCTGCTGGTTTTCCCAATTTCCTGCGTGACAATGTTTTATGATGCTTCAGGCTGCTTCAGGTATATATTTCGCAGTTTCATAGAGAGCGCTCAGAGCACTTATTTTTAAACGGTTTAGTTAATTTGTTAACACTCGTCCTCGTGGAAAGACCTTCCTTCTTCCTGCTATAATAAATTCTGTTTCAAAATATATTTCTCATGTCTGTCATTTGTGCTTCCTTATATTCACACGCCATAATATACTATTATATAGATACGAAGTTCCAATACCTTTTTAATGCAATCGATCTCGGAAGAACTGCTTGTATAGAGAAAAAATGCATAGAATCAAAAAGATGTATTTTAATGTTATCTACAATTTTTGTTTGAAAATTTTTGGTATTTTGAACTTTTTCTTTATTTTGAGGTAAAAAAACATTTTAATCCTTTATTAAAAATCACTTTTAGTCGGATGTACGTGCTTTTCGACGGTGTACCTAAATTATCTCGTAATTTAAACTTTCAAATCTGCCAAGGGTAAACGTGGGTAAGCAGAAAGGGCGTATTTTAATTTTCAAAATCATTAAGTGTAATAATATTATCTAAAAATAAACATATAATAAAGATAAGGCGTGGATCGTTTATATATTATGACGGACAGTCCCTGTCGCCGTACTTCGTCGCCTCGTAATGATAAGCTCGCAAGTTTGGCTTTATTTCATCTATCATATGCGCGTGGACCCGCGACGTATGGGTCCAACGATGTTCGACGAAAGCTGAGATAACATTGCAGGTTCGATAATATAATCGCTGGAGTTGGATTTTGGCACGTATATATGCGAACGTAGAATCTTATCCGAGCGTGTATCATTGCCACTGTGTATAATTCAAGTATATCTTCCGGGATATGCAGTTCTGGTTTATGTGTTTTACAGGGAGCTAGTATTTCAATATTCCATAACTAATAATCATCTATATATATCATCTCGATATACTTAATTAAAATTTTAAATTCTTAAAACTGATGGTAAAAGTTTATGTATATTTGCCCTCGAAGTAATTATGATTTTTTTTTTTCATTTTTTACCGAAAAATATTTGTTTCAAATGCAGATATCATTCCATAAAAAGGAGAAATTATATTTTCAATTTCTTGTTACGTGAATCGTTTGAACATTCAGCATGAAAAACTACGATGAACATATGATGTACCTACAACTTGCCCACATTTAATCCGGCGCGGTTGAAGAATTTTACCAATAGACTACAGTTACGATCAATTCATTACGATCACTTCAAGTCAATGTTTACTTGGTCAAATGAATTCATCGTTATTATAGCGAAGAATAATCATAAAAAAATATATTTAAGAGATGAATAACTGATTCAACGTTTATTACGCCATTTAAGAAGTTCAAATGTGGCTTTTGATTAATTAAAAAAAGAATTGGCAGATTCGGAAATTATAATACTCGATTATTATTCTAGTAGCAATAGTAAATACTCAAGTTCGAGATTGAGAAAATATAAATTATTACTTAAATATTTTCTCAAAATGCTTGTAAGTAAATTTGCAGTTAAAAAATTGGATATTGTATATGGAATATTTGAATTTTGAACATATCTTTCTTGATCTCTACAAAAATTTTTGAAATTAGATAATTACTGAATTTTTAGTGAACAAATAGAATTTTTCGGAAAAAATACTCTACTTTATACCTCACTTTATTACATTACTTTACAGATATAGTATATGAAAAGTTTAATTAAACAATATAAAGTTTTAGTACAATTTATTATATAATAAAGTTTGAATTGTAATTCTCTGCATAGATTTTATATGCATTTATTTTAGAAAAAGTAATTTACAACTAAATGTATTAATTTGAAGTCCGATGAATTTAAACCCGATAAGACTTGAATCTGTATTTTCTTTTACAAATTAAGTCGAAATATCATTAAATGTAGCTTTAGGTTGAATTTTTCGGTTGTGAAATTTGAGCTCATTATGAGTGCATGTTTCTATAGACGTTTTAGTCAGTACGTTCAATAATACATAAATAAATAAAATAAATTTATCTAAGATGCATAATAGGCCCAACGCACAGTCAAGCGTGGTCTCTATACTGACAGGTCATTTCAGCAAACAATTAAATATACATAAGAAAATATACTATTTTTTGCAAAAATGCAAAGATGAAAAGCTATAGAGATAAGTACTGTAATCTCGCACTGAGCAGATGGATATCCGGAGCGTCTACGTTTGTATACAATAACGACCATGTAAGTAGCAGTTATGATTCTCGAGTCAATACAAGACACGTATGCGCAAGTCCCTACGTACAAATCCTAGATAGTCACAATATAGAAACACACAGTCAAGGTTCGTGTTTGTTGATATATAAATACAGAGTCTACGAATAGAAAAGAATCAGCCTGCTACGAAATGGGTAACTAACCGATTAAAAATGTCAATTAACCTTTTCCAATGATAATTAACTGTTTTAGATAGCAAATTATCAGTTCTAGTCATAAGAGTTGTTTTTAATTCCAAATTTCTATGTTGCAAATATAACCTCTGAACGTTTTCAAACCATTAGACATTTTTAAACCATTAACATAGAATACGCGCGCGCGCGTGTTTGTGCGTACGTGTATATGTGTTTTCTTTAACATCGGCATGCACATTATAAGTAAATTTGGAGGAGGAACTTCGACAAAGTTGAAGGAACTTTATTAATTCCCGCAAAGAATGCATACACATTAACTTTTTATTATTATTATAGATAATTAGTTTTGAAAAGTTTACCTACATACATTTTTAAACTTCTTAAATATCATACACAATAGTTTACATATACATCACATACAAAAAATTTAAGATTTAGATCGTATTCGGCCTGCAGTTCAGGAATGTAAAACAATTTCTACTGTACTGCTAAATATGTTTAATCCCTATGTTACATGCATGTACTTATACGAAATTTACAAATAATAAGTATATTCTTTATGTAGCTTGTGCAGGTGATATGTATACGAATTTCTGCATTTTTTATTAAAAAAACTGACTCCTTCTCTGAGAAATTTAGGGGATTTCTCTCTCCTCTTGAGTTTGATAGTGGACGAATCTGGTTCTCGAAAGAGGTAAATTTATTTTCGTATTATTCGTATCTGAAATATTTTCTTCCGTATGAACCATAGAACTGGAAATAAATATGAGAACGAGTGGGCTGGGAGATAGAAAGAAAATCAGGGAAAGGTTTGACCTTGAATACTGGACTGAAACAGTATACGTATGCTGTATTGTTCTCCCCCTCTCTCTCTCTCTATATATATATATATATATATATATATATAATCTAGGGATTTATCAAAGTGTAAGGAAAAGGGGGTGAGCTGGACTTATACGAATAACATCTCAACTACACATATATTTTAATACTGAGTAATTAAAATTTTAATATTATATCTGTTTTTATAAAACTGAATTTTTCTTAACATATAATATTATATTTAGTAGGGTGAGAACTGCGGCGCATCTTGAGAAGCTTTAAAATCATTTTAACTTGAAATTTTCGCAGTTAAACTTTATACTATTAAAATGATATCTAAATTTAAAATAAATATTGTAAACATGGTTCTGTTTTATTTTATTCTCTTTGATTAAAGCATTTAAATTTATAGAATTTTTGTTGAATAAAACTTTATACAAGAAAAAGCAATATACTATAAATCTAAAGAAAAATCTTTAAATACAAAATAATGAAAATAATAATCAGTTCTTTAACTAGCTTGTATTATTGCTATTAAGATGTCATTATTTATTAATTCATTCTCTTAATAATCATTCTCATAGTAAAACATTTATCTAAATGAAGATATCCTTGTAAAATAATATGTATTAATTAAACAAACACAGGAATAGTAAAAAACAAAGTTAAAAAAAATTATTCGCCTATTTACAGAGCATCAGAATTGCACTAAATCAAAGGGCTTTTTCCGACTTTTTCAGAAGGCTTCAAAACTCATAATTTCCATATACATATAATACGTAGAACTACTATATAGATACCAAAGTGTCTACCACTTTTTACTTCCCTCATTATTTTTTACTCGGAGAACATTTCCAGTACGTCAATAATAAGATTTCGAGATAATGTTGTGCGAGCAGTTATCGTACTTAGTTGCAATCTTGAAAGTTTTAATCGACGAATTATGCGATCTATTTAGAAGATTTACTTTCTATATCTCCTAATTATAAATTATACAAATAAATACTATTAGGCATTTTTTAAATAGAAACATTTAAATGAATATTATCTTTAGTTACTTGCAGGGTGAGATCGAAGAGACGAAGAATAGGTCGAATCTGTCCGCGGAAGAGATATAAAGTAGAGTTAAATTACCCTTGCGACCGCCCTGCATTGCACGTAATTTCCGACCAACTTCTGTCATTTTCGATGTATACCAGGAATTAAAATGGAAAGTACTATAGTTCTGCGTAAGTGACTAGCTTACTAAAATAATCCAACCGTATTTATTATTTCACCTAGATTATTTATACATGGGCGCATACAAATCTGTAATTTTATAGTGGCAAGAAGTATCAGATTTATTCCGATGATTATTCCGCTTACTAGAAGAATATCATTCCATTATCCCATTAGATGAAAAATGTATTTAATATTATACAGAAATGAATACGTATAATTTTTTCTTTTAAACGAATGAGCCTTTGTTCCTTAATTTTCAACCAAATACTATATTCTAGAACAATTATAGATTTTCACTTATAGTTTTCTTCTTTTTTCTCATTACGTCAAAAGTATATTTTCCTACCTTAAAATCTAATTTTCTAAAACTTTCTATTCGTAGAATTGTCATATATATTTATTTTTCCTTAAATTTAATAAATTCATTGGTAAATTTTACAAAAACATATAAATTTTACTTTATTTTACAAAAACTTATAAATTTTACTTGAAAAATCATAAAATTATGTTATAATTATGTTATAATATACTATTATGGTAAATTAAGTTGGTAATCGTTCTGAAATAAAATTATTATACAGATCTGAATGATTCTGTTATTGACCAAATATGGATCATTTCCGAAGTCATTTTTTGAACAGAATTCGAATCCGGAGTCAGAATTTTTTCATTGTGTCAGGCTTTATGGATATCCAAAGTTAAAGAGGAAAAGTCGGTTTTTTGCTCTATTTGAAGTTCCTTAATATCAACAAAAAAATTTTTTCTAAAAAGGAAATAAACAATTTGAAATGTCTACTCTTAGCCTTGAAAATCCATATTTAAGCTTTGAGATATCTTTTTTTTTCGTCGAGTATCATTGATTAAAATCAAGTTGTTGAATTACTGCGTAATGTATATATTATAATTTGTAATATGTATTATATAGCCATTATCCCTAATGTCGGGCATTCCTAGATATTGTATAGATAGGTATTAACTACTAGTGATATTTCGATGCAAGTAAGAACTTGTTTGTCCGCTACCGTATATCTGCGTAACTCTGCTTTATATAGGCAAATACATTGCGATGTATTTATGGATGAACTTATCCCCTCCCCTAGATGAAGTCTCTGTTACGTCGTGAGACGTTTTGGCCATTAAAAATTAATAGTAAAAATACAAATAACTTAAATTACAACTACAAGTGGCTAACAATGACGCTGTTCATTAAGCAAAAGAATTTTAGTGAACTGTGCGCTGCATTTTCTCATACGCATACAAAATCCCGATACTCAAGACGCACGCCGTCGCTCTCGAAGAAAGCGTTGACATATGCTCCACAGAACGCATAGGAGTCTGATTATAAACTGACCTATAAAATATAATTCGGGGACTTTATGGCGCCTTGAAATGTCGGCTTTGATTCTCACCGTGGGAATGTAAGGACTAAACTAATAAAGGAGCGATACTGTCCAAAATGAAATTAAAGATTACATTATATTTAAGATCCCCCGATATTTAAATAATTGGAAATACTATTTATAAATCTTTAGTACCTAATATAATAATTATATATAATAATAAAACTCACAGCTTTCTTTTTATATTAATATTAGTGATGCTTAATAATTTGTTGGTATTACTAATATTTTACTACGATAACTATTAATCTGATCGTTAGTATTATACGCTATTATTATTATTATCATTATTACTACCAGTATTATTATTATTATTATTATTATTATTATTTTTTGCGGAGTCTGTGAATGCTGTTTATGCATTTCCGATGGTCGTTCAGCAAGAATGGTCCTGAAAAACGACCACCGGAGTATGTACGACTCGACAGAAAACCCATGTCACTACGCACTAAACACATACCTCCGTGTTGCACCGACACCAGCCCGGAACTGTTATACACATTACTTCAGCCTGGGCGGCAGTCCTTGCGTGATCATTTCACGTTCGTATTTTTCATTCCAGATTCTCATGCATACTCGATCTTATATTCACCCTTCATAGACTTTCAATCGTCCAGACATCCATCTGCTCTTTTGCTCTGAAGCACATTCATAACGTATTTTGCGATCGACCGCCAGCTGTCCGCGTCCATCATCATAATTTTCGTCACGTTTTCTGGCGTGATCGCTCCTGTCCTCGCCTGTAACTCTAGTCGTGGCTCAGTCCAATGTTCGCACATAAAAAATGTGTGCTCCGCATCGTCCGAAGCCCATCCGCAGTACTTGCATTCTGAAGAGGCGACCCTCTTCATCTTGCAGAGGTACTTACGGAAGTATCCGTGTCCGGACAGAAATTGGTAGAAGTCCACCTCTCCGTATTTCCTCTCTTTGCACGGACCGATTTCGGGTATTAGTCTTTTCTTCCCCCGTCCTCTTTCGTCCGTCGTCCACCGTCTCTGCCATGTCTCGATGGTCTTCGTCTGTTCTTCAGTCACAGCGTCTTCCCTTCCAACTTTCGGGCTCCGCTCGTAAATTCGCTTCCGTTCGGCCACGAGCAGATCGATGGGAATGACCCCAGCAATCACGAAAACGGCGCTCTCAGACACGGTACGATAGGCGCACGCGATTCTTAACGCGCCCACCCTTTGTACGCTTTTCATAGCGTTCGCGCGTTTCCTGATATTCATCGCGTCGGCGCAAACCTTCGCCCCGTAAAGCAAAATCGAGTGGGTAACGCTCATCAGCAGTCTACGAACGTTCTTGACTTCGATCCTGGTTTCCAATCTTTCCGTCCCTAACGTCATCGGAACCACCGTCAGTATACGTCTGCGAGTCAGCAGCAACAACTCAATCTTTTGCAGCGCGAGCTGCAGTCCGTGATTTATCATCCATTCGTTCACGCGTCTCATGACCTGATTCAGCTTTAACTGAATCAAGTGATAGTCGCGTGCGACTATCACGGCTGCCACTTCGTCGGTATAGGCAATGAGACGAGCGTCCGAGGGCATGTCTAGTCTAAACAAACCGTCGTATTGTACGTTCCAGAAGTCGGGGCCTAAAATGGAACCTTGCGCCACCCCCGCTGTCACACCTTTCCATTTCTTTCCGTCCAAAGTATCATACGTCAGTTCTCGGTCCCGTAAGTAGTCCCGTATGATACGAAGGAGGTAGGAATTAACCTTGAAAGTCAACTCCAACGCCCCCAGTATCTCTGTTCATTTTGCAGAGTTAAAGGCGTTACGAACGTCCAGGGTCACCAGCAGAACCAGTGGTTTCGTTGCATGACAGCCCCTGTTCGCCGCATGAAAGATGTTGGTCACGTCACCTATAACTCCGATTGTCGACCGTATTGTCCTAAATCCGTGTTGTTGTTCGGATAGGTCTCCGGCGTTTTGAATTGCCTGTGTCAGTCTTGGTCTCAGCAGTAGCTCCAACAGCTTGCCTACCGTATTTAGTAGGCAAAGAGGCCTGTATAAAGAAGGCAAATCGGGGTTCCCCTTAGACTTACGGATGAGAACCAATCGAGCCTCCTTCCAGAGCCTGCTAAAAACTCCCTCCACCAGACACCCATTGTACAAACCCAAAAGGATGTCCGGGTGGCGCGAAGCGACCACTCGTAATACCTCACTAGGTATGCCATCGGGACCCGGGGCCTTGTTAGGCTTCAACGCATTCGAAGCTCTGCGGAGCTCTTCCTGCGTGAAGAGAGGGATCTCTATATCTGTCATTTCATTTGTCGCGTCCGTTCTGTTGGGATGGGTTGGGAAAAGTCTCTCAACTATCCGCTCCATCACTTTCGCGTCTCGTAGTTCCGGCGGACCCCGACCTCCCAGGGCGCATGTTACAATTTTATAACCGTTGCCCCAGGGATCCGAGTCTACCTCGTCGATTAGTTTTGTCCAACACCGTTTCTTACTGTCATTGATCGCGTATCTCAGTCGCTGTCTGGCGCGACTATACTCCGTAGAGTATAGTCCCACTACGCCTCGACTTCGGGCTCGTTGAGCTTTCCGTCTCAGCTTCAAACAATTGCTTCTGAGATCCGCGATCTCGGCTGTCCACCAGTATGTTTGTCGTCTGTTTCGTACTTTCCGTTTCCTGGGCATGGTGGAATCGCATAGGCGCTGAAGAAAGCCAGTCGTTGCAGCCGCTAACGCCTCCACCCTGTCCCGGTTCGTCAACTCTTGAGGCACCTTCGTAAGGGAGGTTCTGCATTTTGCAGATACCTTTCGAGTTCGTCTATGTCTAGGCGTTTGGGGTTCCACCCCGTAGATCTTGTGCCCCGTCTCCTCGTCTGTCTCGTCGCGTCTGTCAGTTTAAAGGCAATGTACTGGTGATCACTGGCCTTATAGTCCTGGATCACCCGCCAGGCCCTTATCCTAGTCCGAATTCTGTCCGAGGTCAGAGTCACGTCTGGTATGGAGTTACCATACCCCGGTCGTCTGTACGTCGGTATCGTTCCTTCGTTAACTACTGCCAGGTCCAGCCTTGCGGCTATCTCCAGCAGCAGTCTTCCCCGTCTGTTGGTCAAGGGCATTCCCCACTCGATCGCCCGTTAAGGTCGCCCGCCACGATCACGTTACCAGGGACTTGCCGCACCGCGTCCTCGATTTTTCCAAGTTTAGCCGCGTACTCGGAGGCACTGCTGTTTGGGCTCAGGTAAACACTGACATAGATTATGTCAGCGACCGTCACCTAGACACAGTCCTCCTCAGTCCCGCTGCGTACGATATTCGATGCACCCTTTCCACGTAACCAAATTGCGGACTTGCCCGAGCTGCTTGTGAGCCAAGTCGGTAATCGTCTGTCTGCATTGGAGTATCGTCGTCGTCATTGTGTGGCTGTCTTTGTCTTCTGGTCTGTTAGTGCCATCCTGAACGCGGCACACGAGGACGAGCCGGGTAAGTGTCCCCTGTCTCGGATATTATCCTCAATGCACAGGAAACACTCCCCACGACTCTTGCAGTCCTTATGGGAATGACCCTCGAGGCCGCATCGCCAGCAGCAGCTTCGTCTGTACAGTCCTTTACAGTCTTTCCGTACATGACCGAACCCGAGGCATCTATAGCATCGCGAGACGCGTATCCTTGCTCTTATTCTTGATATTATTATTATTATTATTATTATTATTATTATTATTATTATTATTATTATTAGTGCTAAATAACGGAACATTGAATGCATTATTATGATTTTGATTTAAGAAAATATTTCAAAATAATTAATTATATTCAAATATTCAAATATAATTAATAAATCAAAATAAAATATATTTATTGGTTGGTACATATTCGATCTAAATATTATTTTATTGAAATATATAATTATTACTCAAAATTTCCATTAATATTGTTTATTGAATAATTAATTATGTAAATATAATTTAGTAAATGAAATACATATATTAATAATATACTACTTGTTGAATTTGCAAGGCTTGTTTCTTCGAGTTTGAAGTTCTTTGTATCCCGCCCCTTTTTTCAGGTAGTGATCCCTAGAGGTCGGATGCACACCCGGAACACGTGCAGGTCATATTTGGAACTTTAATGTATCTTTAATGTAATTTATGAATGTTTATAGTATGTCTGGGAATTCCTCTGTATGGTGTGTGTACAACGAGAATAAAGTAATAAAATTTAATATACTCGGAAAAGACCTACAGGCAGATGTGAAGGCGGTGGCGTTCGGAAAATGCTGGATCTATCGTCTTGAAAAATCTGACAGTGGTTCATTGTCTATGTTCACTGCCGATTTATATATCCTTTCTCTTAGTGAGCCTACGTGCTTTCAAAATATATTTTTGTGTTATTCGCTACTCTGAGCTCGAACAGGGAAGATCATTGTGCTGTAACGAGCCTTATTTGTTTCAACCGTATCTTTTATATGTAACCTTGCTAGTTGGTGTTTAAATAAACTGTTTCAACTCTTATCCTGTTATTTTTGCTCCTCTTTAATTTTTATTTATCTATGCTTTCAATTTGAAATATATCGCGTGACATATTCAGTGGTAATATATTCGAGACTACGAGAATGAGAGATACTTTAGAATGTATTATTAGAAGTTATATATTCACGATGAATATATAACATTGCACCTTTTTATTATACACTTTAAGTATAGTTTAATTTAAACAATATGTAAAATTTAACAATAATTTATAAAAGCGTTATTATTATACATTTAATTATTTAATACATACTAACCCATATTATAAACAATATTTATTATTAATTCAATAAAAACAAAATTATTCAGTTGTTAACAATAAAGTATTAACAAAAAAACTAAGTTAGTACAATAAAAAAATAAGTTAATAAAAAAAATGTAAAAATGAGATCTGTGGCGGGATCTCTGGAGATTTGAGAGAACCAGGAGGAAATCCTTCCACCTAATTTTGGGTCCACGCTAAGTTAAGTTTTGGCGTCCGCGCAATTAAGATTGCGCGGCCACCAATGAAACAAAAAGATGATTTTGAAGATCACGAGATGAACGCTCTGAGCGCCGAAAAAAGCGACCCTTTAAAAGGAGGAGTTTGCTTTTATGGCAGCAGATTTTTCTCTAAGATTTTTCACCAAGTTTTTGTGCAGTTTTTCTCCAGTATTTCTTCAGTAGATTTCTTACAGACTTCAATTTCTTTGTCTCAGTTCGCGTATTTTTCTCAGCCTTCAATTTTTTTAACTTCTTTTATTGAGTATTTCGAGCTTTCAACAACAACAACAACAACAACAACAACAACAACAACAACAACAACAACAACAACAACAGCAACAACTATAACTATCTCTCTCTCTCTCTCTCTCTCTCTCTCCAGAGTCCTGCAAGGTCCAGTAGGAGAAAATTTATTAAATAAAAGTAAGTAAAATATATGATAGTATTTTCATTTTTTTTCTCTTAATTTTTGTCACTATCCCTTTTATCCAGAGAACTATAAGGGCGCTTTCTATCAGGGTCCAATATTCTCCTTAGAAATAGAACAATCATTTTTGTAAAAATTTTGTTGTTCATATTTTTTTTCTTTTCGTGTTCGAGACAAGTGAGGTAGTTAATACCGGCTTGGACATATTTGCGACGCAGGGAGTTTTCTCTTTGCCTCATTCGGAGTAAGCAGACGATTTCCAAACATATTGCACTGCTCTGCCAAGTCCCAGGGAAATAAATTAGGACTCCATACATTTTTTACATATAGAAGAATTCTGTAATTTTTCCCGGCTATTAAGAGAAATCCTAGGTCGAAAACTGAGGAAAAATTAATGGGAGGTGTGATGACGGTTAATTCCGACGTCACATACACCTATAATTTTTGGAGACTCAGCCGGGAGAAAAAGTTTTTTGAATTCTTCGTAAAATAAAAAAATATCTGGATTAAGAGAAGTAACTAAATAGATAAATTAATTTAATTAAAAAAATAAACAAATTAATAAGTTTTAAATAAACTAATACATTTATTTTTCTTTTTCTTTTTCAATAAATTCTGAACAAACTAATTATTTTCAGAAAATAAATAAATAGATGAATTTAATTTAGTAAAACACTAAATAAATAAATTTTAAACAAAGAAAAAAAAAATTTTTTTTTTACAGACTAATTATTTTATTGAAACTAATAAATTATTCCTAAGAAATTTTGAACAAACTAATAATTATTACAATCTCTTTTACGAACAATTTTAATATTAACATTTTTATTAATAAACTAATTACTCGTAATTATAAAATACAGTTTTTAAATATTTTTAATACAGTTTTTACCTTATAATTTCACTAGATATATCAATTAATAATTGAATAATTAAATAACACTTTATATCTTTATTGATATATTATAAAAACCTTGCATTAAATTCAATTTGGCTAATAAATTATACAAAAAAATTTGTACAAATGTTTTAAAAAATTAATTACTAACATTTACATATATATATATACACTTTTCCCTTTTAACCAGAAAGGTTAAAAAGAGAAAAAAATGACTAACAATATACTATAAATATGATTGACCCATAAATTTAAAAGAAATATATAACAAAAAATAGAGAACATTATTTTAAAAAGGGGGGGGGCGAACAAGGAAAAATAAATACTTAAAAAGTGCACTATGAATTTATATGTTATGAGACTAGGAATATAATAAGCCTACTTATTTATCAGTTAAAGCACAAGAGCCTCTGAGCTATGTGAATAGCCATGCGTCACTGCCTTTAACTGAAAATATTAAAACTTCATTAAATGAAAAATAAATTATAAAAGGTACTATAACTTTTAATTACTATTTTAATTCAAGGGATCTGAATCTTTACTATATCTTATACTAAATCTTAAATACTACTATATCATATGATCCCCTCATAAATGAAAAAAACAGATATATAAAATATAAATGCCATTATAAAATCCCTAATAACAAATGTAATTATACCTCCAATATATATATATATAGGTATAGTTTTATATATTTTTATATAAAAAAAAATATTGAAAGCTTCAACGAAAGCAAAATCAAGCAATAGCCTCTGAGTTGTTACACACAACCAAGCATTGCCTCTATAAATTCTTCTTAAAACATATATTAAAGGCTTCAATGAAAGCAAGGCCAATCAATAGCCTCTGAGTTGTTCTTCACTAAAATGACCAAGTGTTGCCTCTGGCCAAGGAAATTACAAAAAAATAAAATCATACCTCGAGCAACTCAAATAATTAAAAACATAATTAAACCCTGTCACATATCAGGAAGAGGTGTATAAAAATTACGACCTTTATATTATAAAAAGAAATACAATTAAAACGGAAGTATAAATCTAAACGAAATTCTAAGTCTACACATTTCAAATCGCATCGACTCTTTTAAAAAAGTTTAAAAATAAATCTTACAAATTACAGAAAACAAAAGTTCTTTAATAACAAAAGAAAAATCTTGTGCATACATAAGAAACATATCAACTCTACTGAGGAAAATCTAAAAATAAAAACTTATTATAAAATCTAAATATGAAAAAGAATGTTAAATCTAAATGTTTAAATTAATCACATGACCTAAATCTCAATTAATAAAGAAATATAAAAATCAAACACGCACCAAGACCTTTGAGCTGTATAAAGTAACACAGCCAAGTGCAACTACCTATGTACTGAAAATCAAATAATAATTACCGACCCATTTATTAAACGGGAAACAAATACGCACTAATTACTAAATCAATAAATAAGATAATTATTTATTTAAAAAAAAAATAAATTAAAACTTACACATTATTAACTAACAAAATCTCTTTCTTTATAAAAATTTATTAACGAGAAGAATATTTTCTCTCCTACAGTGGAGAACCCAGGATACTCGTCTGGAAAGAATCAACGCTCTTCAAAGAAGAAAAGGGACTTGAGAAAAAGAAGAATTCAAAGAAGACAAAAGGCTCTTGAACGACAGGAGAAGTTAGGCTGCAATACCGCTAATTATAGAGGACTCTTCTCCTATTTAACTTTCAATCTCACAGCAGAGGAGAAGAAAATTTTCGGGGCCACATTATGCCTCAATTGCCTAAATGGTAAATTAATGGAAAAGTGCTCGCTGTGTTGGGTCAAAAACAGTAAGATACCTAAGAAAGGTATCATAGAAGAAACTGCGACGTAATATTCCATATATGTATCTGTCGGGAGCTAACATTACAAAAATTTTCAGATAACCAATCGAAATGAGAATATAAATAGTGCAACTTTATGCTCATACTACAACCTGAATTTTTCAAGCTTGTTAACGTTCCATTTATCAGCTCTTGATAATGCCAGGCTTTTTCGATGCCCAAAAAGCCATTCAAAACGTTTTTGAAACTTATTGAAACATTTTTTCCATTTAAACTCATTGCTTTTTCGAAATTAATTGTTTTCATTAAATGGCGCATCTGAAGACCTATAAATATACCTTCAGTTTCTCTTTGATATGAGAGATAGAGAACAGAGAGAGAGAGAGAGAGAGAGAGAGAGAGAGAGAGAGAGAGAGAGAGGAGAGAGAGAGATTCGTGTTGAATCTAGTAGGAGATAAGTCGAAGCGAGTGTGAAACAGGTATGAACATGTTACGAAGGATTTAGGTTTATTACATGCAGTATGTGAAGAACACCGACACTGCGTCAGGAAAACTGAAGGAATCGAAATAGGAAGAGTATCGAATTGTGGGGTGAAGCGAGAGACGCGTTAGGATTGAAGTGTGAAGGCAGAAGATTTGAGCTACCGAATCGTGAGGATCGACCAAAAGGTGATCTAAGGCAAGCATCGCCGCATAGATTATAGAAGCAAGTGACGTCGTGTTGAACTAGGTTACACTGAAAGTAGACAAGTAACGCCGGACTGTTTGTAAGGACAAAGAACTGTGTCGTGGTTTGAGTTATTGCGTATGTATATCTACAAGCATGCTTCTGTATTAATTCTGCATTATATAATTATGGAATAATTAAATTGTAGTATTAGGAAAACACTTTGTTGATTGATTTACTTCTCTTTATACATAAACCGCTTAAAATAAATGTTAGAAAGGTTTTCGAATGTAAATTTCTTATAATACACTAAACTGCTAGAATTTACGTGAATTTTAATTACTAATAGTGTTAAACTGATTCTTTTGTTAAATTATCCTTTATATTATCTGATACTAACTATTAACATCTTTTTCTAATCTTATAAATATACTTGACCGCCTGATTAACTAATATCGAATATTTAGTCATTTTTCACAATTCTACACATGATCTTTACTCAAAACGAGATCAACTTTGATTTTTTGTTGATCAAGTTTTCTTATATTAATTCTATATTGACTGTCGAAAGCACATAATCAAACTGATAGTAATAAAATTGGAAATGTCTACAACTTTATTTCAGGTCATATAGCTAATCGAAAATGTAATGATAGAATGGAATTTTAAAGAAAACTTTGCTAAAATAATGTTTTACAATTGTATACTTAGCAGAGTTAAAATTTTGTTATATATATATATATATATATATATATATATATATATATATATATATATATATATATATATCTATATAATATCTACTGAGCATTACTAAATTTAAGCGGACCCAATATAATTCTTGGAGCAGTTCAAAATTTCTTCAAGTATATATGTAGATGCATATAATTCAAATAATCATATTTAAAATTTTTAGCCACTTTTTCTGAATTTAACTTTAAAATGATCTGAAAATAACCTCCAAATGTTCTTAAAGGATAAAAAAAATACTGTTGCTACTATGATTTATGAATGTTCGAAAATTCAAGATTCCTATAATTTAGATAGGCGTGTGCGATTCGCCGAAGAGCGTCCAATCCTTTCACATTTAGGATTTCCTTTACCTGTGACGTATTGTATACATATTTACAAAACACCGCGTCGTCTCTCTCTCACTCTCTCTCTCTCTCTCTCTCTCTCTCTTATAAGGAGCGCCGGAAAGATATCGGTCTCAAGAATTTTGCAACCGTTTAATATATAAGAAGCTTAACAGCGACCAACCGTCATTAGAGTTTTGATTAGCCATATGACCTGAAATAAAGTTGCAGAAATTTCCAATTTTAACCAGCCGCCAATTCTGAATCCATTCAATTTTATTACTGCCAGTTTGATTATGTGCTTGCGACAGTTAATACAGGAATAATGTAGGAAAAAACAGAGCATATATTCGCTCCAAGATATTTTCTTCACTACATAATCATGGCTAGCTATTTTAGAGTAATGAAGGTCAACTGAATTGAAGCTAAAAGAATTATATCTTTAAATTTTGCGCAAACATCGGCTCAAGAAAGTATCTGTTTGTTTATAACTTTGAAAACTTTAAACTTTGCTTCATAATTCAAGATATTCCTAAATCCGACTTTGATAGGTAAGGTTCGTTGAGTTTCCTTATATATCTTTTAATAGGTCTTTATTGCTCGTTAAAATGGTTAAAGAAATAGATAAATAAATAAATAAATTTTACATTTTGCTATTACATTTGCCCCGAACAAGCTATATCAACGAAACTATTTAACTAGAAGGTAGGCTTAACGTTGTAATATGCAAAAGTGGCTATAATTTAATGTATTGCTCGTTCAGATATTATTTTGTCTTCAAAAGCTGTGTGTCAAGATTCTCTTTTCTGTTTATTTACTTTCGGAAGTATTGCTCTCTTTATAACATCCAGTAAAAGTGATATATGTAAAATTCTCGAAACCATCATGTCTCTATTTTTTAGCATTCTGGTGAAATCTTCATTGTTTACTCTTCATTGAAAATTTCACGATTTTTAGAAAAGTACTTTTATTTTGAAAACTAAGAATGTGTAATTTTTGCTGCATGAGACTCTTTAATTTCTAATGATTTTTGTAATCTAAACAAATACCTCAAATTGTGGTCTGAAATTCTTTCAAAACCGGACAGTAATAAAATTTTATATTTTTATGGTAGATTTTGTTTCAAAAGCTCTAAATATATGTAAGAAACTGTGCGCCCCTTTCCATTTTCAGATTAACTTTTTATGTGCTTGTGTTGAACTTTTGGGAATTCAACTCGGACTTCTGGGTCAGAGAAATATAAGAATAGATGACTAAATGTAACTAAGGAATGCATGGTTATACTAGAATAGCAAGTTTTAAATAGTTAAAATCTTCAAATAGAAATTTATTATGAATTTAGTTATGTAAAGTGATATTATTAATAAGCAAATTCGCTTAAAACTACATACTAATATTCAAAATATAAATAATTAAATAAAATATTAAATACCGAATATTTGTCGGTATGCCTGTTACTATCAAAAAGGCATGTACCAATATAGTGTATATTATAGTAAAACATAACTTTCATATATTTCAAACACAACTTTATTGTCATATAGAGACTTAAAAACCCTGATAAATAAGGCCGTTGAGAATTAAACTTTTCTATTAGTTAAAAAATGGTTAGTATTTATAAATGTTAAAAGTATGGAGTATAATAATTTGAATTGTGATATTTTCTTTTAAAATACTAATATAAAATAACAATCATATTTATGGTTATAATATTGGTACGCAATCACTTATTAGTAGTTTACCTTTTTCCATTATTATTCATTGATATATATTTAATTTGTATAATTAGTTAATATGTAGTAATTTTTACTCTAATGAGTAAACTTACTCTAATGAGTAACCTCATAAGTTCAGAAATTTTTGTTTTTATATTTTTCTTATAACAACTAAAAATTCGACAGTATTTAAATTAGCGTCAATTTCATTAATTTTCAATGTAAAACTGTTTTTTAATTTCTATTGTCACACTTATGTTAAAAAATAGAATATTAAATAAAACTTAAAATGAGTACCTTTAAAATTTTTGATGAATTAAAAAATATGTTCTATTTGATTAATATCTTAGCATATTTGAAAAGCTTAAAAGATTATTTATAAATTCTGAAGTGATTGATGTATATGCTAAGATCATGCACAGTTTCCGGTTGGTATAAATATATGAAAATGCCTCGTGCCTTTTCTGCAAGGGATTTCCTTCTAGACCTATATGTTATTAATGAAAAAAATTGGAGCAAATAATTCCATGGCTACATGTGTAACCTTGATATTGCATCGGTGCGCCGTGTAGATTTTATATGCTGCATATAATAAGTTCAATATATATAGTTTAGATCGTAAAGTTAAAGGATAGCAATTTACAATGCTTCCAAGATTCGATCGTATGCTGTTTTATATATACATATATATACATATATATATACCGTTCCTTTTGAGGGCCCTCATACAATACGGACATTTAATTTTAAGGAAACGTTCTCGAATTCTCACCAACATATTTAATACACAACATTTGAAAATAATTATGGTAGACAAATTACCAAAATGTTATGGATAGTATATTTACAACATGGTAATAATAGTCTATATGAAGCAATATATGATTAGAAAATACAATTAAAAATTGTACTTATATCGACTGTTTTTAATTAAATTAATAAATATTTTTATCGGTGTTACAGTTTTTACAATAATATATTAACTAAAATAATGACAGTCAGACTGTTCTTGTTTATAGTCACCCCCGAAGAATATGAAATTGAACTTGTTACTATAATAAATTAGATTAAAAATTAAAAATAATAAAATAATAATAAAATAAAACAAAATAAAAATAATAAACTATATTCTACGTTGGTTAAGGACAATCTGACTGCGCCCATTACCTTATATTTAATTCACCTTTGGCAGTCAGATTGTCCTTCACTAACATAGAATATAGTTTATTGTTTTTATTTTACTTTATTATTATTTGATTTTATTATTAATTTTATTTTTATTTTTAATTTTTAATCTAATTTATTTGTAGTAATAAGTTTTATTTCATATTCTTCGTGGTTGATAATAAACAGAAACAGTCTGACTGTCATTATTTTAGTTAATATATTATATTATAAAGACTGTAAGGCCAATAAAAATATGCATTAATTTAATAGAAAATACTATAAAATTTCATTTTTTGACTTTTCTTTTTTTAAACTTATAGAGAGTTCAAAAAGTCCTATATTTGCAAGTAAACTTTCGGTATATATGTATTAATTTGTACATTTTTTATTACTTAGATATAAATTTAAAATTCTCGTTCCAATTAATTTTATATATAAAATTATTTAAAAAAATATTTTATTTACTAAACATATTGAAAAAAAATATATATATACACTTTAAGAAACATATTCAAATGATAAAAATAAAGCCTTTTTAATATCAAAGTTACTCATTTTCGATGTTATTATTCCAAAGTTCTTGAGCTGCATGAAATAAAACTGATAAAACGTAGAGTTCTCAAATAATGTTTGCTGTCATTTTACGAGCACAGAATAATTTAGTTCAAATATCTGATGGAAAAATTGTCTTTTTGAAGAGCATATGTCTAACGTTTCAACTCGAAAAGTATAAAATATTATTATGAAATTCGAAGGTATGCATTTTAGAATAAAATGTAAAAGTGAAAAGAAAATAAAGCAGTTTATATAGTTTTAATCGGAAGTGTAAGTTTGTTTTAATTGTGATCATAAAAATTGTTGTTTTAAAATATTTTCTATGGTCTAACAATTCAAACAGTAAAAAAATTAAGTACTTTTTTGAAAAGATATTTTCGCGCTTGAGAAACGGTCAATGATTCATTCGTTCCTGTATGGATGAATCATTTGGCAGGTACCTTAAGCACATTATGATTTACCAATTGTGAAAATTTCAACGAATTTGAAAAACAAGTGGTAATAGTTTGAAATTTAGATTTTAACACAGAATTTTAAATTCGTTTGAGAAATTTGAAGATTTTTTATGCGTAGTAAAGAAACTATTCAACATATTTATTTTAAAAACTAATATATTATAATCGAAGTGAATAGCGATATATTTATATAAAAAAATGAAAATCGATCGAAGAGTTTTTTAATAAACTTGATCTAAAAAATATAGTTTTGATGATTTTCAACAAATTAACCAGCGAGAGTACTCTAACTAAAAAAGTTTAACTTAAATAAGGTTCGAATGGCAGTTCTAGTACAAAAAATATAACTATATTTATAGCACTTGAAATTAAAATGCATTCTTATGTAATTATATTACAGTGGTCATTGATATACTACTATTTTACACGCATGCGCACATATACAGTAACCGGTTATTGCATTTTTTTCAATAACTATTCGGTCGATTTTCGAAATTTTTTATATAAACATAATGTTAGTAATTTAAACTACAATATAATTACCTATTTAAAAAAATAGAATTGATAGTTTTTTTAATATGCAAAATATGTCTTATTAAAAATTACAAAAAACATGTGGGCGATTGTCAAAAACTAAATGGTAAAAATAATATCTCGGGTAAAAAAATAAAATAATAAATCGATGAAAATATATCGTGATTAGGACTAGAGGTATACTGAAATTTTCCTGCCCGATAATTTTACGATTTTGAAGAGAGTCTTCATAACAGTGGCAAAAACTGCACCTTCTAAATAACTGTCATAAGATACCCTAATAAACCACGCATCCTCGATCATGCTTGACCTGGTCAAACTCGCTCGTTTTCGAAAGGCGACGTTGTCAGATCTTTCTGTTTACAATTTTCCATCGAAACTTTGTATGCATTATCGTCTATGTATATACTGTGCTATATGCTAGTAAGCCCGAGTAAGCCGGTGAAAGACAATTGAAAATTTCCCCTTTAGCCCTAACACATCTACCATAGGTTGTTATAAAAATTCATTAAGTACGACTGAGCGGCACGTACTATCTTAGAGCTTTATATTCAAGAGCTCTGAAACACGTGCCAATTTTATTCGGATAAACAATAAAATGATTTTATAAAAACTCTTAATCCTTATTTGTTATATATCTTGATATTGATATTAAATACGATATACTAGGAAAACGTTTTGAACCAGATAAATTTGCAGATTTTCTATCAATCTTTCTTGCATAGTAATGATGTAAATAATTGTATGAGATATAATTTTTTCTTATTACATATATAATAGAAAATCCTTTTGAAGCGGATTTCTTTAACTTTCCTGATAGAATAAATTAATTTCAGTAGAATTTTCTGAATTTATTTCACGTTTATTACTGTAATTTCGAAAATTATATTATACAGATAGATGTGTTGATTAACTTTATAGGTATGAAACTCCAGTTCGACTCGTATATATAGCTGAGAATTTCATTTTACCGACATAGATAACATGAATAAGAAACGGAGGGGCAGGAAGAGGGATAGAAAGAGAGAGAGAGAGAGAGAGAGAGAGAGAGAGAGAGAGAGAGAGAGAGAGAGAACGTAGAACGAGCTTAGCTAAAACGCAAGTTATATTATTCTATCCAATAAAAAAGCTTCCTCAATAAAATTCCGTCGCCCTTTCGAGGAGTTGCTCGTCAGCGCGAAATAAAGAAAACTATATATATACCCCCTTTTAATGACACGAGCTCGCAATATAAAGGAATCGAGAGCATGTGATCGCGTGGTCTTTGCTATGCAGACCCTTCGTTCGATCCTTAGCCTTCGCGTAATAACAGTATCAAACATCATACAAGCGATTCGAGGACACGGGGATATTCGGCTCGTCGTTTGTGTCAAGGTTGATGGCATCGACGGGCCGAGAGGCATATATGGGCTACAACCCCGTGTAAAGAGCCATGTTGCCTGAGTCGGATTATTATTATAAAATTTCGGGTATAAGCGCGCGCACATACACCCACCCACACCACACACACACACACACACACACATATTCACGGGTGCACATGTAGTAAATAATATTTTATGTAGATCGCTGCAAATGTAGGGCAATGTTCGCGAGTGTATTTGTACCGGAATCCGTTAATAATCGGTTTTTCTATTCGAATTTTAGTTGAGCTATTCTAAATCCACACTTCTTCATACAATGATATATAGAGATTATGTTATCAAATTATCTAAATTTATATTTTAAATTTATATATATATAGATATAGTTACAGGTCAGGTTGCGTAAAAAGTTATTGAATTTTCTGAACTGTTGAGCAACACCAAAAGTATTGAACGAAATAGAAGTTATTTTACTGGAGCTTCGTTTCATTAAAATACCTGAGAGTTTCAATTAGCTTCCGAAACAGTGAGTCGCAAAGAAAGTTTTAACACAAAGGGAAAAACGCTGTACCGCAAATGATATTTTACTTTAAAGTTTTGTAATATGTTCAATCTGCAAAAATTAATGTACGTTCCCATTATTAATATATTACATTCAATAGAATACCAATAATTTAAAAATTAATAATAATAACTTTGCAAAAAGACTTGAAATAAAATATCTGCATTTTTTATTTTAAATTAATTAAAATAAAATTGATAATTCTTAGCTGCACAATCATTAGTATTTGATTAGATTTTTGCCTATTTTTTTATACAATATTTTCTAATTCATATAATTTTTCTCTGAAAATAACTATTATTTTCACTTATAGCTCTATATGTTATATCTAATTATTATATTAGGTAATAAAGATTTTACGAATATTATGCATAATTATTTAAATATCGGAGTTCTTAAATATAATATAATCATTAATTTAATATCGCGCAATGTTATTCATTCGTTAGTTTTAGTTCTCATGTTCCCACACATAGAGTCACCGAATTATAATTTATGAGATAGTCAAGGGGACAGTTTTATAATCAAACTCCTATGCGCTCTGTGTAAGATACATCAATTACATGCTTTTGTGCATCGAAAAAATCATATAATGCACGTACGCGTTATTGTATGGGAAAATGTAACGTATAGCAATTTCCATTTCAGATTCTACGCGGATAATTATAAATTTGGACAGTCTGACTATTGTTATATTAGTATAGAATATTATTGTATAAAGACTGTAAGATCGATACAAATATTTGTGAAACAATCCAAGTATTTTTTGTTAATAAGTAAACTCCTTCTAGTATTTTTATTATTACTATACGAGGTGTGTTAAAAAAGTAACGAGAATTTTAAAATTTTGCGGGTTTGGAGAGTTCGTCTGTATAAAAATTTTTTTATTATGTTGGTACGCATGTCCCTGAAGTACGATAAAATTTTCAGCAATATTCATTGCTTACTTTTTAAGTGGCAGCCGCTAACGTTCGACGCGTTTTTTCGAGCTTGGCGATTTTCGTTTGTGAAAAAAATGGAGCAAAGAATTCGCATTCAATTTTTCGTAAAAAATGAAATAAAGTTTAGTGAAGCTTGCAAAATGTTAACAAAGGCATATGGTGAGTCTGCTATGAGCAAGGATTTACGAGTGATATAAAAGTTTCCAAGATGACCGCGAATACGTTGAAGATGACGAACGACCCGGACATATACCCGAACACCCAAGCACATCAACAACCGATGAAAACGTGAAAAAAGCGAAAGAAATGGTTATGAACGATAGACAAATCACAATCAGGGAGTCGCTGATAATGTTGGCATATTAGTTGGTTCATGCCATAGAATTCTTTCGGATGTTTTGAATATGGAATGTGTGGCAGCAAAATTTATTCCAAAATTGTTGAATTTCGAACAAAAACAGCGGCGAATGGAAGTTGCTCAGGAATCGCTAAATGAAGTTAATAACGATGCAGTACTACGAAAACGTATTATAACAGGTGACGAAACACGGGTTTACGGATATGGTGTCGAAATTAATGCTCAATCGTACCAGTGGAAGCATTCTGGATCGCCAAGACCGAAAAAGGATCGCCAAACGAAAAAAGTAAGCAATGAATATTGCTGAAAATTTTATCGTACTTCAGGGGCATGCGTACCAACATAATAAAAAAATTTTTATACAGGCGGACTCTGTAAACCTGTTAAATTTAAAACTTCTCGTTACTGTTTGAACATACTTCATATATGAGAACAGTCTATAAATATATTTGGAGCCACGACTCTTGGTACTTACATAAAATTTTTCATTGCATAGTAGATTATAGAGTTTTACGTTATATATCGAGTAATGGATTCTGGGAATGCCAATGAGATAACATTTAAATAATTTATAGTGAAATATAAATAAGCTCCTAGACCTTTAATTAACATTGAACTTCGCTTTTAAAAAGGAGAAGTTGATATCAAGATTAAGGTCATTGTGTCAAATTTCCTATTTTCGATCTTTGCTTCCGAATGAAAAGAAATTTTTACATAAAAAATCAGACTGTTAAGAAGAGTAAATCTTTTGACTTTCTATATTAGTTTCGTTATTAGAGTGTGTAATTGTAATTGGCAACAAATCAAAATATATATGTATTTCAAAGAATAAGCGCACTTGGGTTGCTTCCGAGAAAAAAATAGGGATTTCAAAACTTATATTGAAATATATAATATATATATATATATATATATATATATATATATATATATATAATATAAATAATATAAATCATATCATATTATATCATATCATATCATATCATACTAATTTATAAAGACAAAGCGTGTTTTTGTTTGTATACGATAACCGAAAAAAATACTGCACCAATTGTTCTGAAATTTGACATATAGATTCTATATTATCTTGGGAAGGACACACACACACACACACACATATATATATTAGCAACCCCCGTCTCGGCTTCGCCCGAGATAATAATTTAACTGATTTCATACAGATCTATATTTCTAGAAATAATTGACCGTAATTTACCTATGTCGCTTCCGTATAAAAAGCGCTTCAATGTAGCGTCCACTTCAAAAAGTTGATATTTTGCCGACCATTTTATACAATATCTATATATATATATATATTAAATAGAGAAAATTGTACTTTCGAGTTCGAGCGGTAAAAACAGATGTGCAAGTATCTCGAGACCACGTTTTCGGAGAGTATCATGTTCGGACTATAGGAAATGTCTCGGGACGACTGCTATAGAGAGTTTTGTATTGGGGAGATAGAATACAATATCTAGGTATCCCGGGAGAACTCTCACTAGGATTGCGTGTATTCGAATGATAGAATATGAATATTTTCATAGAAGTCGTACTGACATACGTGGACATTAGAAGTCGTTCAAAAACACCTAGAAATCGCATTGTATCGTCTAAACACTAAACCCCGCGTAGAAATTGTCCCTACATACCTGAACATCGTTTTCTACCAACTAAACACGATACTTCCTGTAGGAATCGTCTCGTCATACCTGGACATCATCTTCTACCGTCCGAATATGAAACTCCCTGTAGAAGTCGTTCCATGACACCTGGAAATCGCATTCTATGATCCGAACATGAAACTCTCCGTAGAAGTTGTCCCGACATACCTAAACATCGTTTCCTACGAACTAAATATGGTAGTCCCAGTAGAAGTCGACCCGAGAAAGTTAGACATCACTTCCTAACGACTAAACACAATACTCCCCGTAGAAGTCGCTTGGAAAGATCTAGGTATCGTATTTTACAGTCCCAACACGAATCTCCTATAGAAGCTGATTTCCTCATATCTGGATATCGTTTTTTATCAACTAAATACAATATTCCCTGTAGAAAAAGCCGAGAGACACCTGGGCATTGCATTCTATCATCCGAACACACAACTGCCTCTAGAAATCGTCTTGCGGCAGCGGGATATCGTAATTCACTGCCCGTACACGCCAATACAGTATTTCTCAGTAGAAACAGTATTTAAAATGTATATATATAATATGTACAATATAATATACATACAATATATATATATATATATATATATATATATATATATATATTCCGTTTTTTCAATTAAATACTGTGAATATTTTCGTAGTGATGCCAACTGAAATTCAAAAAAAATGTTGGTATGCGCATAGCAGATTTTTTAAGCAGACAATGCATATTGCCTTTTTATGCAGAAGTGACGATATATTTTATTTATATATACATAGTTTCGAGGTTGTTGGTAAAAAACTCTATTTTGCCATCATTTCTTTTGTTCGAACTAAAAAAGCAGTCTCTTTTCACAATTCTGATGTGACAGAACGATGTTCACAAAACGATGTCCAGGTATGACGGGACGATTTCTATGGGGAGATTCATGTTGGGACGTTCAATTACGATGTCGGGATGTTTTGGAATGACTTCTACGGGAAGTGTTTAAGAAACTTCTATAAAGAGATTCATTTTCTATCGTTTGAACACGCACACTCCCAGTAAAAGTCGTCCTGGGATACCTGGAAGTCGTATTCTACCTTCCCAACACAAAACTCTCTATAGCAGTCGTCCCGAGACATGTTCTATATTCCGAACATGAGACTCTCTATAAACGTCGTCTCGAGACACTTGGACATCTTTTTGTACCGCTCAAACTCGAAAGTACAATTTTCCTCATAGAAGCCGTATGTAATATTCATATATGTGTGTATTTAATACGGTTGTACATTCTGTATATACATACTGTATATACAGAAGCGACGATAGATAAATTACGGTTAATTATTTATAGAAATATAGATCTGTATATATAGAGTACTTTTTAATTAGATATTATTGAATTGTTTATGAAATCGGTTAAATTCTTATCTCGGGCGAAGCCGAGACGGGAGATGCTAGTATATATATATATATATATATATATATATATATATATATATATATATATATATATATATATATAATGTGTACACAAATATATTGAAAAATATCCTTAACCTCAAAACAAGCTTCAATAGCATTGCCAAGGTCAAAACTATATAATAACTACGAAAAACTCCTATAAATTTATATACAAATTTTTTGTGTGTTTTTTTTCTAAATTATTATTTATATACATTGGAACTTTTAAAACACCATATATGCCTATATATGTATATATATATATATATATATATATATATATATATACGAAATACATATAGTTATAATTATATCTTATTTTCAATACAATAATGTTTTAAATAGTTTTCAATATTTACTGTATTTTGTAACCTATTTTATTTTTTATTATATTATTATGTATAGAAATTGTCCACTAACAAATTTCTTTGATCTATTAATCTTTATTGGATATTTTAATATCAATAATATTAATGTTTTACCAGATTTATAAAATTATAAACTTCATTTCTTTGAGTATAATCATATTTTTCTTTTTCCACAAATACATAGGTTTTCCACTATTCAAAAGTTTTAATTTATTAAGTTCAATGATTCTCTTACAGAATTAACAGCATATAAAATCAATATACATGTAGTGAATGTGCAGTATAATGTAATAAATATAGCACATCGATGTATAATTTTTGAATAGCGTAAAATATAATTAATAATTACAGGCAAGAATAAATCTATCATAATTATTGATAGATTTCATATGATATTATCATAATTATTATATTCAAAAACTAATTTACAGAGTAAAAATCATTTATACATTTATAAAGATAATTATAAATATATTCAGTTAACAATATAAATATATAATATATAATACTATATTTGATTATTTACTTTAATGTTCAGACAGTTCTAACTCTAATTAATAGTCAGATCGCTTTATGTCAATTCTGTGAAAAATTCATTTCATCTTTTAATCGATTTACTCTTGGCATCTAGAGTAAGTAATATTATACAGGTATTTATATTATTTTCCCCAATTAATAGGGATCAAAATAGATATTTTTAAAATTAATAATATTGCTAAAATATAAAATTTGACAGAAAGTGTTAGTACTCTGTTTTCAATATTGTCTTGTATATGATAGACTAATATTGAAGCACCTAAATTAAATACGTTAAATAATTAGATTAATTGAGTTTTTACTAATTATTATTATTTATATCATATTTCCCGGATTAGAAAATTTATTTTTAATAAGATATACATTTTTTTACCATCTTACTCTTTTCTTAATATCTGTCTTTAAAAACTTGAGAACAAGATTTTAAATTTTATATCTCTTGAACTTTTCATATATAACGATGCACCCAGTATTTGATAAGACGTTTTTATGCATTTTAAAACTAGAATTTATATCTAGGACAAGTTGATATATTAGAAAGTAAAATTACAACTTTTCTTAATTTTACAAGCATATATAGCGCGATTACGTATTTTCTCTTGGAGGAGGCATCTGTCATCCCTCCTCGCAATGCGCGGAAATCTTATTTTAATGGACGAACGAGACGTACACAGGGCTGCTTCAAATTGCGTTATGCGCAGACCGCGCACTCTATGCTAGGATCTCTCTTAAAGGGCATAACTATGTGTGTGTGTGTGTGTGTGGATATGTATGTATGTATATACGACAACTTCGTATAACTCTAACGAGTTAGGATATTACAGTACTCCAAAGGCGGAATCGCCTTTCATAACATGATTGCAAACATCTGTAAATTACGGTCGTGTAATCACGCGCATGAATCGCGTTTGCCAATGGGTAATTCGTTAATACCAGAGAGACCGCTATATGTATATAATTGAAGAAACATTTTGGCGGTGTTCATTGGCACTCGGAATACGATTGCTAACTTTTCTGCGCTTAATACTGTTCTTCTGCAGCTAAATTTTGTACGTATATAAAATTTATTTCAATAGAATTTCTATGTTATTATTAAATATTGTTCCTCATTCTAACCCTAGAAGCGCACGTTCGCCGCTTGATTCCGGTTTTCACGAGGAAAAATATAGTCCTTACCTAGTAAGAAAAGACGTCTTTACGAATTTCGTTACAATCATCGGTTTCGTCTCGAGCCGCAAACACCTTGTTTCGTAAACAAAGCCTTTCCTTACCCGGTAAGAAATGTACTATTTTGAAGTTTCCTAAATAAAATTACAGTAATATAACGGATTACTATATATATAATATATAAAAGAAACGTGTGTACCCCTCTAAAGTGATAATTGTAAGAAAGTCTGACTAGGTTGAACATTCGGTTTCTTTAAAAATAATGCTTTGCTTTTTAGTATTACAGAAACTTCGACATAATCTTAAAAAATTAAATACAATAGTGTATAAAAAACTAAGAAAAATATTATGAAAATTAGAATATTATATACATTTTAATATAATGACATGTTACTATCTATAGTTATTGACCTCTTTTCTCTCGTTTTTATTTCATTTTTAATTTATTCAACGATCGTATATGCATTAATTAATAATAATTAGTAAAAACTCATCAATCCAAACCTATGACAGTTTTTATTGATCGTTGTATACTTTAATTGACTGGAATAAAATCAATCCTTATTTCATTGAGACTAACAGCATATAACACCGTGGAATCAGTACATTTAATATAACAGTAAATTATAAAAATATTCTAAGTGAGTTACACAAAATGAATATTATTTATTTATTGATCCTGGTTTTAAATACCAAGCCGAATAAGCCATTTTCGCAAGATATAATGCAGACTGACAAATTGCAATAGAATATCGTTGTATGATAGATTTCCCGTACATTATCTTGTGAATTTCATATGCCAGTACTAAATTACATTGCATACATCATGTCTGAATTATTATTGCACTTTCTTGGTCTCCCTTATAACTCGAGAATGACTTGATTGCCGAAGCAGTAGTCGATTGACGTAAGTATAAAAATAATTGGTTAATTTATTCAGGTATTTCTTAATTTTTTTTATACATTTATTGAAAGTTGTGTGTACGCGAAGAATGGTAATGAGAATAAACTCCAAGGCAAGGAAAAATTGCATCATATTTTTAATAATTTATTCATTAATGTAATTTTGTTCGTTCGAAATTTATATTACAAGCAAGTTTTTAATGTTCCACATGCCTACTAATACTTTATTTCGCCTAGGTCTAAATCAAAATTAGTTTCTTAGAATCGTGCGCTTGCCCTTGAGCATCAAAACAAATAAATAAATAAATAAATAAATAAATAAATATATATATATATATATATATATATATATATATATATTCGAAGTTTTCACTAAATTCGTTAAAAATTGATGTTCTTGAAATACATTGTATATAAGAAAATGACCTTTAAGCTCGAATGAACATCATTCGGATTTGAAATCTTAACAAAAGAATCGATGAAAATTCTTTCAATTTTTCTTTTTCAATCTAATACGTATGTTTCTTTATCTTTTTTCTCCCTTAGGTACTATACATTGTATTTTTAACATTTCGAATACAGCAAATCTGAAAAAGACATTTGAGAAAAATATAAATGTTTATACAATATTTATAAAATATCACCGGCTTATTTCTTTCTAATTTCAAATAAATTTAATATTTCTTTATCATAGATTAAATTTGTTTTATTTTTAAAATTTAAAATTTCAGAAGATTTCGAGTTATTAACTAGACGGAAAAACGGTTGAGGATCTGTTCTTAATAACAGTTACGCTTTACCAAAAATTAAGGAGCATCGATAAATTATATATATATATATATATATATATATATATATATATATATATATATATATATTATACGCAAAATTATTGAAACGCAAAATTTATTATCCATGGTTTTCTATACACGCGCCGACCAATATACCTGTGCGAGAACTGCAGCCATCGTCTTTACTACATCTCTCTATATATCTCAACTGCTCGATGCAACGTTATTGTACCAATTTAATCGCCGAACGGAGAAAGGAACACTCCACCTGCAAGGGGCAAGGGGAATTAATTCAGCTTGCACTATATACACGAATTGAGGCTTTCCTCGCCCGCGGACAGTTCTACTTGGGCTTATTCAGCGTTAATTGGCTTCGCGTATAGGGTCATCCCCCATGTTTTGGATGGGGTGTACGATGGAGGCTTTACTATATAATGTATATAGTAGATAGACCGGTAATACAACATAATACAGTCGCATGAATCATTTTGCATTGGCTTTTGCATTTTGACGCGCGCTTATACGATATCTTTAGCTCAATAGGGGGGGGGGGTATATTATTCAACGAGGGAATCTACCTAAATATATATGTAGTCTAGTGAACAAGAGGGTTGTTTTCTTAGTCGAACAGAGTTCTAATTAGTCATTCAATTTACCTATGGATATTTTGGCGAGTTAATTATTACGAAAATTATTTTAAAATCTTGACCGATTGCTATTAAATAAAATAGCTTTGGAAAAATTCTTATCAAATTAATTTGTTTATAAATGGATTTTCGATGAGATTTGTCTCTATGATTGTAAATGTGAGAAAGTATGTAAAGATAAATATAGCATTAACTTGATGTGTAATATTTAAAAAAATTGGCAGTACCTACATATGCAAAACAAATCCTAACTATAAATAGTTATACATATGGTAATGTTTCATTATCTTCCTAAGCTCAAAAGAAATAATTTTTGGCATGAACACATAAAAATGTTTTTAAGAGAATAGAATAGAAGGAAGAAAACTATATATATACATTTTAATTTTATTCCAAAATGCAGAGAACTAAAGAAATTAAAAAATAAAGACTCAGATTATTGTATTAGCTCGTAATCTCAGTCGTAATAGTCAGATACAAGATAAGGTAACAATAGGCGTGGCTCGGTAGAGACAAAACGTGTACTTATGCAAGATACAGTTACAAATTACTAATATCTCGAGTTTTAATAAAGATGTTCTAATTCTGCAAAAACAAGTTACTCCTTCAGGAAAAAATACAACAACTCAGGTCTCAAATACGATTATCATATTAGTGCTCATGTCTACGTCATTTAATTTAATTAATTCGTTAATAGATGATTTTAACAACTATTTTGAATTAAATATATCGCTGCTGTTTCATAATAACCTATAAAATAATAATCCTATTAAAATATCACCGATGGATTTCTTATAACTGCGAACTCCTCCACGCCCCTATAGACTAATAAGTTTGATTATCATGACCTCAAGGTTTATTTAGATTGACATCATTAATCGACGGCATTGTAAAAAGGATGCATTACCGCATTTGCCACGTACTCAATTCCGTTGAATATGGCAAGGAATATTGATCTTGATTAAAAATGTTTGGGCATACTTTATGCATTTTAAGAAAAATCCGGTAGATATATACATATGTAGTTTTGTTATTGTTCCGTCCCAGTGTAAAAATTAGTTTTCTTATAGAAAAAAATTCGCTTCAATTCAATTCCATTCGCGTGAGGAAGTTCATTATTTACTTCCAGTTACAGTCGATACTAATGTCGTTACTTTAAATAATTGACATTGCTCATTCCAGCAAACGCTAGCGTATTGGTTTAGGCATCATCAGTTATAACGTAGTTAGGAGCAAATATAAGTATTATTTGCTTATTACATATGCTTAGAGGGAGCTATATTATAGTACCTGGTTTATATGTTATTCATTGTAAAGTCCAGCTGTCAAGATGTTTATTCTCGTATAGTTAAAAATATTTTCATAAAATAACGAAACTTTTTACTTTGGCTTTAACCTGAATTTTTCAGTAACAAAATGAAACACAAGTAAAGAAAAATAAAAAATGATCCTTATGCTAAAGTGACGGACTTACTATTATATTTCTAGACGAAACCCTTGACACGAATAGTATACGCAAATTTGAATGTAATAAATAATCACTCGTCTAAGCTAAGCAATCTGTTCACATATTCTTATCCCCTTTCATTATAAGTCGACGGGACACTGAAAAGGCATGCGAAGAGGGTCAAAAAGGAGGGGTAAAAAAATGCATCAGACGTCTGAAGGTTGAGCGCTACGTCGCGTGCTGCAGGATGCAAACGCGTGATGTGTATACAATAACTCATTTATATATATATATATATATATATATATATATATATATATATATATATATATGTATTCAGGAAGAGGTGGTAAAAGTGTTGAGTTTATAAGGACCTAGTGGAGAATATCGGCGCGGACGAAAGAAAAAAGCCAGCCAGAAGGAATTAAAAGGATCGCCTCGTCACTCACTCCATGCCTATATATATCCTTAATAGGTAGAATCGACTAGTAGAAAGTAGGACGTGCTGCGAGAAATCGATACGTCATTCGTGCCAATACAGTTTTTTTTCAATTCGCGGAGTATAAAAGCGAAAACGTCGCGGGCGCTGACGCGGAGGATCGATGCACACGCGGGTAGGGAGGGGGGAAGGGTATGCATCCGTTCACGGCGACTTCTGCGGTACCGCTCGGCCCGTCTTTTCACTTATTCTCCTATTATACGAAATTTCGACGCATCTCGAACTCGATCCTTGGTCGCCGCAACGAAATCCAACGACTGGCGGGTATTGCGATGCGCGCGACTTCGTAGCAATGACACTGGATTATATATATAGGTAGCATATAATCTAATAACTTTTCAAAATCATTAAAAATACTTCAATTTCGAATAAAAGTTCAACTTAGAATTTGGAAAACATTAGAAAGTTTAAAATTTATATTTCACGACTTAGTTTTTTATTACTAGAATTTTTATCTAAAATTTGTAGAAAATAAATAAAAATGTAAAATAAATTTTGAAAAAAAATTTACAGTGATAATGAAATAATTTAAAATAAATACATACAATTTTCAAAAATTTTCATGGTATTGAAAATAATTGTATAGTATTATTTGTAATATAATTTGTAATTGAAAATAATTGTATGTAATTATTTGTAATACAAATTTGATGTTCGGACGAATTTTTATTTATTTAAGGGAAGAACTTCATTAATTTGGCTTCATATTTAAAAAGTGTTTAGTTTAAAGGTAATTTATGCTGTTTTTTGCTCTACTGTACGATTTATATTTAGGAACACACAAATTACCAGTAAAAATGTGCACATTGTGACCTGTTGTTGTATCATTATAGGACGACTCGCGGTGCCAGTGTAAGAGTGAGCGAGCGATCGAGCGACCGAAGGGAAGGGATGTCAACGAATGTGCACTTTTCTTAACTCCGCTTAGCTCCCTTTTTGTTACCTATTTTCACTTTTTTAATTATATAGAAATTATTAAAAAAATTAAAATAAATTTTAAAATAAATATTAAAAGAAATTTTTTAATTATATAAATCCTACACCAGTTACATTTATAACAGTCAGATATAATTTCAATGTATACATTAGTAAATATACTGAGGAATGAATGAAGATTATATATAAATAATAAACCTATGGCTTTTATCTGCAGTACAGTTTATTATTTCTCCTATAGTTCTATTTTATAATGCGATTGCTATTCGAGATTCGTAGGTAAAAATCTATATACCTAAATTTTATCTTCTCAAATAAATTGATTTATACTTTCTATATATGCAATGAAAGAAAAGACAAACATTTTTCTAATTTTCTATAATTTTGCGAAATATCAAGAAATATCTTTTCAAACATCTGGGGATTCAGATAGATAAATAATTGATTGAATTCTGAAAATAGTGTCAAAATTATTTTTAACTTCTTTAATAATACATAAACTTTGGATGCAGTGAGCTTCAAGGATGCTCAATGGAAATTTATAACGCGTGGCACATCGACTTGCTGATGTAGGTATTTTTACATTTCTTTTGGATTCGATACAGCAAGGAGGTTTTATTACTTCTTAGTGCTTTATTTAAGTTCCGTAAAACCCATTGGTTGTTTAAAATGTCTGGGAATGAAATTTCTAACATGTAATAAATGGAAAAACTTATTACTGTGAAGCATTTTAAGCTGGCCTCAATAAAAGTAAGAAATATTAAATTAGTTATTATTATTATTTGTAAATAGTCTTAAAACTATTTTTTACAATTTTTATTGATATACAGATTGCTTTCATATTATAAAAGTCCTCTTTTAAACTACTACGAACATATTTAAGATATTTTGAAAGGTATATAACGCTTCTTCATTCTATTTTCGTTATATTTTGCATCCATCATTCAGTGTTGTAGAAGTTTTTATTCTGCGAATCTCATCTATTTACCAGTAAAAAAACAATGAGGTTATGTAAGAAGAAAGAAGACGAAAAGCATTCTACGAAAAAAATCACTTAAATTTTGAATCACTGTCCAAAGATAGCGAGAAATGTCGGCGACTACAAGTGTTACTTCATTCACAATGACGGTATTTTAATTAAATCTTGTAGGATCTATATGGTCCAAGAAATTTATAATATTTTCGAGCGAAATTTTAGCAAATAACCAAATGAGTGGATAACAGAGAAAGAGAGACAAAGAGACAGGATGAGAGGGAGGGAGGGAGGGGGGAGTGAGAGAGAGAGAGAGAGAGAGAGAGAGAGAGAGAGACAGGCAGACAGATAGACAGAGAGAGAGAGAGAGAAAGAAAAGAAATTTTTAAGGAATGATTAGTTTCAAATGTATGAAGTAATACAAATATTTTTACTATAATTTCAAATTCAGTACATAGAATTATTGGTAAAGTACTAATGTAGTAAAAGAAAATGTAATTGCACATATATTATATATATTATAGATATTATGTTTCAAAGCAATCTTAAGAAAAAGTGTTTTCAAATGTATATCAATATACAATCTTTGACTAACCATGTCCTTACGTTTTGTTTTAGTTGTTATTATTGGTGCTAATTTAAAGTTTTTCAATATTTTTATTGAGAAAACTGAATGATGTAATTTGGCGTAATATCTGATTCATATTTAATGAATTACAATGCTCTGTTTATAATAGACTGCCTTGGATATCGTTCATCTCGGTGAGAATTGTGTAAAATCAATAGCTTTTGTAAAATTACAGCTGAAGTTTTGTATTTAGAATTTCATTAAATCACAAGTAATATGCATGCATAATACCATTCTATTAAAAGTTACAAGAGTGCAAATGAGCCCGTTTGAAATTGTGATGAGTATATTAGATTAAGTGATATTGTTACCATAAGAAAATATTTAATACTTTTTGAGTTATTTCAAATCTGAAATAATGTACTTGAAATTCTGTGACATGATAATGCATCAATAACCTCAAAGTCTATACCTCTTGTTTTCTTTTTCTTACGAGCGTGTGAATGTCTAGTTGTACAAAAGGCCTTTTGAGAATTACATCAGATTTATTATGCCCGATAAAAAGTCACCGTTCGAAGGTATAAAATGATAATCTATGCGTGTGATAGATGTGCCCGATTACGGGGCGCAGACACGGTTCGAGAAATTCCCTCGACTCGGCCCTTTCGATAGATGGATCGTTGAGTTATAAGACGGCGTGGACGTCAGAAGTGAAGGAGCAGTCAGGTAAACTGTTATACCTAAATGCAAATTATATGAAAATTTTTCTGAAATATATATATATATATATATATATATATATATATATATATATATATATATATAATGTATATAGTAAACTAGTAAATTAGAAGTATATTGTGTACAAATTCTGAAATTTTATACAGATTGTCTAAACACTGATAATTTATATTATTTATAGGTATCTAGTAATAGAAAAAGTTATTGCAGCGATTTTTCATATAGTTCTCTAAATCTCTTGCTTCGACAAAAATTTATAATTTACATCGTGCTATTAGTGATTTATGTTTAATTGGGTTCGCTATTTTGTGTCACTGGAATTATGGGCCTCTATGAAACGATCCATATATATAGGATTATTAATTCATTTAACCCTCATAAATATATGTACACATACAATATATCGATGTATATAGAATTGAACATCAATGTGCGAGCTTGTTTTGTTAATATGAATTTGGATCTCGATAAGAATTTCACGTAATGATAACGATCAACGTTATTGAGTCGTAAAACTTATGCATTCATTATATGGACGGATTACGATAGATTCAGAACGCTATAATAATTCACGCGAGTTATCCTTATAATATATGGTATATGCCGAGTTAAGTGATTATATATGTATATTACATACGACTTCTATGGAGAAAATTGTACTTTCGAGGTTGATCGGTAGAAAAAGATTTAATAACGTTTACCGAGAGTATTGTGTTTTGTGTTGGGGAGGTAGAATAAGATGTCCAGGTATCCAGAGACGACTTCTACTGGAAGTTTGAGTGTTTGAATGATAGGATGTACGAATCTATTTATAGAAATCGCCTCGTCATACCTGGGCATCCTTTTCTACTGTCTGAACACGCAACTCTTCGTAGAAATTATCCCGAGACACCTGGACATCGTATTCTACGGTTCAAAAACGAAAATTCCCGTAGAAGTCATCCAGACACAGCTGGACATTGTTTCTCACCAAGTAAACACAATACTCCTCGTAGGAGTCGTTTCAAAATATCTGAACATCGTATTCTAACGTTTCAACATGAATCTCCTCGAAGAAGTCGTCTCGTCATACGTGGACATCGTCCTCTACTGTCCGAACACAAAACTCTCAGTAGGAATCGTCCTGAGGCACCGGGATTTCGTATTCAACCGCTCGTACACGCCAATACAATATTTCTCCATTAAAGCCGTATTTAATATATATATATATATATATATATATATATATATATATATATATTTATATTTCATGTAATATATAATATATTTCCTATATTTCCATTTTTTAAATTTAATGTAGTGAATATTTTAGTAGTGGTGCCAAACTGAAATTAAAGCAAAAAGGATAGTCTGCGAATTGCATATTTTTTAAGCGAACGCTCGATATTGCCTGTTTTATACAGAAGTGACGATATGTTTTATATACATATAATAATATATAAAATACATAAGTTTCGAGGTTGTTGATAAAGAACCCTATTTTGATATCATTTCTTTTTTTGAAACTAAAAAAAACGTGTAATTTCTGAAGCTAATATAACATAAAAACAAAAGCATAAATTGTCATCACAAATTATGTTCAGTATGATTTGGTATACACAACCATTTTATAAGAGAAGGCGGAGAGAGAAAGGAGAGAGATTTTTCCACGTAAGAGAAAATAAAATTTTCAAAAACCAAAAGATCTCCGTAAGGCGTGAAAGTAGTGTCCGATTAACCTGAAGAACAAAAAGGATAATACCGACTAACGTCACACCTTTCAGATACGAATCCCAAAGTTGGATATAACCATTCAACTGAGTGGCCTGGTATTAATAGTTTAAGCGGACTACTTAGAGTTGATATTCGTGATTCATGACACCACTGGCCGCTGGTGAAACTAACTGCTAAGAACATTAACTTAATTCATTGATGAAAGTAAAATGATTTACAATAAAAAACATAACCTATGTCCTTCCGAAGTTAATATAGAATCTACGTGTCAAATTTCAGAGCAATCGTACAGTAGTTTTTTTGTTTATCGTGTACAAACAAAAACACGACTTTATAAATTAGTGTGTGATATATATATATATATATATATATATATATATATATATATATAATAGGTGAGTGCTTGTTAAAAGCATACATATAAATTATACATGCGACTAAGTATAGACATATACTGAATCTTTCTTGGATGCTTAAATCTTCGTGTTAAGGATAACAATACATTAAGAGCCATCATTTTCAGGAAAATCATCTATTTATTTTCATTATGCTTGCAGATAGCGGTGCACGCGTTGATTTGTGGAAAAATTGAAATCACTCATGAGACTCGACAAAAGACTGAAAAGGCTGTGACGGGATCCGCGTGAAGAGCGACTTCTGCCGTAATATCATCGCTTTCATATTTCAAATTTTCAATCAGCGCCTATCTTCGATTATTGCTGCGAATTTTCATGTTTCGTGCGCAAACAAAGGAAGCCACATATCTAACGTTTTCTTTTTCTATATAGCCTTGGTGCTCCCCTCGTTTCTCTTAATTTCTTCTAAATAATAGTTTTTTTACGCGTATCTAAATAAAAGCATAGAAAATATATAGATGTTTCGGTTTATGTTCTTTTTCGTTAACGCTGACACTAGCAATGTTTTCTATAGGCCCCTGAAGTTTTTCCTCCAAAGAAAAACTCCACGCGCGTTGACTCGATCCTCCAGGAATGTATAAGCATTCCTTAGCCGAATTTGTCGGTTTAGATAAGGGTAGTGATAATTATTCCTTATTGTTCCACCTATCAGTCTATAGGGACCCTATATACTTCCATTCTGATCATTTCCATTTAGAATATTCGAGCGGTTATACATGTAAAGTGAGTTCATTTTTTTCCTTAAGCCAATGCTACAAATATTTTTCATATATCGTAACACTTACATAATATATAGAGAAACGAAAGAAAATGTACCAAATGCACAACTCTATTTTATTCGAACTCGCAATACATGTAAAATTCGCTATATATGTAATACTATGTAGAATTATTTTATTTTTTAAATTAATCACTTTAGGTGCGCGTAGTTTTTATTTCGCATTATCAATAATTATAGCTATATATTTTTTGTACTTTTCTAATTATTATTCAAATTCTCATTTTATATTCTCCATACAAAAGTGAGAAAGGTGCAACTCCGTTTTTGATTGTCGCTTTTACGCGGCAAAGCAATGCCACTGCCGATCTCGTGCACTCTCGCGCTTGCTCTTGCGTCTTGTATGAAAAAGTCAGCGGTGGCGGCTAGATTCGTTCACCTGTCTGCGAGAGCATTTTTCAATCTCGCATTATATATATATGATTATTCTGTTGCGTTGATCGTGGGGCGGCGTACTGACTGGTGAGCACTTTGTTCCTTCGTCATTTTAACATGATTGAATTCGATATAGGTCGGATTCCATCAGGGATGATGCGCGCAATATTATAAGTATATATATACACGCGCATATCGGAAAATCGTTTTATTCCCATTGATTTTCGAATTATATTTTATATTCGCAGAAGACATCAGGACCAGTAAAGTTATCGATAGTCGCACTATTTATTGGTTTATAACGTTGCAGATTTAGATAATTTAACGACTGGGAAAAATTAAAATGCTGCTCGATGTTTCTAATTTAGAATAGTGCTATAACTGAAAATTTTGCTAGATAAGTCAGTCAAAGCAAAATGTGAAGAAACTAAATATCTTTTTTATTAATATTTTAATATTCGTATTATATTATTTTTGTTTTTATTATCAATGCTATAATTTTAAAAGTCGGTCAAATGCATGTTATTAATACTTCAATTGAGTAAGTAACTCATAAAGGCAATCAATATAGTCATCGTGCGGGAATATAGATGATACTCTTCAATTTAACGTGACATTTATATCGAAATAATTGAAACGATGTGACAACTAATATACTACATGTATTGATATCGACTTGCAACAATCATTATTATGGCTATACATATATTAGCGCAATATTGCTTAATTTAGTTTTTCCGATTAAATAAGATTAACAAAACACTTTTTGATAAATAGAATATACACTGTCATGCATGATGCATATATAGATAAATAATATCATATTAAAAGCAGCTTTTTCAAAAATGGTCGAAAATAACTTTTTGAAAATTTTTTAAATACTCAAAATTATTCAATATATCATAATTTATTTAGGTTTTAAATAAGTTTGACCGTAAAAAGTGAATTTACGCCAAAAGTACTATTTGTTTCGTGCGTTCGGTTGTAGATGATGGAAAAATCAGAGGTCGCACTCTTGGTAGCATAAAAGTGCAATTTTCTGAAACCCTCTTCTATTATTAAGAAAACAAAATAATTTTAATAATTTTGTTTTATTAAAAATTTTAGTAAAAATAATTTTACTCAGAGCCTTGAATAAAGTTAAGGAAAAGGTTATTAAAAGCTTTTCACTCGATCTCGACACTGTGCCTCTTTCAACAATAATCGTTCGCGGCAGACTAACACCAGATACAAATATATATATAACAATTGAATTGTACTTATGTCGACTGCCATATACAAATTAATAAATATTTTTGATTGGTCTTACAGTCCAATCAATTCAATTTAAAAATAAAATAAAAATTAAAAATAAAAATTAAATTAAAAATTAAATTAAAATTATATTTGCAGTCAGACTGTCCTTGTTTACATTCACCCCCGTAGACTAATCTGAAAATAAAATATTAGCTGAAAAAATTATTTGTTAGTAAAGTGCAGTCTGACTGTCCCCAACACCCTTACCTAATTGATTATTGTTTGTCATTATAATTTTAATTTAATTTTTAATTTAATTTTTATTTTAAATTTTTATTTTATTTTTTTATTAATTTTTATTTTTATTTTTTATTTTTATTTTTATTTTATTTTTAGATTGAATTGATTGGACTGTAAGACTAATAAAAAAATATTTATTAATTAATATATATATATATATATATATATATATATATATATATAATATTATATAAGTAATACGCATAAGGGAAAAGAGGACCATAATCCAAGTGACGACCTTATCAAATATATATATGAAAAAAGGATGGTCAGAATTATAAATAAAAAAAAACTGCCTAATATAAATATAATAATATCTAATATATTTCGGAAGAACGTTAGACAAAATAACACGGAAGTACCAACAATCGAATTACTATCTAACGCATCAAAATAACATCCGTCTTCTTTGCACACAAACCTGATTTTATAGCAACCGAGATACAAATACATAATAATGGAATGCTTAATACACTTGTACTAAGTCATTCTTCTGTGATCAATTTACCATGAATTCGGGGATTCTCCCAGCTTAGTATCTCGCTTATATGTTTATGGTTAATACGTATTGTAATATGCCTACAATATATATATATATATATATATATATATATATATATATATATATATAGGCATTAGATATATTATGTACATCTCCATTTATTAGTGGCCGCTGTTCACCAAGTCCAGAAACCGCGTGTAACTTTCAGCATGACCCAGCTGAAACCGCCGAAGAAGGGCCTCCAAACCTTTCCGCCTACCGTTATACTGTCACCTCTGGTCTCGCCCACGTCCTCCGAGTTGATCAGCAAGGCGACGGATATGCTCTACAACGTCCTCGTCCAGCTCATCGTCTTTGCCATCTGCGGCTGCCTCTTTTTCGGCGTCCTCTCCGTCGGCTACTATTCCCGAATGTCATAAGTGCTATAATATTCCGTGTGTAATATATGTATAAGCAGTATACGCTTAGCTTTCTTTTTGCTTTAATAAACATATGCGGGTCAAAGTTCATATATATATATAAATATAATATAGCCATTAGGTATAAAGTGTAAAATTTGAGAGTTGCCTCTTTTATCGTGAAAAATTCCATTAAACTGTAATTATAACAATATCTAACATGACTAATACGCGTTGGGGTGAAATATGTGTATTAAAGGTTTTGCTTAAAATTATATTCTTTGTCAGAAATTAGATAATCATTAATACCTTTTAGAAGACACGTAGTGCATATTTATTAGCTTTATCATATTGATACTTCGTAAAGTCTGCGCAAACAAAGCTTTTACACACTATAAAGTATGGCTTCTATTTTCTTAAAAAATTTTTATGCCTATATATTTATATTTAAAGTTTTCATTAGTGACCAAATTATTGCATCGAAGGAAAATTATTATTTGCAAAGTATCAAGCGAAAGATTAACTATATGAATGCATAAGTTCGTCATAAATTTTCATTAATTACTTACCCGCGGTTAGACTACAAATTTGTTATTACATTTGTCGTCTATTTTAAGGGCATCGTTAAAATAGACAATATTCCAACAACAAGAGATGTAATAATTTTGCACGTGAATCATTAAATTAGCGAACGATTTGAAAGATTTGCGCGTGGCGAGACCGCAGGCTATTATTCCGATAGACCACATTATATAGAGACATATAGAGCGTGCACTTATCAGGGGTAGTCGAACGAACAGTTGTGCAATTTCCATTGTGACTCGTCAATCTCGAAAGAGCTTTTAAAGTTTGGATAATTTATGCTCTGAAGTTAAATGATTTTTTCTCTAATGAAAAACCCAGAGAAATATGTAGATGCGCGTAGAAGATAATTAATCGATATTAATTTGAATATTTTCTACATGCTTTGTACAAGTTAGCAAATAATTATCATACAGTTAGTATTCTCATAATATATTTGTAATTGAAAATGATGCCAATTAAAGTCACTTATGATAATAGAAATTATAGATGCGCTATATTGTTTTGTGGAACTAAATTAAATAATTAAGATATATTTCTAAGAATATAATATATTCACATTTTGGTGATTCCACAGATTCTGCGATGTACAACATCGACAAATTTATCTCACCGACGATTAGGTCAGATGTGAGATTTTGTTTCCTCGATATGTGAAAAATATAACTTTTAATTTTGAAGAATAAGTTCAAATGTTTAGCAGAAGTAAATAACTATTTGTACGTTTCACCCTCAGTTACCTGCTGGGCTCGTCAGTAGGATGGCAGGTAACCAATTACTAGACGTACGATGCTTGCTAAAATCGATGAAAAGTTATAATAGAAAGACGATAAAATTATCTATGGGAGAAGAATATTGTGTAAAAATGCAGGATTTCTAATTATTATTTGTACATATCTTAGAACTTATGATTAGATTATCAATCGTTTATTTTATTCTCTAATAGGATATTGTTAATTCTAATTCATAGCTGAAACTACAATGTTCATATTTAGTTTATAGAATAAATACAATATGTCAATATAAAAATACAAAATATAAATAACATAATATCAATAGTTTATATAATTTCCAAAGTATATTTAACATATTTAAAATAGATAAAAATAATATTGTTTATTTGTTTTTGTATGAATAATGATTATACTGAATCATTAATTATGCATTACGTATTATGTTAATTTTTTTTAATTTGTGGATCGAAACGAAGAAAATTTTAATTTACGAATACATGAACTAAAATATATACTTAAAAATAGATTCTTATTCGTAAAATACATATTTATACAAGAAAGTGAAGGAGTTTGTAAAACAAATTTTATTACTCGCGAACATTGATATTAAAATAATATGTCAGATTGAAAAACATGCAAAGATGTAGGTTTTCATGTCATATTGAAAAGAAATTTAATTTCTATAGATATTTATAGAACAAAGAATTGAAATTTGATACGTATATGAGGGATATAATTATTATTAAGTCAAATAGGATTATTTAAATTTATGTTATTATTTGTATAGAAAGTTAGTAAAAAAAGATTCTTCAGTCGATAAAATTCTAATTAAAAATTTACAAATTTTTGAATAGAAACATATAATTTAGTTTGCAAATAAATAGTTTTTTGAGTTTTCTATAGCTGTAGTAAAGTATTTGGTTTTATTTAAAATTTTCCAATTGATATCATCTATAGATTTCCAATCTATTTAAAGATACATTTTGAGCATTTGAATCGAATTACCTGCTCGATATCATAATCGATATCTTTATGCTCAACCGTATTAATGAAATTTATGTCTGCAAAGTTATACAAGGGTTATAAGAAACGTATTTCTGCTTTTACGACTCATTCTCTATTGTGATTAATAGAAATATGTTTACTCTCTAATTGTAATGAAATTGGTTCTATATTAATATTTTCGTATAATACTCAGATGTTTAAAAATAATTATATATATGTACATTAAAGGAAAAACTATAATGTTTTATGGCTACAAAATTTATCGGGTTACTTGAAAAATCTGTTATTTAAACATTAGGTTTATAAATGTATTTGTATTATATCAGATATCTATCTATCTATCTATCTATCTATCTATCTATCATCTATTGATCTATCAATATATATATATATATATATATATATATATATATATATATATATATATATATCTACAGTGATTCCAGCTGATGGGTGAATCTTTCTCCGAGCCCACGAGTAAGAGGATCGCGAAAGTTGAGAAAGACTCGCCACCCTCAAATATCGAAAGCAAATAAAGGGTAAAAGCCTAGGGGAAAGTGATAGGCCAAGGGAAAAAATACTACGATCGAGATGGGCAGAAAAAATAATGGAGGTGAAAAGCGGTCTGTGAAATTTTCTCCGTTTATTGTTCTAACGAATTGGACCTTGGCCGACCAACCCCTTTTCTTTCATTCTAAAAAAAAGAGAGAGCGCGAGAGAGCAAGAGAAAGAGAGGCATCAGGTGCTGTGGCCTACTGGGTGTGCCATTATAGCAGGTGAAAGCTCTCATGCCCTACCTTGTATTTATGACTCTTTTATTTCTCGTATTTATTTACTTTTTTATTTTTTTTTTTTGAAATCAAAGGTTTGCTGAAAAATGACAAGCGTATGACACTATATGTATACGAAGAGGGAGTTTTATTATTTATAGGGTGGCATACAAGTACCGGATTCTGAAAAAATATCGTACAATATACATTTTCCGGAAAAATCAAATATAGAAAGAGTTAGGGTTTCCCTAAGTATTCAGTAGTGGTCGTACCATAACCAATGACTAAGTGGTGAAATTATGAGGTCAAGATAATTTTGTTATATAGCAACCGTCCTTATCGACCTCTTAATGACTACGAGGTAAAATTTTACTTTTAAATATAGCAGGGACCATTTAAAAATATTTTAAATTACGTTTAATAAAACGGAGCAAGATGGCGAAGGAAAATTTTAAAAGCTAGCCTATTGCTATCCAATTTTGTATACGAGGATTTTCTAGGTCACTGATTACGAAACTCAGCTCAAATTTTTAACATTGAAGATGACGGATCTAAGATGGAAATGTAATGTTCATGGATCATTTCACAGTTAAGTTACTCCCTTAAAAATCCCAGGCATACAAAATTCCGTAGTAGTCGGTTCAAAAAATTTCGTCCACAATCTTTATTTTGATGTTATTTTAAATTTTTTTAAATGCTGAAGGATATATTTGAAAATCAAATTTTTATGATCATCATTGACTGACCAGGGGAAAAGTGACTTTTTCTATATTTGTTTGACGGACACCTTGTATATATCCGCGGCTTACACGGTTATTACACCGCTAGAGTGTCGGGAAATTCCCGAAATGTGAGCGCGTACGTAACAGAAAAGGCTGCGTCCATCCTTCGGTTGATCCAGTATAGTCGGGGGTTCCATATCCAGGATATATTCCAATTTCATAGCGCCTCGTTTTGAATTCCGCCTCGGAAATCTGGCCGGGGGGACGAGCACTGATGTATCCAAGAATTCATCTCTCTGAGAGAGGTATTAGCTTGTTATACATAGTTCCATCAGTGCGAGTTTATTTCGGCTGCTAGACAACTTATAGAACCCGATGAAATATATAACTTTTTTTTTTACAAAAAATCCTAAAAGGCGTGTTCACGTAATTAATCATTGACATCATCCAGTTTGGCGTGTTTATTGTTTGTCATGTTTATTATGTACTTAATTTGTATTTAAATTGTAATTGGGAATTTTGAATAATTTCTACATTTATTTATTGTATATTGTTTTCAAAAGCAAATCAAAGATTGTACACGATATATGCGTTATTATGGTCAGACATTAAATGAATAGAAAATAGGAAAGTAATACTTTAAAAAAAATTCTTTTTTGTCAATATGTTATTTTGGTAGAATTAAATAAAAATATATTTTATTTAGTCTGGACAATAAATAAAATATTACAATAAATCCTAAACGAGGTAATAAACTATTGAATTATGAACATCAATGTATAAATGCAAATATATAATTATAAATTAATATTATATTTTATTTAGATTTTATAATAAACTTTAGTGACTGTTAGTTATAGCAATAAATAGTACTCTGGGTAATATATATATATATATATATATATATATATATATATATATATATATATATATAGGTCAACAATATTGCACGTCGACATAACAAAAATACTCATATCACGGGAGAGTCTTAAGTTTCCTTTGCATCGGAACAGCATTTTAGGGAGACTTGGTAAAGTGACTACAAATGGATAGCAATATCGATTTCTCATTTTACGGTTCATGAAATGTAAGAAGCTTATCCCCCCATATATACTCAACTTGGATTTGTGAGAAGCTTCCGAATAAGAGAAAATTGGGTAGAAATTATAAATGAACAGGATTCACAATATTCGCTAAGGCGAGTGAATAATTGTGCGGCGATCTCAAGTAATTTTCCATTTCAATTATAAATATATATATATATATATATATATATATATATATATATATATATAATTATAGATATATATTTAAATTTTTAAATTTACATGTATAGATTAAGCATTAAATTGAAACCAATATTAAATAGATCATTCCCTTAAATAATTATTCAGAGGTTATAAAATTTTCATTATATTATTTGTTGAAAAAAGGATTTATAACATACACGATTAAGACTTGAATAAAAGTAAACTGTTGATAAAGTATAGATCTGTCATAATTCTTATTGTTCCACGCGACTAAGGTAGTAGATTATCAAGATATACCAATTAAAGGTATAATAAAAAATTTTAAAAAACCGACTTTTGTAACAGTTCATCTTTTCTTATGTTGGAAGGTATTAATGAAATAGATGACAAAAAGTGATATTATCGTTGTACTAGAACTTAATAACTACTAATAGTAGTTATAATATTATTATTAAGTTAAATAATGACAGGGCCAAACTAAACACACATGAGGCCCGAGAGTATCTGTACATCCCAGGTCCCTTCAAAAGATCATTTTTATATTATTACTTAATACTTAGATAATACATAATAATTAAATAAACCATACAAGAATGGAAAAAATAATAATACCGTTTTCATACATTTAAAAAAATACAATTTATTTAATAACCAATTTTAAGAGTAGCTTTTCTACTATTCTTAAAATTAGTCTATAATAAATATTAAATAAAAAATTACTTTTTACAGTCTGCGATTTCCTTAATTAAGTCACTAAATTCTAATGATCGCAATAAATCTATTTCGATAGCTAATGTGGGTTAAAAAGATGAATGACTGTCTAACATACTTGATCGATATTATTTTTATTCTTTTTAAAAATGAGAATGATCTTTCAGATTCACAATTCGCTATTGGTATCGTTAAAAATAATCGATAACTATATAGATATTATATTTCATTTTGAACACATCATTTTGACAATATCTTATACATTAATATTAACTTTTTTATTGCCAACTAATTATAAATACATATTCAAATTCCAAATCTTTTTCATTTTATTCTAATACTAGTTATATAGACATTTATTAAGCTTGGCCTAATGAATAATTCTTATCATATATTGTTTATTCTATGAGATTGATTGATTAAAATGCAATAATAAAAAGGAATAGTAAAATAAAGCTAGCCCAAGAAAATTATTTAATATATGTGGTAAATATTATTACGGTAAAGAATCTATAATAATCATTATGACGATGCTTTTAAAAATCAGCGTTTTCTTGGTAAATGAGGGTCGGAATTATAAAATCCCCTAGCCCCTCTTAATCGGGGCCCAGATTCTGATAATCTTTAGATAGAAAATATTCAATGAATGCTGTATAAGAGCATTCATATACAATGTATAACTGAAGTGTGCACTAGGTGATGGTATATAGTAGGTCTTAAATTCGAGGAATTTAGAAAAAATCATAACAAAGTAATAATAAAATAATGATAACCCTACATTCGAAGAATTCTAAACTTTCTATTTAATTTAGGAAAATGTTCCACAAAAATATTGTAAAGGGTTTCGTTAAAATAATTGACTGATTACTTGACCTTTACTTCAAAGTTTATTTTGAAAGATTCTGCTTTGAAAGTTTAGTTTTTATTTTTTAAATATAATATAACGTTTATTTTTAACCTTGAATTCGAAAAGAGTTTAGATTAGATTTGGATAGTATATTACAGGATTGTATTACAGAATTTAGTATAAAACAAAAATATATTCTTGCTTTCTTTTATTTGTCAGCAGCTAAATAATTTCGCAAGTTAATAGTTAGTGGGGAATGTTTTCGAGAAGGGTTATTTGAAATTGTAGCAGATAATATATGATAAACTTGAGTTTGCTCTTAGATTAGTCAATGGATCTAAAAAAATAGAATTGTCTACTTTTTCTCAATCAAAGGTTAAAAATAAAGATCCTATTGAAATTTAATGGAAATTTAATTTTCAAAATTCGCCTTGAGGTCAATGTGAAGGTAATTAGTTAATTTTGACAGTTTGACGTAATCCTACAACTTTTATATAAATAATTTTCTCGAATGACGCTATCCCAAAATGTTATTCAGTTGTATCTTCACTTTTATGACACTGAAAATATATATTTGCATATATATATATATATATATATATATATATATATATATATATATATAAAATACCTACAAATATGCATTTTTAGGTGTTGGAATTATAATCCGGGAGTTGATAAAAATTTTAGGTAGTTATATAGTATTTATTTATAAGGTAGAACGATGATCTCGATTCTGGGCTGCCCAATGAAAAATGCATTTTGAAAAGCAGACCGGGCGGTCTCCTTGAACCACATTTTTCGCGCACCCTGACAGACGCGCTCGCGGACGAGCAAAATCGATCGGCATCAGGATCTTAATATAGATTTGTCGTGCACGCGCGCGAGGCAAAAATTGAAACGCCGGTCACCTCGCGGCAGAAAAAGAACCGATATATATATATATATATATATATATATAGTAGCTGGAGAAAGAAATAGTTTAGTCAACCGAGCAGCAATCGGAAACGCGAGTGGGCGTTTTTTAGTTTTACTTTACCTTGACTCGGAAATATTTTCTTATCGTTCGATTCTCTTTCGTCGTTCCCTCCGCGCGCATATCTCCGCGTCCTGCTTTCTTTATTCGTCTTTCTGCCTGAGTCTCCCTCTCTTCTTTTTTCTTTTTCTCACTTGCTCGTCCGTTCATGAATTCTAGTTCGCCTTTTCTTTTCATTTCGCTTCCTGGACTTTCTTTTATTTTCGCGCAAGAGCCTGCGTCGTCGGAACTTGGGCGGGCTCTTTGCCCATCGCGTCGGGGTGTTTCCGATAAGAGAATCCTGTTCGCTCCTCTTCCGCACACTCTTTGGCAAAATCGTATTGAGCAGTAGTATATATAAGGATAAGAATGGCTTTTGCGCACGCTTCTCGAACGGAAAAGTTACAAGTCGTCAATGGCAGTAATTGTATCGATCGCTTGTGTTTATTGTGTTTTATTAGCAATCGAATTACGCGTTTTACTTTTTATCCTGAGAGTGGTTATAGCTTTTGTACTTTAATTGAGTTTCCAACAGAGCTTATCCAACTTTGCTTATATATAAAAAATACCTTACAATCGGATTGATTTTATTTTTAGACACACACACACACACACACACACACACACACAGAGAGAGAGAGGAGAGAGAGAGAGAGAGAGAGAGAGAGAGAGAGAGAGGATAGAGATAGTATATATTATATATATGTATATATAATGTATTCGAGCGAACAAATTGTTTCGGAATACAAGTTTCAAGGTTTATAAAATTTCTTCGTAGAACACATACGATCTTTCGTATATATAATTAAATAATTCCATATAGCGTTGTGTATCTAGTGCTATATTATAGCCTCTAATCAAGACCAAGACCTTTACGTTTTCCTGTAAATCGGACCATTTTAAATTTCTGAACTTCTTACTCACCAAAGTTGTCTTATAGCTGCATCGCTTTAATTCTATTATACAGAGTTATTAATGAATTTTAACTAAATTATTAATGAAATAATATTATTTTTTTGTTGATTATGACTATTATCATAATGAATTTGTTTATATATAATATTCTTTCTTTTTTTATTCAATATTAACGCGTTGAGAATATTAAATATATTACTTACTTTTATGTTTGTACTATTATTTTACTCATTCGACGTCTGTCAACCTCATATTATTATTAATTTTTTATGAAAATTTTATTCTTCTCCTCTTTTAACTATAAAATGATTTAGAATAACTAAGACGTATGTAAACAAATGTACTTATGTATAGGCAAATTCCAGGTTCGATAAATCGGAATACAATAATATACTTTCTCTGATTTTATCCGAATGGTTCGAATGCTTTAGTTATAGTTTTGTATAAAAGGGAATCGTTTTAGAAATAGGAATGACTTGATTGGAGATAATGTTATTTTAAGAGAAAAAGAAGAAAATGAAATTTTAAGATTTGTTTATTAGATCACAATTGCATTCCAGATTGCATAAAGGAGAAAGAAGTTATGAAATTAAATGAATATCTACTTTTTATCTTTCATTGTTGCAAATTCATTGTTCAAAGTTCATATATAAATTAAATCATATTTATAAATTAAATCTTCATAAAAATATAAGTCTGAATTCACTATTTCGCCTAACGTGCGATCTAAAGGCAATAAAACAGCGTAAAATGTGCAACGTGAGATAATAGAAAATACATTTGCTGATGACGATGTCACGTTTGTTGTCCAAGCGTGTATCAGGAGCGCGTCAATATTGCACGACTTAACAAATACATTTGTTAGACCGAGTCGCGAATAGTATTTCTATACAACTTCGTAAGAGGAGCATAATATTATTCAAGAATGTATCGGTTGAACGTATGGAAGAAATAATGCGCAATTTTGCTCCCGCAAGGTACATACAGAAAATTGTAATTTTCTTCATAAATGTGGAAAAAAAATAATTTTAGGTTTATATAGCCGGATATATAAAATAAAATATGTTTTACTTTACTTTCGAAATAAAGTCATCCTTATCCTTTTAATATATCAAATAACTATAAATTATTAAATTATTTTTCTGTTGATTTCTACTGTAATTGCTTATTTTTTTTAGTTAAAGTTATTCTTAAACTATATCATTTGTTTCAAAATGAAAATGAGCATAAAAGTGGTAGTTACAAAAAACAAAACATTTGGACACAAAATGGTCTGAAGGTATTTTGTACCACAAAATTGCAATTTTCAAGAAATATTGAGATTTTTATTAAAACACTATGTATCCGAACCTCGGAGGGCCTAAGACGTTGGACTCAGAATTGTTTCAGGTATTCAGACAGATATGGGTAAAATCCTTTCTTCGGATTTTTTAAGATTGTGATCTTGATTCGTTTTTTAAAGTTTACATCACTATTTTGAAGATATCCCAGTTTTTTTTAAATTGAATTTTAAATTATAGCTCGGCATCATACCAATTTTCTGTTTCATTATAGTCATCTAAATATTTATACGTTAAAGATATATAATATGGAAAAATACTTCATTATTTTGAATTTCCCAGCAGAAAATGTAAGAGAACGTGACGAAGGAAAATTCACAGAGACGAGGTCTCCCGTTAAAAACTTTTGAGCCGAGCTACGTCGCGTACGCACCACGCCGTGGTAAACAATCGAATTTGCCGACGAAAGTGAATTACAGTCACGAGAAAAGTATGAGTTTGTTCCCTTTTCGACTGAAGTTCGCTTTTTCTTCTCGGCACCGCTGACTTTATCTATGTAATCACCGTATCACTCGTATGTAGGAGATCGACCGTGCGACTTTCTTTTGATCGGCGAGCTGCTCAATCGCGTATATTAATACAGTAATTTATTGATGATGGAAGACTCTTTCATTTATTTGTATGTCGTTTTAACATAATAATCCTTTAATAATCCTTTAATAATAAATGTTAAGACATAGTAAATGAAATACTGAACTATGTCTATAAGTATAATAAAAATTTCTGCTCTTTTTTTCTCGTGAAATCAATAAATTGTATTACATCAAATTATCTTAAATCAATTTCAATTAGAGTTCTATAAATGACTTTAGAAAAAATACTTTTTTCTATAAAAAAATCTGATGTCATTTCCCTCCTTTATGCTTCCTCTATTTAACTGCATTATCAGATTAATTTATATATTTAAATAACATAAATCATCAGTTATTTTTATTCATTAAATTATTTTATTCTATGTTTCATTAGCATTAAATTATTGAAAATTATTTAAAATTTTATTAGTAGGTGAACTTAGCTTTCGACCTTCACGTTTATATGGCGATATAAGTAGTGTGAAAAGTCAGATGTGTTGGATCTAGTACTTATTATTTAGTCTTGGCATTTACCAATAAAATTTAGTTAACAGGCGCCATCATTTACGTAAACATTGTAATTTTTTGATCAGTGAAAAATGAATTGTGATAAATCGTGTTTTTGACATGTCCTTTTGCACTATTTTGATTTGAAAACAAAGTGTAGTAGAAACTTATCGATTACTTCAAGAATGTTATGGCGAACAAGCTCCATCGCTTACAACAATTAAAAGAGTGGTTTCAGCGGTTTAGGAGTGGAGATACTGATGTTAATGACAAAGATCGCTTTAGACAATCGAAAAAGTTTGAAGATAGTGAATTGCAAGAATTTTGAACGAAATCTCAGCGCAAACGCAGAAAGAACTTGCTAATAAGTTAGGAGTCAGTGGCACAGTAGTTGACAAACCTTTACATGCGATGGGAAGGATTCATAAAGAAAGAAAATGGATGCCACACGATTTGCTGTTTCAAGGTATTGCTAAAACCAAATGAAACCGTCAGTGCCGAGTTATACAAACTCCAATTGAATGATTTGCAACAGAAATTGATTAAACATAGATCAGCAATCGTGAGTAATAAGCGAAATGTCATTCTCTAGCATGATAACGCTCGGCCATATGTTGTGATAGCCGTCAAAAACACCCTGTTGGAGCTGGATGGGAGGTGTTGCTGCACCCAGCGTACACACCAGACATAGCGCTTTCTGATTATTACCTATTTATATCGATGCAGCACGACTTCGTTGATACGCACTTCCGATATATTCAAGAAGTTCGAGAATTTGTGGATGATTAGATCGCCTCGAAACCGCCATTGTTTTCTCGCCACGATATCGCCATATTACCAGAAAGATGGGAAAAAGTAGTAGAAAATGATGGAAAATATTTTGATTAAGCTAACGTGTATCCGTTTTCCATCATAATTGTCCTTTTTCCGTTAAAAAAGGCCGGAAACTAAATTCGCCTCTTAATAATTAATATTTAAGTAGAATTTGTTTCATACTATGCCAGCTATGTAAACTATGCTTATAAATCTTTTTACGTTACTTAATAACGCCTAGACAAAGTGTGAAATTTCATTTTTCTTTTCTTTGCTCAGAATTAATAAGAAATAAAATAAAAGAATAATCTGAAACGACTAAAACAGCAATTGAACCAACGAAAAATACAAAACAAAAGTGCTTTGAATTTTAACATCTTCTGAAATAATTAATCGCTTTATTTTTCATGATAGTCGCAGTAAAACCAATCTTCTTACACTGAAATATATTAATAATATATAGGTATATGTATAAAGATTAAAGAATTTATAAAGAAAGGAGCTATTAAGCTTTATGCATAAAAAGAAAAAAATATAGAGTATGTTTCCTTGAATGAAATTTAAATAAAGGAAAATTCTATATGAACTTTCAAAGCACAGGTGTTTTTTACGCATTCAAAAAATTCACAAAAATTACGCATTCATAAAAATCGTATTTTAAGACATTAGTTCTAGCAATTAAAATATTAATGAAACATATAGAATAAGTAAATTCTAAATTTACTTGTATTTTCTACATCATCAATATCAAATAAGCCAATGAAGCACTTGATAGTATTCGCTACAGATTTTTTGAGATGGAATGTCTGAGTAATAAGGAGTCTTTATTACCAGATGATAGCGTAGCTTCTGGAGCTTCCTTTCGGATGAGCTTATATTCAATAGGTGAACTCGATCGATTTTTGAGTGCCACGTTTTGACACTTACATCTGTGGAAGAAACACTTTATCCTTACCCAAGGGACGTCAAAATGTGCATAGAATTTCTATGATATGATCAGTTACGCTTTAAACTAATTGAGAGATCATTATTATTTATTAAAAAAACATAAATAAGTAAAAATACAGCAATGCTTTCTGGGAAGCAGTTCTTCAGAGCATTTAGTCATTTAAAATTTCATGTATTATACTTATATAATTTAAACAATAAATTATAACAAGAGAGATATTATCATATATAAGTATAATAATACATTAAATTTTAAATTAAAAGAAAAAAGATATTCAATAAAGGCGTGGAAATATATAGAAATAAAAATAAATTAATGCCGAAATAAAATATGAGAAACCAATCAATAATGAAGGTCCACAACTTGGTGAAAAAAAGAGAAATATAGAATTTCAGAAAATTGAATTGTACGCTTTGAAAAATTTCCTTCTTTATTTTCATAATATTCTATAAAACTTTTATCAATTGAGGCTTTCCAGTTCTATAGAAGATGAGTTGCTGAGCTTAAATGCATACGATACGGAGCAACCTATACGCAATAGGAATGAGATATTCATTTTAGATCCTTGTATAAGAATACGAGTTCTTTACGAAGCTATACGGATCGTTATTTTATTATCGCAGTTTTCGATAAGCAAAGCTTTGAATAAATGAACTATGAATCGAAAACAGTGAGCTTTTAGCAAAATCTATGCCCTATAAAAAATGTAAATTTTAAAAGAGTATGTACACATTCACAACATATGTTACAGCAATAATACAGGTTTTATGGACTATTTTTTTCTTAAAAAATTTATAAAATCTGTGATTATTTTTAGACATAAGGTTACCCTCAAGACGAAGTAAACTGGTAAAGACAGATAAATTATTCGTACTTCGCTAGATTATGACCCACTTCCCTTTCCGAAAATAGCGGCTGACACTTTTTTAATTATTTATTTCTTCAATCCGTAAGAAAAGAAAGACTTTACTTTTAATGCAGTATACTCAATTGCTCATATTATCTATTCAATTATTTATCTGACTTCTTAAGCTTTTCTATTCTCTTTCTCAATCTCTTTATCTTGTTTCTGCCCTTTTTATTTCGTATCGAATCTTGATTAAATACATTTCATCCTTACATTGTTCGAATTCTATATTTATTGTGATAAATATTCCGTGTAAAATGTCACTGCGCCTACAGTTATAGGGATAATTTTCTCATTTAGAAGAGTTAATAATAGAGCGAATCTAAAGCTAATACTGAAGGCAACTTAGTAGTTACTGATAGTTGATCTTTCTAGAATGAAATTTTATGTGCATAGTGCTCGTCGAATCATAAAGCACACGAACAGTGTCTTCAAAGCGATTTGTGAACTTAAAGCATTGAGTGTAGGAAACATCTTTAATTTATTTGATTTGAAAGTGTTTGAATATATATATATATATATATATATATATATATATATATATATATATATATCTCAAAAACTATATATATATATATATATATATATATATATATACATATATATGTATTATATATAGATTTTTATACCGTGTTATCTGTCGTTAGATGGAGTTATTTCTATATAAACTTAAAAATCATAGACTTTAGTTTTAATTAATTAAGGATATGTTTAAAGCTGCCCTCCAAATTGAAAAATTTTTTGAATGAATTTTCTATTGTACTTAGATTTTATTTATAGTTAGTTTTATAATAATTTGGTTTGTTTTTATTTGAAATTATAAATGCTTATATAAATATTATTACTTTTTTATTCTTTACTAAAATTAAAATTTTAATAGAAAACTAAATTGGTCATTTCGACTTATTTAATTAGACAGGTCGATAATTGTATATGAAAATAGTATTGGTAGTATTAATTTAATAAAAAAAAATTGTTTTGATCATTTTATAACGACAACGCAAGATTATTTTGTATAGGAGCATATCCTGATTAGTTGAATAATATTGAATTTCCAAAACTTATGGTACAGCAGATTAAAATATTATATAAACTTAAAATTTTTTTAAATATAATGCATACTAGAATTATTAATAATATATTTATATCAGCAGTAACCATTAGTATAGATATTTTATCAATATTATGTAAAGCATTTGTATTCTAATAAATTAAATCTATTTAAATTTACATTTCTCGAAAAATCATTATATTCACTAGGTCAACTTTGCTGACGTAGAATCTAATCAGTAACAGGAGTCTTAACATGCAAATCATAACCCTGATAATGAATGGACGAACGGTGAACCACAGCTTTGAACAAAAGATATTAAGCTTCAAAAGAAATGAAAAAAACGCCCTAGTAGAATTGATAATTAAGCACCCTGTCATGGAAGACTGAAGACCTGACTAAATTTCAGGGCACGCAGATCCTTTATATATCAATGAAATGACTTAGAAGAATCTCAGTCTAGAGTTAGTTACATAGTATTTATAGATTGCACTCAAAACCAGATGGCAATTCTAATTGCTTTTATAAAGAAATCCGTTTATACGTCAAGTAAACTAGATGATGGGGAGGAGACGGAGGAGTAGTAGCGCGGCCACAGGAATTCTTTTTCACGCCGCGAATTAAAGGAAAAACGTCTTTAACGAGTGGAAAAATGTGAAATGGGGTTTCTTAGTGCTTTTATTTATACAAACTGTAGTGGCTACTGTAATTGCATTATTTTGTGGTGCGAGTGCTGGATTTTTCTGGTAGCTAAACGTATAAAAGAATTTTAGAAAAGTATATGGGAAGAGTAATAAATTAAAACTTACATCGTTGTCTATTATGTTTATGTGATGGTATCACTAGAAAATAGTCTTTCGTAGTTTGAAAATAAAAAGGCCTGTGTATAGGTCACTGACTTTAGTAGCGACAGGAATATTTAAGACTATATCATCAAAGAAAATATATTCTCATTGATCATTGGTCTAAATTGGTCTTTCTAATTATGATTTCATATACATAGTTTTTCTATATAGTCATCTAGTAAATATATAAAATAAGGTTATAACCTTATAAACTAAGCTTTGACTATATAAGAGTATTGGATACATAATTAAATTTAGTAAAGTAAGGATTACCATGATACGGGAATAATGTAAAAATTGACGAATTAAGCTCAGATTTAAGATCTTTAATATGAAATTATAATCCAAATATATGAATAATAGTTTTTAATATAGAGAAAATTACATTCGCTGCATATTTCAATAATTTTCGAAGAATTTTTTCCAATAGAGAACATACAAAATTAGTATGAAGAGACCATATTATAGAATCAGAAGATATTATTGGTACGATTAAATTATTTATGCAAGTAGATTAATGAGTCAATAAATTGACAATCTACAGTTTCTCTTTTTTATAAATCTTTTTATCACAAAATATCTTTTCAAATTAAATATTAAGAATTAATGAAAATTGCTGAAAGCAATAATTCATGATATTAAGTCCAAAAAATTTTTTGTAGAAATAGAAAGATCTATAAAGAAAGATGTAAATTTATTAAAATTCATGATTAGTTTTCATATAATATTGGATAGTAGTGTATGTTTCCATTACTTTTTTTCGATATTGAAATTTGTTTAAATAATTATTCATTAAATAATTTAACAAGGGAGGTAAACCTTACAAGGAAAATAATTAATTTGCACACTAGTGTTGAACGATATTTTAGGTTACAACAATTCTGATTTTGAACTTGGAGCGACGTAAATTAAATTTTCGTACCTATTTTCCATTGAAGCTCGTTTTTTTGAATGATCATTTCCAACGTATTGTCTGCAGTTGCTATGATAAACAACTTCACTGGAACGATAAACAACTTCATTTGGTGTGATAAACAAGTTCACTTCACTCGTTATATATTTTTTTTATGAAAGAGAAAATTGTATTTATTACCTGTCAAAGAAGTAATCAAATGAGAAAATATCTGGGATAATTTAATTAATGAAAAAATCTTAGAAAACTATAATTAGAAGATATAATCAATATTTCACAGATAACAAAATCAAACGCTAAACCACGAGCTGATGATTCTGCAGAGTTAACAAGGCGTTTCCTTGCTATTGGTAACGATGTAATTGATTTGTTGTACTACCTCTAGATCTGTCATTTTCCTTGTTAATAATAATAATTGTATCAAAATACTAATGGCAAGATAATAATAACAATCACTATTAAAAGCTAGTTGGCCCTGCATTTAGCGTTGCTGGATGGCGATTTTCGTCTTGATGAGTAAATCCGTATCGAAAATGTCGTTAATTTTTAATATTAATGAAGTGCTCCTTTAGTAATTCAATTTAATCACAAAGAGTCGTCAAAAACGTCTCTATTATCAGGGTATTCGCTATCTATAAATGTCGTGTTTTAAATCAATTATCCATAAGAAAGTAGTGTGGTGAAACTTTCCATAAATGCTGTTTGACGGGATCACAATCGATATCATCGATACGTAATATAAAGGTTTTTCATAAAGAATAATCTTAATTAATACTAATGCCCTTAATAGTATATATTCGTTAAGTCGGAAGCTTGTGCATCAAAGGTTCAAGAGTCTATAGTTCGAATAAATACATAAGACTATCGTTATAACATTTTCAACGGTCAAAACATCACTTCTAAGACTGAGCGTCTATGTGATTTTTTCCCATCACTTAGAGCCTTCTTGCAAACATATTAGGAGAACAGAAACGTCTTCAACACCACGAAAAATACATATACGTAGGCATAATTTTATACCATAATACAGTCATGAAAAAATAATAACTAATATATCAGTACAAAGTCAATCCAGAAATATAATGGGTGAAATGATCATTTCACAAAGTCAGTAGTTAATATGTATATGTTATACTCTTTGTATATTTTTGTTGTCCTACGAAGTAATTAACAAGTATAGAATAACACACAAGTATTATAAAATATTTTTGAGTTTATTACTTTATACACAGACAATAGTGTACAATTTGGTATAAAATTTCCTTTTCTTAGTTTATGTGTTTATCAACTACATATTATAAAAGTAATTAACAAATTCAGCTGCAATATAAAACTACAGGTACCTGAATATTAATTAAAAGATGTAATATATTGTATATTACAAAGGTCAAATATAGATTCCTTTTCTGAGACATATTGATTGAAATATTATTATATTTCTTTCCTTTACATAAATAAGCATGATTATATAGAAGTTATAGCTATTCTACCATCAAAGACAGTGTCAGAGAAAAGTAACGCTTTTTGCGAGTTCGACTTTATTATCCATAAATAACCATTCGCATATAATAGTTCTGTAAGGGGAATATACAGCACAGTTGTTATATTGAAAGTATATGACAGCTGCAACGCGCGCACTGCTTTCCTTTTATATCATTACTACGCCTTTTCCCGGTAACAGAACTAAATAAAAACCCGAGGTCTGAAATAGACAAAAAAAGCGGCGAGTATACAGGGATCGCAAATACAGCTCTTTTGCTCGAATTCGATTGACGAACAATAAAGCTGCACGCACCGACGGAGGGGCAAAAGCTCGGTCAGGTCCGAGACGAAATTTCATATTCAAAATAACTGTCTACTTGTAAACTGCGTAATAATGCAGGGGATTGCATTGGGTTGCATAAATTACTTATGCAAAAAACAAGGTTTCCTTGCTAATTTCTTGCTCTGTATTTTCAAAGTTTCTTCATTAAAATGACGTTGATTGTCATTTAATGTACAAAACTCCATTTTTATACGTTTAAACAAAAGGATAATTGCACTTTTAGTGCCTTTATTTTTTAACAAATAATTGTATTAATAATAGATATTTTTCATAAGAGCAACTTTTACTTGTTAATTATGATTTTTATAATAAATTAATGTAGATTAAATTATTAAAAATTCAAGCTGATAAGTATAAAAAATAATTAAGTTTTCATAATAATCCGATCTTTTGCTATACTTTTATGGTCATTTAAAACAGTGAGCTTTTTATCGTCTAACACTAAGCTGATTTTCACAGACTGTGGTTCATGATATTCATTTGGATCTTCTCCAGAAGCAAAAGCTGTTAACCTCTAAGCTCAGATTGCAAGCCCTAATCTCTAAAAGCCCAGTATAATTCCATTCTGAAAAAATATAAAAATTATGCATGCATAATATAATACACGCTCGTCTTGTAAGAGCGATTTTACATTGTCTTATAAATAAACTATCGATTTAAAACTTGAAAATTGCTTAGATATATAGGCTATAAGTGTGAATCAATTGTTAAAACATAGAATACATGATGTTTTAATTTTTCGCACAACTGCAATTTCTACCAATCTTCATCTTCACGTAATTTTAAGGAAAAATTATATAAGATTCAAATTGAGTTTAAAGTGTAAGAGTTAAAATGAGTACTGCAATTTCCTGTTACTAATTTTTAAGGAAATATCGTTATTATGTTTTATTGTTTTAAATATCAGGAGCTTCAGTTGTAAAATTGTATCGATGCTATTTACATTATACCGTTGACAGTTATGATGAATGCATTAATGTATAATAAAATGAATGTTCGCATAAGGATTCTGTTTCACACGGTGAATTATAGAAAAAATAGAATTTTTTTGAAGAAACCTCGTAGATTTGCGAAAAATACATTACAAACATATATACAGAACAGACAAAGCAAAGAACAAAAAAAATTAGTTTTGGTTTGATATACTATGTGTGCACTTTTTATTTTAAAGGAAATTTTGCAGCCGAAAAAAAGAACAGTACAGAATTTCTCTCAATTTAATGTTAGAATATATATATATATATATATATATATATATATATATATATATATATATATTTATATGTATATACACATATAAATAACAAGAACAGCAACGACAACAACAATAATTATACTAATAACAACAACGCAATACTGTCATATATGATATATTTTAGTTGTTTTACTTAAATATTCAATTAAAAAGCTTCATTCTTGTAACTTTTAGTTGAATGAAAAATATTATTAGAAATTACGGAAATAAAATGTACTATATAAAATAATCTATTTCACAGAATGTACCATAATTGATGAAATTTAGCATTATTCAAGGATGTGTTTTCCATTCGTATTTTAATAATTGTAATAATTTATCATTTGCTGCAAAAAAGCTTTAACATACCAAGGAGAGGTAAGAATGAAAAAAATTCTGTACTACATTAGGGTTATTGTAAGGGAGCTTCGAAGCTTTATAGTTCTTGATACTCAGTGTGGCGAGTGGAAGAAGAGACGACAAGGAAACACACTAAGCAAAAGTCTTGGGTCGGAAATCAGGAGGCTCTTATCGACCGAGAAAGATTGCCCGCAGGCCGCAAGGTAGAGAAAAAGGCTAAGAGGGGCCAATAAAAAAACGGCGCGAGACAAGAAGAACGTACAAGCCAGGACCATTGCTTCTATTAGCTTATATTTTATTTGCTGCTCTTTCTGCTCTCCTCGATCATTTTTAATCTCTCCCCCCCCCTCTCTCTCTCTCTCTCTCTCTCTCTCTCTCTCTTACTCTCTTTTCCCATTTCTCTTTCTTTCTAAGACTCGGATAGCAAATATACGTAGATCTGTAGTATCGAGAACAGTCATACGTGCGGTATGATTCTTCAATATATATATAGACTTATAGAAATACGTCGAGACCACGGTCGTCAAGGCACTGATGATGTTGATGATGGCGTGACGAAGATAAAGATACCGAGGTTATGATTTACGGACTATGTAATAAGCAATATAGAAGCGTTGGACTGGTGCGCGCAAATATAAGGGAGCGGTCGCAGACTGGGAAGACGTAGAGGGGCAGGAGGGCGGGGACATAAATTACCCTGCGGAAGTAATTCCGAACGACCTCTATTTCCAACTTCCGATAACGCTTTTTTCCTTCTTTTTACATCATATAAGGTACCTGGACGACGGCTTCAACTTAGCTTTCTGCGACTTTCGCACAGTCGTTTTCGTGGAGATGCAATGTGTGTGCGCGCGTGTGCGTGTATGGCGCAACAGCGAGCAGTTTGATAATATGCATTCCCCGAGACGCGAAGGAAAGCAAAACCGCCGGAAATTTATTTACCGATGTGGTGTGAGCGTGCGCGCAAGCAAACAAGTGTATGGTGTTCGAGGCAATTGCGCGATGCAATCTGAATTTGCTGATGCATTTACGCTGCTATTAAAGTACGAGTTAAATTGTACCCAGTGCCGTGCAGATTAGAATAACAAGGGTATATGCGAATAAATTTCAAAAAAGTTATAATGTAACTTCGGATCTGTATCTACATAGAAAGTCTAGTGTGTTCAAAAAGCAAAAAAACCTTCTAACATACACAAAATTAAATAGTTAATACTCGTTAAGCATAATTAATAAAGTAACAAGTAATAACAATTATTTATTATCTTGAGCAGTGAAATTATGTTGTATATGTTTAAATTTTGAAAATATGTTAAGATGGCTGCACTGATTTTTAAAAAATTACATAATGTATATTAAGTAATTTTTTAAAGTATAATTTAATTAAATAAATGAATAATTTAATAAATTATAATATAATTCTTTAAGGTAGAATAGGCTAAATATAAAAATTACGAAGAAGACAAATATTTTTCAAGATAGAATCATTGAGACTTTTGGGTTTTAGAATTTATAATTTCATCTTTATAAAAATAATTTAAAATCAAAGATTATTTACTAATTATTTTAATGACAAAAATAGTAGTTCAATATGTAAACTGATTAGAAACACACAGTTCAAGATTATTAAGAATTATAGAAATCGATATTAAGAAATTTATTCCGTTTAAAATAAATTTCAATACATAATTTGTTTATAAAAATTCTGTGCTTCTGTACAATTCAGTGGGACTACTTCTTTCATAAGGCTTTACTCGATCGAGTTCCCTAAAGTTTTTTATTATTAAATTATTAGTACCTAGAGGTGAAATGATATTTTAATTTTAGATCAAATTTTACACGCAATTAAATATTCACATGGATTTTTATTTTAGTACCATAAGCTCTATTTTAATAATGATGAAGGAGATTATAGGATCTAATGCATAAATGAAATATAAAAGTAAAATAAATGTACAAAAAATTTTTCAAGTATTTTTTAAAGTTCGTCACTCGAATAATATAAGTAAAATGAATAGTAAAACAAATAATCTTAAATAATTTTATTTTTTTGTAGACAATTATTAATCATTTAATGTAAATCAAATTAAAATGGACTTTATCGAAGCATGTATTTATATATAGGTATACATGCACGCACCATTGGCTCGAGTCAGCTTACGAATATAAAAGTTTAGTCAAATGAATAATAAATTGAATAAATTAAAAGTTTTGGAGAAGTAATAAGATGAGTTGACAGTCAATGATGGCTATAGGAGCACTAGAAGGTGATCATTTATCTTACCCCAGGTTTTATCCATCAATTAAAGACTTATCTGTCATCTGATTGATGAATAAAAAATAGAATCAATTATCAATGAATCAATAAAATGTAATCATCTAAAGTAGCAGTTGACGAATAGATAAGTGGATAGAAAATTAAATAACATTTTTCCGTTTTACCTATGTTTACTTAAAATTATTAGGATCTCTATTATCATACATTTTTGTTTATACAGCTAGTATAACGAAATATTAAATGTATTATTATTCTTTATACTCATTTAACTGGGTGGTAATAAATTTATACAGCTTTACTCATCACCCTCACGCATTAATTCGTATAACAATTATGGTATAACTCGAGCATAAAATATAATATTTCTTTTATTTTATGCGATTGCCATAAAATGCACACGATATACTATACGTGGAAAAATTGATGCGGTTTGAAGGAAAAGTTCTCACTACGCTTCTTATATCTACAGCTGAGTTGGCTTTACTCACCCTTTTTATGGCAAATTTTCAACTAAAAGTAAGACTCCATCTCCAGCTTAGAGAAAAGATATAAAATGATTCTTACATTATTCACAGATATTATCTTGCTTTGAGAATTCAAAACAAAAAATCTAGCAACTTCAAAGAATAAAACCTTTATTTTGGTATATATATATATATATATATATATATATATATATATATATATATATATATAGATTGAAATTCAAATGTTTGGTAATTGTATACAAATTTAATTAGCTCACTCAATGATAGATTATATTTAGTCTGTTCGTAATGGGATATATATTTTGTGTTTTACATTTCTATGTTATCTACTAATAATCGTTATATATATATATATATATATATAGATATATATATATATAATCGTTATAGATAATATATATATATATATATATATATATATATATATATATATATATATATTGAATTGCTAGGAGTAAAATTTATAAATGGTGAATTAATAAATATTTTTTTATTGGTCTTACAGTCTAATCAATTCAATCTAAAAATAAAATAAAAAATAAAAATAAAATAAAAATTAAAAATAAAAATTAAATTAAAAATTAAATTAAAATTATAATGACAGTCAGACTGTCCTTGTTTACATTCACCCCCGTAGACTAATCTGAAAATAAAATATTAGCTGAAAAAATTCTTTGTTAGTAAAGTGCAGTCTGACTGTCCCCAACACCCTTACCTAATTGAAGACTTGTCCAACGTTTCGAGCTCGCTACGGCTCCTCATCAGGGACTAGTTTTTTAATAATGGCGAATCTTTGATAATATTTAAATCATTTAACAAATTCTAAGCAGTACATCTATTACAAAATTACAATCAATGAGTATAATTGTATACATATAAAAATATTAAAAAGGCGACCAAGGGAATCAAAATCCGAGAAAATTCGGTTCACTGTTTAACAAAATTCTTATAGATACACCCCCTCCCACACACACGCGCGCGAGCACTTTTTTATATCTATGCAGAAACTCGTGTAGGTGTATTTATTATTATATCGAAAATCGGCTCGAAGTGTCGGCAACTGGATATAGCAGAACTGGACTGTGAAAGTTATGTGTTCTATTCAGTCCTGGGGAGGCGATTCAAATGTGTGTTTGGTGACTTTAATGATGTATGTCGGGAACACTTAGAATATAAACAAAATTCCAGGATAATCGTTATATAAGTTACTACATAAACGCGCTAAGAGTAAATACAATACAGTAGATGTGCGTTATATACACATTATAACGATAGAGTGTATTGCGATGTCGTTCACCCCGCCTCCCCTCCAATGATAACGATATTTATTTAAGCGGTTCAATAGAGCCGCGAAAACTCTGGAAAAACACTTCAGACACTTTGTCGCATCGGGCTTCACTGCGGTCTATTGGATAGAAAAGTCACGAGGAGTTGGCGTATACCTTAATTAGAACTCGATAGGATGCAATACCCATCTCCGGTTTTTCTATATCTACAATCCTTGTATATATATATATATATATATATATATATATATATATATATATATAGATTCTCCTTCCTTATTCTATCCTCCTCTTCCTCTCTTCCTTTGTTCGGGGGGTGAATTTGGGAGTTCGGTGTTTCGAGAGTTTAAGAGCCATCGATTTTTATATGGGATGGTGAGAAGACGGGCTTGTTTTCTTATAACATTGTATTAACTTAACATTCACATGCTTGTATATATATATATATATATATATATATATATATATATATAATATAGTATATAGATGTATTTTTTATATTGATTTATTTATTTATTTATTATTATTTTACACAACTCTGAAATATAAAACACAAAACTAGTGTGTAACAATTTCTAATATCTACTAGGTTTTTAGCTGAAGGTCGGATCAGTTACTCAGCATTAAAAGATTTGGAAGAACGTCGGTTCGAATGCGCTAAAATTTGGCTATTTTTATTTTATCAGATTTTTGGGGAATGAATATCACACGCGAATCGCCTCGCGAATCGCTAGCTTTTCAGAAAATCTTCGATAGCAAATCCTATAATCAACATTATAAAGATTATCGAGGAAGTTTCAAGTCGTGTTTATGTCTCATAAATATAATTTTTGTGCTTTCAGTCACAGCCTAAATGCTATTTTTCAGAGCGATACTCTATATTTGACATAAATTTTTTTTAAGAATTACGATTTGTATTTGCAATGCAAGTATCTCTACTTTTATAATTATAGTCGTACTATATATTTTAACGCTCGTAACGATGACTAGCACAATTTTTTTTCGCTAAATGTAAGACAATTTATACTTATAGAAGCAAATAGCAGTACGCTTGAATTCCTGCGATGAAAAATTATACAATGCATATCAATTAGTTGAATGAGAATTGTTTGACGCCTATCAATAAATTATTATACTATGTCTTTTCTGATATTTTGAAATAACATTTCATAGTAAATGATCATTTTTTTAAAATTGTGGTCCTATTGTTGTATATTTTTCATTGATTTGTTAAAATTTTCAATTGTCACAATAAAGAAATAATATTCTAGATGCATTTGTTTGATTGTAGCATTGCCAATCTTTTATGAGTTTATAAAAATAAATGTATAAATAAATTAATATTTTCAAGGAACTGGGAATGTTAAAGCACTTGAATATTATTAAAATGAAATTATGAAAGTATATAGTATAAAAGAAGAAATAAAAAGCATCACAATTATGCTTTAAGAGTATAATAGTAATAAAGTTTCATCTACAATCAATAAACTTTGAAGTAAAACTATTAATTTAATTATATACGAAAAGATAAAATTGACCATGTACTTTGAATATATGGTAAGATAAAACTTGTATATGATGTTTTAAATTTTATTTTTATAGATAGGATTATTTGATGAAAACATTATATAATAAAAATGATAATAGATAGAAAGAATAAAAATTTTATTATTTGATTTGAATTTTATTGAAGTTTAGAAAATATCTCCATATATATTTGTACATATTTAGGAATATTTGTCGTCTATGTTTTAGTTTTTCATTAGGACAAAGTCACTTTAAAAAAGTCAGTTTATTATGTTTATGTTTTGGTCAAACAAAAGTAATTAAGTTTCTATATAATTAATTTAAGTGAATTACACCTACTATTTTCTATGATACATATCGGTAAAATATTATTATCCAAATAGAAAGATAAATTAAATAAAAGAATAAGCTTATTGTTATTTAAAACAATAAAAATTATTTTATTTTATCATTACTTTGAGATATACCATTTATTTGTAACAATTAGTTATATACAATTTCAATCAAATACACGATATTCGAGTCGGATGGCTTCAATGGACACACCTGTTTACTGAAATGTTTTTCATCCTAGACTTTCCTCCAATAGGTGGGGAAACCTTACACGCTTGTCTGGTCCTTTCTAGTCTTGTTTTTATATCGACTGAGCGAATCTATTTATGGCCAGAGCTAGTAAAGTTCTAAGCACTACTATTCGAGATCCGATTGCTTTTCAATAAAAAATCATTACAGCCCTGCATTTTATAATGTTCCAGTGGTAAAATTTTAGGAGTTTTAATTCTTTTATCGCTTAGAGAAAGCCCAAAAAATTTTACCACTTTTCTTTGAATGGCAATAAAATTTAGTATTTGTGTATCTTTCTTTACCTTTTTTTCCACGAATGCACGGGAAGCCTCGGTGCGGCGGAGGTTGATTTTCCTTACGGGTGTTAAGTGTCTCGACAGAGGGATAGAAAAAAGAAAGACTGGTGCAACGACCGAGGTATATTTGGGTGTCGCTTCAACGATGTCAGTTTTTTTTATAGTATATATACTTCATCGCTTTGATCTCGCCTAACGCGCGCGATTCGATATAATTCGAACGAGCTGTGTCGCGGGCGGTGGCGGACTTGAGCGCGATCCGCGGCCGGTGGTCGGGTGCGGCGACCTTCGCGAACTGGAGTATAATATAGGAATAGTCAGCTCGAACGCGTTGGCGCCGGGACACCAGCCTGTCAAATTAGAAAGGACGCGGATGGACGCGGTTATATATATAGTGCAGTAGGATTGCCCTGACGCACACACGTAAATAGTGTGTATATAACTTGAAGCGTGGTTACGCTCGGTATCAGGTTGGACTCGCGGACGAGGCTGCTGCTGATGCAAACCGAGCTGCACTCACTGGGATTGTGCGCTTGGATGATAGAGAGAGAGAGAGAGAGAGAGAGAGAGAGAGAGAGAGAGAGAGAGAGAGAGAGAGGACACTCGGTACAGTTGCGTCATGCGCGGTCATATATATTATAACTTTATTTGGGCAAAGAGATCAATCGTAAAATAATTGTGCGGTAATAATGCGAGCCGGGACGTATAAAATTAGATTACTCTGACAAGAATTTATTACTTGGGCCAAATTTGTGCATACGTCGACTTTGTAATGATTCGATTACGTCGAATATAGTATAGCATAAACGCATTCATATACGGGAATGTAATTACTATTACAAAGATTATGATAGTGACTATAGAGGTTATGGTCCGGATGATATTCTGCAATCAGTTTTATACATAGAAGGGTTAAAAATTCTATTATTTTCTGTTGCACATTTCAAGTAAAAAGTCAGTCAAGGTTATTGTCAAGTGAAACTTAGTAGATATAAAGTTTCACAATAAGCTAATTGTTTATAGTAGCAATAAGTTCTCTACATATTTTTATATGTAGCTTTTTACGCATATATTTTAGGCAGCAGTAAAATAAGCAAAATAAATTATCAAGATTAAAGAAGACCTATCGAATATAAAATCTGTTTCATCAGCATATTACGACGTTAATAGCTTTCGCTTATATATGGATATTTGTATCACTTTTAGTAATAGATATTATAAAGCAAGGTATATTTTTCAGTTATTTATAATTGATCCGATTTTATTCTTTTACAGTTTTCATTTTATTTAATTTATCTCTTTTATAATTTTAAGAGCTACGCGCATTTTTATTGTATTTATTGATCGATTAAGCCATTCACAAATATATAGTTTAGTTTATACCCATATGGTCGGATTAAAATATGCTCACATCAAATTTTTCTTGTCTTTAAACATAAAAGGTAAAATAATTGAGAAATGAATGAAAAGTTGTACTTTTCGCAAATGTTTTCATGAATCGTTAAAACTATTAATAGACTATATAGCACCATGCGTGCTTAGACGTGCGTTCTTATTTTCGTTTACGTGCAATATTAGTGATCATAAAGAAATGATTTAATTCAAATGGCCAAAGATTCTTAATAAAATGGAAAAGAGAGTAAGCGTATAATCTTTACTAAATCTTCTTTAAAAATACTAACATTACTAAACTATATTGGCAAAAGCAAAATTTCATCTGCTATCTTTCAACTATAAAACTTTAAAAAATAAAAAATAAAGCCAGATAAAGTTTCTCCAGAAAAGAGGCATAATTATATTAGTTATTTAGTGGTAAATATCGTTTGCATCTCGTGTACAAAAATTTCGCGATTTTATTTCGACACTCAGTTATTTTATAGAATTTTAGTAGCTCATATTTCAATTTACACATTCTTCGCCGATGAAGTTCAACACCGTTGCCTGGTTTGCAATTTTGAGGGTTGCTGAGTAATTCATTGTCTCGAATATGTTTAATAAAGACCACTCATTTTTTTCTATATCCAAAGGAAATATACTTGAATTGGATCCATTGTACACATTTTAAATGAATAGATATAGTTGATAAACCTAAATAAACTTTTATATAGACAACTCTTGTGCAGTAGTCGGAGCTCCAATAGCAGTGTCTTCGACTTGCTTCTATGCGGAAGACTGTTTGTCGGTTGGTCGCTGCTAAGCTTCTTATATACTAAACGGTTCCGAGATTCTAGTGGCCGAGACCTGTCCGGCGCTACTTACGAGAGAGCGAGACGGCGCGGTGTTTTGGAAATATGTACATAATACATCACAGGTGAAGGTAATCCTTAATGTAGAAAGATTGGACGGTCTGCGGTGAATGATACACTGGTATGTTAATTATAGGATTATAGATATAGAAAGTTGATAGAAATATAGAATATAGAAGTATAGATATAATAAAGATATAGAAATATAGAAAATATAGAAATATATAATAAAGATATAGAAATATAGAAGCACGATGCTTTAGATGCATAACGGCCTTGATGTTATAGAGATCCATTGGTCAAGCTTGAGGAGCAACGGTATTTTTTATGTGGAAACTGAACGTCCAACTCAATTTAAGCAAGTGTCTACTCTATATGGAAATGAAAAATGGACTGTCAAACCCATGCCTTCTCGCGACTGGTATGTCGAGAGAAAAGGTTAGGCTCATCTCCAATTTAACGATCGCGCATTTCTTCGATAAGCAACAATTTCGAGGACAATTTTGTACGGGATTGGACTTTTCATAAAGCATTAAGGTTCTGGAAAGCAAACGGAAAATTACGATTCTTTCAATATTTGCGGAAGTAATATTTGTTGAAACGCATTATCGATCCAAGAATACAGTTTGACGTTTGAATACTGTACTTAACTGATTCTTTTTCAATTCTCGATAATGTAGAAAATATATATGTATGCAACTTTCTAAAAGTTTCTGGTATGCGCTGACCGTGAATTTCATGTCAGTCTAGTCATTAAGCTTCATCATATACAAGGTGTTAAGTCCATCGTTTATATTCTGATGTATATATAGAGAAATTTATTTTGAGCAGAATAAATATTTTTCGTTAAGGTAAATAATGGAGTACGATTTTTATCCAATTATTTTAAAAAATATATGGAAAATATATCTTCTATCCGAACGATGTTTTTCAAAATCTGTTCTATATCAGAATTATTCAGCAATGAAAATGCGAGATAAATCTGAATACAATTATTTTGATTTATAAAAATACATCTTCCTACAATCAATCGTAAATATTATTGATTTGAAACTTATTGCTTTTATAATAAATTTTTTCAAGAAAAATTCTTTATTTGATCATCGGAATTATTATTTACTTATTTTTAAAACTTCATTCCTTAAAGATCAAATTTAGAATGATAGAAATATTATCCTAATCTATTTCTCTGGATTACTTTTATAATTATTAAATAAATTGTTTCGTTTGACTATGCCCAAAATCTATTTTTCTTTCACATATAGAAATTAATCATTTCAATTTGTTTCTTTTGTAAAATTAGTTGCCCTTCGCAGCGATCAGTAAATACTTTATCAATATTCTTTTTTTGCGCTTATATGCCTGGCAATCTAAAATAAACTTTTCAGCGTCCATAAAATAGCCGAATGTTTTCCGTGCCATCAATTACGACATCTGCCCATGTCGCGCGAGTCAAGTTTATTCGGGCCGCGTAGTTCAGGGATTATATGTATATATGTACACACGCACACACACACACACACACACACACACACATAATATATGCGCGAAAGAGTGCGGCACGGCGCTTCCAATCGATAAAGTTTCAATTAGTACCGTATTTTCGTTTCGGCGGCTGTTTTTTCGCTGGGCCGTGGTTCTTTTAAAAATATTCCCGGTCGCTATGGGCGCCAAGCGCCTCTGGGATTCATCGCGGATTCTTATTAATTAATGCGACGACCGTAGAATCGATATCATCTGCTTCGGCCGCGTAGACGGAAATAGTCACGTGTCCCGCGGATGAATAATGAATGTTGCTCTTCGTCCTTCTCCCTCTCCTCCTCTTCGTATTCTATCTTGCATCGTTTTTGAGACAATGTCTATATATATATATATATATATATATATATATATATATATATATATATATATAAACCCAAGCAGAGCCGAATCACGAGCTCGCAATGGATGCGGATGAAATTTCGGCTCATCGAGGCTGCGATTTGACAATTATACGGCAAGACTGCCTCGGTAGCGGTGTGCATCATTAGCGCGTCACTATTCGTGCCGTTCTCTGACGGAAATCGATACTTTGCTAGATCGAAGAGGGAAAGCCCGTCGGACATAATGGACGAATATCGTGCTGGATAATGGGGGGGGGGGGTCGAAGAAATTTTGCAGATTCTCCCATTTTTCCTGTGCCTGATGAAAGATGTAGCAATTTAGATTAATTTCGAGGAGGATTAACGTTTCATAAACGTTAAATTATAAATTTCTGTGTATTGTGCCTCGCTTAAAAAGTACATCTCCCTTAGTGATTGACTGCTTAGATACGAAAGTACAATACAATTACTTTGATTACTTTCCACTCGGAGATAAGGAGATCCATTATATAATACAAGATGGGCATGCATTATTACGCAAACAAATGTATATGCTTCCATTGATAAATTGTCAACAGTTTGGAAGGAACTTAAAAATAATTTACGATAATAATAATGCTATTAATGATAATCATCAAAGCCGATTGAGTATTTTACAACTAAATTATATATTAACAATAATTAGTAATTAAATCTTTTAGACCTATTATATTCATTTATCTTCATATATATATATATATATATATATATATATATATATATATATATATATATAGAGAGAGAGAGAGAGAGAGAGAGAGAGAGAGAGAGAGAAAGAGAGATTTATAGGTACGCATCTACAAATGATATAATATTTATTAAAAAGTACTTGTAAACTCAAAGAAAATATTAAGTAGACAGTATGATAAAGGTAAACTAAAAAACGAATATTATTCTATTTAGATCAATTTCTATTTATTTTAAAAGTCAGGGCGCAAAATATAACTTTCTTGTGTTGTAATATACTATAATATCCTCGTTTTAAAAGTTTTAGCACACTTATCATACTTCTATTCACCGTGCTTACGTTTTGCTTCCATATATGTAATTTCATTTGTAATTATAATTTTATATTGTTTATAGCAATATAGTAAAAAATAAATAAGAGAGTAGACCTAATTTCTTAAGAGTGATTTAGTTCACACTAGATGGCCTTAAATTATATTTATGAAATAGTTGAATTTTCAAAAAGATATTTTAATAAAATTTTACTCATTATTTGTTAAGGAACGTACGTGCTGGAAAAGATTTGAATTGCTAAATGAAGAAAATAAAAGGAAAGCACTGTTATTAACAGCTCCAAGTTAAAATTAAAACTTTATCACCGTTCAGTTTATAATTTTTTTCGTATACTACTGTGTAATGTGTATACATTATATCAAGCAGTGATCTAGTTTGTACGGACATTTTATATGGAATTTTTTCAATAATATTATATTATCACTGATCGCAAATTTCTAAATCTTAAAATAATGGCAAAAATCACGATGATTATATGGTTTTCAAAGTTTTCATCAACAGATGACTCTTGTTCCAAATTATTTCAATGATATTCGCAATCAACGACTCAAAATACATAAGCACGATTTTTTAAGTTTTTTTCTCGATTTCTTGTTTTTGGCAGTATATTGAAGAATTTTTGGAATTATGAATAACTAATCATCGAAATTACTGCGAATTAAGAAAAGTTTAGAATATCTATAATGAATGTTCGTTGCAATGGACTGATGATTATAGATCACTATCGAAGGTGTTGAACAAAATATATTCGCACTGTTTTTATTAAAGTTTCAAGACTTAAAATAACTATTGACCAATTCGTCGAAAATTAATAAACATTTTCGAAAAAAAATTCTAAAAATACTAACTAAAAAATGTCTAATAGCGAACTAAAAAAATATGCTTTTTGTCCAAAGTCACCAGTTGGGTTCATCATTCGAACGGATTTATTCGTAGGTGTACAAAATTTCTAGGTGGAAGGCATTATTAATAAATTAAACTAGTGTAAACTACTTGTAAGATCGATTGAATGACAAATTAGAGATCTTAGAAATTATTGAATGCGCTACACATAAACTTTGCACAAAGAATAAAATTTGACCATTTCCAAGTTAAATATATCCTATTACCGAAATAACGAATTTGCTATACTCATGTATAACGTTTAAATCCTAATATGTTTGGAAACAAAGCCTGTTGCCGATCCAATGTATGAACCAATATAATTGTTTCAATTCTACTTGCGGATATTTGAAATGTAAAATTTGATCAAATTAGAATACTACTGATTCTATTCGTTTTTATTATTAGACGGAACGATCACTAGTTTCTTAATGCAATGAAACTTAAGGTTTAAAATATTCCTCAGTATAATCGATACCATTATTTGGTTTTAATGCAATTTGCAAAAAAACCTTTGCTTGTAAGCAATATTGCTTCTGAATTATTTAGTTTTTTTGTTGTATTTTTTGTTCATTCAGGAACATTATTTAAATAAATGTTTTTTATTCGTCAGAATATATGCAGAACTAAATACAAAAAAATTTTTAAGTAATATGGAAAGGATCTTTTTTTATAGCACTAATAAGAAATGTGACTATTGTGTCATGCGTTTTATAAGTTTTTCTTAATTAATTTGCCTTGTTATTCAAATTTTTCTTTACCGTAGCAGAGTTTTTATGAAATAGATTAAACTTTAAAAGCTTCTGAGATTTTCCCATGCAATACTACTCTCGAACATCGGAGTTGCATCGCGCTATATAATTTATTACTAGACCGGCGTAGCGACGTGTCACGAACACGAACTTCGCAGCTGATGCAGCAAGACCTCGCCTCTCTGATTCGATCCAACCACGTCTGTCGACTCTTGTTCCGGAGATTCCGGCGCGAACTCTGCACACAGAGTGGGCGTGCGCGCAGCTTCTCTGTGCCGCACATACACACACAAAATGCGCGAATCGGGTCTACTGTATAGGCTTATTGCGATGGCACATCAGAGCTCAGGTGATATTGCCCTTGTATTTTATACACATCAGCTTGTGGTGTGATATTCGAGGCAATATCTAACTGAACTCGTTTAGAGGAATGTCTTGAATTTCGCTGTTGGCAGGCCGATTGGGTTGCAAGTACTATATATCGATGACCCCGATGGAAGCATATGCAGGTTCAACTAAAAAGTACAGTACCGTTCAAAATGTCATACTAGAAGAAGTGTTCTGTAAATTTTTTTCCTTAGAGGATTATAAGTACAGTTCGTCATTTAGCGTCGAAAACTAAAGCACATAAACATATGGACAAACGTTTAATACTTTCGATTTCATTTTATAGCATTAGAAAAGCTATTGAAAATAAATTATTGCTAAGGTTCAAAGGATTCAGATTTAGACTAATAGAAATCTGTTAATCTTCCTGTCAACATAAGAAATGTAAGTTTTACTACTTTTCGACGTAGGACTTGAGTTTTCCTATTAAAGTAAATTGTGTTATACTTTTTGTCGTGACAAAAGAAATTTAGCTATCCTTTTCGGTGGGAGTCCATATTGAAGTATCTATATTTTAGTTTTTGGAATTTCAAGAATTTGATAATTGATAGATTGAAAGGCAGATTCGCTGTTTATTCTTTATGAAACTTTATCAACTCGTTTCTTGCTAGTTTATAAAGTTTATAAAACTTTACGAACTTCTCTGCAGCGAGAGAGTTTTTAATGATGGACCTTCAAAAGGAGTATGAGTACTTTAAAAGAAATGTATAAGCGATCGATTCAATTTAATAGGATATCAATAATTAGCTCGTAAAATTCAAAGTTAATGAAGTCATTTTTGACCTTTCTGTACTTCTGTAAAGTACTGCTGCCACAATTGAAGCATAGTAAACGAGTAGGGGATTTCGGCTCAGTTGAGGTCGGCAAAATACAATTATCACCAATTTTATTTCTAATATAGTCGTGATAAAATTTATGTATTATACCTTTTTTGATAACTTCAATACTAAGAGTCCTATAGTAGATAGGCTATAGGCATACTGACACACTCCCACTTCCAAAAATTGTGCCAGAACGCCAAGGCAATCACTTCAAGGCCATTTATCTGATTCGGCCTGGAAGAGTGGGCAAAATCACCGTTGTGCATATACGTAGCTATTAATGTAAGTATTAAAGAAAATTTTTTATGCATGTTTTTAAAAACAAGTTTTAATTATATTGAACTAAACTTACATTATCTAAAAAATATAAGCATAAGCAATTGAATTGTTTATACTCATGATTAGATTTTTCGGCAATCAATTTTTTTCTTTTAGATATATTTTCGTATTAAATTCTAATCCCACAATATAGTGCAAATCAAGCGTTAAACACGAGTACTTTAATTGTGCTTTTGTCGATTACTTATATACAAATTAATAAATATTTTCATCGGTCTTACAGTCCAATTAAATAAATCGAAAATAATACGTAATAATATCAATATATATTTATATTAATATTAATACATTAATATACAAAAAATAATAAAAATAAAAAATTAAAATTAAAAATTATAATGACAGTCAGACTATCCTTGTGTAAAATCACTCCCATTGAACCCGAAACGTTGAACTACGTCATCAATTAGGTAAGGATGGTGGGTACAGTCAGATTGCACTTTACTAACATAAATTATTTTTCAGCTAATATTTTTATTTTCAGATTAGTCTACGGGGTGATTTTACACAAGGATAGTCTGACTTTCATTATAATTTTTAATTTTAAATTTAATTTTTATTATTTTTTGTATATCGATGTATTAATATTAATATAAATATATGTTGATATTATTACGTATTATTTTCGATTTATTTAATTGGGCTGTAAGACCGATGAAAATATTTATTAATTTGTTAAACACGAGTATAATTCATTTAATTACCGTTGGTTATATTTTTCGGCTATAAATTTTTGTTTTTTAGATATAATTTTCATATTAACCGCTAATATCGCAATAAAGTGTAAGATAGTGTATGTTTGATTTTGGAGTAATTAAAGCCGCGAGATCAGTAGACGTTAAATTATGTATATATTTATATTGAACGACCGAGGTGTATGGGAAGCTTTGAATTACTATATCATGGGATTAGAATTTAATATAAAAATATATCTAAAAGAAAAAAACATTATTATCAAAGAATCTAATCAACGGCAATTAAATTTATTATACACGAGAATGACGCAAAGTTATGGAAACAGACTTGCACTTAAACGATGTCCATTGTACAAGTTGCGTAAATGATGAGTATAAACAATTCAATTGCTTATGGTTCTATTTTTTAGGTAACGTAAGTTTAGTGCAATATAATTAAAACTTGTTTTTAAGAACATGTATACAAATATTTATTTAATACTTAAATCAAGAGCCATATGCATAAAGGTGCTCCAGTTCTCTCCTGCAGACCCAATCAGATAGGTGGCTTTGAAATGATGGCCTTGGGATTCTGTCACAATTTTTGGGAGCGGGGGGTGTGCCAGTATGCCTATAGCGTATCTATGTTCTATGTACATAGACTTTGTGAGGTAAATTTCAGTTCATAATAATTGTACAGCTATAAGATTTTTATCAAAAAATGAAATAATTTCAAGAATTTGAATTAACCATTAAGGTCTCTGTGCCATAAAGTCTATCACATTTTTCTGGTGGTGCTATATGTTCAGGGCATAATTGTAAATCTTTATGAATATCACGTATAAAGCTCTCGCATACTCTAAATCTACCACGAGAAATATCCCACAGAATTACTTTCTATTATGTTTATCAAATCAATTTTGTCTGTATTATAGCGATTCATTTCATATCGTGTAGAAAATTGGATAATACAATCTGTAATTCCACGTTCGACTAATAGAAGGATATTAATATATGTAATTAACTTCAATTTTATATTTTATAATTAAGTATTACATCCCACAATGAATCTGGAGTAGTATAATAGTGTGCAGGATCTAGTTCATAAGCTTTGAGACGATTATCTCGAAAGTTTTTAAAAGTATCGGTCAAAAGCAACACGTCGATTTTCAAATATAAGTAGAAATATTTTCGAAGATTTTAATATTAAATTTTGTCATTTTTATCGGTTATTTTACTATAGCTCAGTTTACTATAAAATTTTTCTTCGCCTAGTAGCTACATTTCTCAAGATATCGAACAAAGTGATAGATTTGTAATAGAAATACATCGTTTCTTTTAATCAAGTCTATTTTATGCTGCTTGTACGAATTAATTTTACAAATATTTTTTCAAATACTTAAATCTACTTGGTATTTTATCCATTGAATGAATAAATATTAGGCATAAATATTAAATAATTGATCAATCGTGAATTGTGTAGCTTTTGTTCCAGAGTTAGCGAAATCTGTTATCTGTCGTCGCAAACATTGAGTTGTGCTACTTTTCACCGCTGACCGTTTATTGTTTCACTATTCCTGGAAAAAAGGCTGTGTTAGTCTTCAGAAGCTAGTCTTCTTAGAACTATACTAGATTGAGCTCCAATAGTTAAAATTACATTCGTTCAATGTTAAAATAACAAAATGGAATAAATCTATGCATTGGATCTCGACTGTGTTGATTCTGTTTCGAGGTTCATTCAATTTACTGAATTTGATAGTGTATTTTGAATTGAAAATTAAACTTTTTTAACAAATATTTGTTAATATCAATTTACAACAGTTGATATAAGTAAAATTTAAATTAAAAAAAATTTCTTTGAAAACGACCTTTATTTATTTAAGATTTCACAAATCAGAGGTTGAACATCATTCTTTCCTTTTGTAAACAGCAAAAATCAATAGAGTAACCTAAAAAATAGTTCACTATATTTATAATTTTTTTTTATAAGAATGAAAATAGATATAATAATACGTTGTTGAAAGATGATCAAAATAGACATATCGGGACGAAATAGGTTAATATAATTAAAAAAAAGAACTGTTTTCACGCATTACCAATAATTGTCTTCTCGATTATTCAAATACTTTTCTAAATATTTTGTTGTTAATTTAGCGATGACCGAAAATTAGAAAGAGGAATATTTCCTTATTGTTTTGAAATTTAAAATTCAAAATCATTCAATTACTAGCGATGATCGTCAACTTTGCGTCTCTGTCCTTACCTCCCCTTTAAATCGTTCAGCCCTCCATATCAAGATCGCAATTTATCTGTAAAATTGCTCCGACCGTTCCTGTAACGCCGGCTCCGTATACCAGCACTTCGACAACTCGAAGCGAGCAGCGACGAAAGAAGGCCGCCCCGCTCTATTGCGAGCGCAAGGGCACGTGCACGCTGTGTTATACTATGTATATACATATAGCTCTTTCTCCGGTTAATGGCTGCCGGTAATGGAACGACCGCCGACGACGGCCTGCTAACCGAATTACTTCCCAAATGTGCCGCGCAGCACCGCCGCGTCGGAGCAACGCGAGACGTTGCGCTCCCTCGGGTGGGACCCGGTCTTCTTTCGGAAACCACGCCAGGCGCCCCATCCGCTCTCCCCCCGGGGGCAATTTCTCCCGAGCGACCCGAGCACGGGCGTGGCGGTGATTTCACAGAGGATTTTACCGTGCTCGCGCGCGCTCGCGTGCAAAACGTCGCGTCGCGGGTTTTAGCGATATAAGCATCGATATATAGGTATACCGCCAACTATGCCATATATGCGACGGGAGGGTGGTGGTGTTTGCACCGAATTTGAAATTGGGGAGCAATGGCTTTGTTTTCACGCGACGGTCTGCAGTACACCGAGCTTTGGAATGGTTCCAACAAATATTTCCGAATTGCAATTTAATGTGCTTTTTCGGTCGAAGCTGATCGCTTATCGGCGCTGTTGATACAGTATGTTGGATTTCGGCTAACGACAGATTTAGAAGACGACTTCTGCCGAAGACCTTTCATTATAATATTTAATTAGTAAATTAAATTATAGTAAATAAAATTATAGTAAATCAATTAGTATAAGGCTTTTTTTTATTTTGGAAAGACGAGGAAAATCCGATAGAAAAAAGTGTGTTCTTTTTCGCATATACATTAATATCGGAGAGCAATCTTTTTTAATATCGCATCTAAAATTTTATATCGCCAAGAAAATCACTGTATTAGATGATAATCTTCAGTATTGTGTACCTTCTCTGTTGTAGCAGTATGTCCCCGGGTAAAAGAATCGTTTTTTATGCATTTTAACCTGGAAAACACGAAGCCGGCGATCTATTTTTGTTCAACAGGATAGAATATTATGTGAATCTCAATTTTTTAAAGAGTTAAGAATAACATATTACTACTTTTAATATACAAAAGTTTTTTTGTTATTATGAAAATATAGACATTGCCATTTTGAACAAATTTTTAACAGCTGTTTGCTAAATCGCAATTAAATAATAACATTCTCAGAAAAATGTTGAAGATGAATTGCTGTTTAAACCTTAATTACTTAAAGGACTAAAGTAAAACAATATTGACTCAAATATAATCGACGAGATGGCAAAATAATACGTTTATTGTTAAAACATTGTTTATTAAAAAATGTTTTGAATAATTGAGTTGGCTCAAAATGATTACTTAAAACTTGCACAAAGACGATGGTTACATCGAGTTGTATGTATACCAGAAAAAATTTTGTGATGCGAAAGGTAATATTCAAAATGGAAATAATTTTGAAGTTTTTTATTGAATAAATAATTGAAAAGCCTTAAACCACCTGCTTGGCTCCTCAACAGCATGATAGGTGATCTAATCCATTTCGTTTAACCAACATTTTGTCTCGTATAATTCTTATAAAAGTGTCTAAATCGTTTATCGAACAAGTCGACGTAACGAATCGTATTTATGAAAGTTATTAAGTGTTTTAATTCGATATTTTTCGAATTTTTTTTTCGAATTTTGCTTTATTAAGGTTTCCACAGAAAGTAGAACTTTCATTGTCAAAAAATTTTAATTAATTACGATTTAGTGTTGTAATTACAAAATGGCAAAATTTGAACATAATTTTTTAAATAATTTATCTTTGAAGACTGTTCTGAGAAAAACTTTTCTACGTAAAATCGTCTATCTTTTTAGAAAATGAAATGTCCCATACAAAAGATTTACTTGCTCCTATTTATTTAAACAATTTTTTAGTCTGTCTAAGAAAAAACCTTTGTCTTCGCATTTTGCGGATTGAAATAAGCAGAAAAGTCCTTTTTCTTTAACTATAAACTTATCGTAAGGCTTTTTCGTCGGCCGTTCCGTCAATTTTTCATAAATTGACTAATGTGCTCTTAACTAATAAGATTATAATTTATAGTAAGAATAATAGGTCGGGAACGTCATTTTAATGACCGAATGGATTTATCTTATCAGTATTATGCAATTTAACGTAATTATCGTTTATTTTGTCCAATTTTGGATTTTGGTTTGTAAGAAGACGAATTAATATATTAAAACATTCAAAACTAAAAATAGAATAACAGTGTTGAAAGTTTATTGACTTTAAAAATTTACACATCCGATATTAAACTATTGTTGAGGACGAATATAATTAAAAAAAAAACTTGTATTAATTTTCAACGGTGGTACTTTTTTCTACCACAATCTGAAATATTTAGTAATTATTATATGATAATTATTTTTCTTTTTTTTGAAAAACAAAAATAACATGTGTGCTAAATTTCTTAACACAATAAATACCGAAGCTATTGTCGTATCGATGATAATTTAAAATATACTATATACATATTTCTACGAGAATGAGTACATTCAATTCATAACGCGAATATATAGCACAAGCTATTAAGCGAAAATACTAAGGAAACGTAAGGATTGAAGTAATGTCATCACAGGAAGCGGTGAGTCTAATTCGGAAATAGTTCACTCAATTTACGAGCTAAAGAAAATAGAAGTACTTTTATGAGTATGTATGTATGTATGTATGTATGTATATATATATATATATATATATATATATATATATATATATAAATTCAATATGTCTTCTTTATATTCTACTTTCAGATTCTTTATTGATTATTTTCTAGATTTTCATATAATTATAGACTAGGTAAGATAATTCGATAACTATGACTGTATTGCCATTTTCGAAAATCACTTGCCAGTAAGAATATAGCATTTTAGAAGGGACTAAATTAATGTTATTTAACGCACTATTTTACAGTTTGAAACTCACATTTAATTATTTTTAAAATAAATTAGGAAGCTTCGTCAAATTATGCTTACCAACTTTTCAATTATTTAAGAAATAAAATATTATGAAATGCAAAACATTGGTATATTCATTGCTTGTGAATTCTTAATTCAAAAAGAAAAGCAAGACTAACTTAGCAAATTGAAAGTTTATTATTATTAAAGGGCAAAGAATTATTTATAAAACAGAAAACTGTTCATCAAAGAATTACTAAATACATTAAGGGCAGAAAATTAAGAATAAAGAAATAATTACGTTCTTTTAAACAATTTATTGATATATGTAAAAATTTAGGATGGAAAATTAATTCTAATTTTCGGAATTAGAGTGAAAGGAAATATTTTAAGCATACACGCTTCCATTTAATTATTATTTTAGCTCTTGTACTCGTGCATTCATTTCTATGCCCTACATAGATCAAAATGTTCAGACAATTATTCCCATCTTCTTATTCCAGAAAAGAATTAATTTTTTCCCTCTGTACTAAAAATTAGTTTGTATAAAGCTGATTAATAAAATTAATTTTCAAGAAATTATAAATATATGCTCGATGGATTATATAAAGTGTAGTAACGACTATCGACTAACTTCGAGGAATTCATCACTCGCAAAGACTTTTACAGCCAGTCGTAGTGCGAAATACATGTAAAAGTACGATTATGAAAATAGTTAAATAACGTCACATTTTTTAAAAAAATTTCTATCAAGTGCTTACAAGACCGATTTCGTTGCCATTTTGCACTATCACGGGTTCTATTGTTATTGGACGAGCAACAGCTTGTAAATGATGCGCGATTAATCATTCGTGAACGCAATATTTGGTTTTTTGTTATAAAAAGTTAGATTCGCTTCTGCCTTTTTCAATTTTACAAAGCGAAATTGAGAATATTTACATGTTTTGATACATGGATTAATTCTTTACTTCGCAATATTGTTTCAATTATATTCAGTTATCTTGTAGAAAAATTATCCAAAAGTTACTGACACTACTGAATGATTTGACGCATTTGTTAGACATTTTACTTTTTATAAAATTTTTCGATTAACGTAATTTATTTGTCTTTAATTAAATGAAATGTACTCACCAATTGTCGGAGTCTCAGAAAACAGTGCAATCCTATTGGTAAGGCTTATCTGGAAAAAAGAGAAAATAGTTTAGTTTAGAAGAGTGGATTTAAAGCAAAGTAGAGGGAAAAAGTAAAATTTTTTATATTGTAAGAAATTATGCCTTTTGATTTAAGAAGATTAAATGAATTTTCTATACGGTTGTAATTATATATATATATATATATATATATATATATATATATATATATATATATATGAAATTATATGGTTGTAAATATATGTAGGAAGAGGTTTGAACGATGCGCGAAGTAGTTTAATTATGCTAAAAAATTAAATATACTATATGAATTAATAAATGAAAAAAATTCCGAGGGAGCTAAATCTGGCAATAGAGTGCATGAGATAGCAATATAAACTTTAATTCATTAATCTTGGAGATTGCAATAATGGATGTATAAGCTAGTGCATTGTCTTGATGGAACAACACCGAACAACACTTTTTTCTTAGCTAAATGCGGCCATTTTCGCTTGATTTTTTCGCTCAAACGTTGCAATAATTTCGCAGAATACTGACCGTTGATAGTTTTTCCTGTTTCAAGATAGTCAATGAAAATGATCCGACACGCATCCCAAACAACCGACGCCACAAGCTTGCCTGCAGATGGAACGGTCTTTGCCTTCTTTGGAGCCGGTTCTCCTTTTTGAGTCCATTGTTGTGATTGTTCTTTTGTTTCGGGTGTGAAGTGATGGACGTATGTTTCATCCATTGCTATGAAACGGCGCAATAATTCGGCTTTATTTTCGCGAATCATTGCCAAACACTCAACTGAAACATCTTCACGACACTGTTCTTGTTTCATTGTGAGCAAACAATTTGTTATCTTCAAATTTTCAGTTAATATGCAATGTACAGAACTTTTTGAAATGCCTACCATGTCTGCTATCTCGCGCACTTTCAGTCATCCATCATCCAGTACCGCTTTGTGGATTTTTTTCAACATTTCTGGAATCGTCACCTCGTTTGGTCGACCACTGCGATGCTCGTCTTGGCAACTTGTACGGCCTCGTTTAAACTGTGCTACCCGATATTTTAATGTTACAAACGAAGGAGCAATACTTTTTAAATAAAAGTATTGTATCACATAACAATGACCAATTTTTCCCATGTTTATAAATTCACTGAAATCGTTCACTATCGATGCCTGTCAAACAAATACTAAACATCATGGCGTCTTCAAACTTGAGACATATGCTTTATAGATTGTGTACTTTCTAATACAGTGATATTTTTTGAGCAACTATCGCCACCTCTAGGTCAGGCCAGGTACTTCTGGCACCATCTTCGTATAAAATTGTAAATCTACTAACAAACTAAAGTTCACATAGCATATTATTTGTTCAAATTATTGTGAAAAATCAACAAATTATGCGTCTATTATGGAACTATTTCTGCTAAAATGATTCCAACATTTAACTTTCAGAGGCCCGCGTTTTTTAAAGGTAAAGCCAATCCAATGTCAAATGTAATGTGGATTTCTACTGGTATGGAACGATAATGCATGGGTCCTTTTTTTTAATTATTAGACTGGCTGGTATATTTCTATTTGTTAAAACCTTATCTGGCACTTTACTCTTTAAAATAAGGTACGATAACTTAGACAAGTTGAAGATTGTGACTAGGCAATATGTGAGATGCAGCGGATCTTATTTTATTAATTAAGACCATCAAAATCATGATTTTTTTTTACAGACCATACTACTTAAAAAACAACATCTACATATATTCAACTCTTTTGAACTTAACGGCGAAAATATGTGCATAATAAATATAGTTAATAATAAAAAATTATATATTGTGATATAATTAAGGTGTCACAAATTTTACATAAACTAATGTATAAAAATAAGAATAAATCTTAACTTTCGGAAGTAGCGTTTCCGTATAATTAAAAATGTAATTAACATGGAATGAAATGTCAGTGACAAAAAGTCTTTCATTGACGATACAGAAGTATAATTCTGTTGTTCGTTATGGCTGATAGTCTGCGCTTTGTGTTGCTTTTATAACTAAGGATGCCGACCCTTCTTTAGATTCTCAGGCGATTTTGCGTGAATTGTCAGTTTGGATCAATCGTTGAAATTATAATTTACTTATCTTAAATTAGGGAAAAATTTAAATTTATTGCTTCTGAAACAAACGCTTTTCCGAGGGGTTACTTCATTGTCTTCTTCTTCTTATTCGTTTTCTTAATCTTATTCTCGTTTTAGACAATATTCACAGTTAAAAATAAAAATAAATGTTGGTTTATTTAATGCTTTCCTGGATACTGTGTCAACAACTATACTTGAGAAACAAACAGCTATAATAAACTTAGAACGTATATAAACTGAGTCTCAAGTGGGTTTATTACGGTCTCAGTCGCAGCACTTTAGGATAGTCTGCATTACGGGTATGCATCGAGGATACGTTTTCTTATTGCCCGCATCTCCTCTATTTTTTCTATGCCCTACGAGAGAAATAGTTTATGTGACTTTCGCTTATAAGATGCCTGGATTTTTTTCTTATATAAGTTGGCTATAGCACTACAAGTTGGAATTGTAAATATTTCCTGCAACTGACATTCTATCACGGTGTACATGAAATCTAATAGCAAATCCAATAAAAAGCATTAAACAGATACAAAAATTTAGAAATTGCTTTAGAAATTTTATTTGTGATTAAAAATAATCATTTAATAAAAAAATTATAAAAAAGCTAAATTAAGAATCATATTCGGGATCGTTCAATTTCTTCGACGAAAATTAGAAACAAATAATTTTGTATATTTTTATATTTTTATTTTGGTTTGAAGAATAAACAATAAAACATAAGAAAAAAGGAATGTGTAAGTAAATACAGCTATGTAAGGGTTTTGTTTCATTTTGATTAAACGCACTTACCGTGCACATTGAAAGAAACTTTACTTTACATACATTTGTCGAGTATCGAGATCGCCTTGTAATTTTCATCGACATAATTCATTCTATGTACTGTACGTACAATTTTACATATATAGATATGCATAAAAAATTTCGGGCTAAATAATCTCACCGTGCTAAATAATTTCACGAAGCATTATACTCACCTTTCACACGCGAGACGCCTTAAATATCTTACTCAGCACATTATTGCTCGTTCCAATTACTTTCATCGCGTCATGTATTAGGAAATATATTAGAAAAAAATCGATGCAAGCTAAAAAGGGATACGCAAAAACTATTTAATATATATCTATGTATATATAAATTGATAGAGTTTTCGATTAGTCTACTTGTGCACGGCAGCCAGGCCGTTGGGGCGTTTATTTTTAAATGAGCCGCTTTGGCTCTGTCTATCTGTCTATAATGCACGAAAGAGACAAAAAGAGCATGAAACAGATAGATAGGCTCAGAGATAGAGAGAGAAAGCGAGAGAGAGAGAGAGAGAGAGAGAGAGAGAGAGAGAGAGAGAGAGAGAGAGAGAGAGACGTATAGAACTTAAACACTTGGATGTAAAATCAGGAAAGAGCGCATCATCAGTTGAGATCGTTCGCGCTGGAACGCCGCAATAGGCCGAGCCTTACCAGCTCTTTTCACTTAATTCAATGTCGTTCGTCGGGATAAGCAGTTTTTTTGATTGACCGATGTAGGTTTACAAATAACTCATTTTCTATATATATATATATATATATATATATATATATATATATATATATATATATATATATTATTTAAGGTCGTTCTATTGGTGCTCCCAAATAGTGGTATAGTGGTACTAATCGGCTACGGAGGTATACGATGCGTTTGTAAACAAAGCACATGTAGCAATTACAGCGGTGCGCTTGTGTCAATCGGCCGAGACCGGGACTTGAACTGGGATTATCGAAGTATTAGTCTTTCGGTCTAACGAGAGAGCCATCGTTGGCCTATACATAATTTTATTGTTAATAAGTAAAGATTTAAAGTTTACTTTCGTACGTACTTACTTCCGTACCTATGGATAGTGTATAAAATGTACAGTGCTTATATGACTTCCAGAGAACAAAGTATTGGCTTAACAATTCTTTCTTCTTAATTTCATGATAAATGAGTCTTATTAATTAGTGACATAAATTTCTTTAAAAAGTATATAGATGTATTTAAAACGATTTTTTGTAAACTGAACATTTGAATTGATTTTATAAAATATATATGTGAATTAATTAGATTAAGAAGTGAAAATACATTTGTTAAATTTAACGATATGCTGATTGTTCAAGAAAGACTGCAATAATTTAAGCACGGTTAGACAAATAAACAATAAAGTAAAATATGTCGAATATTATTGTATTATATTTAATTAATCATTATAAAAGCAAGAATATAAATATTTAATTACTAATATAGTTTTCAATGTTGATAAATTTATTTTTTTTTTATGTTATTTAACGTTGCTCTATTTATGCTTTCAAATATTGGTGCTAATCAGCGACGGAGGTCTAAGATGTGTTTGTACACAAAGTACATGTAAATTATTACAGCGGTGCTTGTGTCAATCGGCCGAGACCGAGATTTCAACTCGGATCACCAAGTTACTAGTCCTTCGCTCTAGCGATCGAGCCATCGTAGGCCTCAAATTTATTTTTAAATACATTTATTTATTTAATTAGATATTATCATCTATGCTGATTGTTTTGTACAGATTATATTGAAAATTAAGGTTAAATTAAAGAAGTCTCAACAAACTTATTCTAGATAAATGCCAATCAAGCATTGTTTAAATATACTTTATATAATAATAGGTGAGAAACACGAAAAACAAAAATATGTATAATGCAATTTACTAAAATAGACAAGTTAAAAAAATTATTTTTATATTTGATTTCCCTACATGACAGTCCTATGTCTTTGCTACGCCTTAAAACTAAAAAATTTCAAAATAATTTTAAATTGCAACAAAAATATTTTTATCTTAAAGTATATGTTTGAATGAAAATCTTAATGAAGAAAGAATTAGTTAACAGTATAAAGAGCATTACTTTTCAAAACGAATAAATTATTTTATTAATAATAAAATTACTACACAGACAGAATTTTGGAGTAAAAATTACTTAAACATTAAAGAAAACATTAGTTGAAAATCGACCACAAGATAATATTTATTCGAAAACGGAGTAAATCATATTCTAAAAAATTTCAATATTATATGATAAGTCTCATTTTCTTGGGATCAGTTTGCTTTGGTGTAACTTTTAACTTGAAATTGTGGTTTAATTTTCGTCTCCAAAACGGGAATTTTGAGAAAAATTACGACACAAAATGAATTACTAAGTATTAAACGAATAGCAATCTGTGTAATTATGCCAGAAATGCAAGTATAATATACTAGGAGAATTTCAATTTAAGATATATTGATTTACTAATGAAACTAAGCAGAAAATTCAATTGAGCAATAGTATATTTAATATATTATAAAACAGTATCGAAACTATATAAAACATCCAAAACAGATTAAAAATGGAATGATCAGATCTAACATTTTCGACAAGTTAAATTTCAACACTAATATATAAAAGTAAATGAAAAAACCTTTTGTGAAATGCGCTTCCGCGAACGCAGTCATCTGAACACCATACCTACTAATGAACGACGTTTAATAGAACTTTTTAAGTCTTGAAAAATTTTTTTACGCTTCATTACATCGACTATGCTCATTAGAGCTCCAAGAGTTTCAATCGATTCACTAATGATTCTGTCTGAAAAGCTGTCCAATGTTCCGTTATTATTCTTCTTCATTTTACTTCAGTTATTGAAATTTTTAATGACTGATTTCAGAAAATGATCGTTAAAAATAAATGGACAATATAAATGTAGATAAAATGATTATCCTGAGATTTTCTACGATTATCGACTTTCGATAATTAACAGATGTTGAATTTTCTATTGATCCAATGTCGCTCATATTCTACTATACAAATGCATTCTTTCAACATTTATGATCCTTATATTAGAATTGCTAAAACATATGAATCTGTATCTAGACTTTAATTGGTTAAGGAAGAGATTGGCTCAAGATATACTTAAGTGGTGAAACCATCTTGATAAATACTATCATAGATTGTTTGTGACATTTTTAATATCAGATACAATCTTTAAATTGTAAAAGGTAGGCTTCAGAGGTTACTATCTAAAAATAATTAAAAATTAAAAATATAGCCATTAGTTCAAGTAATTCAAAATCACACCCTTTGTTCGTTAACACAACTGCTATAGTAATTTTAACAGAAATCTAGATTAAGTAAAATCACACATATATCAAATTACACTATAATAAACTTCTCATTTTATTTATTTACATAGAGGAAAAAGAATCCAAATCCATAACTGCATAGATATATATATATAAGTACAAGGGAATTTTTGTTTTTTTTTCTTCCAGGAGGGCACTCGCGCGACTGCGGGGACGGGGCTCCGCGGCCGGAAATGATCGCGTCGCGGCCAAGGACGATCGGCGGAGGCCCGGCAGCCGCCTGAATCGGCCGGCGACCGGCGCCGCCGCCATCACCGCCTTTGTCGCAGCAGCAGGAGGAGGAGCAGCAGCAGCAGCAGCAGCATCGGCCCCTTCGAGGAGGCGGTGAGGCATGGGCCCTTGGGCCTTAGGCGTGCCGCTCGTCCTCGTCTCCGCTCTGGGACTACTGCTGAACGCGTACGTGCTCCTCGTCGTCTTTGGCCTTGGAAAGCAGGTATACGCGCATAATTCTTCTGTTACGTTTCGATGTTTGGGAAGTCTTGTGAGGTGATCGGTACACCAATCACTTTTGTCTGTGAAAGTAATGAAAGAAATCTAAAAACAATGAATTAAGTGTAGGAAAATAACGAGTGCCTCATCTTTTTCTCGTTCAAATCGATTTTCTCATCTTTCGATTTTAATTAATTGCTGAATGAAAGTGTATTTTTATCATTTGCTAAGCTGTTTTTGCAGTTATAAAGTATTTAATCCTCATCGACATTTTTAAGGGGACTGCACTACGTAGATAGATATCAATGAGGGAGCTTCAAAGGGATGTTACCAATTTATCTCATTTTAATTAATAATTGGTATGAATAATTATTCTATCGTTCACCTTTTGCCTAAAAGTTAAAAATATTTAGCAATCTCGTTGATATCCAGTTAAACATTTTTTACATTTAACATAATAAACTTTTTTTCTTGGTGCTCTTGAGTTATCTCTTTATATACTACAATATACTATACAAATACAAAATATACTACAATACTGCATTTTTGAATGAGAAAACAATGCACTCGTTCGGGAACTGAGCGGTGTGTGAACTTTTTCTTTAATTTCATCTACAAGTTATTTTTTCAAAAGTAAATTCTACTATTTTTTAAAATATAAAAACAGCGTTTTTAACGGCTTTCGCAACATGTGGCCGAGCGTTGTCACGCAAGAGAAGGACTTTGCTTGATGTTCGATCAATTTTTGTTGCAAATCATTCAGTTGGCATTTGTATACCTCGGCAGCAACGGCTTCTTTCAGTTTTAGGAGCTCGTAGTACAGCACACACCGTTGGTCCCACAAAATCCACAGCCATACCTTTTGGCCGTGGATGTTCCGCTTTCGTGTCGATGTGAACGGTTGGCCTGGGTCCACCTATGACTTTTTGCGCTTAGGATTGTCATAGTAGATCCACTTTTCATTACCAGTCACGATACACCACAGAAATCTATTCTTTTTTTGTCTGACAAGCAAAAACAGTGGGATGTTGTATCGATTCATAATGGCACTTTTGATCAAATCATGTGGCATCCATTTTCAAACTATCTTCAAACTTTTTCGATTGACCAGAACGATCTTTGTCATGAACGTTAGTATCTCAAATTCTAAATATCTGAAATCAATCTTTACATGTTGTAAGCGATGGAGCTTATTCGCCATAACATTCTTGAAGAAATCGATAAGTTTCTGCTACATTTTTTCAAATCAAAATAGTGCAAAAGGAAATATCGAACAAATAATGTATCACGAATCATTTTTCACTGATGAAAAAATTATAACTGTTACACAAATGATGTTTCCTGTTAACTGAAGTTTATTGTTAAATGCCAAAACTATAAAATAAGTAGTAGATCCGACACATCTGAGTTTTCGTACTACTTATATCGCCATCTAAACGTGAAGGTCGGAAACTAAATTCGTCTCCTAATATATATATATAGTAATTCAGGTGGAAAGGATTGGTTAATCAGCTACATATTAGGTTTCTCTTGCGAGTATAGCTGTTTATTATATTAGTTTATATTTAAATATATATCAAGAACAATGCTGCAATTTGTACACAATGCATTTGAAAAAATATTAATTCTTGCACGATTACAATTACTCGATTTCACTGGAATATACTTCATTACTTTTTGTAAAACAAGTTATCGTATAAGAATGAAATGTATTTTTAGAGATGATGTATATACCAAAATTGAAAGTTGATTTATCTGTAAAATATATTTAAATTAACTTTTTATTGATAGATAATGAAAAAATATTTGCATTCCACTCGAATAAAGTTAAGTTGTAATAACAATTTCATTCACGAAAATTTATTTATATGTATTTTACTAATGGAATTTACGCGCACTAAATGAAAATAATTCAGCTTGGGCAAAAAATAACCAGAATTAAGTAACTTCAGCTTTTAAAAATTTCGTAAGTAATTTTCAGAAATTTATGACCAAGCCTGGAAAACTTTGTTCCTTTGAGCATTTTCTCAATACAGGCTCACAAGAGTTATCGGTATAAATTCATCTTTTAAGAAGTGAAATAGTCTATGATTGATATAGCATTTTACTATTTTTGCATTTCAATCAAAATTATTAAAAGCAGTTTTACTAGAAAAAAATTCATTTTTATCTTTAATACAATGTTATTTTCAGATATTAATATTCGATAAATAGTAAGGGGTAATAAAGTTCAATTTTGTGTGTTTTATAAATAGTTTAATTGGAACTGTCATAAAAATTGGCGTGTAATAGGTTGAAGGTCTAGCAAGAAATATTAATTTTAATTAAAATAAAAATACAATTCAAAAAAGTTATATAGGTTTATTACTATCATCGGCGAAAGAATATGTTGATTGGTGTTTAGATTGGATTGACCTCGTTTGAACTATTTTTTTATGTATTAAAACATTTATGTAGTGCTTCTAAATTTTATAATATAATATCACAATGTTTCTTATAAAATTATGTATAGATTTCCTCCATACAGAAGTTATAATATAATTTTTTTTATTTAAGCATTATTATTTTCCATTCTGTATACATGTATAATATATAAATATATATACATTATAATTTGTCATCAAGTTTTGGGAATTGTTTCAATCGTGCAAATCATGTTAATTTTTGAGATATTTTTCAAAATTTAGAAAGTCCCCGTAACAAGGGGGAGTACTAAATATTCATCGCAAAACCTGTAGCACGCATAATTTCTTTTAACACTTTGCGCCGATGCCTGATGCGGTACCTTTACATTTATCATCGCGTAGCCATGACCTTCGTATAGAAAGAAATAAAGACAAAAAAAACGGATCACGACGATAAACTTTTTTACCGAAGGCGCCGAGGATCTTCTCTGCCCTCTAGAGGGTGGCGCGAGCTACAAGCAAAGCCAGCCCAGTGTTTATAAGATCCGAGGTGCTGCGGGAATAAACAAAAAGAAAGTAAAGAAAAGAAAAGAAAGAAAAGAAAAAAAGTTCCTTTATGTAACGATCGACTCTCCGCTCTCCCAATTTCAGACTCAACAACAACAAACGGCGAACACGCTGCTACTGATACACTTGGGGGCGGTCGAGGCGGCGGTTTGCCTCGTGTTATTGATCTTCGCGACGGGCTCTTGGTCGGCGGCCGGCACCTGGTGCGTCATCCACGGCTTCCTCCTGGCGTTGCTTCACCCGGTCGCACTCTGGACCGTTACCGGACTCAACTGTGACAGGTAGATATAGATTTATATATATTTTCCGGCACACACACACACACACACACACACACACACTATATAGCCAGACTTCCCTTATGTGCGCGGGAGCGAAAATAAAACAGGGAATGATTTCATCGTCTACGTAAATAAGACGGTCTTTGATCTAAAAGTAGGCTTGCAAACGATTGATTCATCCTCTTCAAGAGTTTCGTTGAAAAGAATTATTCCTTTCGTTTTTTTCTTTCTTTTTGATTTTTTTATTGCTTCGCCGTCTGCGGCCGTATAGAACAAGCGACGTTAATTTCTGTTTCGACGAGACAACAATCGCTGCTATGATTTGGTCGGGAAAGTCGAGAATTCGACGCGTATCAATGTATACATAAAATTTCAGAGAAATTGTTGCTTCTTTTTTTATATGCCCGTGTGCTCCTGTGGGGAGAATCTAGAGCAAGAGCTATGCAGAGAAAAAGAGAAAATTGGACAGAGCGAAGGGAAAATATAGAATTTATTACTGTCTTCCTTCAAATTTTTCACACTTTTTTCCTCTTTTATGAAAATTGAATAGTGTTCTTTTATTATTCGATTTCTGTGAATACTAAAAACGGGTTACATTTGAATAAATGTTTATTCAAACAGCTATCTCTCTCTCTCTCTCTCTCTCTCTCTCTCTCTCTCTCTCTCTCTCTCTCTCTCTATATATATATATATATATATATATATATATATATATATATTAAATATGTATTTGAATCAGAATAATATTTATAAAAATACATTAATTTTTCTTAATCTAATGTATTACTTAATTGGCATAAAATTATATTTAATTAGGACTATTGGCTTCAACATTTTTTAAAATTGATCAAGTTCTTACTAAGTTTTTGCACAATTATTATTATTATTTTTTGTTATATATTTATTAATAACGATTTATTATTTTGTGCCATAATATTTATAAAAATATTTGCGCATACTATTTAGAAAACAAAGATAAATATATTGTACACTCTTTCATATATATACAACCGATGATATATATTTTACCTAACTTGAAATATATAAAGACGGGTTATTTTAATTTGCTCGAAAAGATCGCGGCTTTTCTTTGATAAAAATGTCAAGTGCCAAGTCAAGTGCCAAGTCAAGTGCTGAGGAATGAACTGAATAGGAAAGATTATATTTGTATATTTCTTTATATATATATATATATATATATATATATATATATATATATATATATAGAAAAGATCTATCGTTAATACTACTTATACTTCTATACTTTTTTCTATACTTATACTTATTTGAAGGAAGACATTAATTATTCCAATAATAAAAATAATTATCTGCACGTAAACTTACACGTCAAATCGTTCACACAGCTTTTGTGCTCAGCGTTTTGCATTAAAATCAGCCGCGTTTGATCAGGGGGAGCAAGTAATTTAATGAAAAAAGTCAAAAGTTTGAATATAGAGCAGTTCTTCGGATTTAGATCCGAACGTATAATGTTAAATGATAAACCAAAATTAAAGGAGCAACTAACTAATAATAAATCCTTAAGCTTAATTGTTTTACTAATATTTCTGAATAGGCTAACAATTAATATAGAGTTAATGTTTCAAACAGTATAAAATAATTTCAGACGAAAAATATTGATATATCATTGATATTTTTGCGCATACAATAGCGCTTCTACAAAATTGTTAAAGCCGAATGCGTAATATTGTTTTCCAATATTATTTTATGCAATATCATATACAGTGAATTTTGACAAAATGCATCTTTAGAAAATGAAAAATGCTATACATATATACACATGATATACGCATCGTGTAAGTATATGTTAATTAGGTTTGCGACTTGAGTATAAATATGTTCTCCAGAAATCTTAGAATTTGGCAAAGCACGCATTGTCTGATGCCAAGCAATTGACTGTAAGCTCATATAGTGTATATAGTTATATATGTAGATCTTAATTCGAGTGTATACTTTGGCCTATCTATCTATCTATCTATCTATCTATCCAGCTATATATATATATATCGTTTATCGTTATTGCGCGGATCTTCGTACATTTAAAAATATCTGTAATCGAATGAACTTTAACATTTCTGAAAATTAAACGATCAATTCGTGTTTATTTAAAAATTCTCCTCTTCTCCTCGCAAAATTATTGCATTAATACATTTTTAAAATTTGCAGCACGCTTATGTACATAGAAACGTATAGAGAGTTTTAACGTGACGAGTTTTAATGTTATTCTCGATACAGTGGAGCCTTGCATTTATACGTTAGACGCGTCGCTAGGGAGTACAAGTATGATATAAGTGTATACCAATAAATGATTTTTTAATCTTCACAAGACGACTTATGATGTATTTATGCATCGAAAAAGTCATAATCTTATTTAAAAGAAGAATAGCTAAATTTGCCCAAAATTCGTGCCAATACACATGATTCAAAGCCATTTAAAAAAGTAAATGAATTTTATCAACAATCAAATACGTTACTTAACATCATACATCAGAACACAACAAAATTGTAATTACTTTTTAACATAATTTATAATAAAATAAATTTTTCAGTATAAAAATGACTAGTTTGCTAACATTACGTAGAATTTTAACGTCCTAATACTAACCTAAGGTAACTGGCGATTTGTTCACGATTAAGAACAATAATTAAATTTAATATAATTGCAAAGTTTTGTATTGATCAAACAAGGATAACCGTCATGTTACAATTATGGAGTACAATAATTTTAACCGTGATATTTTCCTTTGAAGTCTTAATATAAAATAAAAATCGCACTTATAATTGCATGTATTGGTATATATTACACGTGCATATATACCCATTGGTACAATTACCATATAGACCTTCCGTTATTTATTCTGTTTCTCCCTTTCAGCGTGGGCGTACGTTAATGCGCCTGCATTCGACACTTTAAAGCTCACAAAAGGCTTAAAAACTGTCGCTTGTGTTTGAAATGTCACAGCGAAGTCGCAGCGCTCGTAAACTTGACTTTGAATATTTTTTATTTTTTATGCACTGCAATTATGCAAAGTACGATGGAAATTAGAAATGCAGCACAACTTATCCACATAATATTCTCCGCAAAAAAGTGAATGTAAAAATTGTAAATTGCAGATTTTTCCAATAAATGTCCTAACTGATAAGGTCAGCAATTTGTAATATAATATAATTTTATTTGCCGTATCCGGAAGACTATCTATAGCGGTTACTTATGAATGTACGTCACGAGAATTGTACGTAGCATTGCAGTACACTGCGTTAATTATGAGAGTATTAATATTAAACTGATTAAAATTATTAGTCTTCTTGAATAGTTTTTTGCAATTTAAAGTAAACTTGTTTTATCTTTCGATGGCTTGAACGAAGACAATCTGGGGGTGCATAAAGTCAACAATTTTCCATTATATTCACTTTTACTGCGAAAAGTGTAGATTTACATATTCAAAATCGTCCTGAGTTTGAAATTAACTTTGTCAACGTGTCAATGTCCAATACCTACGGTAACCATGGGGTGTCTGAATAAAATCGTTACTATACTTTTGTATTGGTTTCTCTGTATCAACAAGTATTATTGATCATATTTCGACTATATGATTATTTCGGGGCTTCGTAAAAAATCTCAACTATTTATTGTTAATTTCTAGTGCAATCGACTGTGGGGATTCCCTATGCTTATAATAGATTTGGTTTTACTTCTTCTATCTTATATCTTAAAATATGTATAGGAAAATGTGTGTCGGTTACTGTATTAAGATTATTTTTATTTGTAAACCTATGTTAAGAATTTATTCTCGAAAAGAGTATAAATATTTCGAATTGATTCCGCAATCAAGGCAACAAAAAGGAAAAGGTTTATTTATTGTAAATGAACATAATTAAAAAACTCATCACGTTCTAACTGTAGTTTGTCTGAACAATTATATCAGACTCCAAGTGTTAGTATACGAGCATACGATAAAGATAAAAGAAATAAAAACGAGTACTCGAAAAGGAAAGTACATGAAAAAGTCATTGATAGTTTAAACTGGATGAGTCATTTAATTCAGTCGTTGAATATTCCCATCCAAAGAACGCAGAATTGAGTTATTAAGAAAAAAAAAAACAAAAAAAAAATCGATACCTGCATTTGAATTCTTTCAAACGCTCATAACAATTATCTATTACATATCACTCCTTCTCTTTGTTTCACCTTGCCCACGCACGCAGGTACTACGCGATAGCGGCGCCGCTTCACTACACCGCCCTGGTCTCACCCCGTCGCGTCACCCTTGGTCTGGCCGTCTCCTGGGCGGTGGCACTGCTGCTCTGCCTGCCGCCGTTCTCGGGCCTGGTACCGCCCTACCGCTACTTTCCGGGTCTCGGCTGCTGCGCCCCGGACTTCGGCGACTCCGACTGGGGTCCGGTGGGCTCCCTCTATGGCGCTGCCTACGCGTTTCTGGGCCTCGGGCTGCCCGCCCTCCTCGTCACCGCGTGCAATTTGCGCGTCCTCGGGATAGCCCGCTATCATCGGCATCGGATCGCAAGCGCGATCTACGAGGTGACGCTCAGCGCCCAGGTGACCATCACCCATCAGAGGAATCCGTTCTTCGTGCCCGCGGTGACGGCGCCCGCGGCAGGAGGACCGCCCAGGTTCCACAGCGCGGCCAGTACGGTAAGTGCGTACGTGTACGTGTGTGTGCGCGCGTGTGCTATATGGGCAAAAATAACGTCTAATGCCTGACCGAGGGCACAACCGGGCACAACTGTGTCAAAACTAAAATGGCAGCCATGCGTGTACAGATAATGTGTGTTCAATTGGAGAGGACTCATATTTTAATAAAAAGATGTGTTTATATTTAAAATATTTATTTAAATGTTGTATTATATTTTATAATCCTAGAACATATTAACAAACTAACTAAATGTGACATGGCGGTTTGCTTTGCCCTTTAATTAAACACATAATATAATAAAAATCAAATAAATAAAAATAATTTTTAAAATATTTTTACTTCTTTGAATAATTGTAATACACATGTACTTTTTTAAAAATATAACCATCATATCAGCGATCAATGACTGTTCTTTATCGTATTTAATTTTTATTGTTTTTATTTTATTTTTGTTTATGTTTTTATCATTTCATAATATAAAATAAATTTTCGATGCTTCAGGTTTGGCGTACAATGAAAACTTAAATTAGTATTAAAAGTTCTATAAAAAGTGAAGTAATTTATAACAGTCTTCCTGTATAAAACTCTGTCGATGATGTTGAGTGAAGTTCATGATGCCTTTTATACATTCTTCACTCTGTTATAACACTTCTTATGCTTTATTTTAATGTGACGGTACATTATAGTTTTTTTTAAATTATTTTAAATTTACGGTTTTTTAAATATATTTTAATTTTAGGGTGAATCATAGTATTAAAAAATATTAAGCCTTAAAAAATATTTTTTAAGTACTCCGAATTTGACTAATCTAAGCAATGCTTTCTCGTACTGCTTGTACACTCCTGGATGCCATTTTTCAATTTTGCTCTCGGCCGCTAATAATGCATATTATATTTAAACTGCCATATGTTGTGTTTGTGTATGTGTATACACGCCGGCTCAAGTCTAGAGATTTACTTCGTATCATTTTAACCCTCCAATGCGCGCGATGGTGGAAGTCATTTTTATTAGTTAGGCTGGATGATATATTCAGCTAGAGAAATAAAGAGAAAAAAGAAATAAACAAAGGGAGAAATAATCTATATGGTTATCGAAGGCAAATGGTGTCTCGTCCTTTTAACAAGTGCACCGAAAGTTTGAGATATAGGACATGTATATAATTATATAAATGACGTAAGCAATTTCTTTCGTACGTCCGAGTGGATTTTTGCACTCTGTTGAATTCTGCAATTTCTAAATATTTTTCATATATCCACGAAGTTTTGTTAAAGTTTATATTTTCAGTTTTTGTAATTTGATGTCATAATTTCATAACGTTGTTTGAACTATAATATTGATTTATTTTATACGACTATCAATAGAATTAAAATTAATGTAACATAAATTATCCATGAAGGATAAATATAATGTAACATATTTATCCATGAAGGATTTTTAATTTTTTTTGTGTAACAATTCATTTATGATTTCCTTTTCGTACTGAATCTTGAAATAAAATTGTAATGACAAAAGTTGAATGAGGTAGTGGGCAAGAACTAGTAGTAAGTAGGTCTTAGCCTACTTCGCAAAGAACCGAGTCATCCTCGATATTAAGCGTGCAATTGCAAAAGATAAACATATGGGAAAAGAAAAGTATAATAACTTCATTAAACTGATTTGTAAGGATATTTTGATATCTGCAGTAATTGCTGTTGACGTATTATTATAAGATGTTCGATAGAATAAGTTTTGTTAGTATAGTTATTAAAATAGTTCTCCCAATTTGTAGAATATTCTTATTATTTATATTCATACTAAACAATTAAATATAATATATAACTACCACGTTATTGAGCATAATTCAATTATATTATCACAGCTAATTGTTTTGTTAAAATCACATATTGATTTGTATCTTATGACTTTCAACACGCGTAGCATTCTATAGTGAAGTTCTGTAAATGTTAAAAATAAGTATACGAATGGCAATCAGTTAACTCTAATACAAGATGAAAAAAGCCATTATATTTTCACGTGATTCGGAAAATTCATCGCTCGCCAATTTATCCTCTGTTAGAAATCTGAAAAAAATTGTCACTTACTTGTAAGTTTTTAGTAAGAGAATAATTAAAATAAGGAAAAAGTTTCTTATTTGGTCAATTAATAAAATTAAGTGGTATATAATTAAGTAATATCTATATAATCAATGCTTTGAGATTACTAATGAAAAATTTTTAAATACATTTTAGTTATATATAGAGAATCATATATAGCAAAATTATTAAAATAAATTTTCAATATCGCATAAACTAATTAATGATACTATGATGTTCTTAATAAAAATATGAAACAACGATATATACTTTTTTTGAAAGATCGATATAAATTTATTGTTCTTTATTAATTAATTCAAACCATTGCACAGACTAAACTCACTTATTCCGCACGTCAAATTCTAGAGCTTTGATGCACGTCATATATTTACCTGTATATATTATCAATGTATTAGACATAATCGAAAACTACCGTCAAAGGGTATATTGAGGTAGTTTCACATTACACAACAAACGCTCGGGAGTGCGCAGCCCCTCTTTCCCGTTTCTCTCTCTCTCTCTCCTCTCTCTTCGTCCACCCCGAGTATGAGCTTGCGCGTGTGTGGGTGGACAGGTATAAATACATAATTTGATGTCGCAGGTGATGCAGCTGGTCGGCTCTCTGTATCTCCTCTACTTTCCCTACTGTGGTCTGATCCTGTGGGAGGTTTGCGGCGGCGGGGGTGTTAGCGGAGGCTCCGGTCTCTCGACCCCCACCGGCATCGGATTGGGCTCCGTTGAGGGCTCACCGTTCCAGCAACCGACGTCGCCACGACCCCACCAGACGCTGCAGCCGCGGCTCGCCTCCTTGGCTTCGCTATTGCTCGCCTGCTCACCACCGATAAACTGTCTGCTCTACGGGCTCAAGTCTCGGACCCTGAGGCGCTCCGTGCAGAACTACTGGCGGAAGAAGGCGACCAAATCAGAGCTTCAACAGGTAATACAGAGGGATTCGTACGCGCGAGGTGGCCAGATAGAGAATCCGTTGCATATACAGATAGAACTGGGCATTTTTCGATCTTTCCACTACTCGAGCTGTTAGAAAGTTAAAAAGTTTCCTGATATAATTATTATGTACGTAGCTATAGGACGTATGTACTTTTCGAACAAAAGTTCCAGCTCCTATTATACCGGAGATACAAGACTTTATAAATACATTACTCTGATCTAAAACGATCTGAATAAAGGAGGTTTGAAATACCAAATAATAACCATTTTTGTCTTTTTAAAGTCCATCCGACCATATGAAAATCCGAGTGTTTCTGATAGATTGATAAATATTGGGAAGAAGAACTTAAACTATATCCGTAAATTATCATATTTACTTTAAAAACAATTACTGAATAATATTCTTAAAAACTATTTATACATATTATATATAATATATATATATATATATATATATATATATATATATATAACTTTTAATCATTATATAATGCTAAACAATAATTGCGTAATTTTTTTACTCCATCTGCGTTATTTATCGGGACTAGTCGGTTGAAAAGTGAATTATCGTATATAGCAAATTTAGAATTGGATTTTATCAGTTTCGTGAGATGCTTGTACAAATATAGTTTTCCAATAACCCTTCATCCATCAAAAATTATATGCTACTCATTTTGAAAAACGAATCGTTAAAGATTTTTCGCGTAAATTTATTTATTATATAACAGCGAGAGCGCAATATTTAATGCTGAGAGCATTGAGTAAAATTAAATGATAAATGATCAGATTTTATGTTTGATCATCTATAGAATCTCTTCGTCTGTTTATCAATAAATCTTATAATTCTTCGTAAAGCGGTATTAGTTGATCGATTAGACATATGAATCGTTGCTTTTAGTTCTATATATACTGAATTTCAGTAGTATAATGTATCTATGCTGTCAACTCATTAATCCACTTCTCTCGATCTTTATATAGAATAACCCAACGTGCTAAAAAAAAACTTACAACAATTAGTAATATAATTGTTATAACTTATAATGTAAAATATAACTTATAACTTAGCTATAATGAGTTTATAAATAAGAATTATTTCATTAAATTATCCGAAATTAATTCAATTCTTCAGATTGTTTCTGAAACTTTAAAGTAAACATCAACATAATTCACCTCTCTACAATATTTTAATAAATTTATAATTGTATTATACTGCATTCTTTACTCATATATTGCGTCCATTATAATTAGATATTCGAATACTTCATAACTGTAAAATTAAATACGTGATTTCTAATTAAATAATAAAGTTCAATTTGAATGATAAATTGAATCCGTTTTACTTTAACTCATCTGTTGGACTCGTTAGTAGGAAGACTAACTAATATTAAACAGATTCATTTTGTCTATAAAAGAATTAAATACACTAATAAAGTATGATAATTAACACTAATAATAATCATTCCATTTGTCGAAAAACATGCCTATCTATACTTATTTCGAGCCACTGTAGAGAATCATTAGCAACTAGCAATGACGGAATGAATCAGCAATATGAGGCGTATTAACTAATAAGCTTGTTAATTGTTGATATTGAATATCAGACACAAAATAAGAATACTTTAAAAGTGAATATTTATAATAGTATATTATGATACATTTAATATAAGTAATCTATTATTACACGACGAGTAGTTAGCGACAGAGCATTGTATGCTATTTTATAGCGAGTGTGATGTAAAGCCACCACATTAATTAGAATATATCTCAATGTAATATATACTAATTTTCAAAAACTGAGACGTTTAAAGAATTTGAATAGCCACGTTGTTCTCATGTGGCGGAGTGAATCAAATCCACGTGCAAGCGCTTCGACTCATGAGAGCAAGCAAGATAAAAGACCATTAGTTTTCTATTTATTCTTTCGAGATGAATTTGTTGCATTCTTATATTTGGTTTAGTAATTAATATCGAAAGCTTGAATAAAACAGTGAGTTTTAATAGTATTGTGTTACGATAAACGGATTGCATAATTCCTGTGGATTTTGACAAGAGTAAAATACTAAACCGAGTTTCTCTGACGAATGACTAATTACAACTAGCTAGTATAAATATTTGCAGCTGGCACCTTATAGGGGACCAGGTAGCAAAGAGTTTTTTCAAGTATCTACGAGTACAGTTTTTACAAGTATTCAGCGATCGACTACAATGATACGAAGAAATAGAAAGACATTTATTTTTGTGCCCTAAACAAATAATAAAGTTCAGGGAGATTCAACGGTTTGTACAGAAATTTATATTGTAAGTCTTTTCTAGAATGTTTTAAATTTAATTAAACTTTTTTCTATTAAATATAATAATTCTATTAAATATAAAATAAATCTTTTTTCTATTAAATATATGATAGTTTTATTGCAATGTATTGTTCTACTGTCTCAGGTACCACTATGCAAAGCCATCTGTCGTTGGCATCGATAACTTTTCTATCTAAAATTTTATATATCTATTATCTTCGTGCACGTCTGCTCTTTTCTCTCGTTTCCTTTTTATCTCTTGCAGGAGATCCAGGCGCGCACGCCGAGCGCCGCCGGCTCGAGGCGGCCCTCCGGCAGCGGACCTCCCGGCAATGCCTCCTTCTTCCAGTTCCCGCCGCTGCAGCGCCGGCTAAGCGAGGCCCTTCTCGCCCTGGGCAATTGTCGGACGGCAGCTGGCGTCAGTAGCGTCTCGGCCGCCGGGATTTTTCATCGGCCAAGGCTCCAACCCGCGGCCTCCTGCAACACCTTGAGAGTGCCGAACGCCGAGCTCGGTGAGTAACTGATACCTGCTGATCTATGCTTATTGAGCAGGGCTTTCTTTCTTCTCTGCTAGTCTGGCGATAGGCAATCACTTGCATGTCGAGAGAAGGCTGCATTTTTAATTGGAGATTTTACAGAATAGTGCTTATATATATATATATATATATATATATATATATATATATATATATATATTACGTGCTATTTTGGAAATATTTTGTCTTATGCTTATATAAGTAATTCGTTATGATGCTTATTAATGGTTGCAAATTGAAAGCATTAGATTTCATTTTCATCTCTCGATTCATGATGAAATTATAAGACAATTATAGATGAATGCGAGTCAATCATTTTCTTAGGATAAGCGTCATTTATATATGATATTTGCATGGCTAAGTATTTACAATATCTTACACACTGGAGTAAGGATCAAGAGTTGAAACATTGCAAAAAATAGTCTTATGTTATTTACGCCTGATCTATCGGATAATCTAGACTAATTTTTTTTATTTGTGTGAACAAAATAGTTTCTCTCAGATTCGAATTCAATTAAGTTAAACTAATTTAAATTTGTATTCAATCACAAGTATTTGAAATTATGTCATTAAGAAGTCAAATTCTAATTACGTTCATGTAATATCAATGTAATTAATATAAATACTCCAACAATGGTCAAAGTTCTAAATTTTTTGGTTTTCAAGTTAATATCTGTCCTCTATGCAACTTCCGTAGTTTGAAAAAATGTTTCATACTCGCTTATTCCAAAACTGAGAAAATACCAGTTTCGATCTTTGAAGGAATTGGATCCCTAATAATACTCCAGTTAAAATGCGCGTCCCATCACGGATAGTTAAAAAGCCTTATAGTTCAAAGCATAATAAAATTACAATTTTCAGGCAAAAAATGAATTTTTCTAAAAATGAATGTAGCATTTTCTCTGCCAATACTCTATTTACAAATTATTCATTTTTTAAAAATAAATTAAAACTTTTTTCATTATGCTCGAATTTTTTTTAATGAATTATAACTTCTAAAATTTACGATATACATCTAATACTAAGTACATATCCCAACAAAAGCATTAAAAACATAATTCAACACTGGACTATTAGTTGTTCCGCTTATATATTGTTTAAGTTAAGTGATTCTTAATCCTTATCAAACTAAAGTATTAAAGCCATTGCTTACAGCTCAACTTGTATTATGCGCATGTGAGAATTAAGCAGGTGTAAAAAAATACATTTTGGATATATACATAAAGAATTTATAATCGTATTGTTATACATTGTTTGGTTTCAGTCAAATGTAAAAATATTTTTATTTTAAAATCTAAGACAGTATTGTTAAAAAATAAAGTAACAATCGATTGTTGACATCCCGTGTTATTTTTTAAAAATGTGTAATATAATATATAACAGCTTACTATAATCAATACAGGGCAGTGCGATTATATCAGAAGTACAACTTAAAATATATAAGGTAAAGACAGTCAAAGTCAGAGGAAAATTTTCTCTCAGAGATATGATTTTCTTCTTACTTGTGTTATATAATAAACGTTACTTAGAAACTTTTGTTAGTTGTTTCGAACTTTTCCGCACGAAACTATACACCCGCCTTCCTTTCAAATATAATAGATTTTTGTTTATACATCCATAACTTTAACTTGCAAACATACACATTCACATCCTCCTATGGCTTTGTAATTTTAACGGGTCGGGGGAAAAACTTTTTCTCGATTAATGCAATGTAAAAGTTTCAGTTGGCACTCCAACGACATTGGTCACCTGTATATGCCATTTTCATTAACTGAAAAGTCTATTTATAATATGACGATATCACAGAGACAAGCAATTGACAAAGTCCTCTATATAGTTTTAGACGAATTTGTCTTTATTTAGGATAAGCTAATTAGGGTGACAGATAATGTCATTAAGGTGACAGATTTAGTCCAAATAGAATGAGGTAACTGTAATTATATCTGTAATTAGTCCTACGAATTATTCAGACTTAACGCTCTTTCATTCTAAATATATGATCCTTTTATCCTTACAATAGTTACGTAAAATAATTTAATGGGATATACTATGTAATCTGAATATGTTTTTCACCAAAACCCTTACTTTTCGCAGCGGTTTGGAAGAAACAATAACATTTCGAATAATAAAGTTGTAATGAATCAATGCTCGCAAAGGTAAAGTTTCTAAATTATTATCAATGGAAGTTTAGCGGATTTTACAGTTATTAATATCGTCACGTGTAGTCACGCGAAATGAAGAGTCAGCATAGTGGTTATACATGTAAGAGGACAATTCGAAAGAAGCGAGCCGTGGTATCGATAGCTCAGAAGGAGAGCATTCTACAGTAAAACGTAAGATCCCGGGTTCGACTTCCGACCGAGCAAGTCCAAAAAAACTGTTTTTCCAACTTCTTTTCTTTCTATTTAATTTATTATTTAATAGTGCTATCCAAGTAATAGCACATAATTGGCTGATTGTACTATGCTGCAAATTTAACCAAACTTCAATCGATAGTAACTAACAAGTTATACGTTCGCGAACATATTCATTGGAACTGTTTGACTTCAGATGTAATTACTTTTTCTAATTTAGTGCCAAAATTTAAGGATGTCGTGATTAAAAAATTTTATTATGCAAGTCATCAGCGAATTGAGGTGCCCGATATTTTAGCATTTTTAGCGGTTGCTTATTAATTCTGATCGTAGTCTACAATGTTCGTACAACTGACAATAAGTGCAATGAGTCATCAGTGCATACACAGAGTGTCTCCGAGAAAACTATGAATGCAGTAGCAGATTTGTAACGATCAAAGAAAATTATTTACCACTGTTGGTATAAGTCAATATGACTTTTGGACAATTGAAAAATATTTTTGCATTATGTGCAAATGCTGCTTAGTCAATGAGAAAGCTGTGATTCAGTGCTTACTTGAAGAGCAAGGAAATTCAGAAGAATGATAAAGAACGTTATGATAATCTGAAGAATAATGGAAGAAGCCTGTTGAACACAGCGGGCCAAGGTAGATTTATACGCGATGTTGTAACGTTGGTTTAAAGTTGTATGAAATTATTTAAGCAATGCCTATCCAAGAACCTTCGATTGAATTTTAACATTAAGCTTTTTCACTACAGTGAGGAATATTAATTGTTAAGAATCTGTAGTACAGTTTACGGTTGCTATGATGACGCATAAATCTCATCACCATAACAAATGAGCAGTGTATTTTAGTGATTTAGGCTCTTTGAAATACTCTTTACTAGCTCTTAACGCTTCAAGCTCGTCGTTATTGAGAATTCAAATGATTGCCATGACTTCTCGATTATAATAGCATTGTATTCATGATATTAAATATTAGATTTCACTGCTTCTGAGATCTACTGAACGCCTTATAACATTTTAGAGATATTTGATGACGTTTTAACGGTGTATTGGCTATAAAGCCGACCGTTTTGATATATATATAAATAGTGGTTTTTAACGAGTTTCCAATATTTAAAAAAAATTTAAGTTCATGACTCAATGACTGAAGTTGGTCTTCAAAAGCAAATAAAAGGGGCTTGAGAAAGTGTGGTATCCAAATTGCTCCCTATGAAACTAGCTTAGACATACATAATTATAAGCTTTCTATCAATAAATTGTAACATGAGCACTTTAGTGCGAGCTAGTTCGTGCTCCGGCTCAACGCGCCTCGGCCCCGATCGCTCAGCACGCCATCGGGTTCTGTTCACCCCACCAAAGGCTATGTTCGATTCGTTTTAACTTGCATAAACGAGTGGCTCCGGCTCAACCCGCCTCGGCCCCTAGTCGCTCAACGCGCCACTAGGTTCGTTGTGCAAGATAATTTGTTTTAAATTTTTATGGTGTGTACTATACTTTGGCCCACGCTCAACACGCCTAGGCCCTTGGTTTTTCAACCCGCCACCAAGTTTGTTCTAGTACACGCCGAACCCGCGAAATCCAATTCTCACTCTCGCTCAACCCGCCAGAGTTTGAATTGAAATTTTATTTAATTTATTTGCAATTTTTAATTTTTTTTTTTTTGTTGCTGGATTTGGGATCTAAATAAGTTTTAATTTATTAAATAATAAACAAATTTATTTAACAAAATTTAATAAAAATGATCAACAAAATTAAATAATAATAAACTAATAAACTATCTTATTTGTCAGCCATTTGATAGCTTAGCCGCTATTCTGACACCCGTTTTATCGCGCCATTATCCGCTTTAACAAAAATAAAAAATATCAAAATATATTTATTTTATGATGTACACAATTAAAATAATTTATTCTAACTTAAATTTAACGCTCCACATGAGCGTAACTATAAAATTTTATTTATTATCTATTTCGTGTTCGCGTCTCGCCCCGAGTGTGCTGAGACTTGTCACCCGCTATCGCGCTGACGACAGGCCCCCCTCGAAAAGCCAGTTTCGAGGTCGCTGGCACATTGAATTTTCGCAGTCAGTGCGGCTCTATTTGAGAATTGGGAGAGAGCGCTCGCTCTCCCCTTACCGCACTGTACCGCGCCTTAGTATTAGGCAGCGCCGTCGCCGCTCGCGAGAATTCGCGAATTGATTCGTGAATTATCGCTCGCCGCTGTTATTCGAGCCGCCTGCGGCCCGAGAGCGCTCGCTCATCCTCGCCGCTGCCGGCGCTTTATAATGAGAACTGAAGCAGAACTTTTTCATCGTTTGATGATTGTTGACAAGTAGTGTAAAAACTACTTAAAAATATAAAAAATTCATAATGACATTTATATACAATTTCCCTGAGGAATACTATTTTGCAACTATGCCTGATTATATCGGGGGCAATCTGTACGTGCTGCATCGGAGCCGGACAGCAACATCAACAATTATTATTGTATCCGAATGAAAGAGAGTAAGCTGATAAAACCGATACAAGTATTTATTAATTTAATTCAGAATAGACGACATAAGTACAATGTATAATAACTTTCAGCTTATAAATTAAGTATTTATGAAACTATTCAAGTATTTTTTGTTAATAAGTATACTCCTTCTAGTATTTTTATTATTACTATACGAGGTGTATTCAAAAAGTAACGAGAATTTTTTAATTTATCGGGTTTGGAGTGTCCGCCTGTATAAAAGTTTTTTTATTATGTTGTTACGCATGTCCCTGAAGTATGATAAAATTTTCAGCAATATTCATTGCTTTCTTTTTAAGTGACAGCTGCTAACGTTAGATGCGTTTTTTCGAGCTCGGCCATTTTCGTCTGTGAATAAAAATGAAGCAAAGAATTTGTATTCAATTTTGCGTAAAAAATGAAATAAAGTGTAGTGAAGTTTGTAAAATGTTAACAAAGGCATATGGCGAGTCTCCTATGAGTAAAGCAAGGATTTACGAGTGGTATAAGCGTTTCCGCCGATGTTCAGTGAAGTTTCAGTGAATCTCAAGATGAAATTGTAGAATTTTACTCTAAAAATATTGTTTCTGCCAAAAAATATGTTTTTTGATAAGGTCTGCAACTTTTGATTGAGATAGTTTTATATATTTTATCTTGAAAATTAAATTGCCGCCAAAAGCCACTAAGATATTCGTAATCTATGCCCTAAAGGCATTAAAATAAAATTTTTTATCGAAATCGTGGATGGGTGCTTTTTGAAAGCTTATCCACAAGTATCTTGTGGCTGATAATCAGTCATATATAGAATTTGATTTATTTTAATCGGTATGATCTTAACAATGTTGTTCTTTGATCTTTCAAAGTCTGTTTTTTCCACTGTCCATGTAATGTTAATGTTATGTGTGTATATCATATATACATACAATATAACATACTTACAACATTTTTTTACTTTACTAAAGTATATAATCCAGTAAAAAGGAAAAAATTCATTCGAATTTAAATCATGAAAACATATAACATAAAGTTAGACGTTGAATCTCTTGTTTAGTACCTTTGTCATGAAAATACTGTTGTCTCATATACTTAATGTAAGTTAACTATCTTGCATGAACATTTTGATACTACTTAATATTAATAAGCACGATATATGTTTCAGAAAATTCTATAGATTACAAAAAATAGAAAAAGACATCATATTATTTTAATCAAATTAGATATTTACCAATAATATTTTTTTTATACTTGTGTAACTGCATGTAATAGGTATGTCTTAAGAAATTAAGATTTTCTAAATCTTGATTAGTTGATTAAATAATTAAGTAATAATAAAAAACTATTATAACAAAAAATATAATTATTAAATCGAAAACTGATCTTCTAATTATTGTTATAATAATACTTCACTGGTTGCAATTATACTTTGATACGAAACTCGACAAAAAATTCATATGATCAACGATTTTGTTCTTCGATCATCTTATATATATATTTCTTAGTACATTTTCTCCGTGATGTGACTTAATTTTTCCTGAAAAGCCCCTCTGCCCCTAGAAATAGATAGCGCCATTGCACATATAAATAAAAACGTAATATAAGAAACGATAATAGCATGCGAATTTGAAATTCCAATGTTGATCGTCTCTCTAGAATTCATAACAATGTGCCTGCGACATTCCTTAAATTTTAGATGAAATTGGCATGTTTGTGTATATTATGTGTTTTGATTTGAAAAGTCGATTGCATAAAGTACATCAAATAAGAACAGCCATATAAAGGAATAATAAAATTGAACTAGTCCCGCAGAACCGAACTCGGTAAAGGTTGTGTACATGATAAAATTTACATGATAAAATTTAAATTTTTGTTACTATGAATAACGAAATTTTGTAAATTCATGTATTTAAAACGAATTTTTTCCATTAGTCGAAATATTGACAATCAAAAATGAAAGAATAAATTTACTTTTATAATTGATGTAATTAAATTGTAACTATAAATATAAAATTTCTTTTTTTATATTCCTGTTTTGACAAAGGAAAAGATAAAATGCCACGATAGAGTTTCCTTGAACTTAGAGGAGTAAACCATTTTTAACTTATGAAATAAAAAAATTTAAGTATCATAATGCATATTTACATATAATTTAAGGGATCTAATATCTATTTGAAATTATAGTAAAATTTACGATTCAATATACCGTCTTACAATTCACTTATCATAGAATTCCAAAATGCCAATGAACTGAATGAGCTCAATTTTGAGAATGTTGTTGTTGCTGAATATATTTTACGACATGGATGGAAGAAATTTTATTTGAGCCGATCGAAAAAAACTTAAATACTCGCAAATTCATGGACCTTATTTTGGTTCTCTAATTAAATGTTCTTTTTTATATAGTAAACAGTGCATTTAACAATAATATTTTCAAATTTAGATTTCAATGAATCCAAGTCGCTTGTAATACCCATCCATTTTGTAATCAAATATATTTAAAACTTTTAAATAAGTAACTTGGATTTTTTTTATAGACAGGATGTCCTAGAACAGATTAGACACATTACGATATTTGTACAGATTATGAAAATCTAAATGCAGCAATAAAAAAAAAAGTGAATCGTTATTACTTTTCGAGGTATTAGCCAATGTTTAATAGCCAATCAAAAACACAGGTTTTAGATTTTCGGTCGAGAGGGTGGAATTAGAACATGCAGGCGGAGACAGTCACGGATTCTGATGGAATGGGAGAAAACGAGCATCAATTTTTTTTCGATAGCGAGAAAGCTCATCACGATGTCATCATCGATCCATCTTCTTGTATAGTTGAAACTGCGGATACAGCATTATCGGGAAAGACTATGAGAGGGAAATATCCATATCGATTCGTCTCAGAAAACAAGCATTGATTTTATTCCGTGTATTTTTCCTCCCATTTCTTTAAGAATCTGCGAGAGTATCGGCCTGTATTCTCTGATTTCACCCTCTCGACAAAAATCCAAATCTTGCGTTTTTATTTGGCTATTAAACATTGGCTAATATACCTCGAAATCTAACAACAATTAATTAAATTTTTTTGCATATAAATTTTCATAATCTACACAGATATGATAATGTGTCCAGTCAGTTCTGTGCATACCTATATACTTCCAATTCTATTCGATTTAAGACTCGAAGAAAGCGTGAACACCTTCAGTGATGAAAATTTTTACCATCATTTGTAGGTCCACAATAAAAATTTAATAGTACCCTTTCGAGAGGAAACCAAAAATCAAGTTTTAAGGAGCGGCAATCAGACAAAAACAAATGCACAGTAAAATCTAACTGTCAGTTATTGCAGAAGTCGATTATTTGAACCAACAGTAATCCAATTCATGCGTTCGTCCACCCCAGTTTATCAGAAACTCATTCTCGTCCTCCTCTTTTGCACACATCTTTCAGAAGTAACCAAGAGTTGTTGCTTTAATACAACTAAAGAAAGAAAGTCAAAATAAATAGTCAAATAACCATTCTCTAATAAACTCTTTTCTCTCTCTCTCTCTCTCTCTCTCTCTCTCTCTCTCTCTCTATTCTTTCTACTTACCAGAATAAAGTCAGATTTAATGCATTGCCATTGTCAGACATTAACAATATTAGCAATGTAAGGAGATTGTTGGAATTTAAGAGTCAAATCTCAGTCTTTAAATAACTGTAGATTTTTAAAGCTCTGTGGCATTGAATTTGACTATATGAAAGAGTGGATTTAAAGAAGATTCACATATTGTCTAGTTGTACTATTAGAAATAATAAATTTTACATGTATAATATGCATTATCATATTTAAATTCTTTATAATTACAATCAAGCGTTAAAACAAGTATTCCATGAGCATTGAGTCACATAATGTATGGGGCTTCACTTGGGAGAGAATTAAGCGGAGAAAAATTAAATCGGACTGCGGGACGCTCCCTCCCCCTTCTCCGAAAACGGCTGAGTCCCTATTTTTAATAATGCACGGGCGGGTTACGCGCTGGCGGACGCATCCCGCGAAAAATTGAATACGCAGGCGAGAGCGGCCGTCTGGTTCGGTCGAGCGCGAGCGCTGTCAGCCTGATGGCGGCGGCCCACTACCGCAGCGACTTCGTCGTGGGCGGCGGAGGCGGTGGCGTCGCTGAGGCGATGGCCGCGGCGATCAGCCTGACGCCGAAGCGAAGCCCCAGGATCCTCATCACCCGGGCCTACAGCGAGGAGGATAGTCAGGACGGCGGCGGCGGTGGCGGCGGCAGTCCCCTGCTCAGGAGGCACTTCGCGGCGCCAATCTCAGTGCCACCTTGCGAAAGTAATTATATAGACATCCCGATGTATATATGTATGGGTAAATAGAATTACGTGGGGAAAATAATAATCGCGCGAGGGTTACGTGGGAGAACGGAGTGATTTAGCAATTCCTACATGCATTGGAAGGATGCGGAGAGGTTCTATTAAAATTGGATTTTACACTTGATAGAGAGGGATTCCGAAAGACCGGCTTACGCCTCGAGGGGACGAAGTATTACAAAATTTGTTTCCACAATGTAAATAGATTCTGCGGTACAAAATTACATTTTCATTTTTCCTATAGTTTTTAGAAAATTTTTTCAAACGTAACTGAACTTATTTAGTTTGATTATATTAGTATTGTTTTTTCATAAAGCTTTACTAGCGAACGATAAAAATTGTTTCAATCTGGAGGTTTCTATTTCTTTCTTAAATTTTATGTCTACTAATAATTTAAAGATTAATAATATTAATAATATACTCCTTTTTAATAAAAATTTTATGTTCCAATATTAATTTTATTGTTAACATAATTTTATTGTTAACAATATTAATACATTGTTAAACAAACACGGAAACAGATTAGTTAATTCAAATAAATATTTGCTTCCACTCTATGAAACATATCATTTACTTGATTCAAAGTAAATATGATTTAATTAAATAAATGTTTATTTATAAGAATATAATTCATTTTTTCAAATAAATTAATTATTGGTTTTAATTATTGATTTTAATCATACATTTCAAATGAACAAATTCTTTTTATTGTGAAATAAAAAATTAATTATAATCTTTGATATTTTTGTTAGAACCATGGATTTAAACTTAATAACTCTTAATAACTTTAATCTTAAAAAAGAAAATTCTAAAATTTAATAAAGTTTATAGTTGTTACCATAGTAAGATTTCAAATGTTAAATCAATCATTAATTTTATTATACTATAAATATACCTCATACTTTCAATTGAATATTTTATTATCTTTATAATAATTATAATAATAACGATAATATAATAACAACAGAAACAGTAACAAGAACAACACCAACAACAACAACAATATTAATAATCTTTATAATCATAATCATAAAAATGCTAATAACAATAATAATAATAAAGATAAACTTTTTATTAATAATAATCTTTTAGTAATAAAAAAAAATTTTTAGGCAATACACTCAGTTGATGAACATTTTAACTGTAGAATATAGCGGTGGATTCAAATTTAATTCTTTCTTACATACTAACGTAAAAATCTGAAATATATTTCTTGACAAGGTCCAAACAGCCCTCTGAATGGTGGACAATTATGAAAACTACTTATGATATTATTGTTTGACATGAAGTACTTATTCCTGATCAAAAAATAATGTTTATCAATACACAAAATCTATCTTTTTCTATTCTTCAAATAAATAAGAGTTTCTTCACTAAAGGCCCTATAGTTTTTTTTTATTAAAGCCTCATTGATATGAAATTTGGTTATTATAAAATTTCATAAAATAACTAAAATTAGCTAAAAAATAGATATAATAGTTAAAATAAAATCATTTAGTTTTTTAACATTGCTTTTTCGCGAGAAAGCCATGTTTGATTAACACACGATATTCTTTTTTATCTATTTTTTCACAATCGCAAAAGTTGCTTTTCTCACAATGCTATATCACACAAACCATATGTCCGACAGCTGTCAAATTTATACACGTATCTTTTGAAGGTTCGTGCTAACTAAAAATCATATGGATTTAATTATAGTAACGTCATCTATGTGTCAGCCTATTAATTTTTTAGCCTACCTGGTACTGAATTTCACGTAATAAAGTTATTTCTTTTTAGAAATTTTAGAAATTTTTCTTATTTAAAAATTTTCATGGTAAAAATAGGTTTATTATTATTATTGTTATTGTTATTGTTATTATTGTTATTATTATTATTGTTGTTGTTGTTATTATTATTATTATTATTATTATTATTATTATTATTATTATTATTACTATTTCATATATAAAGATGGGTGTGATACCAATTAAAAAAGTATATCTAGTACTTTTAAAATACCAATCTTCTACTAATATATATATATCAAAAGTAGGAAGAACTAATTATCGATGTTATTCTTAAATGAATGTGGGAAACGATTTAAGTTGATATGAAGCTTATCTCTGTCAAAACATTATTTATTTTCAAAGTAAAAAGTGAAGGTCATATATAATTTCAGGATTTCATATGATTTTATGAGAAGTCAAATTGATTTTAAACCCCTTTTAATATTTCAAATCTTTGAATATGACTTAAAATGTTTTCAACTAATTTCTAATGATTTGAAATGTATTAATTTACTTCAATTATTTTGATCGGTCTTACAGTCTTTATACTATAATATATTATACTAAAATAATGACAGTCAGACTGTTCTTGTTTATAATCACCCCCGGAAAAATCTGAAATAAAAATTACTACTAAAAATAAAATAAGATTAAAAATAAAAAAATAATAAAACTAAGCTATATTCTATGTTAGCAAAGTTTAGTCCGTGAAGATGAACTGTAGCGGTTCGTAACGTCGGGGCATCAAAGGCAAATTTAAATTTAAGGGGGTTGGATCAGTCAGGTTGTCCTTTTTTAACACAGAATATAGTTTATTTTTATTAGTTTTAATTATTAATCTAAAAAATATTTAAAAAGGATTTACTAGCATGAGTGTAATTATATTTCACGGAGTAAATATCGCCTCGATTCCAGCAATAGTACCATAACCAATTTTCAGATTATGAAAATCATATAGCAAAAGGCAAGTAGAAAAAGTTGCGCAGGATTCGGCAGAAACATTTTTATCCCGCTTACGCCCTACAAGCGTAATGCATACAATCCTTCCCCTTTCCCCACGGTCCCTTGGCCCTTTGACTCCTGTATATGCATATGTAATGTCTACGTACAGAGCGGAGGTGGCGTCACCGTAGCACCGAGAGCGACAGCAGCACCGGAAGCAGCGACACCGGCGTTTGGACGACGGGTGTACAGGCGGCTAAGCCACCGTCGCGTCCCGGCGGTCCGAGTCTAAAGAGCTCTGACGCCTGGCCGGCGGCTCGCCGATTCACGCGCGTCAAGACGCTCGAGGAGGGCGCGGCCGTGTTCTCTGCCGCGGCCACACTCAGCAGATTCACGGGCAAGAACAGCCAGAGCAGCGACGCGGTAGTCGACGTCGCGGCCATCGCCACAGCTGCTGCCGCCACCACTATGTCGAGCAACGGTATTGCGAGGCACGAGGGCACCGAGGTGAGACTCGTAATCTGCTTTTATTATTATTTTTTATATGGCTCTGCTTTCACCACAGTTAAAAATTTCTTTCTCTATACATAAGATAATTTTGAAGTAGTTTTTTTTTACACAGATTTTGTTCTATTTAGGGACTCTTTTGTGCCGATTAGCTTGATAGCAGATTTCTCGTTCTTACATGTGAGGAATTTCTATAGGATCTTTTTGCGGGCTGTGCATATACCGATTTAAAACCAGATAGCATTTCATCTTAAAGCTTTGTTATCAAAAGTAGATTATATTTTATACATACCTTGCAAAGTCTTGTATCGAATAATGCAACATCAGTGGGAACAGTTTTAACTTGGTTTAATATAGAATATCCGCTTGACTGCTTGTAAACGAAACATTCGTATAGTTATGTATTTAAAAATATAAATGATACACAGCAGCTTTTCAAGAGCAGTTCATTATAAGATTCAAACAATAAAACTTTACGTATATTGAATTTTTATTAAATATAGTAGGTGGAATGTTCAAATAAAGATACACAAAATAATCGTTTAACATGAACTTTATTTTTAACCGAGGAAAGAAAAGACGACTGTTCAAACGAAAGGACGACGCAAGACTAACTACAGTACTCGATAAAGAAAACTATGCAAGCCCTTGTGAGAAACTTAAAATCTATAAAAAGACTTCAGGTATCTAAACAATAAACTCATAAATCATTTGCCACGCAGGACAGCAAAGACACAGATCGTAATAAGACCCAGTGGACTCATATGTTTACATCCTTTTACAATACGGTCCAATATTTAGTTTCAAGTATTTTTTGCTTTATTATTTATAGAAGGCTAAAATAATCTAACAACGTATGCTGTTTGTAAGTGTAAATACATGCTTACATACATACATATCATATCATATCATATTATATCATACTTCATATCATATAATATCATGTCATATCATATAGTATCATATCATATCATACTAATTTATAAAGACAAAGCGTGTTTTTGTTTCTACACGATAAACAAAAAACTACTGATCAAATTGCTCTGAAATTTGACATATAGATTCTATATTATATTCGGAAGGACATAGGTTATGTTTTTTATTAAAAATCATTTTACTTTTATCAATAAATTAAGTTAACGGTCTTAGAAGTCAGTTTCACCAGCGACCAGTAGGTGGCGTCTTCAATCACGAATATCAACTCAAAGTAGTCCGCTTAAACTATTAATACCAGGCCAGCTCAGTTGAATGACTATATCCAACTTTGGAATTCGCTTCCTAAAGAAAGTGTGAGTTAGTCGGTATTTATCCTTTTTGTTCTAATTTTCAAGTGAATCTACACCTTAAGATATCTTTTGATTTTTGTAAATTTTATTTTCTCTTATGTGGGAAAATCTCTCTCTCTCTCTCTCTCTCTCTCTCTTTTTCTCCGTCTTCTATAAAATGATTATGTATGTCAAATCGTACTGAACATCATGTATGACGACAAATTATGTTTAAGGTTTGAACAAACAAATGATGGTAAAATAGGGTTCTTCACCAACAACCTCGAAATTATGTATATTATATATTTGTATTCTATATATATATATTAAATACGGCTTTAATGGAGAAATATTGTATTGGCGTATACGGGTGGTTGAAAACGATATGCCGGTGCCTTAGGACAATTTCTACTGGGAGTTTTGTGTTCGGATGATAGAATGCGATATCCTGGTGTTTCTGAACGACATCTACGGGGAGTATTATGTTTAGTCGTTAGGAAAGGATATCCAGCTTTGTCGGGACGACGTCTACGGGGAGAGCCGTCTTTAGTTGGTGGGAAACAATGCCCAGGTATGTCGGAACGACTTCTACGGAGATTTTCGTGTTTGAACGATAGAATACGATGTGCAGGTGCCTCAGGATAATTTCTACGGGGAGTTGCGTGTTCGGACGCTAGTAGACGATGCCCAGGTATGACAAAACGACTTCTATGAAGAGATTTGTATTCTATCATCGAAACACCCAGTAGAAGTCGTTCCTGTATACCTGGACATTGTATTCTGCCTCCTCAATACAAAATTCGCTATAGCAGTTGTCCCGAGACATATTCTATCGTCTGAATATGATACTCTCCGTAAAATATTATATAAAATGGTCGGCGAAATATCAGCTTTTTGAAGTGGACGCTGCTTTGAAGCAGATTTTTATACAGAAGCGACAATAATTAAACTACATTTTTATATTAGAGTACTTCTTACTTAGATATTATTGAATTTTTTAAAAAATCGGTTAAATTATTATCTCAGGCGAAGCCGAGACGGTGGATGCTAGTATATATATATATATATATATATATATATATATATATATATATATATATATATATATATATAGACACTTTTTTACCTCATTAATAATCAACAATTCAAATACATTTTAAAAATTATAAATTGAAGCAGATTAATATTTATATATAATATTTAAGTGAATGCAAAATGTTATATCAGGCGATATAAGAATTTAATAAAAACCAAGAATGTTATATACGCAACATTTGAAATTTAAGGATAATTAAATCTTTATAAAAAAAATATTTTAATACATATATAATGACAATATAATCTATATAAACATTTAAAAACTTTTCTTTACCGTTCTATATACTTTAGGTTTCGGAGGAAATTCTTTATTTTGTACCTTTTATACTGTATATCTAACAATAAATTAAGTTTAGTTATAGATATATTTATTAATATTCATATTTCTATATATACATTTATTTAAACATTACGCTACCTAGAATAACTACTGTAAGAACACTATCACTCGTTACATTTTTTTATACTTTTATTTTTTCTGCCTATTAACTAAAATGTAATCCTAACATATTAAAGACTATTTTTGATAATGCATATAGGTATTTTATAAAAATTAAATCATTTTGTTAATGTATATTTAAATGTATGTTTAAACTGACCAACTTTTGTATCTCACAAAATACGCATATTTTCAATCGTTCGAATTAGAGAGCTGAAAAGTTCGCAAACAGAAACAGTTACGGTTGAACCAAGGATTTATATAAAGATGCATTTTGTAAGAGAGAGTAGAAGATTGAAATTAATACTTCGGATTTACTAAAAGCTTTTTCCATCATAATAAAAAAATAAAATTTTCAATATGCTAAAACTTGAAAATTTTTGTAAATATATAAAAAGGTGTTGATGCCGATCGAAACTACTATATAGTTATTGAAATGAAAGTCAGTCTAGGCATCGAGATTTTGTGCTTTTAAAAGTCATAAAATTCTCACGCTGGAGGGGTAAGTTTTCCCCGTTTTACGGAAGCATCATGCGAAGAACGCTCGAATACTGCACACGTTGAACGTTGTTATCCACCATATGCGTGGAACGTTTTTTTTATGCACTTGTGAAATTTCGGATTTTAAAATTTACTTCAAGATGACAAATGCTCTAGCTATAAATTCGACAATGCTTCACTAAAGTTGTACAAAAATCGGAAAATAAATAATTTTTTCATGTAAAGCCCGTGTAAATAGAAATTTAAATTAATCCCTAAACATTGTATGTTCATTTTCTTATTGAATAGTCATAATTAAAAATGTTCTGTTATTAAATAGTTTAAGTTAAATATATTAATAATGATGTTAATTACATCCCTGTTTATAGGTTCTTGATTGTTTAAAGTATGAGAACGGTGCCATTGTTTGGCAATGATGAAAAAGAATTAGACATAAAATTAAATAGTTTACTTATTATCAAAGAGAGTTATGGTTATTATTTTTTAGCCGATCCCAGCTGGTATATGTATTAGCATAGGCTAAAAGGCGCGTAATAAATAACGTTCGATATGGTATTTAAAAATAAAACACTAATTTAGATTCAGAGTTTCAATCAAATTTATCAGAAGAGTTCCAGATGTTCTTCAACTATAAATTCAGATCTTGAAATTAAATAACATATTATAAGCAGGATTCATGCACAAGTCAAATAGTACTTTTATTTGAATCTGATTACTTTGCGGACATAACTGATTTCTCTGATGTTTTATGCATTGACGGGTGTATAAGTTTTATAAAAAGATTTGTTTAACGTCTAACTAAAGTTTACTATAATACTGATATTCAATTTTACGTGGAGTGGAAGCATTTTCATTGGATTATATTCTAAAAAGATACTCAAATGCGAGTTTCTTCCTATGTAATGATTTTGTTGATGTTACTTGCTCCACATAAACAGGAAACACAAATTCTTTATGATATATATAAGAAAACCATTGCTCAGACCATTTGAAAACTAAAGCAGACGTAAACGAGCAGAATATTAGATAGTAAGTGGATACGGATGCAATACTAAATTGGATCTTTATACAGAATTGCATACTTTCTCAATGGTATAATAAATTTTTATATGACTAAAATTTTTACTCGCATTAAGCCAGTAAAATTTAAATACATTTAATAAATAAAACAATCGACAACTAAAAAACTAAGTATTTATATTTCCACTATAATTACTAGACTGTCTAAATTAATATATATATATAGGCCACACATATATTTATAATCGTTCCGTATAGTCTAAATGGAAGATTACTGAGTTAAGATTATTTTTTTTATTTATACAGATATTTCATTTTTTAAATGTATTTGAATTGATATAATATAAACAGTAATCATTCACAAATTTACAAACAAATTAAAATTGTACTTATGTCGACTGTTGTAAACTAAGTTTACAAATATTTTTATTAGTCTTACAATCTTTGTAACATAATATAATTATAATCACAATCAGATAGTCCTTGTTTATGATGACACCTCCGTAGTATTTGAAATATAATTAAATAAATTATACTATTAAAAATTTATAGAAAAATAAAAATGAATATACTGCTGTTAATAAAGTCAGTTTGACTGCCAGTCCATCAAATTTATTGACCTTCTGCGCCTGCTACGTCTGCTTGCGCTCTTCATTAGGGATTCATCTGGAAACATTGAACGTAGCAGATGCAGAAATTTGGTAAATTTAGTGGTGTGAGAAATTAAATTGTCCTTTACTAAAAGTAGTATATTAATTTTTTTATTTTTGAGAATAGCAATATTTATATTTCACATTATATGTGATGATCATAAACAAGGATTGTTTGTCATAATAATTATATTATTTTATATAACTTGTAAGAGCAATAAAAACATTTGTAGTATAAATATATAAAAAGGGATTAATGCGGCCAGAACAATTTGGAAAGTAAAATAGAAAGTCTTATAAACACAAAATATCTGCGTAACAAAGGAAATTGTGAGAAGTGGAAATAACGATTCTATACGAATTACTTATGTAGATATCAAATATAAAGTTAAATTAATTAAAAAAAAATCTTTTAACCACAGTTGTGAGATGTACATAAGTATATTATGAAGTATAATTGAATCTATATCATCATAATTTATTATTATATTTTTCAATTATAAGATATAATTTATTAAGGAAAATATTGTTAAAACCTCTGTACTTTTAAACTATTCAATGAATATTAAATGTACAGTCGCACCATAGCGCCAGCGGTTTTCAAACTCGCGTTCATGGCGCTATCGCGCCACTTGATATTTGTATATCATATTTTTAACCTCTAGACAGTCGGGATTTGAGCAATTTCTTAAGCTCCCTTTTTATATAAAAATCTGCAATAAAACGTTCAAAATTCAAAATGGCGGATTCAAGATGGCGACCAACATGAACTAAAATTGTTTTTTTTTTTCAATAACCTTATGGATCCACTGAGTTGTACTTGATTAATAAAAAAATAAATAACGCCTGTAAGCATCATTCCGGCCCTCTAAAGATTAATTATTTCATTATGTTGTATTATTAATTGTTGTTAATTATTTAATGTTTCAATACAAAAGGTTATATATACATATATATATATATATATATACATATATATATTAATTATTGCTACTTTTTATAAATTTAATATATGTCTTCTATTATAATATGAAGTAATATATTTTAAAATGTCCTGATCAGATCAGATGTCCAGAACAAATCCAGAACAGATGTCCTTAAGATTACTGAGAAATAAATAATGAACTCAATGATCGGAATCGATTGAAGTAGCCTGATGCGAAATTATAAACCGTTCTGCGTCACGATTGTTCACAAGAACTTTGTCCCAGATGATTTCGCAAGTTGCATCTTGTATCTATTGAGATTCTCAGAGGCTTGGATAACTAAATCTATTATCAGTTATGAATCGACAGCAGAATGCGTGTTTACCGTCGCAGCTGTATCACAGATGCGGCTTCGGCAAAATATTTATGTATAACTCGAGCACAAAACTTGTATACTTATTATAACTTCCACATTAAGCCCACTTAGAATGAATTTCTTATCATATAGGAATTCATACATCCATAACTCTCAATAGCTTGCTGCCATGTTTAGTGCGTAAAGTTGATGATTCACACATTGCAAATGAATAATCAAATAAAAATGATCAGCGACAACTTAAGTGCTAAAAAAAAAATAAAAAAAAATAAAAAAAAATAAAAAACTCATATATAATGTTATTATAATAAAAAGAAAACAATTAATAAGAATAAGAATAGAAACAATAATAGTTATAACCATAGTTTACTGGAAAAGAATAATAAAAATAGGTACATTAGTATGCCTTCGATAGGCAGCACGATGGATGTCGAGATGGGAGGTGGAGCTCTTTATCTCGTTTGGGATTCATTTTTCTAAATCGAATATTTCTGCTGGGAATTTCAAGCGTACGGTCCTTTGTTCCATTCAAGATTCAAATCCTTCCTATAACATTACATCCGCTCCTCTGCTATTTGAAATAAAGTGTAATGACGATTTGAAGATAACGTCCTTGATATTACTTGAGCTTAGAAAAAATAAGTAGTTTTCGAAAATATTTAGAGAAAGGAATACAATGACCTCGCTATCAGTTTGACTTAAAACGCCTTTCCGTTTACTTGTAATTTTAATTGACCTGAAGAGGTCGACGATACCTATCGACGAAATGTTGTAAAATAAAAACACACGGAGTTTTTATTAATTCAAATCTGATATATATATATATATATATATATATATATATATATATATAATGTCATATCATATCATACTTAATAATAATTTATAAAGACAAAGCGTGTTTTTGTTTGTACACGATAACCGAAAAAACTACTGAACCGATTGTTTTGAAATTTGACATATATTAGGTTGTGAAATACCTCCCTTCCGCTTTTTTGCTCTTCATTCACTGCTTTATAAAAAGTGTTACAGTGGTCGGATTTACTTCAAATATGCACCATTTTGTTCGATAATCTGTTTCCATCTAGACGGCAACTTCATAATACCCCTCTGGTAGAAACCCCTCTCCTTATTTGCGAAGAATTCGGACAGCCACTTTTCACAAGCCTCTTTTGAGTCCAAACTTTACACCACCAAGGGCGTTCGACATGGACAGGAACAGGTGGTAATCACTTGGCGCTATGTCCGGGCTATATGGTGGATGCGATAAAACCTCCGATCCGAACTTCCTTAGCTTCTGACGAGTCATCAACGAAGAGTAAGGTCTGGCGTTGTCCTGGTGGAACACTACACCCTTCCTGTTGGTCAATTGTGGACGCATCTGGTCGATAGCCTGCTTCAAGCGGTCCTGTTGCTCACATTAAATGGTAGAATTAAGCGTCTGGCCATATGGGAGCAGCTGATAGTGGATGATACCCTTCCAATCCCACCAAACACACAGCAAAACCTTGCTGGCCGTCAATCCCAGCTTGGCCACTATTTGGAACGGCTCACCAGCCTAGGACCAGGACCGTTTTCGCTTGATATTGTCATTTGTGATTCATTTTTATCACCAGTCACCATCCGCTTCAAAAATGGGCCGAGTTCTTCCGTTTCAGCAGCACATTGCAGGCGTTGATTCGGTCCAGAAGGTTTTTTTGCGTCAAATCATGCGGAACCCAAACATCGGATAGCATGCCATCCGCCAAAACACCATTAATCTCACGGAACATTTCTCTAGCGGATTTGCCTTTGACGAAGCAAAACTTTAAAATAGCGCGAATTTTGGCGTTAGTGAACTCCATGTTTACACGTCTATAACTTTTGAACGCAATATCCAAACTAATTATGTATAGCGCCGTTTTGTACGTTATGTCAAGACCTTTTAAATGATGTATAGTATTGCTAGATACGAGCTCTGTAGCGCTTTGTACATAGACGCGAAATTCATAAGACAAAAAGGCGCAAAGGAGATATTTGACAACCTAATAGATTCTATATTATCTTGGGAAGGACATAGGCTATGTTTTTTATTGAAAATCATTTTACTTTCATTAATAAATTAAGTTAATGGTTTTAACAATCAGTTCCACCAGCGGCCACTAGGTAGCGTCTTGAATCACGATCATCAACTCAAACTAAAAGAAGCGACGATAAGTAAATTACCGTCATTTATTTATAGAAACATAGATTTTTATATATAGAGTACTTTTTACTTAGATATTATTGAATTATTTATGAAATCGGTTGAATTATTATCTCGGGCGAAGCCGAGACGGGGGATGTTAGTATATATATATATATATATATATACTGGACTATTGCTGAGAATTTAATAAATGAAAAATCACACAATTTGTATTTAAATATAGCAGTTTTAATAAGACAAGTGATATTATAAAAAGACCATATACTCCATGTACAGACGAGATACGAATGAATTCTCGCGCTCAGGCAGCGCCTTATATCTACTCTTCGTCGTCCATATGGCGGGTCAAATTTCGGGCGATAAGCCCCATTCGTCGATCGCAGCCTAAACACTTCGCGCAACCGGACGGTCGGAGAACCCGAGGTGGTAATCTGACACCATCCACACTTCTTTCAAAATTCTCGAGATTTTCTTATATCTAAAATACAGTCACCTTATTTGTGAATCTGTAGGACAGCTATTATAAAGAAAATTTCCGAATTTTCCGTCACAGCACGGATCAATTGCTTTTATCAAAGCATAACCAGTCAAACCTCTTTCGTAAAATCTCAAGATTTTCCTCCGGCTAATATTTGATTAGTTTTTATACTCGTTATACAAAGAATACTTGTGGTATCGGTAGGAAAGATTCTTAGTGAGAGATACAGACAGAGAGAATTATCACACTTTCCTAAACAAACAGAATTTAGATACTATTGTAAAATTGCTTACTATTGAGAACTCTCCTACCTTAGATTCTTTGTGCTATATGAGCGTTGCAAAGTTTTATACAAACCGTATGTTCAAAGCTTTCGAGCACAATTCCATCTGGAGCAAGCTACAAAATTTGGGGTTTTCGAGTAAGCTGAATGGTATGTCTATGAATATTTTGATTCGGCACTTTGCGAGTGTGTCAGTTTATTTCCGTAATAAGATGAAAGATCGTGAAAAGTGTGTCTTATCTATTTCTAGGGAGGGTTTTTAATTTAATGAAATTAATTAAAATGATAATATCATCACCAGAAGGCAGATGTTATACTATTGAAAAGATATAACTTACCTTCCCTTCCATCCGACTTAAAACTCATTTTAAACTTATACTTTCTCTATCAAATTTTAAAAAAGATCATTCGTGAGTAGTATCAGAACTTCTTATAAAGTACCTATGCTCTTGATCCTGTGGAAATGGACTTTAGACATTTTCATTCCGAACAAATTGCCTTGCTGATCTTTGTTTTCACGAGCTGCTTTAACAGTGGCAAATCTGTTTAGCTTTAGCTCTACTTCAACATTGGTTTCTAGAATTCAATCTGAATGAGGCAGAAGTCGCTCAAACAGATTCTAAATCCAGCATTGATCTTGGTAACGGGATCTAGGTAACTTTTTAGATACTGCAGTGAGTTCTGGTGTAATCTTAGGCTCCACTCTATCATGGAGATTACATATACACGAAGTCACAAAAATTTTAATATAATTCTTTTGAGTTTATGCTTCTTTACAAATTGTACTATTAAGATTTTACAAATGAGACTTGCAGAAACATCGCTGTTTTCACATTTAAACTACTCTTAAATAGCTATGCTTGTTTTCCAGGTAATGAAAAACAGAATTGATATGCTGATAAATTTCTGTGAATATTCACATTCTGCACATTCCTGTGCAAAAATTCCTTGGTATAATGAACATATCACTTCCTACAAAATATCTCTTAGTTTGTTACGCATAGAGTCCTGAAGATACTGTTTCATGATAATAATATTCTACAAAATCATGCACGACAGAGCTCCACCTTCTCTATATGAGCACTGAAATTCGAAGACGATCTTTTCTATTCAATGTGCTCATGGTTGAAATAACTTCCCTAAACAGATTTATAACCTGTCTTCTCTTGGCGGATTTAAGTCAGCAATGCGAGGAAAACTCCTCAAACTTGACTAAGTTTTAGTTTAATGAATGTTAATATATTATATTTTATTCTATTGACATCTAATTTCAAGTTTTTTGTAAAATGTATTTATTATAAAAAATATCTTGAGTGATTGAATCTAAAGAGTGTGATCTAATTATTTATATACTTATTTTAACTCATTAAGTAATAGATGTGTAAATATGCTCAATAATATTTTTATGCTTAGATTTTATTTATACTTGGTTGTAATTTAGTTGTGATATGTGATTCTATATTATAACTATTTATGTTATTCCTACAGGATTGTGTAGCAATTTAATGTTTAAAAATACAGTTTATTATGCTGCTTTGTACTCATTATTACAAATAAATACACATTTTTTTCTTTCTCTCTCTCCCTGTCTTGTTCTTTTTATATTTCTTTTTTCATGTAAAGATTATCGCCTCGTATATACCTTTATCTCATCCATACTGGACAAAATACACTCATAGTGTATATAGCATATATACGAGACGTTTTTTACAAACTGCAAAAATTTGTTCGAAATTCGGCCGACTCGTTTTTATTCAGCTAAAATTTTTTGTATGACTATATAAAAACGAGATACTAGAGAATTTTTCTTTTTTCAGAATTTTAGAAAGTACAATAGAGTAGACATGCGATACATTTGTGGCTTTTTACTTGAACACATTTTGAAAAAATTCAGAACTGCTGTGCTGTATATATGAGCTAGAAACTTTATTTCTTCGAAATCTAAACGGTGAAAAATACTTTATTAAAAGGTAGTTTAAATTTTTAAACTATTGATTTATTAACAATTTCAAAATTGTTATTATATTATTCAATACAATTGAAACATTTAAATTAATTTTTAATAATTACTCCACTCACTTATCTACTTTCTATGTTTGTTTCGTATTATATATCAAATTTCATTTCCTAACCATTTTTTAATGGATAGACAAATAATTATTACGGTGGGAAAAGAATGAATTTATCTAACTTAGAAGATTGTAGACGTACTCGTCATTTCTTTCAGAAGAACGTATGTTCTATTTATTAAGTAGAGTTTCTGTTGGTTAAGAAAATAATTTTTTAGCTGAAGAATAGAATTATTTATATCCTTTGAATACTACAGCTTCAACAGCAAGTTTATTGAAAGTGATACCAATCCCCAAACATGGTCCTTTTCTATGTAAGCTTGAAAAAAATGTTACTCAAGCTTGGAAAATATTGTTTATGATGAATATGATTAATGGGACTAGGGATTATGGGAAATGTTTGCATAATTATATATGTAGTTATTACTGATATGCACATTTAGCGGTGTATTGCTTTCTGACCAAAGCTTACACTGTTTAGTAATGAATTAAATGAGAAATAGACTCTTTAACGACAGTAAAAATAATATATATTGCTTTGATTATTTTTTACTTTGGCGTGTAATATGCGAATACTGAATTTACTGTAGTTTTTTGTCAATAAAATTCTCCATTTGTATGGCAGAAATTCCTATCTACATATATCACATGCAACATATTCTTTAGTGTCTATGCAGCCTTTTTGACTTTTGCGTGGTTTTATACGTGGCTATGAATACGTCTGATCGTCAAATTTAATTTATATGGGCGCGGTGTTGTGAATATTATATTAGTATCAGATTTTCATGAGAATTAATATGTATAGCGTCGTAGAAAAATTAAATATATTGCATGAAAAATATATAAACAACAGAGGGCGATATATATATTTTAACATTATATTGGAAATGAAAAGAAGGTTTAGATGTTACAAAAAATTTATTTTTTGCTAAAAATTGAAAATTCTTTTTAAAAAAGACATTTTTGTCGAATGAAATGAAGATTCATATTTGTCACAGAAGTAAGAAATAAATTTCAACGTTGACATGTCAATATAGAAATGATGAAAACTGTACAGATAGCAATTTAATCTTTTAATTAAATCTATGAGTCTTGCTTTTTATGTAATATGAATATATTACATTGGACTATATATAAAATATTATTTCAACGAACTGTTCGAACTGGATAATTATATATCCAATAGAGTAAACCATTTTTATTTTATATTTATTTTTATTTTTTTTTTATATTTGAAAAATTTTATCGATGAGGATATTCGAACCTTAATAAAAGTAGTAAAACTCGATATCACTACTCTGGTTGGTGGCATACGCATAGAATGTTTAGTTCACTATTCAGGATTACTAAGGTAAACTCTTCAATAAGGCACTGATCAGGAGCCTTAGACGCACGGTACGTCGATTAATTTGTGGCAAAATAAGTTAACAACTATATATTTTAACTACACAAATTAAATTAACCATTCCTCTTAGTGGCGCAAGACATCAACCAGAGAAGTATAATTATTATGCACATACGCCAATGAAAATAATAATCTTACAAATTGAAAATTCCATCTATCTATCAAAATGTTGAAATAATTAAAATCTATAAAGAAATTGACTGATATCGATAAAATTATTCGGGAAAATATCGAGAGATTGAATTCTCAGTTTTTAATATTAGTATTTCATATCTAATATTGATTTCTGTGATCTAACTTGAGTAGTTTCTCTTAAAATTACCTCGATAAAATATATCAAATGACGTTACATAGTCAAGTCAGGTAAAATTCAAATCGGTATCTAGAAACAATTAGGTATATATTGGCATTGTATTATTTACAGTTTACTAGAAGTGCAATTATAGTTATTAATTACAAATTATTATTTAGAGTTATAATTTTTGGTTAACATTTCAAATAATTGATACAATAACATCTCAGTACAAACATGAAAAATTAAAGCAAATCACTATTTTATAATTTATATTTTAGTATTAAAAATTGTACTTACGTCGACTGTTGTAAACTAAAAAAAAAAAATATTTTTATCGGCCTTACACCAAAATGTTGTTATTAGAATTTTTTTCAGTCCCTATGATGAATAAAAGCGGTTCGAAACGTTGCTCGACTGTAGATATATACTCAGTAATGGTGATGGGGGCAGTCAGGTTGTTCTTTACTAACATTAGTATCTTGACTATTTTTATTTTTATTTCAGATTCTACAGTGGTTGCTATAAACAAAAAAGTCTGAATGTTATTCTTTAATTATTTAATCATAATCATTCTATTTAATACAATTGTAAAACCGATAAAAATATTTGTATATATGTTTATATTTTAGTATATATGTATATACACGTGCGCGCGCGCGTGTGTGTAAGCACAAGTTTAATTACCATATATTTAGAAAGATTATATTTTTTCTTTAAAAAAGTATTTATTCCAAAACAATATGTATATTGACATTGAGTTCTAATGATTATATGAGAGATTGTAACAATCTCAATATATAGAATAAAAGAATAATTTTTTATGCTCTTTATATACAGTTTTTCGATTTATTGGAAACTATTGATCAGTCGAAAAAGTTTTGGGATGAAGCTCAAAAACCTATAGAAATTTCTAGAAACTTTTATTGTACGACATCCACTTTTCTGACAGATCAAAATGAGTTCTCTTGCAGTTACGGCCGATTTAATACATTCTAAACTCACTTCATCTATTACATGATCGCTTCAATTTGGCTCCTAAACAGCCTTTGGTTCCTCTGATATATATATATATATATATATATATATATATATATATATATATATATTTCATATATTGAAGCGATCATGTAATAGATGACAGAGTCCGCGTCAGTCTATGTATACACAATGGCACCCACCCTCGTTGTTATCACTCTGTATAATTAATATATGTTACAGAAACTTCTTGACGACCAGCCGACGGCGAGCACGACTAAGCAACTCAAATCGTCGAGGCCGAGTGAGGAGGAGGACGATGTGGAGCATGGCGCCCCAGACGGCCAAGAGCAAGATGACACTGAGACGAAGGGCGTCCGCGTTGTAACGAGTCCGAGCTCGAGCATCGGTAGCTGGGAGGAAAATTCGCGCGAATCCACGGACGACGGTTTGGTAATGCATTCCATTGGCGAGGCGTCCGGTGAGTTTCCCATAATGCTGACTGTTAAAGCGACAAAATATCGGCCAAGAGAAGAATAAAGTGTAAGCTTTAGGAGCCTCATTAAAATACGCAAGAGTTTTAGGGTTAAAGATGGATATTGAAAAGTTTCATACATTCTTATATGAGAAAGAGAGTCATTTATTCTTTGCGTGTAATTATCAAAATGAATAAAATTATATAAAACAATAATAAAAGAAGAAAAGAGTATAAATTAATTACATTTGTACAACATTTTTACATTTATAATGAAAGTTAGTGCAACAATAAAAATATTAAATTTGTTATATTCATTATCCAATAATAAGAATGAAATTTATGAGGAATTTATGGAATTTATAAAAACAATATGAAGAGAAGTTGACGAAAAAAGAATACTATAAAACTTAATTTCATAATTTATTGAGTTTAATTAAGTGTTAGTATATTCCGATTGCACCTAATTTGTTTAATACTTATCAAAAGTAAAAGCGATAAATAATATTATCAAATTTTATTACATTCCATAATTAATTTAAATTGCAAAAATATAAATAATAAAACTATCATATATGGATCTTACTAAGTTGACGAAAAATCTAAAAAATTTCTGTTGCTAAAATAATCACACTTTTATTATAAATTAAAAAAGAAATACAAAACAGTAATTTGAATTGTTTTGTAAATATCAAATATCTATTGTAAGGATTTATAGGATTGGGAAGGCTTAAAAAATATTACGATCTGTTATGTAAGGGTGCGGCAGCGTTAAAAAACTCAAAATCATTACTGCCTAATATATATAATATAGAGAAAGTGCGACAGGGTTACAAATAAGACATACACTTACTTAGTTTACTGCACGTTTGCTATCATAGAAATAGTATTGAAAAACCGTAAATAGATAAATTTAACATTATTGAACCACTACTGGTTTATTATATCGATAAAAAAGCGACATTTTTGATAAATTTTATATTGTATTTTAAACTATTTACTTTTTTAAAATTTACTTTTTTCGTAAAAAATATTGATCATTATCTTTTATTCACTTATATTTCGTACTTTTTCTAAAACTTTTTCGAAAATTCATTTTATACCGCTTAAGCTTGCTAAATAAAGCGAGGTTAATGCATTTTTTTAGCACACCTCCACGACAAAAAAGTATATTTACGACTAAAACAATGCAAGTTTGTATTCTAGACAACATTTTTCTTTTCATTCTTTTGAAATGTAAGAAGAAATAAATTTAGCATAATAATAAACTGAATTGCATATAAGTAGCGAATGAAATTTTTATTAATCTCATGTTACCGATAAGCCCTTCGAATTAGATCACTCATACGATTAACACATTTTCTCCGGTGAAAAAATTCCATTTAATATATACTAATAAATGTCTACGCTAATTCAATGAAACATTCGTATAATTTTATAGATTCTGTTCTTACTACAAACCTACGCGATTCAATTGGGAATATATATATACATATATGATTTTTTAAAGCACGCCGGTGATGCAGAAATTGTGTACAGAAATCTTTCGAACCACCGGTGGTACAGAAATTGTTCGAAACATATACCGACAGGACATACACATATTATTATATGCGACTCGATAGGTGATATTTTTACGGCATATATAAGAGACCGCGAAATCGACTATACACAAAAACGAGCTTGTCACAATGTTCCAGAGTACGAGGACGAGTTAAACCGGAAGCGGCATCGGGGCCAGCAGCAGGATGAGGTAGAGGAGGAAGACGAGGCGTCGCGCCCGCCGACGGCGACGGGACGGCGGCGACGCTTGCATCATCGCCATCAGAAATCGAGAAGCGCCCGCGAGGAGGTCGAGGCCTCCGCCGCGGACCAGTTGCGACCCCTCCTGGCGTCCTCCTCCTAGCCTTCGTCGACGTCGCGGTCGTCGTTGCATTGGGAAGATGACCTGCATCGCCAGTCGGGCACAATCAGCCGATCCGCGCCAGTCTGGATTTAGTTGAAGTTGCAGCTCGCACGTCGATGAATTTTAAAAATTGATCCATCGAGGATTTTTAAACTTAATTTGGCCTAATTTATAACATGAATTTTGGGGGTGGGTCGACGAGAAACTTGTATTGATTATCATTTATTAACAATTTACTTTGTATATAAGGCCGCGGGAACGAGACTATTTTATTAAAATAATAATACAAGATCTTAGATTGTTTACATTATTCTCCATAACAATCAGTTTGATTTTTTTAAAGTTTAAAAATATTCATTGAAACTCGAAATAACATAAATTGCAAAATTACATTCCATGTTCATAGTGTGCCTTGTAATTTTTGTTATACTTAGAATTAAGTCATAAAGCCTCATTTTATTAATTAAGGATTAGTCTATAGAAATTCGTATGAAGATTTGCTTAAAATGTTTGTTTAAATCGAGCTTCTAAATCATAAAATAGACTTTAATCAATTTACGTCTTTTGAAATCTTTTAAAACTTTTCTGATGGTCTATATATTCAAGATATATAATATTTTCATTCAGAATCAATAAACGGTTGCACCGATTATATGATAAACAAATAAAGTCTTTAATAAGATAATGTTTTTAATAAGATATTTTAGTCCTTTTAACATTAATTTTGCGGATAAAACGCCAAACAATTAAATATAAGCTCTCATTAACGAATTTAATGGATTAAATTTACTGTTAACATTTTTCGTCATTTCATACTCATAATTGGGAGCCTAATTTAGCAACTGATATATTTATTAAATTTTCAAGTTATCGATTTCAAGTAAACATTCTTGGATTTTACAAAATTAATCTAATCTCCAGAATAATAATGTAAACAGTTTAGGGTTTTCTAATTTTATTGTAATCAATAAGTTAAGAACAACAAATTATGTAAATATTATTGCTTCGGATCTAGACGATCAATATACGTTTAAAAAACATGATGGATCCATACCTTTTGAAAAATCAATGAAATCCATCAGACTTCTAAACTAAAAGGAGAATAGCTGATGGGGTAGCACGGAAAGTATATCCACCTCTCTCTCTCTCACTCACTCACTCGTCCAGTGTTTTGACGAAGCTTGTCTTTATTTCTTCGTACTTCGTCGACTTTGCCGTCCGTTGCTATTTTATTATATATTATATCATATACTAACGTTGGTATACGACTAGAAGTACGACGCACACCCGATGTCCATGACATTTTATTCTCTTTATTTTGGCCACAAAATGCGAATTGTCGACGAAAAAGTGTTTTAAAAATCCAATAAATTAAGCAAAAAATACGCTTTTCATCATATAGGAATGTTAAAATTAACTATCAAATTTGTTTCATTATCTATAAATATATATGCTTGCTTTCAAATTTTCAATAATTAAAACATTCCGACAGAATTTTAATTAATTAATTGATTTTTTCTTTGAATAATTTATCATACTAATATAATGGGCCATTTATAAACATATATAACTCTAATGAAGTTTTAATAATGCGAAATATTTAGCACTATTCAGTATTATGTAGGTCGTATATTTGAATTGCAATTATTTTTTAAATGCGAATCCTTTGTTAAAGGTTAATTACGTTCTTTGAAGGGAAAAATTCCGCAATCAAATTTTATTAATTATTTTATTATTATAGTTCTACGGTCAAAAAGTTGATTCCTGTCAGCAAGGGTGTTATGTAAACATTTTTTCTGTGTATTTTTGTACCCCACCTCATCGATTTTCTAATTCAAACAATAAATTTTCTAATTCTAATTGTTTCGAAATGGAAATATCCTTATAGTAATAATATCTTTAAAGAGGTCTCTCGCATTTTGAAGTCTTCAACTGTTAAATTCATATATTAAAAGCTTATCTTTAATTTTGTGCATCTTTAAATTTAAAAAATTCTTAATTTTCTCAGAATTTTTTTTTTGCATCATGAGGTTTTCACATCAGAAATATTCATGACGATATATATACGAAAATATATATTACTCAGAAAATGACATATTCTCAAATAGCTTAGTTTGCGAGTTTAGTATTTAGGTTTGATTTTTCATCTCTGATTTTTCTCGTATTCGATCTATATATATATGGTTTTACCAGAGCTACCGGATACCTATCGACGTCGTTGCTTGTCAGAGCTAACTTTCATAAAGTGAAAAAATCTTCAAAAACGACACGATGAAAAATATCGCAAGAAAGGCTGAACTGCCTACTAGTTATAAATACTTATAATAATAGTTAAAAAAGCAGGGCAGAATATAGTACAAGGAAGAAACAAATTAAAAAGACAACCACGGCTCGAAAGCTCTATACTTACAGTCGAAATCGATGTGTATCCTATTACATGAGCTGACATGCCCTTCTATTAACTTTCGAAGTTTATTATTTTCGAGCGGGTAAATAGTGGAAAAGAGCGCGGATCGAGTCGCGAACTGCGCGGTTTGCTATTGCACAAGAAATAAAAGGGTTCTTTGCGCTCCTTGACACGGTTACTACTCCTCTTAGATACGCCGAGCATTAGCTACGCTCTATTATATATATATATATATATGCATAATATAAAGCCCCTTTACTTAGCGTCGTTTTCAGTTTTCGTTATACATTTGATGAGAAGTAGCCCGCATCTGTTTATAGAGCATTTTTCAAACACAAACTAGTATGTCAAAAATCCGATCGTATGCACTAAATTATATATAATTCATGTATAAATATATAAATTAAAGTAATTAGAATGTATAAAGTATACAATTAATAAACAATAAAAATCTCGTCACTTCGAGTCGTACACGCTCGTGAAACCCTCATATATTTCCATCCTAATGGTGGTACCTTTCCGTTTGCAATAATAATGTTTCCGTGTAAAAAAGACATTTCTTATGTATTTTGACTCGTGGAATACGAAACCAATCTTTTTCTGAAATAAACTAAAACGTTTTTTAAATCGAAATTTTTTAAACAAATAGAAAGTAGTTAACTTTTATAACAGGCAACAAATGTTCCAGTAGTATATAGGCCATCTTCCGTAACAAAGCTTTCTTCACGTACACCCTACGAAAACTCATATTTAAAAGTTAAGATTTATTGATGAGTTCAAATTTTCTAATTTGTAGAACTTTTGTTTACTTGTAAAATTGTAATTAATTGACATCTCTTGAAAATAATATAAAAAATAAAAAAAATCTCTTGAAAATTAAAGATGATATATTTCATGTGTAAACTGTATAATTAACAATTTTGAATGATTGCAATCTAAAATTTAATATAAAAAATTTCAATCGAAAATCATTTACACCATAAACAAACCAAAACATTACGACTTGTCGATTTTAGTCAATTTGAATATGCAATGAAGGGTCAAATGCTTATAATTAAACCTTTGTTTAATAAAGACAATATTATGTGACTGCCTCAAAAACGATTCGTTGATGTTGAATCAGAACGTAACATTTTCAATTGTTCAAACTATTAAATAATTATACGTTTTGACAAGTGTTACAGTCGCTAAAAATAATAAATTTTGAACTCGATAAAAATTATAGGTCAAAATCTTGGTTTCGATCGCCCAACTGAAAAGCGTCCGTCGCGAAAACGGAACGTCGCGGATTCTATCTCCAACCAAGCCAATCCTAAAGCCCATTTTTTTCTCCATTATTTTCTCCTTGTATTAATTACTTAATGTTATTTCATAGTAGAATGGCGACTTAAGTGGGATGGAAGCAAGGTTGGTCAGTAGTGACTTCATCCACCACATTTATTAAAACAATTCAACGTACAAAAAGAAAACCGAAATGAAATTTTTTTAAAAAATCGACATTAATATTTAGAGCTCATCTCACGTTAGGTTTCACTTGACCATGAACATTAGCCTGAGCTAAAATATCCAAGGGTTGACAGCAATGTGCAGATGTAGATAAACAGTATAGACGATGCTCGAATTTGGTCAATTAACCGGAATTCATTTCATGACTTAGATGGTGATGAAAATAATTATAGGACAGCGATAGGCCAAACGCTTGTTTTGATTAATTTTCATGATTAATGCATCGGTTTAATGAAAAAAATAATCCTAGATTTGGATTTTTTGGATCCAAATACAAATAAGAAAAATCTTTTTACCCATCAGGGACTTATCATTGCAAACGCAAAGATACTAATCAGCGTCAGGACTATATTATATATTATGGTCATATATTGTATTATCAATGTCGCGAATAATTGACATATAGTAGAAAAAATATAAGTCGTTTGCAAAGCTTGTATAAAGCCTCAAAAAGATCGATATTTTTATAATGATAAAAAGTCTTACAGTCGAGAAAAGGGATGATTTTATTATGCTTAATATTGAGCTCGTTATGAGTGAACATAGTAAAATTGACAAAAAATACCTTATAAGCGAGTATACGCAGTTCAGCCAAGAAGAATAATGCGCTTTATATGATTCGCGGCAAAGAGATGCGAATGAGTAATAAACGCGTGTGAAACGCGAGCAAAATTTTATTTTCTCATGATCAAGATATTATATATAATGGCATATAAGAGCTATGCGGTGCTTTTCTCACATATACGAATCAACACACTCGTTTTCGGTGAAGATCCGCACGCGATCAACATTTTCTCACATTGGTTAACTTTATTGGCATCTCGAGACATCTGATATATACATAAGTGCATCAGCAACGTGTGCACGATGGTTTCCTATAATCAGGCCATCATCGCCGCTCGTTTTATAAGAATTTCATGTCGCCTGCCACCAATAACTGACATTAGAGAGAATGAGAGAGAATGAGAGAGAGAGAGAGAGAGAGAGAGAGAGAGAGAGAGAGAGAGAGAGAGAGAGAGAGAGAGAGAGGAAGAGGTGAAGATATCATAAAGTAGCGCGAGAGGAATTAACGAGTGACACATTCCTAATATATATTTATATATATTTTGATTCGTTCACCACGCGAATCGGGAGGTGGTCACCACTATATCGACATATCCTGAAGTTATATATTTTTGTACTTCCATTCGGTGGCTATCGCGCACCAGTCGAGTTTATATATATATATATATATATATATATATATATATATATATATATATATATTTACACACATACATAATATATACATAATAATCGTAACTGAAATATATATACCAAATAGCGAATGTGGTGTGCATCAATTAACTCAAATAAACTCCGCTATAATACATGGTTCGTCCTAAAATACATTCATTTATACATGCATACATAACTATATAAATACTTTACAGGGTGTTCCCGAACTTTCTAGACACATTACCATATCTATATAGATTATGAAAATGTAAATCCAATAATAAAAAATATTTAAGTGCATTGTTGTTAGTTTTCGAGTTATTAGCCAATCTAAAACGCACTTTTTGGATTTTCAGTTGAAAAGATGCAACCAAAAAATTCAGGCGAAGATTCTTTAAACTCTGAAAAAAATGAGAGGAAGCGAGTATCGATTTTTTTCGATAGTTGGAAAGCTCATCATGGTGTCAGTCATCAATTCGCCCGCCCTATTTTCCATGCTTGATTTAGAATTTAAAGAATCTTTGTCTGCATTTTCTGGTTGCATTTTCTCAACTGAAAATCCAAAAACTGTGTTTTGAATTGGTTATTAAACATTGACTAATACCTGGAAAACTAAAAATAAATCACTTACATTTTTTTTTTACATTTTTTTATTATTAGATTTACATTTTCATAATCTATACAGATATGGTAGTGTATCTAGATAGTTCTCGGACACCCTGTATATAAAGAAAAATAATCCAAGTTACTTTAAATATATTTAATTACAAATTGGATGGGCATTACATACCACTTGGATTCACTGAAGCTTAAATTTGGAAATATTGATGTTAAATGCACTCGCTATGATATAAACAGAGGAGCTTTAATTAAAGTACCAAAATAACATTCATGAGCATATTACTAATTTTTCATGAATTTGCAAGTGTTGAATTGAACATTTTTTATCCGTCTGACCAAATAAAATTTCTTCCATCCATATCGTGAAAAACGTATTCAAGTATATGTGTGTGTATATATATATATATATATATATATATATACCTATAACTTTTTAAAAATATCTCGAGCTATGTAAAGCATTTGTAGGTTCGCGTATGAGTAATTCATATACTCCTGCGTAAATAAATACCATGGTTGGTTAATAATCTGATGAATTTTGATGCAGCAAGATGATTCCTAATTTAAAATAACCTCATAAATGCTCTGGTACGCAGAACACCTTTTTTAACTTATTGAACTTATATTGTATTTATATCTATGTAATATATTGGTCGTGTTTATTAGGTTATTAAGTTAATAATTTATATATATATATATATATATATATATATATAAATATATATATATAGATAAAAAAATATTTCATACTATTATAATTTACATCAGTTTTATAAAAATTTTCTTGGGTTGTTATTAGGAACATATTTAAAAAGTACAGAAGCCTCAGAGATTCAATAGTTATATCTATTTACGTAGATCTCTTTATATTTCATAAACACAAATTATATTCAAAAATCTGATAAGAATAAAACTATAAATTATTTATAGATTTTTTTTGGTTTTTTGTTCTAATAATTTGCCTATGAATGACAAAGGCACTCGAAACTATTTCACTTCATAACAGATTGCCGGGTCATGAAATAATGATACAAGTGCATAGGCAACTATTACAAATATATATATATATATATATATATATATATATATATATATATATGTATATATTTATTTATTTATTTACATACGCACACGCACACGCACACACACGCACGCACACACGCACACACACACACACATATGTCGTTTGATGTAAATTTGAACTTGTTCTCTTTCTCATACGCACCCCCTCATACTTCATTCTCTTCGTATTAGACGGGTTTCAATTGTAAAATTCGAACTGAAATTTTAACAAGTTCGCTTGCGCCATTGTTCATTTATTCGTAAGTTTAATATAGAACAATATATATATATATATATATATATATATATATATATATATTAGATAATTAAATAATTAGATAATAAATTTGTGAAACGAGAACAATCGAAGGGATCAATAACCTGGCACTTGAATCCTTCGCATCAACATATTTTTATGAATATATCAGGCCATTTATATAAAAAATTATAATACAATGTGTATGAAGGTTTCAGGCTTCTGTGATTTTTTGCCTAATATGGTACGATGTACAAAACAGAATTACGTTCTAAAATTTTTGCGCAAAAGAAGAGTTTAGAATGGAAAGAATTGAGTAACTTGTGATCGAATCTTCGTACAAAAAAAAAAAACGTTGGTCTACATTGTTGTTATAAATATAAGTAATTCGTAATAATGTAATTGATATTTTGAAATTCTTTCTGATTCGAAAATCAATCATAAAAATGTTATGTATGACAAAATCTAGATTATACGTATATATTAATAATATGTAGACTCTGAAAGATTCAGCCAGGAATGTCATGTTAAATTTCTCTCATAGCTTTCATAACCGTGTAAAGTTTAATGTGCTTATTGTAAATATGTATAGGTATAGAATAATTAGTTTGTGTATTTTAAGGATTTTAACGATAAATGTTATTGTAAATTAAATTTTAAAAAAGCATTTAATTTAATGAAACATGTATTATGTTACTTAACTGTGACTAAATATTTGATAGAAATGATAATATATATATATATATATATATATATATATATATATATATATATATATATATAACATAAATTATAAGGAATGAGATTTTCAATAGTTATGGTGGTGGTAATTATCATTTTTTTAATATCAGTTCAAAAAACTTTGATAAATATACCATTGATATAAAAGAGATATAGAAAAGTTAAAATTATTGATTGAGCTACGAGGGCAAGTGTAAATTTTATTTTCAAATGCGTACCTATGAAAGCAGATGAGATTTGATCATTTTATTAATCATTGCTCTGCCATATATATTTTAGAATAGAAAATGCAAAAAAAGAAATATTAAATAGAAAATTAGATTCATGTAAAAATGTAAACAGAAATTTATTTGCCTTCCAGAAATTTCGTAATATTTATATATAGAACATATATGATGTTTCATAATTTGATGAATGTTTAGAATCAATTTTATAGTACACTTTCGATAGAATATCATTATTATTAAGATTACCAGTTCGATCAGTAAATTTACATTCTTTTTTTTATTGAGTTCAAATAAATTGAATGTTACATTCACACATTATGTTAAACATTGATTTAACTAATGTATATATATATATATATATATATATATATATATATATATATATATATATATATATACTTTGTGCGATCAAATATTGAACCTTTCCATCGAAGTAATTTTTAAATTAAATTAATTTATTAAGGGTTGTTATACGTAAATTCTGCTCAATTTACTGACGGTGATTCTAATAATTATAATTATTTATAATTTAGATAATTTCAGTGATTAGATTAGTAGAAAATATTTTGTTTATACATAAGAGTTTTTAAAAAAGGGCATTTTCTGTTAACAACAGAAAGTTTCTTAAACTTCAAAATTTTATGCAAAAATAAACATACACGATTATGCTTTCAAAGAGTTGGCTAATCTGAGGCAACAATGTAAACAAAAAATGTTTATAAGAATAACAAAAATGCCAAAATAGTGAGATTATATAAATTACCGTATAGATAATCGTATTTATGATTGTAATAAATGAAAGGAGCTATATATATAAACTTTTCCATTATACCTATACACAAAACCTTTTCTAAAGCTTTTACCAAGATACAATATATTTGCATTATTATATATATATACCTCATTATTTACAAGAATACCGGTTGAAGCCCCAATTTGGAATTAAGGTTCTGTCGAATTCAATATCTTGAGTAAGAATTACTCTACGTTTTTAATAATATTATATGCGTAAACATTGAATTATTACAAATTGTAATTAGTCGTTCCTTTCATATGCCTTTCAATCGTCATTGTTACACAGCTTCAAGCGAATTCGTCACACGTTATGGAAATGGGAACGGTTAGAAAGTTTTGAACGATTGATTATGAAATATCAAATTATTCTCATGTCCATACCGCTTGACGATTTTTTTTGAAGCTTTGAATTTAGAATATTAAATTTGACAAATTTAGTATGAGCATTAAACTCGGCATTAACATTGAACATGGTTAAATAAAATTTGAACCGATTAACTTCTGACATGCGATATTATTGAAAACAGAATACCGATGTTTGCTCGATTAAGAAAAATTGATTTTGATAGCTCCTTAAAGAAAATTCAAGAGCCAATGCTTTACATATTCTATATCGCGACAATTCCCAAATGCGGGAAATTTGCGCAAATCAATACAGATATCAGGCTCGCCGAGTTGAGTTCGAACTAACAAGCTCGTAGCATTCTCGAATGAAATACAGTCGTGTATTCTTGCAGAGCTTTATACTTGTATATATGTGTATAATGTTTGGGTTGAGTGGTAAGAATAATTGGATCTTGCACGAGTGAGCGCTCGCAAGATTCAGGCAAATTCGTAAATTATTCATCGTCGCGACAGCTTCGCTGTACCGTCGACTACCCTGATATATCCGACGTGATCCCGTCGACGAGGTCGACAGTCGCGTGAAAATGAGGGGAGGGAGGAGTTTTCATATATTTGATTTTCGCATTTTTTAGAGGCGGCAGCTGATGTCGGGCCGTGTGCGCGCACGCGGCACGAAAAAGAAACGACAATGCAGATCGCAGAGGCATGTCTGGCATTTAATCTAATCGAGCTCGTATGTAAGAATCTAAGGTGTTGAAAAAAGATTCCCCAAATAGTGACGTGCGCGGCAGCGCGGACTTCGTGTGTGCATGTCTGTGCACTCGCGCGACCGTAACATCTCGGATCTTTTAGAAAGCGTCGATTAAATTCTATACTGATTTGAACTTTTGCATTGAAAAAATCTTCTGCAGTATATATATATATATATATATATATATATATATATATATATATATATATATACATCTCTTGAAAAAAATCTCCTACTGTCATAAACTCTTATTATAGAATAAATTTTGTAAGTTTACAAGACTTTTGTGTATTTTTTTACATTACTTAATATATCTGACGTTAATTAAGGGTTGATCCAGAAATCTCATCAAAAACTAGAATGAACATATTTAATAAATATAATTCACATTTAGCTGAAGTACCTTTGTATAAATTATATTAGTTATCATCATTACGATTATTAAACTTAGAAAGATAATTAAACGAGTATTTTTAAATTTTAAGTTTTGTTGTATGAAATAATCATTACTATATTATAACTTTCAATTATATACATTATGTTTTATTAATTTTAAAAATAACGTATTCGAAACAATGATTATAAATTTTGACTATTTTTTCAGTTAAAAATCGCGAGCGATAAATAATATAGAAAAAAAATATTTTGCTCATCTGAATTATATACAGTACAATTATGAAATAAATTTGTAAATCAAACGAATCGATTAAAAAGACCAAAAAGTTTGAAATTCAAGAGCATATATTATGTTTGTAATAAAAATTTGCATCTGCTTTATTCGCGAATCTATTGTGATTCGCAGTCGTTATTGATCAATCAAGCAATATAATTATTATTTCATATTTAATTTTCTCAAAAAATTATGTATCCTAATTTATTATTCCAGCCTAAAAAATAATTACGCTTAATGTTTCATTGTAATTAACATAATCAATATATAATACATTTTGAGAATTGTACTACACTAAATGATACAGTATATTTATATAAAGTATACTTATATATAAGAATGGTATAATACTGATATAATATTTTTGTAATTTCTATGTTGGAATTTCGAAATTGAAAAAAATAAAAAATAAGCCAACCCTTTTATTAACACTAAAGGTGAAACCATCATTGTGATCTAACAATTTTTAATTTAACGATTTATCGGATTTTCTATACTGGAAATTGTATTTCAATGCATGAATGTTTATCAATACTGAAATATACATAGACAATTTTTTAAAACATGAACTAATTGTTAAAACATTAAACAATGACAATAGAATTGGCATAAAATCTTCTACATATAATTCAGTTAACATTTGAAGCTGAATAATAAATTAATAGCTCATAAAAAATGTGAAATATCGATGCAGCCTCGTATTCTCTACAATCGTAAAAGTATTATGCACGAATGACAATCATCACTGTTATATATTTCCGGCTTCATTTTACAGTTCACTTGTGCAATTCCATAATTCATTTTCTTTATGATTGATTAATAACCCAAACGTCTTGCAGTTTTTTAACGATGTTTCGTTCCACTATATATTCCGAGATCATTAAATACATTATTGTGTGTGTGTGTGTGTGTGTGTGTGTATTGCATTTTATTTTTAACTTTTTCAATTCGTCGTGAAAAAGAAACTAACGTTGCTATCAGAAAGTTATTCATATATCATTTCAGGTTTAATGCAAGTACAATTACTGTGAATGATGCAGTGTATATTTTTTACAACTGTAAAACAGGGTCTGCTCAACCTATAATTATAGCTGTAAACAATATATATAATTAGGAATAATAAGTGTTGTGGCGTTAAACTCTGAGATAATACTTATATGCGCGAAGCTTAATTTGCACCCCGCATAGATAAGTCACTTCCTCGTTACGGATCTGTACACATTACCCTGAATGACAGAAAAATTATTACCAGGTTACTATATCATGTATGGTTATATGTATTTCAAGCGAAATTCTTCAGTGTCGCGATACAGCCCTGTCTTTGTAATACTGATGATAATAAAAAATTGGAAAACGAAATAAGAAAAATAAATAAACAGCAACAATAAAAACAACAAAAATAAAGTCACCGCCATAACTGCTATTGCTGCGATCTGTGACGAACTCGATGTTAAATATTGTAAATGGGCAACACAAATTGATAAAGCTTCGAGAGGTTAACGTTAAAAAGGCAAGTGCCATCCATGTAAAAATCAGTTCACCATGTTATGTATATATAATAAATAGAGTTACAAAAATTTATATTTTCATGAAATACTTTTTCTACCTTTTCTACTATCTTTATGGATCATTTATTTATAATTGTTCGTTCATATATAATTATATTATAGAAGAAATTACAACGACATTCAATCCAACTCTGGATACATATTCAGAAGTTCCAACGAATTATTAAACGAGACAGACTTGTCTTTTTTATTGAACTATGGACCCTTAGTAATAAACAAGGAAGATAGATATATATATGTATGGTTTTACATAAACTATAGATTTTTTAGAAAAGTTTTTTCCAATAGTTTTTTAAAAATTATAAATTGCCTTTGTTCTATATAACCAAAAAACGTCAAATTTGCTTAGAAAATCTTGAAGGCAGATAAAAAGTACTTTTAAATAGTATTATTATGGGATTCGATATGAAAGAGAGGGTAAAAGGTCAAATCTCGTCTAGGACGAATATCTGCATTGAAAATATAGTTTCCTCCGTCTTATTGCGTTATAGCATTCAAATGCACTCGGCTACCTTGATTGCTTTCCTTCTCGGCATGCAGTTCCTTAGCTTTGTCACGTCATCTTTACCACTGGATTGCGGATTAAGGTAAACGCTTAACGATGCTCCTCACCCGCTGAATGAAGGTTCAAATTTATAAATAGGCACTCTAAAAATAATATTAACAGACAAGAGAAATTTATGTAAAGCAACTCGTTTTGAAGATTTTAACCAACAGCGATAAAAAATTGTTCAAAACATTGGCAGCTTAACTTATGACGAATTCCACATTACTGAGAACTATTTACTGAAAACTAACTTTTTATATTTTTAAATTAATTTTTATATTAATATGTATTAATTTATATTATATTAATTTTTATATTAATATATATATATATATAATATCCTTTCACTTTTAATGACATTTTGATACTTATATAAACAATGTCTAGTTTTTTGACTATCAGAAGTGAATTCAGTAAATTTTTGTAGTTGGTGATTACTGCTTTCTGTGACGTTCAGAAACCTTATATATTTTTTTAATTTGGTTTAAAAAATTGATACATGCTTACGCTACATAAATAAAATAATAAGTACTAAAACTTATATCACAACTTCACGCAGTAATAATTTTCATATTAAATGTATGAAAATTGTATTTAATTTAAACATAGCATCAGTAAGTAGAGGCTTTTTTTATCATTAATTTTAATTTAACAAGTACGAATGCGAACATCCGATCCTTTATCATTTTCTTTCTTTGGTGAATTTAGCGGACTCATAAAGGCTTTTATACATAATAAAAAAACTTTTAAACAATGTAAAAATGTTGTTGATTTAATTATTTTAATTTGTATTTCAATGATTAAATTGTGAAATTAAAGTTTATTATTAGAAAAAAAATTAAAAAAGCTACTGTACTGAATAAAAGTTTATTATAATTTTTATTCAAGAATATATATATCATGTTCGAGTCGTTATATATCACAATGCATCCATTATGTAAATAAATGAAAATACGTATGTTCGATCAACTATTTTGAAAAAACTTCTTTGGAACTTGCTTTAAAAAAAGTAATTTTCTTTATGTGTATGTATAGGATTTAAAAAATAACTTGTACATAATAAAAAGAGTCCTAAATGATGGACATGTTAGTAAATAATCATAAATAAAAATTTTTATGTGCCGAGTTTCAGCAAGTTTTGAAAGACCTTCGTAAAATTAATACAATTTGAATTAAAGATACACGTAGATTACTGCGGAAGAGAGCGAAACCAGATCAATAATAATAATAATATAATACTGTTAAATTCAAATTATAGTAGATTGAAAACGGGCTTCCAAACTTTCATAAAATTTTACATTTTATGTGAACTATTTATAAGTTACAACAATTTTAAGAATGCAGGATTTTTTTCAAGTTTTTCTATCGGTGGAGAAGCCATAATCCTAAAGTATTCCTTTTACTTTTAAATCTGACAGTTACAGTTATTATAAATGAAACTATATAGCTTGGGACAGATAATGACTGCTTCTATATTTATCATTTTTCTTCATCTGGCTAAGATTACCACTGCTGTTTTAGCAGTCACTATTAGTTTTTTCTCTTTAAGATCATCTTCACTTTCTAAAACATAAAATGCCAGCTTTCTTTCAGTGAAAATAAAATTCTTGAGTTCGAATGCAATTAAAATTTTTCTTACCGAGAATGCGTCATTAAAGTAAAAAAACTCATTGGATCCAATGGAATGAAACTACTTAACATTAAAAAAATTTAATTAAATAACAATACATCAAACATAGAGAAGATCGTCATACTAAAAGTACATATGTATATATGCGTATATCAATAGAACCATTTCTTTAATGATAATAAATAAAGAGCAACAGTTGCATTGTTGACTGTAATATAAGTAAAAATTAAGTTTTAGTCAAAAACTGAGAAAGTTAATAATAGAAAAATTTAATTTATATGTATATATTATACTAAATATAACTATAAATAAATATATGGATTATAAGCTTTTTTTGCATTTTTTTATTAATTTTCCTATATAGATTTTAATCTTTTTCAGGTAAGATATTCACAATAATTTATTAATTATGAACTGAAACGAAAATAATGAAATTGATTTATTTTAATAAATTACAATTAAATTTCAAGTTTTTAAATAAATTACATATACTATTCGTAAAATCTTGTATTAAAAATATAATAAATGTGATCAAATTTTTTAAAAATAAAAATATTATGTATAACTTATGTTTGTAAATAATTAAGTTAAATTAATTTATATGCAAGATATTCAGATATGTAATCTTTATATATTGCACATGTGTAGAGCGATCTTTTCGAAACTAAGCAAGTTAAGGCGAAAAGAATATCTAATAAACCGTCTTTCTGTGAAAAAGAGAGCTGCTAAATTTAACTAATAATCGTCACTTACTATGTCTCAAACAATTAGAGAGAAAATTATGAAGCAAGACCAGTAAATCAAGAAGTTTGATACTACTGTCTACTTAGTCGAAAGATCAATTATTTCTAGATATCTAATAATATTAGATCATTTAACAATGATTAATTTGATACCTCAATGCATCTTCAACATCTTTATAACGTTTAAGAGAGTAATATCAGAAAAGAAATACGAAAATTGAAAAATAAGAGCTTTATATAATGAAATTTTATATTCTTATAAATTATTGACAATTATTTTTTCTTATCTTTATATTTATTCTCTTATTTTATTGTTTTTTATTAATTTTTATTAGGGGAGCTCACTGGAGTTTATTATTTACGAGATCAGTTACAATCTGCATTTTTTTCTCGAAGAAGTCACATATAAGTTTTAGAACTGTTATATTGCATTCGGCAATATAGAATGTAGAATAGTTTTTGCGTTTTATCAGTTCTTTAATTAAATTAGATCTATGGGATTCATATAGTGGACAATTCCATACTACATGATTAATGTCTTCGCTTTGAAAAGAACATTTTTATTTTAGATAATCTATAATATCTATACGTGCTAGGGAGCTAGCAAGGTTGTAGGGGTTAGCTCTAGATCTATTTATGGTACTTGTAATTTTTCTTGGTAGCTTTTTATCATAAAACCAAGGTTTAGAAGAATTTGTAGCAAACGTCTGAAAGAATTCCTTACCTTTTTGTTGGCTAAGTACAAAATTGTGTTTTTTTGTACGCAGTTGAGCAGAAGTTTTAAAATTTTTTTGAAAGTCGGAATGGGGTATTCGGGCATCAGTTTCTATATCTTCATTTGCTGCACTTTTAGCTAAAATGTGCCTTTTCTTTTCCAATAACGCCTATGTATAAAGGTATCCAGGCAAACTTTAATTTTTTTATTTTTTAGACCGAATTGTCGATACTTAGATTTGTGTGAAAAAATAAAAGGGTTAGATTTTATATTTAAATTAAGGCTATTAATACTGATGAGTGCACCCAATGAGTCTGTTATAATGGTGAAGTTGCACTTGTTGATAGCTATATCTAATGCTTCATGTAAGGCCATACATTCAGCAGTAAAAATCGTAATTTCTCTGGGTAGACTTCTGTTAATTATAATATTTCATTCCTTGCAGAAACACGAGTAACCGACTGATTTAGAATTCTTTGATATACTTCCATCGGTATAGATCTTAATTGCATCTTTGCCATTGCACTTGAACATTCGTCATTTGGGTTTTGAGATATCTTAATAGCTTCCCCTAAATCTGTATTTATGGGTATATATGTCGTAATATCTTCCTAATTATATTTATATAAATTAAATGTTTGGTTAATTAAAAGTTTGTTTGTAGTAGCATTGATTACTTTTTCAATAACTTTTTGTAGTAATCTTTTTCTTTTATATTTTTTCCTTGATTTTTTTTTTTTATAGAATTGATGAATGCGCTTATTTACTACTAAGTTGGTATTAGAAAGAGCTTTAAGTATAAATAGGTGGCATAGTGATTGAGAGCGATCTTCCATAGTAGGTAACTTAGATTCTTCCAGGGTTATGTTAGTCGGTGTACTCATCCTGTAACCAAGAGCAATACGTAGTGACGATAGCTGTATTTTTTCTAGTTTTTGGATTAAATTTTTGTGCAGGTGAAAATGGATGAATGGACCGTAGTCTATGTGTGGTCTTACATAGCTTTTTATATAACAAAATTATTAGCATATCTGGATCTGAGCCCCACCACATTCCGCACGGAAATTTTATTATATTTATTGCTCTGTCACACTTCTTTTGGACGTAATTAATGTATTGCTTGAATATCAATAGTCGATCGAAAATTATTCCGAGAAATTTCGTTGATTCGGATAATGTTATAGTTATATTGTGGATTTTAAGTGAATTTTGACGTGATGTTATTTTGCTTTTTCATTGATGACCATTCTCTCATATGCTAGGAACTTGATAAAATTGGCAAGTTTTTGAGAGCATCAGGTATATTATTTAGATATCAGAATATATAAAAGAATCTCGCAAACAACATTGTTAAAAGTGCCCTACACGTCGAGAAAGCCTGCCAATATATCTTTTTGTTGTTTAAAGGCTTCTGTTATATATAAAGTGAGATTGCTTAGGTTATCAGCACAAGATTGACCTTTGCGGGAACCAGTATTATAGTAGAAAATATAATTTATAGTTCAGTTTATAGTAGGAAAATATTTGAAATAATCTAATATAATGAAAATTCAATCTAGTGAATATGTAAAATTCATATATATATATATATATATATATATATATATATATATATATATATATACACTCATATTCCCATTATTATTACCGCTTAAAACTTAAATAAATATTTTTATTGGTTTTTCAGTCCTATTGAAAAAAATAAAATAAATTTATATAAAATATTATATTTTAGTGGATTTCATAGATAAGTTTGTATGAGGACAATCAGATTGTGCTTTGCTAATTATAATTTTTTTCAGCAAACTAATGATTTTTCTTTCAGATTAATCTACGGAGGTGATCATAAAAAGGACAGTCTGTCTGTAATTATAATAATTAATAATTATAGAATTATAATTATAATAATTTATATATATTGATTTTCTTCAATGTAATCATTATAATTATAATATTTTATATAATATTTATTTCATTCTATTTAATTGAAAGACCAATAAGAATATTTGTTAAAAGTTAGTATAAATATAAAACTTATAAAAATAAATAATCTGCAGATTATAATAATCTTTTATTTAATGAGTTAATTTTAACGTTTATGTACAAAATCCATGTTTCATTAAAAATATATTTTATATTCGACATTTAATGTTTAAAAGATTATTATTGCAGAATCTAAAGTTTCTCAAATAACTTAAAATTAAATAATTAACAATTAATTAATCTTCATTACATAGTAATTTAATTAACATTTACTTGTTTATGAGTACCTTGTACTTATTATTTCATTCTAGAAAATATAGTATACACCTGCATAAACTAAAAATGAAAGAAGTTAACTAAAAATAGTGTAAATCACGACTCATAGCGACATCTCTGGAGAGGAAAAGAAATTAATTCGACCCACGAACGCTTGGGATCTATTTACCATGGACTGATGGATACAATTCTCGGCTCGTTTATCCTGAGAAAGTAATTAATAGCCGAGAATATACCGAGAAAAATACCTTCAACACATTCTTTTGTTTCAAAAATATAACCCTTGAATGTTTTTAACATCACCGACAGTAGCAGCAACAACGCATTAATGGATCCAGAGGAGGGTGACCACCCCAACACTAAAAGATGCGAAAACGATTTTAATAAAGCCAGCGCGTTACACGACCGATTTTTTTCTATTTCAGGTAATTAAATGTAAATTCATAAATATTTGATCTGACAAATATTTTTATCGGCCTTACAGCCTTTATAAACTAATTAGTATCACTGTCTCTCCTTCGCCCTAATTATAATGTAAGCGATTTATTAAACAGTTAAATAATATCTATGTAAAAAAAATTCTATGTATGAATCTATATTCCTATAGATAATTTTACCTATGATAATATTTCTGGAGAAAAGACCAACAATTCTATCTTGCGTAATCCCCTCACCCTATTTTTAAGAATATTTATGTACTTATACTTTTTGATGAGCTGATTAGGAATATCGCCCTGGCTTTCAATGGAAACTGAATATCTCATTCCCATATCTCATATTCCCAAAAGAGTCCATAAAAATCATGGTTTTCAGAATTTATCTAAGAAAATAAGAAAAATTTCAAAAAAATTTAAAGTAAAAATTCTGATACACATTATTTGTTCTTTGTAGTTTTTCGATGTCAAGAATATTTCTGGGCAAAAGATTAACCATTCCGTTTCGGAGTCTCCTGAATAATTCTCCACATATAGTCAACCAGGCACTTTTGAATACATTTTTCTCAACAAATGCTGCTTATAGAGAACAATTACATAGCATAAAGAATTTAAAAAAAGGAAATTTTTTTTGGAAATTTCATTATTTTATTCTGAGATATGTTCGAAAGACTTTTTTAATGGTTTTTGTCATAAAATTTTTTGCCAAACACCACTGTTTTTGCAATCAGCGTCCAAAAAAACACAAGAATCGACAAATCGAATATTGTCGCTTATCGGAAGCTCACTCACGATCTCCGTGATGATACCCACATAGCAATTATGATTGCAGAGAAAGCACTTTTAATAAAAGTACATTAAATATAATGTAAGTAATGGATATTTCAATTCATCGATTAATTAAAATTTTCTTCTTCAAACCATAAATCTTTACTGTACTGTTATAAGTTTTACGATATATATATATATATATATATATATATATATATATATATGTATGTATGTATGTATGTATGTACGTATGTATGTATGTATGTATGTATTTATGTATGTATGTATGTATGCATATATGTATGTATGTATGTATGTATGTATGTATGTATGTATGTATAGCATAGACATTATGCCTATGAAATATTTTGCTAGTTGAGCATGTTTATTATAACTGACAAGTAGCAAAAATTCGCAGACAAACTAAATGTTACAGCCCATTAATTTATTTATTAATTTAACATCATAACAATCAATAAAATATTTGCATTCTATTGTTTATTCTGTTTCATTTAAGAATTTTCTCCAAAAATGCATTTTTCGCTAATGTGCACCTTCTCAGGAATAAAATTATTTGAAAGCGTTCATTATCAGAAGTACATATTTAATTATCATCTATTTTTCAAATATTTGCAACTAAAAAATGTATATTTGATAATTGATTTGCATTAACTTTATATTTATATATTTTTAATGAATAGCTTTGTTTCATAATTTTACTTCTTATTTAAAATAAGAAAATGTTTAATTTACTAAATTTTATTTTATAAAGTATATTTATTTAACAAAAATAATCAAATTATAACAAATTCTACGTTTGCATTAAAATAAATTCCCTTAACTTTAAAATAATCGTAAGGACTATTGTCAACATTTGATCTATATTTTCGAATTCAATAGATCTAGAAAAATCGTGTAATTATACACTATTTCTGTAATTATAGACTATACTTTTCGAAAAGTTAATTGATTATTTTTTATATTTTCGAAGCAGCCTATATAATCATATTTAACATATCACCGTATGAGTAAAACATAGTGAAACAGTGAGAGAGAGAGAGAGAGAGAGAGAGAGAGAGAGAGAGAGAGAGAGAGAGAGAGAGAGAAAGGGAGAGATTTTCCTACATAATAAAAAATAAAATGTTCAAAAAATATCCACAGTGTTAGAAGTGTCAGATTAACCTGATGAACAAAAAGAGTGAATAATACTGACTAAAATCCAATCTGCTTTAAGATACTAATCCCAAAGCTGGATACGAACATTCAAATGAGCTGGCCTGGTGTTCATAGTTCAAGACGAATACTTTGAGTTAATTAGATTAAGAAATTATAATAATCAAGGGATTGCCATATTACATGGACCAATATATTTTCAATAAAAAAAATTAATAAAAATACAATGTTTGTTCAAGTCACAAATCATATAATTTGATTCAAAAAGATTTGTTTACATTAATTTTTGAATATCATACAACGCAACTGGTTTCCATGAGCATGAATGAAAAAATGTGCCTGTTTTCCACTTTTTCTATCGTATCTGCCAATATTTCAGCTGATATGGCAACTATTTTCTGGCGGATTTTTTTCTAGAAGTTGATTGTACTGTTAGTGATATCTATACCAAATTTCGCGTAAAAATATTCATTAGTGTTTGAGAGACGATTCGTTTTGAGAGGTTCTAAAAGTTAATATTGTGATTTTTGTCATGTTTAGATTTATTGAAAAAAAGTTGCATTGAATTTTATTTCCGGAATGGAATTTCGATTGCGGCAACGTTAAGAATGTTGCAAAAAGAGTTTCGGGATCAGACTCTGTTTTTAAAGAATGTTTACATGTGGTACAACGAGATCAAAGTATTAAGAAGAATATAGTATCAAGTCGGTCAAAAAAATCACGTCAAGCAGGTTGAAAAACTTGCGCTCCAAAATCGTTGACTTACAATTAGAGATCTTCCCGATTTTGTCGGAATTTTATTTGAATCAGCTCAAACCATTGTGACTATAATATTTTAGATCTCAGACGAATCAAGTTCCGATTGGTATATTAGTTTGCATATTGGCTTGTAATCTGCTTATTCGCCTGATTTTTGGTCTCGTAGCATTTCGGGTATACAATCAATTCAAGAGACCGTTCTGGGAACACCGTTTTGACTTGATTAAGGAAATATACTATACGACTTTATTAAGTGCTATGATGACTGGAAAATTCGTTGGAATAAGTTTATTAGCAGCGGAAGGGGGTTACTTTGAAGGGAATAACATTGATTTTAAAAAATAAATAAAGATTTTGAAAATATAAGAAAATTCACCTCTCAGTTTCATCACATTCGTATATATGTATATATAGAATTGGTGTTGTGGATTGATGCTGATGATAGATAAGTAACGATTGAAGTTAAACAAAGTAAAACGCGATGCACCGCACTGACACTTGTTAAATAGTTTGAATAAAGTGTTTCATAATACATAGATTTCGCGTAGTTATTATTGCGTACCGCTGCTCCCGTTCTTATTTAGTGTGCCCAGCTATGATGAGCGGACCGCCTCGTAGAAAGACGAAGAGTGTTTACCAGAGTCGACAATGTAAGAGTACATTTATATGCACTGTAAGGTCATAGCATATTCTATCAAAAAATCCATAACGTCACAATATATATATTGTATCAAAATTCGCGATAGAGCATCTTCTTGCAAACAACATGAGCCGCGATATAAACAAGCGGCTCGGCCTACTGAAGTTGGCAGAAGTTCCATTGGGCGCGAGAGGAACAAGCGAAGACGCGAGTACTCACCTATACTTGTCCCTAAAGCGAAAATGCGCGGATATAGAGAGATGTAATGTGTATATTCCGCATACTCCAGTATGCATGGAATTTGATTGTCGCACATAACGCTTGATATATGTAGAATTCTTTTGTATTTTAGATATTGTGCATTTTCATGCCGCCGATAATTTTATTGAATATATTCATGGTATCAGTTTTATTTATTGTTTTCCTTCATTTATGCGAGGATATACATTTCTCCTCCCGTTCTTTCCCATGATTTTTACAGAACGTGCATTCACCCGGCTTCGCGAACACGGTTGTGTTAATATCCACTGTTCAACTTGAGTCAGGCGCGGCCTTTCTTCGAAAAGGAGGGTGCTCTGGAACGGGCGTGTTGCTTGATATTAGCATCATTATCATCCACAGAGACTATGTCATACTCTGCCGTACGACATTTTGATATTTTACAATAGGCTGGCGCGCAAGAGCGTGCCGACATAGCGTCACCACCGGGAAAATGGTCTTGGTAGGTGGCCCATGATATCGTCGAGAGTCTCGTAGGCAATGCGGGATATAGCGCGCGTCGGCGTATTTCAACATTTTTGTCCCCCGTTACAATTTATTAAAGATTTTACCTCAATCCACCACTATAAGAGTAAGAAAAATTAATTGTATATTTATATGTTTGTATTTACGATTGAGTCGATAAATATTCGATTCAATTCTTGATTCTAAAAATTATTTTCTTATGCAAATCTCCAATTATCAGATTCGGTATTTACTCCAATTCATAATTCGCCTAATTTGGTTTTTCAACTGTATCTATTCAATTTTTGGTTGTAAAATTATCTGTGAAAATATTTACAGTCTGTCAAATAAGAGCGTGATCGTGTTAATTTATAAAAAAAATTTTATTTAATGAAACTTTCATATTTATATATGCATTGTGCACATTACAAACGATGATGCAGTTCGGTCAATAATGTGTCCAGTGACTACGAACTGGACAATTTCCTGGCATCTCGTAAAGTTTCATAGAATATATCTGAACGTTTTTCCATTAATTTTTCTTGTCCTTGCCGCAGTGTTAAAGCAAGATTCTGCGAAAACAGATTCACTATTCTTTCTTCGTTTTTTTTGTTTACTTTTCCTATCGAGCCACGTTCTGGTAAATCATTGACATTTTTACCCACTTTATATCGCTGTACCCACTTCTGTATAAATGCTTTCGACTGTCTCATATATTTAGCAGCCGGTGATTTCGACATTTTGGGACTTGTCGGGTGGATACAAAGGAACATAGTCTCGTAGCACGACATGTACTTAGCATTCATGAAGTTTAACGTGATTCTCTTTCAAAAGATCACCGACAAATAAATCTTTGCTGATAATGCATCAAGGAAAAAGCTTCCCTCTATCGATTCGCCAAGTAATTAGAGGGAAATCTTTCATTATCTGTCAGTAAAGTCGACCACGCTCTTGATTGACTTTAAATATTAATTTAGAAATTTTACTTCAATCTATCTCAATAGAAAAAAAAAATTTTACGTATACAATGATGTAATTTTAAATCCGTGAGTTTAATATATTTTTTTAAGGCTGTATTTGGAAGTAGCTAAATAGAAATTGGCACATTTTACTCCAACCTCCTAAAAAAGTGAATGTAGAATAGACGTGCTTTTCTGATAGTTGCATCAATAAATTTGGATTTTCTGAATTTATGAATTCTAATTTTTTTTTCTAAAAAATGCTTCTGGAATATCTAGCATTCATTCTTAAATTTTATACCAAATTTGCAGCTAAGAGCTTAGTATAAACGAGTTTTTAGATGTTCGTCATACATATCATAATGTACCAATCTGTATTAATTTGTTTTTGATTTGAAATGATTTATTTAGCATAAATTTACATAACATATTGTAAACTAGATCTAATGAAATTCACCCTTGTTAAAAAGTACAAAAAACAGATACGTCTACTTTCACGTTTGTAAAAAATTGTAGTTGTTCGAAAAGTACACAATTTATTTTTGCTTAAATTTTGTTGAAGGTAGGCTATGTAAAAAGGAATAAAAATGGGACAAATGTAATTTTTCAATTTTTTGACATATGTTTTATTAAAAAAGCGGAAACGGATTCATATCAGTATTCTTTTTATGAATTAGTTTTTGCAAATCACTCTTTACATGTTGTAAGCGATGGAGTTTGTTCGCCAGAACATTCTTGAAGCAATCGATAAGTTTCTGTTACACTTTTTTTAAAACAAAATAGTGCACAATGACATATCGAAAAAACGATTTATCAGGATTCATTTTTCACTGATCAAAAAATTATAATGTTTACACAAATGATGGCGCCTTTTAACTGAATTTTATTGGTAAATGCCAAAACTAAAAAATAAGTACTAGATGCAACACATCTGACTTTTCGTACTACTTATATCGCCATCTTAACGTGAAGGTCGGAAACTAAGTTCGACTCCTAATAGGTTATTTATGTATTTTATAATGATGTGATTCAATTTAAAAATACTGAAGCCTTTCAAATATTTATATTTAACAGTTATAATATGAAAGTAATATTTTCTTTTTACCAATTTGTCCTAATTTTTTACCGCATAGATCTATAAGATCGGGGTCAATAAATAAATCTAAAAAGTAGAAAATATAAATGAATTGAATAGATATGTAAAACGCTGTGTTTGTTTAAATAGTAATATTTACATATGTACATTTGTGTTTACGATAATAAAACTTAAATGAAATTTGGAAATCATTGAAGATGGTGGAAAGGTCTAGACGTCAATTTTTAATGAAATAAATTATAACACACATTTTTACGGAACATGATAAATATATTCTAAGTAACAATTTACGTATTATTATACATATATTATAGAGATATCGAAAGCTCGTGACAGTTCATAGTAAATTGGTGTCACCGCCTCTCACGGTAATTTTCAACATTTGCGTCGAGTTTTTGTTTAGCACACATTACAATGGTATCAATTCTTTTATTTTAATGGTAACTATCTCAGTTAATAGTTTCATCAAATAGTTATTGTTTTAGAATGGATTAATGGGGAAAAAATGCTTTGTTCTATTATGAACATCGTGTGTGGCATTTGTATTGAGACGGACGTTGTTTACCACTTTGTGTGGTATTTTGCAACTTTCAATACGAATCTTCGTTTTATAAAGTGTGACCTATTATTTTTTATTAATGAATGACAGCTACCTCGCTTAACAGTATTTTCCATACACAATTCTTCAAAATTACTTCATTGATAAAAATCTTCTTTATATTATGATCGTCAATTTTAACTATGATAGAGAGGAAGCACATTATATTCTAACTCGTTAGATTTTATGGATTAGAATTTTTATTTCAGTGTTTAGTTTAGTATCCAAAAATATATTTTGTAAAAATAGTTTCTTCAAGTCTAGCAGCTTCAAGCAGACTATATCTGATTATACATTACATATAAATATTATTTTACAATAATATATTACATTATATATTATATATCAATATTATATAAATTAATTTAGGCTATTTAGATATGCTAAGTTTTTATTTTAGTTTAGTCCTTGAAGGTGAATCGAAGCGTCGAATATTTAAGGAGAAGTTAAAATTAGCGTTGTTGAAGTACTCACTTTGTCCTTTACTAACATAAGATATAGATTATTTTTTATTTTTATTTTTAATAATTTAATTTTTGTTTTATATTTTAGTAGTAATTTCCATTTCAGATTCTACGTGGGTGATATAAACAAGGACTGTCTGACTGTCATTATATTAGCATAGAATATTATTGCATAAAGACTATAAACCCAATACAACTATTTTTGAACTTAATCTTTAACCTAATAAACAGAAATACGCAAATTTTCAGGGAAAGCAGATGTGGGTACTTTTCAGAAGTTCAGTCACAAACCGCTTCTAAGGAACTCTAGATGGAATTAAAATTTTTTTTCCAGAAATATCGCCTGTACCTAAAAGATATATAAAATGAAATGATGTACTTGTATGAAACGTTCGACTATTGTTCGAAAAAATTCTTTATTAATATAAATTTTTTTTATTTTCCGAGACGAATACCTAAAATCATAAATTTTATGGTTTTTGTATTGAGTTCGCCATAACTGTATAAATTTTCAATAAAATCGAATGTGGATGCTTTTCGTAAGCCTAACCCAAAAATATATTTTGAGACCGGCTTGAAAGCCAATATGAGCGCTCAAATGCGTTGAATATTCAATATATATATATATATATATATATATATATATATATACTAGCATCCCCCGTCTCGGCTTCGCCCGAGATATTAATGTAATCGATTTTATAAATAATTCAATAATATTTAAGTAAAAAGTACTCTATACATAAAAATCTATGTTTCTATAAATAATTGACCGTAATTTACCTATCGTCGCTCCTGTATGAAAAGCTGCTTCAATGTAGCGTCCACTTCAAAAATTTGATATTTTGTCGACCATTTTATACAATGTATATATATATATATATATATATATATATATATATATATATATATATATATATATGCATATTAAATACGGCTTTGATGCAGAAAATTGTACTTTCGAGTTCGAGCGGTAGAAAAAGATGTGGAAAAGTCTCGAGACGACGTTTTCGAAGAGTATCATGTTCGGAATATAGAAAACGTCTCGAGACGACTGCTATAGAGAGTTTTGTGTTGGGGAGGTATAATACAATGTCCAGTTATCCCGGGACGACTCTTACTGGGAGTGTGCGTGTTCGAATGATAGAATACTAATAGAATATAATCTCTTCATAGAAATCGTACTGACATACATGGATTTTGTTTCACACCAACTATACACGACACTCCTATACTATATATATATATATATATATATATATATATATATATATAATATATCATATCATATCATATCATATATCATATATCATATATCATATCATATACTAATTTATAAATACAAAGCGTGTTTTTGTTTGTACACGATAACCGAAAAAACTACTGAACCGATTGTTCGGAAATTTGACATATAGATTCTATATTATCTGTTAGGCTATGTTTTTTATTGAAAATCATTTTACTTCACACATTTTACTTACACACCTCATCAACTGGTACTCACGGTGGAGACTCTCCATCAACGAGAGCAAGTCCAGTGCAATCTTCATCTCCCGTAAAAACCGCACCCATCCAAAAATAACGATCAAAGGCTCCTCCATCCCGTGGAGCCAATCGGTCAAATACCTCGGAGTGAGGTTCGACAGGAACCTATCCTGGAACAAACACCTCCGCCTCACCAGGAACAAAATGCTAGAAGCCTTCTTAAATCTCAAACCTTTCTTCCATAGCAAAACCCTGTCACCCAGAACAAAGACCAGAGCATTCTCCGCCATCATCAGGAGCATTGCCACATATGCCATCCCCATCTGGGGGTCCATCCCCCTAGAAAGACTTCAGCGACTCCAAGGCACCTACATGAGGCTGCTACGCTCTTCTCTGAATACCTCTTGGTACTTAAGGAACACTCAAGTACTTAAGGAACACTCAAGTACTTAAGGAAACTAACCTTCTTGCTCTCAACGATTATGCGAACAAATTCGCCAAAAATCTGAGAGCATCAATTAAACAGCACCCGAACTCAGGAATCCAATCCCTGAGTAGTATCCGTCCTAAATCGACGGATCGGTACAGGAGGCCTTGCCACCTGATCAACAATCTGTAACCCCATCAGCCACCATCGGCCACTCCGTGCTTCGTTTTCGTACGTCAGCCTCTGCCCCCAAGAAGGCAGAGCCCCTAAACTCACCAATTCCTCCCCTATCTACATCCCACTCCTACTCTCCCATCCCCTACACCGTTCCGTTCAATAATATTTTATCCCAACAGGTAAAGGGAATGATACCTCCGGGTAGGAATCCCTGCAGGGAGGGGTTTTAGTCGGTAGGCATGCGAACAAAGGCTCCATGAATCCGACACTACCTCTTTTAGAGAGGTGTCTTTAGAAGATTTCCCCGCGTCACAAAAAAAAAATCTCTATCTCTCTGTCTTTGTTTCTCTTCTCTTGTAAAATGGTTCTGTATGCCAAATCGTACTGAATATAGTTTGTGACGACAAATTGTATTTTTATTTTTATACATTCTATTAACTTCAGAATTTTAAAAAGAGACTATGTTTTTTTTAGATTGAACAAAAGAAATGATGACAAAACAGGGTTCTTTACCAACAACCTCGAAACTATGTATATATAAATAAAATATATAAATAAAATAGAACTTCTGAATAAAAAGGCAATATCCATCGTCTGCTTAAAAAATTGTTTGAATTTCAGTTGGCATCACTACGAAAATATTCACGGTATTTAATTGAAAAAACGGAAATATAATATATATATATATATATATATATATATATATATATATATATATATATTGTATGTATATTATATTGTACATATTATATATACAGATTTTAAATACGGTTTCTACTGATAAATATTGTATTGGCGTGTATGAGCGGCTGATTACGAGTTCCCGTTGCCTCAAGACGATTTCTATAGGCAGTTGTGTGTTTAGATGATAGAATGCGATTTCCAGGTGTTATGGAATGATTTCTACAGGGAGTTTCATATTTGGACGGTAAAATTATGATGTCCAGGTATGACGAGACGATTTCTACGGGGAGTTTCGTGTTCGGATGATAGAATACGATTTCCAGGTGTTTTTGAACGACTTCTACGGGGAATTTCGTGTATAGTTGGTGGAAAACAATGTCCATGTATATCAGTACGACTTCTATGAAAATATTCGTATTCTATCATTCCAACACGCACACTCCCAGTAAGAGTCGTCCTGAAATACCTGGACATTGCATTCTATCTCCTCAATATAAAACTCTCTATAGCAGTCGTCCCGAGATATTTCCTATAGTCCGAACATGATACTCTCCGAAAACGTCTTCTCGAGACACTTGGACATCTTTTTCTACCCCTTGCACTCGAATGTACAAGTTTCTCCATTTAACATGCATATATATATATATATATATATATATATATATATATATATATATATATATATATATATATATATATATATATATATATATATTGTATAAAATGGTCGGCAAAATATCAACTTTTTGAAGTGGTCGCTACATTGAAGCAGCTTTTTATACAGAAGCGACGATAGGTAAATTACGGTCAATTATTTATAGAAATATAGATTTGTATATATAGAGTACTTTTTACTTAGATATTATTAAATTGTTTATGAAATCGATTAAATTATTATCTCGGGCGAAGCCGAGACGGGGGATGCTAGTATATATATATATATATATATATATATATATATATATATATATATATATACAAACATTTTACCCAACGGCCTGTAGGATACATGTATTAGACTAATTTTATTCAAACAGAGTAAAAGCAAGAAATCTAGATGTTTCAAACATGTTGTCTTTCTGTCCAATCCAATAAATTTCGGAATAAACTGTATCTAATATTCATGCTATTTATCGATTGTATTATTTATTAAATATACCTACATTGACGTAATACAAATGGAAATTATTTATTGTTCGTGATATATAATTATCTTTTGATATAATTATAGGCTATGCACGAAGTATGGAATTCTGTACAATCCTTACTTCAAATTGCATATCTGCATATCACAGAAAATTTTAACCGTTAGGATTAACAACTATTGGAATCATCTTTTTAGTAATCAAGAACGAAGATGAATAAACTACATTAAAATATTTAATCCAAAGTTGCGACACCTTTTTTTCTTAGCTGAAGCATATTGCTTTCCCGATGCAAAATCTAGAATTATATTTGCTAAGCGTACAAATAGATCCTTACCTTTATGAACAACTTTCCGTTTTGTCAATTCAGACTGGTCAACCCTTATCCCATCGCCGGCTGTGCGGCCCATAAAAAAAGCATTTTTTAAAAATTTTTCAGAAATACTGAAAAGAATAATGAAAAATCTTCCAGAATGTATATTGTGATAATCGATATTTAGAATACATAATATATTGTTTAATAAAATTGATTTAACTATTAATGAGATATGATTAACTTTAAAATGCATTAGAACCTTGTTGAGGCAATGTGAATCTGCCTACTTCTGCTATGCACTGTGCATTGCACAGCTTATTAGCTGTTTTCTTGTAGTATTTAAATGAATATTCTTATTTAATCACTATCAATAATTTTATTAGAATTAAAATTAATTACAATTCTATTTTCTTCGTTAGCTGAGTGTTGATTTTCCGGCGGTTTGAACAATTCTGTTCTAATCTATTTTTGAAAACTAAACTTATTGTATACCATACATATTTGTAGAAGTGGGGATGGAAAGGAACAAATGGTTGGGAAAATCGGTATATTTCAGGTATACAATAGGTGTAAAGCTTGGCGTGCAAATGGTCTTTTACTTAATCCGCTGTAATGTGAAAGATCGCAACCGACAGTCGCCTCGAGTATTTAATTATAAACAATATATAGTAATATATTAGTCGGAGAGAAGATGTAAACTCAAACGCATATAATTTACAAATATCTCTTTTAGCTAGTTTCAAGTAAATCCATTTCATAAAATGTAATAAAGGTTTGCTTATTGCTTATGTATTTATTACGCACAACAATTTTTATTTGGGATTTAATGCACGACATAAATTATAATTAAAGTACAACTAGATAATTCATATTATTCATCTTTTCAAGTAGTGTATATATTAAAACACAAAGAGCAATTGAAATGCTATATTCCAAATTTTTACGCAGTAACATACTGCCCGCCGTTGATTAGCTTGCTATCAACATCAATTAATCTAATCTCTCTATAGGTAAAACTGCAATTTTTATACGTTTATATATTCCAGTATTGGTTTTTACATCGACCACTCGAATAATTCCGTCTACAATAGCCCATTGTAGGGTTGGCATATTATCCTCCTTTAGTAGTACAATAGTGCCGAAAGTGATTTCGTGAATAGATTCCTTTGTCCATTTTGTACGTGTATTCAATTGATTTAAATACTCCTTATGCCATCGCTTCCAAAAATATTGCTTTAAGAGTTAAGTTTAGTACAGATAATTTACGCGTTTCAATAAGCGGAAATATTTGCATTGGTTTCTGTGGCCATTTTTCCACAGTCTCGCTAAGCCATGATGGTCCGTTTGTCCAAATCTCATCATTAATTAACTCACTGATTATTTGACCCCTTGAAATTTCGGCACGATTGTCTTTCGAAGGCACATGTCGCTAGTGTCTATGATTAGTGTTTATTTGAATAATAGAGGTGCGATTTGCGCCGAAATCTTTAAGCTATGCGGTTCTGACTTAATCTAATTAAGAGTGGTTATAGAATTACACCAAAAACATTTATCGTTTATTTTAAGCGTTAATGCAGATGCAATTGTTTTATATTAATTAGATAACAGGGCAGCGGCACATAATTCGCGTTTAGGTAGTGTAATTTTTTATGTTATCGGTGCTACCTTATATTTAAAACATAATAGACGAACAATACATTTATTGTTCATATCTACGGACCGTATGTATATACAGGCATTATATTCTACCTCACTGGCATTGCAGAAACCATGTATTTGAATGTTTATTGCATGATACATTAAAACCTGTCTTGTAAATGAAAGTTTGGACAAAAGCGATAGTTGATTTTTAAAGATGAGCCATTTAGAATGTATTGTTGAAGGACAGATTCATCCGAATCAACTTTATCTAACCATAAACTTTGCATAATTAATTTTGCGCTAACTATAACAGGACTGAGTAAACCAAGGGGACCAAAATTTGCGCTATACTAGATAAGATTTACCGTTTTGTTACTTGGATTTGGTTTCCAGCAATAATACTTGAGGAGTAGGATAAACTTCTTCCTAAACATTCCACTAAATTCGTAAAGTTTTCACGGGTTCAGAAAGATCTCAAAAGCAATGAATATTTTTTAATTCCTTAGGTAAAGGTTCCACTAGCTTTACATCATTTCATAACTATTGTTGCATTTACTATGGAATCGGTTCCTGTAATCCAATCATCGATATGAAAATCGCGCTTTAAGATTGCTGCGGCCTTCGTATACTTATCTCCCTCAGCAATGGCTAATTACCTTTAAATGCGAGTATCTAAAAACGAAGTTGAGGTTGTTGCATATGCTAATATACATAATTTGAAAAGTCGTATTTTCTCTGTATTAGAATTCTCCAGATAATTGATTGATAATTTTGATCCGATTCATCTATTAAAATTTGTCTGTACTTTTTCTCTGCATCTGAGATAAGTATATAATTATATGTACGAAATCTTAGCAAAATAGATAAAATACTATCTTGGACGACATGCCCATTTCGCAGACAGTCATTTAATGATATTTTAGTACTAGTTTTTGCAAATGCGTCAAAAACTACTGGCACCTTTGTAGCTGTGCTTCAATTTTTGCTGACGGCATGATGCGAGAGAAACGCGTGTATTTCAGGATAAACATTGATCTCCCCCATGTGATTGAAATTTTTATATTCATTCTTAAAATCTATATAATTTTGCCTTAAATTTGAATTTTTACCTAATTTACGCTCTAAGCAATAAAATCTTCTCAAGGCAAGAGAGTATGATTCACCAATTTTATGAAGATTTTCTTTAAATGGTAGCTTGACAATATAAAAATCAGAAGGTTCTCGTTTGAAATTGTTATTAAAATATTTCTCTACTAATGCTTCCTCACTCGACAAGAATTTTATTCCCGGAATCCCTCCAGTTCCTAAAATTTGGCGAACTGAGCATTTAATGGGTTATTTGCTAAATTACAATGCACATCTTTTGATTTTACTATTTGCCTTATTGGTCCAGGAACAATCCATCAAAATTTAGTTTTACGCACAACTGCGTCTTGATTTTCAATTTCATACTGTCGTAACATGAAATATTGTAGAAAATTTCTGCACCTATCGATCCATCAATCTCTGAAGGCTTATAAAAGGTAGGGTCCGCGAATAGTAACTTCGGTGGCAAATTTAATGTATTTCTATTTATTTGAATTCCAGGTAAAAATCAATAATATTGGGAACAACTAAGAATGCGAGGTTGATTATATAACGATTTTTCAATGATGAAATTGTCATAATAAAAGTGTTTTATGCGCGTTTTAATTTGTCTTAAGATATGAAAGGGTATATTGGGTGCGTTTTAATTGTAATTATTATTATTATTATTATTATTATTATTATTATTATTATTATTATTATTATTATTATTTCTATAATTACGGAGTTGGTCCTTCTAGACCCTGAACGTATGGAAATCTCTTCGCATCCCTCCCTAAGAGCAGCAGACGCTATAATCGGCAGGCCTCTCAAAACAAAAGTATTCTGTTCACCACGTTGGCCTTGATGTCCTCCGCATCTAAGGATTTAGACATTAAATATAGCCACCTCCTTCCAGATATGTTTGAACAGTGACACAGAATATGTTCGGGGGTTTCGTCTTCGTTAATTTTACCGTGACCCCTGAGGATCTTGATAAGTACCTTAGCCCTTTTTCTACTGAGACCAAAAATAAGCTTGTTCCAGTCCTTAGCGTTTCTAATGGTAATGAAGGCTTTTGTCTGCCTCCATTTCCCATTGTCCTCCCATTGTCGGCTGTTCTCTTCTGCTACCCATCCCTCTCTCTCCCTTCTGAGGAGGGTGTTGCAGAGCCTACAGCCGGCTCCGGGCCATTATAGGTAGCTCTAGCTCGCATTTTGGCTATATCATCCGCCACCATGTTTCCTTTGATTTCTTGATGAGGCGGGACCCACAGTAGCGTGACCATTACCTTCTCGGCCAATCTGTTCAGGGCCAGCAAACAGTCTCTAGCCAGCTAAGATTTTGTAGTATAACTATTTAGCGCTTGTAACGCGCTCTTACTGGCTGAGTAAATGCAAATACGGGTGGTGGGGGTCGCCTTCGCAGCTATCTCCACTCGTCGCATTATTGCCATTAGCTCAGCTTGAAAAACGGTCGGGTATCATCCCAATTGAACGATTGTCTCCCTGCTATTACTTCTGCGGTATACCCTTGCATCTGCACACCTTTCATTTTATGAGCCGTCAGTGAACCACAGTTCTCTAATGTATAAGCCAGATTTTCATTCTTCCTTGGATGGAATACTGACTCTATATTTCTTGTCGAAGAGAAAGCATCTGTTTGTGGCTCCAGTTCGTGAATGACCTCTCCCGGCTAACCTCTCCGAGTAAACTTTTGAATGGTTCTATCTTGAGGAGCATGCTTGGCGCCGCAGTAGGTATAGATCTAATCGCGCTTGAGATACTTTTCACTACCAAACTCCTTATTCTCTCGAGTTTGCTAACAGCAGTGGACAATCCCGTTCTCTCCCACCAGACTAGAGCACCATATGTTACTCTAGGTTTTACAATAGCTTCATATATCCACTTTATCGCATCTGGTCTGAAGCCCCACGTCCTATGGCCCTTCTAACCTGCCAGACACAAGCCGTCAGCCTGTCAGCTGTGTGTTCCAGGTGATTTTTCCACGATATCTCTACTATCGATGATAACACATAGGTAGTTCACTTGTTTCTTGAGGGTTAAGGGTTGCCCTCCTAGAATGAAGTTGCATTCTCTATTCCATTTGTATTTTCTGGTGCAGACTATGACTTCAGTCTTCCTTGGATTAACAGTCAGACCTGACTGTCTGCACCATCTGTCCACCATACTGAGGATGCCTTGTGAGACCCCCATAAGGGGATCTGGAAAGGGTGCTCTGGCGATCACTATGATGTCGTCGGCATAGCCACCCACTGTATAACCCATTTTGTTCAGTTATTTCAAAAGGTTGTTCACCCCGAAGCACCATATGAGTGGAGATAGGACGCAACACTGTGGGCACCCAGACTCCCCTACACCTCGTAGGGTCGTACTCCCTTTACTGGTTTCCAGAATGCGGTTTCCCAACATATGGTTAATCTATTCCGCAATGCATGGGGGAATGTCATGTCTATACATCACCTCTTTGATAACTCCCTGTGATGTGTGATTGAAGGCCCTTCGATGTCCATGAGAACACCTACCGCAAAATCTTTGGCCTCCATTTGTGTATGAGTTACAGATACGGTCCTATATAGTACCGTCTTTGTGGATGTCCCGGCGCAATATGGGTGTTGCTCTCTATGGAGTCAATTCTTCATCAAGGCCTTGTCCCTGATGAATCTGTCAATCGTCTTTTCTATCGTCTTAAAAATGAAGGATGTCAACCTAATGGGTCGAAAATCCTTTGGGGATGTATAACCACATTTGCCTGCTTTGGGTACGAATACCATTCTTGTACCTAGCTACCTAGCTGGGACATTACACAGAGTGATACTTGCCCTAGTCATTTTTATCACTGGACCAACAATGGTATCCTCGGCTGTCTGCAAAAGGGACGGATAAACTCCATCCGGTCCCGTTGTTTGAAATGGGTCAGACGACCTGACGACCCATCTGACTGTGTCTTTGATTTTAAAATATCAGATCATTTTTCTGTCATGAAATGAGCTTGCCACCATTTAATACAACTCGAGCGATATGCGGCTTATTCTGATCATCTACCATTTTGATCTGCGCGGTAACTAATAATATTTGATTTTGCTCATTGAGTTGGAAATTAACTAAGGCCTTGTGATTGGTGACAATTTCATTCGAATGCGCTTATTTTATATTATAGTTATGCAGTAGTGTATTGTGTTTTTTCCCGTAAACCTTACAGGGGACGTAAATGCATGTATCAATTTATGCATAATTTTTCACTTTTAATAGCTTCAATTCTTTCTAATACCGACATTATTAATAATTGTTCACTTACAGTAATTGCAATATAGAAGCTTAGACGCGATATTTAGAATATCTTCTCTGTTTTTATTCACGTTTTCAGAATAAAATGGTTTTTGATTTGTTATGAATTTGATAACGCATTTTTAAAAAAAATCCACAAACTGTTTAAAGGCGGGTAATTCTTTATCGTTTATCGATTTTTTTCATTCTTATGCGTTACTTGGATTCCATGTAATTGGATGCCAAAGCTAATGTTTTTAATGTTCTAGTATGTGTACTAATTCCGTCTAAAAGTTGCCTAATACCGGCAGCACTTTCGCGCACGGAAACTAGCACCTCTAGTAATATCTTCAAATGACTATAAACAATAACTCGTTTGTTTTCATACGCCCGACCATCAGCGACCATGCATTCTTAATTTTTATGCTAGGTTTCTAGTGAATCAATAATAGATACTGCCTAACCTTTCAAACACGAGCGTAAATAATATAATTTTTCGATGTTACTAATTTGTGTTTTACAATGTAACATAAATCGAAAAGTATCATTAAAAGATAGCCACTTATCATAAGCCCCACTGAAAATGGACAGATCAATTTTTGGTAGCCGCACATTTGTACTTTTATTAACATTATTTATATTTTAAGTATTTCTACCAAATTAATTTTTATCAGTAACGACTGTTGCATTTTTTTTCAAGAACTCGCATGCACTTCTAGATGTGCTGCAAAATTTCAGTTTTAAATCGAGGAAAAGTGGTATCAATATACAACACATTATATGTACTAATATGTTAAAGCATTTTTTTGTTTGTATTTTTCAAAATATTTTATTATTTTTATTCAATACTGGTAAAGTAATGTATTTTTTTTTCATATATTATAGATTAATATATGATAAAAGTTCATTATATTTATGTATGGTATAGAGGCTTGATATTAATTAAAAAAATGAAACTTCTCTTGTACATTTGATTGCTTTTATAGCAAATTTATATAATTAAAATCAATAGATTAGACGATGATCAGACAGAATGAAGATTTCATAAATGTAATTATGCCAATCGGATGAGCGGAATAATCATTTTTAAAATTCTTAATATAAGTTATATACAAAAGTATGGATAAATTAGCAAAATGGTGTTCCACAATTGTGTCTGACTATTCAATACATTAAATGGTATAACTGAATACAATCGAATTTCATGTATCAGAAGTATGTTTATTTATTTTATATAATTTAATATGCGCCAACAGAACCTTTTAAAAAATTGATACAATATTCTATAAAACTTGAAAAATTAACGATTAGCTTCAAAACGTTGAACCAGAAATTCAATATTTTTATGTTACAATTAAACACGCGCAGTACATGAATATTTTTATAATTTGAAATCCCGTAAAAACGTTTCACTCTCCTTTGAGCTGGTAGAAATCACTGACCGAATAAGATATACTACAGCAAGATTATATTACTGTAGCATACAATTTCCGTAGAATTGTTTTGTGGCCATTCATGAATTACATAAAGAAAATAGAGAGGGTAATAGTTTGTGAATTTCTTTATGTATTCTTTGTTTATAATACAATATTTACAGGAAAATACGGGAAAGTACCTAAAATATTTTATTATTATATAGAACGGAAAAAATCTAACTATCGTTCCAAATAGCCTTATGTCTTTAATTTATGGACAACTACTACCCACTAGTTAGAATTTTTGTACAGTATTCGAATTTCTTCATATACTTACATATAATACAGAGTTTCAAGAGGTCCGCTTTTAATTTATTTAAAAAAAATCCACACTTTCCGCGCTATTATTATACATTACACTTTTATTAGTACATCGTAAAACTATCAACGATAACACTCATAACTGACTGAGTGAACCATAAAGAAATCTGTAAAGAATAATAAAAAATGAAGTTTTTTTTCAGCGTTGCCAAGTCGCGGAAAATTGAAATATTATATATACATATGTACATGCATATGTACATACATATACATATACGTATATCTAGGTATATATATATATATATATATATATATATATAAATAAATAAATAAATAAATAAATAAATAAATAAATATAGAAATATAAGGACTGCAAAACCTCTGGTGAGATGTATTCGTCCGAGAAAGGACGAGTTACAACCGCTTGCAATTGCTATATTCTGTGTAGATATATATATATATATATATATATATATATATATATATATATATATATATATATAATATGGCTATTCGCAAGGCAAGAAGGTTGCGAAGAAGGATCCAGTTCACAATGTTGCGGGCCACCTTGTGCCCGTAATTTTCCTTTGCCATACTATAGAGAATATATATATAATGTAGATGCTATGGAAGAAAAAGATAATTACGAGAGAGCAAGACGGTGGTATATACCAGTATCGAGCTCGCTTTTTTCACTGCCACGCGCTCTTCTCCCGCGGACCGCGCCGCGCTATAACTCTACGCATCGTATAGGCACATCAGTAGACAATTATAATAGTCGCGCGCGTGCGTACTTGTCGGCTTGGATATAAGTAGCGAACGCTCCGATGACTGATAATAAATAGTTGATCGCATACCGATTATCGTTCGTCAAGGGGATGCAACGCTGACGTGAGAAACGAAATAAGTAGTTTTTAGCCTACGGGCGTGGATTATTTAGTGTATGATTTTTTTTTTGTATATATGTATATGGGCTAAACAAGGTTGGTCACATCGAACGAAGCGATATGCCACGGAGAAATAGACTCGTCTTTGAAACCGAGCGGAAGAAACTGAAAAGGTAAGTTATAGGTTGGTGTCGGTATATCTATAAGCTGTTATAAGGAAGGAACGCTTGAATGCTGCCCATTACATGTATATATAAATGTATATAATATGCGCGTTTTTATGCGTGAACACAGTGCGGCATTGTTACGCGCATATCTATTTGTACAAGTGTTCTAGGATTTATGTTTATGTTACACCTGCATTTGGGATAAAACTATAGATTATCTTGGGAAATTTTAATATACTAATACGGTAACAAATCGTTATTCAACTTTTTAAAAAAATTTTTCATAATTTAAAATCGGCTATTTAATATAATTTTTTAAAGTGATATTATTGTAATTAAAAAATAATTCAACAATAAAAATCTGTATATTTTAACTTTCTAATTACGATGGTTCAATGAAAATTGTTTTCCTCGTTATATAATTAACTTAATGGTTCGATATTTGTTTTAAGGCTATTTTTTATAGAACTTTCAAACTTAACAGTAATGTGCCGTTTGTCATTTTGGAAACAAAATGACAAACAAATAACAAAATATATTAAGCTTCTACAATTATATTTAAGGTGCTCGGGTGGCTTGTTACATTATTTTCAATTAATCATCACACTTAAATTAAAATGTATACTACATTTCAATGTTAATAATGCGCACATAAAAATTGTTCTAATATTCTATCATTAAATAAAATGATTTAAATATCAAGTTGGAAATGATGTATAAAAAGGCACAATTAATTACATATTAAATTGAACACGCTACAACTTCCACTTATACATACTAATGTAAATATTGTTGGAAATATTTCATATAACGATGCATGTACGCTAGATTTCATGTACGACATTGATTCACGCGCAATGCATCAGAAAGGCACTGTGGAGTCTACATAACGATGAATCGAACGATTTGTTGCGTTGAGATCGCAACCTAAAATTAATTCTGATATAAAATATATTGAATACTTGTCAGTTATCTCAAAAGAATAAAAATGTTAACTATAACTGTGTATTTCTATTATAATGATATATAGTGAAATAATATATTATATCTGATGAGAGCATGCTTATAGATGCCGATTCTTATATAGATATATCTTATGTATAGGATGCGATGCTTAATTTTAAAATTGTCAATTAAGCGTCAAAGAGCCTTCTAAAGTATTAATCGAGTAATCATTACCTATATATGTTTAATGTATTTTAAAAAGGATATAATACAGCCGATTACGGCGATGAGCCGATCTGGATCATCCGTGCACTGATATTGTGTGCGGTAGACGTATTATATATATATATGCCAATAATTTATTGGTATATATTAATTTTGTTATGATAGTTTATTTAATGAGATCTTTTAATTTCAGTTATCCGGCGTATCGGCTGAAACATACGCGCATACACCTAGGCATATATATATATATATATATATATATATATATATATATATAGATATATATATATATACATTTTATTATAAACATTTTTGATGATAGTAACAAATAATTGACTTGCATTCATAAAAATCTTTAAAATACATTTTAAAATGTTAAGTCATCTATAATCCTTATAACAAATGAGTTCGTAGCTATTCGCGTACAAATGGAATTTGTGATACAGTAGTGCCATGACTTTAACGAAAGCGATTGCCTATATAAGCATGCATCGCTTGCTTACATAATTCTTTTGTAATGAGTGAGCATTTATATGCCCAGCCTGCGTGAGTATTATTAGTAGATCGATTGACTGTTGAATATTTTCCAATCATATAACGTTATATACTACGAGCCTCGTGCGCATATGCCCGTGTAAAAATCTACTTTAGAGTCCTTCATGGATCCACTTAGTTAATCCTATTTATAATTGAGATCTAGCAAAAAAACCTTAACAAATTATATTGTGTATATATCAGATATTATTCGGGATACTAGTAGGAATAACTAATAAAATCCTTGCATGTAAACTCATTTATATCCAGCGAATTCTATATAAAATATATTCAAAACATTTAAATTTCAACTCCAAATTTTATTCCATTCTGTTTTACAAATAACCGAAAATAAAGTAGAATTAGTATGTGGAAAATGAACATATTGTATTCTATTTGTTTGAAATATTTATTTTAAATAAAATTTTTAATCATTTATATTATTGTCCATTTTTTAAGATTTTTACATTATTTTATATATTATATGATACTGATTTATTAGGATTATTTTGATATTTAATTTTTCTTATATATATATATATATATATATATATATATATATATATATATATATATACAGTAGATTATATTTTCACATATATTAATATAATATATTTAATATATAATTTATTTAGCTAAATACAAAATAGAAATTTCTATCTTTTTCTTACCTTTCCTGTAAGGAGAAAAGTTAAGTAAATCTAACTATATTTATTAGAGTAATACATAAAATATTATGGAAATGAAATAATTATAGATAATTTTTACTCGGATCTAGCGATTTATTGTATATGTGAAGATATCAGCAGTATTACTAACTAGAATATAGATTGTACTGGGGATATATATGGAAGATATTTTTACACGGATCGTATACTGTTATTTTAGATTTTTTCTTGCATTATTCCAATTATTGTATTGAAAATTAAAATAATGGCGATGATTTTTTTCTAGTTAGTGTTCAGTAAGTTTGAGATTGAATCTATCTTTGGATACAATATATATATATATATATATATATATATATATATATATATATATATATATATATTACACACACACATTTGAGCGCGGGCGTGTGTGTATTGTTATAAAAATATTCGATTTTTATTAGTTACATGTAAGCATTTCTGTTTACAACTATACTTAGCTAGCTTTTATGATAGTCACATGATAATAAGTAAATTATATATGTGTACGCTAGGTGACTATCAGTTTTATGCATAGTCATGACAAAAATTAATTACATCTGATGTACAATTTAAAGATACATTTAGAAAATTAATTTATTAATTTTAACTTAAGATAATTTAATATAATTACGAGTTACTTTATTTCTTTTTCTCTATATACAAGCGAATTAACTTAGATAGATAGATAATACAACTTGTAAGCAGCATGGAATCTGCCTTATTATGAGGATTCCTTATACGACGTTCATTTGAAAAGTATTGCAAATTTATAATTTTCTAAAAATTATTTATTTATCTATAAATATCCGTTTTTTCTAACTCTGAATTATTTCTAATCCTGAGTCCAGAAGTATTTTAAAAAATTATATATTTTTTATCTTCTTAGCTCTTTCTTAGCTGTTATCTTTATCTCCTCAATCGCGGTGTAGTATTATTTCTTCATAGTTCTCTTCAGTTTCGCACACCAAAATAAGTCATAGGCATGTGGATACGGAAAAAACCGTAGCTGCGTCATCATTAATATTTTTGCGAAAGAAATCGTGCATAAGCAACGATGTGTGCGCAGAGGGTTATTATGCTGCAAAATCCGATTATCGTTCCTCTACCAATCCACGCGTTACCAGTGGATTCCTTTGCGTAAATTGCGCATAATTTGAAATAATATTTCTTAGTAACTGTTTTATCCTGTGGGATATAATTTCATCATAATTTATGATGACCGGGTCTCTGAAATCGATAATAACTGTAAACAAAACTTTCACATTCAACCGAACTTTTTTCAATTTCTTACATAGTTCATTCGATTTTGACTCTTGCGGAAGCTACCATTGACATAATTCAGCTTTGGTTTCCACATCATAACCATAAACATAATTAATTTCCAACTATGAATTTTGGGTATAGGAGAGATTCATTGCATGCAGAAATCAACGGTAAAAAACGAATATGTTCAGCTTCTGAGAAACTATTTAAAGATAATTCAATGATAAAATAAATCAATACTATTTTCTTCACTTCATGAAGGTTTATATCTTTGGTGACACGCTTAGGCACCTGGCATGCCCTTCATTGTAAAAGTTTTCTCGACCCTTTAAGAACATTTTGTATTAACTAAAATTGTTTTTGCTGTCCAAGTATCTTGACCATATACTACAACTAACAATTAACATGCGTCCACTCATGTTATTTGATTTTATACACAAATATTGATACAGATTTTCGGATCCTTTTTTTAGAAAAGACAAAAATCGACGAGTTCAAACACGTCTAAATTAAAATAAATGTTAGAAATTAACTGAACACAAAAGTACGAATTTGTCTTGAATTAAGTGAGGGGTATGGAAAAGGGGAGAAAGCCCTTTCGAATCTGAGGCAAATAGAATTTGACACGGAATTTGCTTAATTGCATAAGAAAATTAAACGGAATAGCGTATAAAGTATTTAGGTTTAGTTTCATTTAACTTTCATCGGTAGTTGTGGGCGTCATGGAGTTTCTTTTCCTTCAAATTTTCTCAATTTGGAGGATAAAAGAATAGTTATAGAATGAGTATTAATTATCATATAAATTATATAAAAATACTTAGGCGTATTAACTTAGTCGTACATAGCTTATCAAGATAAATTTAAGCTTTAACATACTTCTCATTGATTAATGATTAAATATGGGTCATATTATACCATTTTTGAGAACTTAAATTATTTAAAAAAAACTGGAACTATAGTTGTGAATAAAAATATTTCACAATAACGATAAAAGCTGTTAATATTTTTTATTTTTAAACTTTGAGTTATTATTGTTTCTACTTCTTTGAAAATATAGCGCCACCGATAAGATAACATCGAAATTGTCAGGTGTAAAAAGTCGTATAGTATATGTTGACATCTGGAATCAGTACAACCTTCTAATACCTCTGTCTTATTGCTAGAATCACTTACTTTTCATCGTGTTAAGATGTGAAGTTTTGAGCCAAGTAAGCGTCATTTGCGGGAGTTGTTAATTTACTTCTTTCATTTAAAGCAATCTGCAGCTGAAGCACATCGGTTACTCATAGAAGCATATGATGATGTTAATTGGAGTGAGAGAAGTTGTCGGGAGTGGTTCCAAAAATTTAAAAGTGGCGATTTTGACGTGAAGGACAAAACACGCAGTGGGAGGCCCAAAGTGTATGGTGACACAGAATTGGAAGCTTTACTGGAGGAAGATCCGTGCCAAATGTAAGAAGAACTTGCACAAGACTTAGGAGTGACTCAGCGAGCTATTTCACAACGTCTCAAAACCTTGGGTATGGTCCAAAAACAAGGAAATTGGGTTCCTTATGAACTGATGCTAAGAGACGTCGTGTATTACTTATTCGCTTGTGAATAATTTCGCAAAAGACAAAATCGCAAAGGATTTCTACATCGAATCGTGACGAAAGATAAAAAGTGGATTCACTACGAGAACCCAAAGCGTAGGAAGTCATGTGGTAAGCCCAGGCATGGCTCTACTTCCATGGCCAAGCCGAACATTCATGGGAAGAAGCTAGTGCTGTGCATTTGGTGGAATCAACATGGAGTTATCTATTACGAACTACTCCAATACAAACAAACCGTCGCCGAAGAACGCTATTAACAACAGCTGATGCAATTGAGCCCAGAATTGAAGATTAAACGTCCACAATATTCCGAAAGGCACGATAAAGTCATTTTTCAGCATGACAACGCCCGGATATATATTGCAAAAATCGTAAAGGAAAAGTTAGAAGCACGGAATTGGGACGTCCTGCTCCACCCGCCGTATTCACCAGACATTGCTCCTTAAGACTACCACCTATTCCGGTTGATGAATCATGGCCTGGCTGAGCAGCACTTCACTTCTTACGAGTACACAGAAAGACGATCAATTATTTAGATGGGGTATCAACTTGCTGCCCGAAAGATGGTCAAAAGTATTAGAAAGTGATGTACATATGTATATATTTGTACCTATTTTTTACAATAAATTCTTATTTCTTTATTAAACAACGGCGGTCACTTATTTGTACATCCAATAATATATTATATACCGGAACTCCCAGAACTGCTAGACACATTACTATATTTGTATAGATTATGAAAATCTAAATGCCACAATAAAGAAAATTTAAGTAAATCGTTGTTAGTTTTCGAATTATTAACCAATATTTAATAGCCAATCAAAAAAGCAGGATTAGGATTCTCTATCGATATGTTGAAACTAGAAAATGCTGGCAGATACTCTAGTGGACTCTGAAACAAGTGCGGCTATAAATCATGCGCCCGCGCTATGAGCAGTCCGCACATCGAAATATATGTGTGAAAAAAATGTTTCATATTCCTCTCTCTGTCTGTCTGTCTCTCTCTCTCTCTCTCTCTCTCTCTCTCTCTCTCTCTCTCTCTCTCTCTTGCCGATACCATATCTCCAGTTTTAAGTACACGTGATAGTCGAGCAATAATTGCACCATGATAAGTTTTCTCGCTATCAAAAACTTGAATTGATTGATTTGACAAACAGTTAATGCTGATTTTTCCTCCCACTTCTTTCAAAGTCCGCGACAGTCTGTGACTGTCATTTAGATTTTCATAATTTATACAGATATGAGAATGTGTCTAGTCACTTCTGAGACACCCGTTGTATATATATATATATATATATATATATATATATATATATATATATATATATATATAGTTTAAAATCAATTCTATATTGAATAGACCTATAAGAATCGTAAAGTCTTCTATTAACCTTCTCGCATGTGACATTTTAATATGTCGTCCCATCCATACAAAAAGGTGATATCTCAGAGCCCGCTTCAAGAATTCACTTAAATCAAACCATGTACTCTTAAATTTAGTGAATATTTTCTTAATTTAAGAAAATGATTTACTTGGTACAAAACAAGTAAATATTTACTTGATATCGGAAAATATTTTTTTCAGTGTATATATATACATTTATCTTATAAATGGCTTCTACGAGTAAACTCGAAGTTTCCTATTTTATCATTCAACTATTAAACTCCCCGTAGAAGTCATCCTAAAAACACCTGGACATCGTGTTCTACTGTCCGAACACAAAACTCCCCGTAGAAGTCGTCTATACAAAATGAATAGGTGTGTGTGTGTGTGTGTGTGTGTGTGTGTGTGTGTGTGTGTGTATGCGTAATTTATTTTCGTATTTTCAATTAAATACTGGGAATATTTAGTTCTTGGTGCTAATTGCAATTGAACAAAAAAATGGTCTTCAAAATGGCTCCTTCTTGAAACGGACTCCGAGATAGTACCTTTTTTCAAGTCAAGTGGACGCTTAGATGGTACGTGTTTGATGCGGGCACTGAGATAACACTATTTTACGTATATAACCGTAAATACGTGCTAAAAATGAATGAATAAGTTAGTGTTATAGTAAATGAACTATATATATGTTTAAAATTAGCGAGGACAATAGATATTGTACTTTATTTATTGGAAAATACGATTTATAATTTCAAAAATCATTTCTTTGTTATATACATATGTAACGAAAAGTTTTTTACGTATTTAATTTTGTGCATAATTGTGTATCTAAAATTATTATCCATCATATGTCGATAAAATAGAAACCAAACCCACATCTTAACAGTGCGATGTATTTTTAACCGACTGATCATAAATATATAAATTTCAAAAAATATCGATCATCTTGTACTCAAATGAAACGATATACAATTGTCTTCTTCACAAGAGAAAATATAATAAGAAATTATAGAAACACTTTTATATTACTATTATTGATTAATTAGTGCTTTTTTGCAAATATTTATCTTGCCCGTTATAGAGACTGTAAATGTTACAAATGAATATAGATTTCTGACAGAAGAACATTATTATCTTCTTTTATTTATTATGAACTAGTGGATTGGTTATATTGTCTTCAATAAAAAAATTTAATTTTAAAGAAGCTTTAGATATAATTATGTAGTCGAAATAAAATCCTTTAAAAATTTCATCCAGACTACAGAGTCAATATTAGAACTCCCGTTATCACCTTGCCTTATTTTATAAACAAATTATTTATATGTGTTTTAAATTTAATAATTTAAATAACTTAATAATAATTTAATGAATATGGTATAATTTTTCTGATACATCATGGATGAATTCAAACTTACGTAAGGTCTCGCAATGCTAGATGAAGATTTACCCGCCTCTCGCTATGTTATTCTATAATTCATACACTTAAAGCATCGCAAATACGTGCGCAACAAAATCGGCCTGGCACATCGAGTTCACAGTTCAAAGTGGTGTGTATATATATATGTATATGTGTACACACACACACACACACATATATATATATATATATATATATATATATATATATATTATACTTGACAGCAGCTTGACACCTCGTGCTCGCATATTATAACCTTATTTTGTACATTCTGGAATTTCCATGCGCGCGCACGGTTTCGCATTCGCTGGCGTTCGTAATTCGTATTTGTACAAAAAATAGACATTGGAGCTACTTGGCTCTCTCTCTCTCTCTCTCTCTCTCTCTCTCTCTCTCTATATATATATATATATATATATATATATATATATATATATATATATATATATATATATTTGAACACGAGGCAGGACAGTATCGCCGTCTCGAGATCACCACAGTCGTGTCTATTGGAATTATTATTATATATTTCTAGAATAACAAAAAATTCTAGAGTATATATATATATGGTAGAATAAAAAAGCAAACGCGCACGGCGTCGGCGACTGGCTGCGAGCTGCGACATAATCAGCCTGCGGCTACTCGGCTAGTGCGGTGCGGCTGTCGCGCACGGCGCAGCGCTTTTACCAGACGGTGGAGGGGAGCGGTCGCGGGCTGTACTACGGTAAGTTCAGCGGTTCGATCCAGGAGGAGGATGCTGCAGCCGCCGATGCCGTCGCGGTTAAGTTTTGCACGTGCGGTTGCGAGCATCTGCTCGGGCGTCCCAGCGATGAAGCCCGGGCCTCCTGTCGCTGTGGGACGCCGAGCGTCGTCAGGAAGGGATTCGCCTACCCTCGTCGGTCTGCCAAGCGAAGAAGGAGGGGACCAAGGATGATCCTGCCGTCGTCGGGCGAGCTCGGCTTCGACGACGGGTCTTCGGGCTCGGGTCGCGAGACGAACCGCTACACTCTCCGCAGACAGCCCAGCTTAAGCTCATCTAGTTCTGGGGAGTTCGTCATCGGCTCGGGAGTTTTCGACAATCCCTCATTCGAGCACGGGCGCATCGATAACCTCTACCCGGGGCTATTTTATCATTACTGGCACAAGTGAGTTTTTAATATAGGAAGTCACCCCTCCTCTATCCCCCTCTTTCTCTCTGTCTCTTCCCTTCCTCGCCAGTACAATAGCTGTTACGTGTATATAGCAGTCTCCCGACCCTTTTGCCTTTTCGGAATGTATTGGAGTTTCCGATACTGTAAAGGTTAAATTAATTGGGAACAACGTTTTGACGTATATTTTCATTCTTCTTTCACAGGAAATCTTATTCATAACATTGATTTTGTCTGATTTCCCTGTGTAATCTTTCCTATGTACGTAAAAAGTATTTGAACGCGAGTTGGAAAATGCTTCATTATCATTTTATTTTGGATCGAAAATTAGAAAAACTAATCAATTCTAATATAAAATTAGCACGTGATATATGTATATAAACATACAATACAATAGAATAAAATATGCATTTAAATAATACAAGAAAAAATCAATAAAATATACAGGTTAGCTCGTAGTAAACAATATTTAAGAGTTTGCCTGCTTTTTATAAGGCTTAATATTTACAGTATAATAGCGATTTAAAACTTTGTATTTGTAGCCTGCCAACAAATTTTTCGATTTATTATCCAAAATTGTTCTGAATAAGATTTTGGAAACTACTCATCTCCTTTGATATTATTATTGTTAAATGATAGTATCTATAACAAAATTTTTAATTTCGTAAACTTTAATAATTCCGAGCAATAATTAATACTTAAAAAATATTATGATAGTTATACATGATTAAGAAAATTGTACTAATCTTGAAAAAAATTTAGCAAATATATTCAAAAGCGTGTATGACATATTCTTAATAATAATATATAACATAAATATTTATTATGTGTTTACTTTTTTAAGTTTATATTATGTTTTATTTAAAAAATCAACTAAATATGATTTAATGAATCGGCGAATTGTGTGAGAAGGTACAAATATATAGATCATAGTACTTTAATCTCTATAAGATAAACGAGTAAACTACAGATACGAGTAAACACATACGCGCGCGTGCGCGCGCGCGCACACACACACACATAGCGAAATTGCTCTATCGCGGTACTTTGTGAAAAAGTTATTAATTAGCATTGAAGATAGACCTTTTCAAAAGAACATTTACTATTGGTAATGAAAACGTTGTTCTGTCTACGAGGGAAACATTGGATCAAAATAAAAATTGCAGTCATTGTGGTACAGACAGTATATAGAGTTAATTGGAGTAAACTTCTTTCTTTAATTAAAAAATAAATATTTATCATTAAAATATTTATTGAACTGTTGCACTATATATTATAATGCCATAATGGCATATAAAAGAAGAGAATAAATGTGATATGATTGCTTTCTTTACCCTTTAATTAAATATATAATAAAATAAAAATCAAATAAATAATCATTTTTGAAATATTTTGCATTCTCTGAATAATTGCAATATATACTTATGTTTTTAGAAACATAACTATCATATCAGCGATAAATGACTGTTTTTTACCGTATTTAATTTTTGTTTTTTTGTTTGTCATTTCAATAATAAAAATAAATTTTAATAGTTCAAGGTCAAAAATACAATGAAAACTTAAATTAGTATTAATAGTTCTATAAAAAATGGACTAGTTTTCAGTAGTTTCCCTTTCTAAAACCCTTTGGATGATATGGAGAGAAATCCAATGCTTTTGTTATAGTTTTAACTTTGCTATAATACTTATTATGCTGAACTTTGACGTACTTTGGCAATTTCCTATTTTTGTTGCAGAACTACGAAATTTTACTCAACTAAGCAATGGTTTCATGTACTTCTTGTACCCTCATTTTTTTAGTTCTGCTCTCCATCGTTAGTATTACACGTTATCTGTCAACTGCCAATAGGCAAATGCTATTGAAGTGCAGACTAAATTAAATGCCAAATATTGATAGTGAATACAACTATTGCATATTTGAAAAAATTATGGAAAATAATTCATTCAATTTATTTATATTAATATGTATCAATAATATTAATCAATGCAGACTATAATAAAGAGATTCTCTTATACGAATAAAGTGAGCACAAGCTCGGTTACATCAGATCAAACCCAACCTCCTGGCGAAGTTGCAATTGGATATACAATGCGTAAGCCGAAATGATTTTATCAATGTGAAAATGATAATTGCACAATACTTATAAAAGTTATGGTTATGATATTTTATATTTCAGAAATCCTATAGATTATTCACGTATATATAATGATAATACAGAATAAAATTTAAGTAGATAGGGTTTTGACACACCACCACTCCTCAAAATTATGCCAGAATGCCCATAGTCTTCAAATTGAAGCATTTGTATTGAGCAAATTTGATGCTGTGGGATCGTTTCTTCTTTCTTGATGCGTCAGAATATTAAATTTTACTCTCACAGGAACGAATTTAAGATTGCATATATATTCTTAAAGAAATAAAAGGAGGAGTTTATTCAACATTGAAAATTATATAAACGAATATTTTTTATTCCCTCTTAAAATCATTTTTTAATTTGAATAGAAAACATATCAGTCATGCATTTTATCGAAAAATTTTTTTAATCTGTATTCAATAAACGAGATTCATCGAAAACCTTTCGATTTTTTTCGTTCTTATATATTAAAAAGATGATGTTCCAATTTTTGATACCTAAGTGGGAGGTTATTGCACATATGTGCGTCGCATAATCGTTAGTAGAATCTATTTAAATGCTGGTGGGTATATTTTTTGGAGAAATTCTATACAAGATCTAGGCTTGGAAATTTGTTTAAATTTGTTTAAAAAAACCTTAATAAATAGAAATGATTTTTTAAATGTTATATAGTACTATTGGATATACAATTAAGTTTCCAAAATTTGTCAAAATATGAAGCTACCATTAGATCCTGGGCAAAAATGTCAGACGTCATGTGTTATATTTGTAAATTGCGCATCTGTCAACAACTTTGCAGCATTATATTGAAGCATTTCTTTCGCTATCATTTAGTCCACCGAGGAAAATCATGGCAACTTTCCAGCCAAATAAATGTAATTTGCGGGAAGCGTTGTTGTCTATTCTTTAATATGTGGGAAATTGCGACTGAGGCCTATCTTTTGCTTTTGAAAACTTATGGGTTGGAGTTTATTGGTGAATTGACGTATCGGGAGTGGTTCAAACGGTTGAAAAGTGGTGAACTTGAAGTTGAAGACAAGGGTCGTTCGGCAAAGCCGACAAGTTTTCAAGACGAGGGATTAGACGCTTTGCTGGATGAGGATCCCAGTCAGATTCAAGAAGAAATTGCTGCATCATTGAGCGTCACGCAACAAACCGTTTCCCTGCACCTAAAAACCTTGGGATTCGTTTAAATGGTTGGACACTGGGTGCCGTACGAATTGAAGCCAAGAGATGTCGAATGGTGCTTTTGCATATCGAAATGTTGCTGCAGCTGTAGAAAAATAAATCATTTTTGTATTGTATTATCACTGACTGTGAAAAATGGATTTATTATGATAATCCAAAACGCAGAAAATCGTACACGAAGCCCGGCGAGCCCGGTGGGCTCAAAATGGTGTCGTATACTACGAACTGCTTCTGAGTGGTCAAAACCATTGTATCAAACCCAACTTATTCGTTTGAAGCGAGCATTACAGCAAAAATGACCAGAATATGAGACCAGGCATGAGTTCGTCTTGTTTTCTCATAATAACATTCGGCCACATGTTGCGACTTTGGTCAAAAACTATTTGCAGAATAGTGGGTGGGAAATTTTACCATACCCGCCTTATAGTCCAGATTTAGTACCATCTGACTATCACTTGTTTCGATTAGTGCAAACGCTCTTACGGGAATGCGCTTCAGTTCAGTAGAAGGAATCAAAAACTTGGTTAATACGTTCTTAGGCTTGAAAAACGAAAAATTCTTTGTTCCGGAGTTCATAAATTGCCAGAAAGATAGGAAAAAGTTATAGCTTCCAATAGACGATACTTTGATTAAAGGATATGTAACCATGTTTTCATAATAAAACCTCACAGTTGCCAGAAAAAACGCTGGAACCTTGACTAAATTTGAAATTCACTATATTTTGGAAATACGTTGAAAAATTTGAAATGGACTAAATTTTTTTTATGAATAGAAATTATTCATAATGTTTTTATAAGTAAAATTTATTTTTGTTATTTTAGATAACTATGAGTTACAATATCTGATATTTAATGTATCATCTTTAAATATTAATAAATATATTTTTAATAAAATGATAATTGCGATTAAATTTTTTGTATAAATGTATTTTATTAATATTTACTTTTGCACAAACAAATTTTTAATTAATAAATAAGTATACTTCACACTTAAATAATTATCTAGCCAGATATGTAATATCATGGCTGATTTGGATTTACACATTACTTATACCTATCTTTATATCTATAACTACATTTACTATTTATTGATTTTACTTATATGATAATTTCATTTTTTTCTAATTATTTCAATAAAATTCATTTATATTTATTCAACTATTATGCTCACTATTCTAGCCACTTAATATACACGCGTTTACCAGTATTTTTTTAAAACTTTTTCAACTAGATAAATCAAAGTTTTCATACTAATTGCATCATTTTCTTCAGTGCATTCTCCAATATTATAATGTTAATTAGTTTGTGTATCAGAATTATCATCTAATGTAGTATTGAAACTAATTACTCCAGGACTTCAAATTCATTTCAAGTTCTCTAAATTTCTTCCAAACAATTCGGGATTTATGTTGCTGCTGATGAAAACGTCTTTGTGTGTATCAATATATAACCTGTTTCGCGGCTTTTATCATCGGAATCTTCATCAAAACTAAGTGAATATTATTACTTATTATTACTTGTAACTCAATTTTTTCGAGATCTAGTTCACTTTTTATTACTATCATCATTCAAAACGGGATTTGAAGGCGTACTCGCCAGACATAGCGTCTTCTGATTACAACCTATTCAGACCTATGCGGCACGACCTCGTTGATACGCACTTCCAACACGTTTAAGAAGTGCGAGAATTTGTGGATAATTGGATCGCCTCGAAACCGTTATCGTTCTTTCGCCACAGTATCGCTATATTGCCAGAAAGATGGAAAAAAGTAATAGAACATAACGCAAAATATTTGGATTAAACCAACGTATATTCATTTTCTATGATAAATGTTCTATTTCCATTAAAAAAAGGTTGTGTATACCATTTAACCGTAACAAAAGGTTATATATACCATTTATTTTCGTATATTAAATATATATTTACAAGGGTGGATGGATAAGTTTCCGGCCTGACCAAGAAAAACAACGTTTTTAAGAATTTTTTTTATTTCTCGACACAATCTCCTCCAAAGCTGATACATTTCTCATAGCGGTGTTCTAGTCTAGTAATGCCATGTCTGTAGACTGATTCGTCAAGCTCCTCAAAATATCCATTTACAGCTTCGATTACTTCTTCATTGTATGCAAATCTCTTACCGTCAAGCATTTTTTGAGGTTATGAAACAGATAATAGTCACTCGGGTCTAGGTCTGCAGACTAGGGAGGGTGTGGCATTAATTCAAACCTCAGATCGTTGATTTTAGCCATCGCAACGATTGACGTGTGCGCTTGTGCGTTATCGTGATGAAATAAGATTTTTTTCTTCGCCAGATGAAGTGTTTAATTTTCACTTCGTAGCTCAAACGTTGCCATAAGCCTACGTAGTATTGACCAGTGATAGTTTTACCCTTTTCAAGGTAATCAATGTATATAATACCTCTTGTATCCCAAAAAAAACAGTAACCATAACCTTGTTTGCCGAAAAAATTGTTTTTGCCTTCTTTGGAGTTGGTTCCCCTGGTCCAATCCACTGTTTAGACTGTTGCTTGGTTTCAGGAGTCATCTTGTTTCAGAGTCATTTTGCACAGAGCTTTTCCATATATAAATGTTGGTGCAAAATATTTTGTACACGTTCATATGGCATCTTACAGGTCTCAGCTATCTCACGCACTTTTAATCTGTTGTCTTTCAGCACTATTTGAAGGATTTTTTCGATAATATCTGGAGCTGGACATCAATGGAGCGTCCTGAGCGAGACTCATCAGAGGTGCTCACACGACTCTTTTTAAACTCGGAAACCCACTGCTTAATGATTGAATATGATGGGGAGGATGCCCCCAGTGTTGAGTCAACCTCTTCTTTAATTTCTTTCCGCGTTAACCCCTTCAAATAACTGTATTTGATGACAGCACGATTTTCCAGCTTTTCCAATTTAGAAACAATATATAGATTACTCTACGCGTAATCTCGTAGTTGTGTGTTCTTATAGTTATATGATCTCGTACTTGCAACAGCTAGGAGCAGTTTTGTATTCAGACGCTAGAACACAATGTCCAGGTATCTCGGGATGATTTCTACGTATAGAAATCATAGGATTCGTGTGCGGACAGTAGAATACAAGGGCTAAGGATACTGGAATGCCGGTAGAAGTCTTCTGTATGTATAGGTACATATATATATATATATATATATATATATATATATATATATATATATATATATAGTCTGTCCCAAAAGTTGTAAGATTACAGGTATAAAATCCGTACTACTTGCGCTATCTTCATGAAATTAGTCATTAGTTACTAACATCTTCCTCAGCCTCTATACAAAGTTTCAAGTTCATTGGATTATATACAGCTGTTCAGTAGCAGTTTCCGTGCGAGTATCAAAGTGGTTGCTGTCATTGTTTAATATTAATTAAAAACATCGAATAACGTGTCACAAGTTTTTCTTTAAAGTTGGTAAAAGTGCAACGGAAACGAAGGAAATGTTAAAAGTGGCTCATAGTGAATATGTTATATCTCGTTCTACGATTTTTCGGTGGTATAACCTCTCTGCGATAGGTAGAGAGTCAGTTGAAGACGACGAAAAAAGTGTGCGGCCATGCGCCACGAAAAGACACAATAAGATCATTAGTATGGTACTTAGTATACCATAAGCATAATAAGTATGACAATAAGTATCAACAAGTCATCGATCCCTTGTGTAAAAAAATTACGCGGGTTAGAGCCAAATTATGGAACGATCGCGCTTAGTTTTTCTTTTGCACGATAATGCTAATAACTAGTACTCAATAATTGACACTTAATTTTTGGCCAAAAAATAGTTACTGTGCTCAGCCACCCATCATATTCGCGTGATTTGAGACCTTCTGACAACTTCCTGTTTCCAAAATTAAAAATAGACTTGAAAGGAAACCGTTTTGAGACTGGAAGACCCTGCGAATTTGTGTATTACTTTTAATAGATGCGATTTTGATTAGAAAGTTTGTTGAATAAATTTTTTACATTTATTGCGTCTTTTGTTCCCTAGTCTTAAAAGTTTTTGGACACGCTGTGTATATATAATTTATTTTCTTATTTTAAATTAAATACCACGATTATTTAGGTATTGATGCCAACTGAAATTGAAGCAAAAAAGGTCTGCAAAATAATAGCACTTGAAGCGGGCGCTAAGAAACCACCTTCTTAAGTGGAATAAGAGATAGTTCCTCTTTTGAAGCGAACGCCAAGGGAGCATCTTTTTGAACCAAACGCTCACATAGTACCTTTTTCAACCGCGCACTCAGAAAGTACCTTTTTATACAAACGCGACGATTTGTGCTCAATCTGTTTTTGCCGAACTTAAGTAAAGTGGATATAAATTGTAATTTTAAAGAATATTTGGTTACGACCAGTGGATTTATACGCTAAGTAAAACGACAATTTTGTATAAAATATATTATAATATCTTATTCCTCAGCACGTTTCTGTCGAAGAATTGCGAAGTCCGAGCGTAGAGAAAGAAGGCAAAACCGAGCGGGCTTAAAGACGTTCAAGCGTGCATTCTCTCTCTCTCTCTCTCTCTCTCTCTCTCTCTCTCTCTCTCTCTCTCTCTCTCTCTCTCTCTCTCTCTCTCTCTCTCTCTCTCTCTCTCTCTCTCTGTCTCTTTCTACCTCTCTACGAACCAAAACACGCTTTGCACAGCAGTGAAATATGTTTGCGAGCAATGGGACCGTTGCTCTTGATTTAAATCCAGTTGTTGAAGTTGTAAAACTTCAATGTGCCGATGGCTTCAAATTCGACTAATCGAGGAAGATTTGTTGTCAGCGTATTATCTAACAACAAATCCGTGGCACACTCGGCATGCGGAAGTCAATACGAACATTTGTAAGTCCACGACACGGACAATCGAAATAGAATAGGCGCGTTTCGAAATTATAAGAAGCCAAAGTGTAATTCGCGTAGAATTATTCAACAAATGATATTTTATTATGATAAATAATTAATATATTTCTATTGATTATTTTTGCTGAATAATTCTTTGAGAGATTTGTTGATTATTAAAACATCTTATTCATTTTTATAATTTTACATTAAAAATAAATTAATCGGCTGTGTTACATTTAGCTTCTCTGAAGATTTTCTTTAATTTAAAATTTATTACCTTTTAATACATGCTTTTTTAATTAAACAAATGGTTTATTCATACACCATTAGTTAACCATTTATAATAATTTATAATAATTTCAAAAGAAGTAATTTGTATATTTAAAATACTAAAATGTTCATTTGAATTCAGTAAATATTTTGTTGATGTATGAAAACTAAAAATTTGTTTTAAGAAATTCGATTTTTATTGGTGCAATATTTATTTACTTTAAAGAAATATTTTAAAACTACAATTTTTAATTTAGTATAATTCGAACAAAATATAAAATGGAATTGGTGTATCATAACTTATTAGGCGGTCATTTTCGCAATCTTTATCCATGTAAACGTACATTATATATTATATGGCAATAAAGCCTAATTGTATTACACACACACGCGCGCGCGCGCACACACACACACACAAAATATATTTGCGCCTCATAAAAAAATTAACAAATCTGCATTATATTTACAAAGGTAATAAAGGCTAAATAAAGATCATGTTATAGCGAAATATTACTATAAAGAAATTTGGTTTAAATACTACATATTTTTCTCAATTATATATATTAACTAAAATATTTTAAGTGCAGTGATTATTTTTTAACAAGTTTATAATTTCATTGTCATTATTTTTAATTAGAAAATTTAGAACGTTTAATTTTATTAATCGTTTATTTATTAGTTTCTTTTTCATCCATCTTCTCCCTTTATTTTTTCCTTCTTCATAAATAATAATTGACATCTTCTCGATGGTTCCCATTGATTAAAGTATTTTGCTTTAATATTTATTTTTCATTTGTCGATCTAAAATTTTTCAATTATTTTTTATTTATATGTGTTTTTTCAAACGAATTTATTAATATATTATTATTATCTGAGAACAGAGTTTTTTATTTTAGAAATAAATTAAATTATATTTTTATAATTATATAATTTAAAAATTAAGTAAATATACGCATAAGTATTTTCTACATTTAAAATAACTTTTTAATAAATCAAGCCGTTTACATTAGCGCAAATTAGTTAGACCGTGTGATGCATCCAATTAGAAGGAAAATTTATGCTAGCTCTGGCTATACTCACGGAATTGTAACACCCGACAACGTGACTGGTAGCTGGTAAAAATTAAGTGCAGTTGACATTTATCCATCAAATTTTAACGGTAGCGCCACCCTGCGAATTAATGTGAACTATACTTTTTGCTCACATACATGTCCATATAAGAATCATTATTCTGATAAAAGTCTGTCTTCGTTGATATTAGTTTCAATCAGATTTCGATTCAATGTGTTAATCTTTTTATGTCAATGGTCATATACTTTGTTGTATTATTTATATTAAATATTATGTTCATTCAATTGAATGCTCAAGCGTATGAGCAATTGTTATTTATTTATGTTATTTAATACATTTTAATAAAATTATTGACATTTTAATTGTATTCACATGTTATTTTTATTTAATTGAAATGTGAATCGTTTTAAATCAAAATTGATAAGTACAGTCCTATAAAATTATTCACTGAAAAGAGATTTCTTATCGCCTCTGAACCTTTTATTTCTACCTTCACCAATGATGTGCAGTAAATATGTACGAAAGACTAATCTAATGCACGTGTTTTTAAATTATTAAGATCATGCTACTTCTTTTCGTTAATATTTACTTACTTTTTATGCTTCTAAATATTATTGAAACGATGTGCAGATGACACGACAAACTGACTGATGGAAAACAGCTTGATATTTATACATGTAGTGTAGTAAGCGTGAATGCGCGTGCGCAGTAGATAAGCCAGATTATGTGCTTGCAAATATATAAATGTGTGAGTGTGGCGGTTCATGGATGTTCGGTGGGGAGAACCGCCATCGGCAAGGCACGGCAGCGAGCGCAAACTACAGGCTACACTACAGTCGTATACGTTCCGTTCGTTCTAACGGGCAGACGTGCCGATATATAGCCTAAGTATTGTTATTACTTTATAATGAATCAGATTAATTATTAATCTTTGACTGAGTATTAAACCTCCTAAATACTTATCATTCCCGACAACACGATGAGCGTAGGCGGCATATCTATTTATATAGATAGCTGGTATTCCTCAGATCTATAATATGGCATGCAAATTTCTTTCATGTAGTTCATACCATCGGTTGTAGTCTGGCATATACCTAATTGAGTATTACAAGAAAGTTACGTGTTTCTATATATAAATTCATTTGACCTTTTTACCGTAGCATTTTTTCCTTATTCAAAATACGACATCGAAAATAGGGGCTATGATTTACAAAACCTTGAAATAAACTTAAAAATAGACTATAAGAACAAGGTCATTGGTATCATTAGGTAACCGTCTCTGTTAACTCCAAATTTTATTTGAACCATTTTTTCTCTTTTTTTCAATCCTCGAAATTCAGGTGTAGTGATTAAAATAGCGCATACATCATAATTTAGAAATAAATCTGATAAAATGGTAATCTAAAATTAATTATTAGATTTTAGACAATGCATATACATAAAGTAAGCAATCTTTTGTTTAATCGATAAAGGTTGTTTCTGTTTATTTAAATTTAATTACTTGTATAAGGTATAAGTTAATTCTAAAATTTTGGGTAACATTTTCAAAGAATGTTTATGTAGCACATTTTTCGATTAAATATCCTTACATATAAATATTAATTGAATAACTACAAATCTGGCTCGAGTAATAAAACAAACATTCTTTTGTGATTAATATTTTCAAAAAGAATACCTTAAAAAGTGAACTAAAAAGTATTATCTTACTCGTATATATAAAGAGAAAACATTTATTTGTTTGTTACCAAATATTTCTTAAAATTCTTAAACCAATATTTTGAAGTTTTTTTATTAGTTTCGAAAAAAAAATCTATGAATTTAAATTACAGGGAGGATTGAATATTTAAAAAAAGTTCAAATGCATTATCTATCTTCGAAAGTGGATAATTTTTTTGTCAGCTTTAATTAATTAATATTCACCAAATTCCATGCGGTGATATAAATCCAGTTAAAACATTTCAGCTGCTTGCGCTAAAATGTAAAAGTTTAGTGTGTGTAGTATAATAGGCTAAATAACGTTAGAATCTGTATGTATTAGTATTAATTTATACACTCGAACAAAATATTTCTTAATTTCATAATTTATTAAAATTAATATATTACAATATACACTTTCAATTATCTATATTAGGAATATTGATTTGAATATAGAGTATTTTTGCGTAGATATTATTTAACTGCTTAATAAATGGGTTACATTCGAGGTTACATTATTATCTCAGGTGAAATCACCGGCGAAATTGAAAAAAGGGAGATATTTGTATACTTATACTTATAAATATACAACTTACCTTGGTAGAAATCTAACAATTTTCAATAGGTTGGAAAGTAGTTACTAGGTATTAAAAATAGAATCAATTTATCATAGCTTATAAGTAGGCAAATCTTAGAATGAAAAATGTGAACATTGTCTATAAAATTAAAAAATAGGTAGAAACTAGGTTTGAAGCTGGAACCTTGTTTCTGGCTAGTAAATGAACATTTTCATTCGGATGTAAGTTTCAATTACTACTATCGAAAAAATTAATATTTATACAATATTATAATATTATGTTGTTTATAAAATAAAACGAACATCATACGATACTTAAATAGTTTGGAAGAATTATAAAGAATTATAAAATTATAATTTATCCTGGTTTCGCATTAACACTTATGAGAGGCCCGCCGGAAATGAGATTTATTTTATTAATTACTCTTTAAAAAAATGAAAGATCCTATTCATGAATGAGACGCGTATTGATTATTTCGTAAAAATTTTAATGATATGTTGAAAGTTTCAATAGTAATTTTGAGGAGATATTTAAATAAACAAACTGTCATATCGTGTTTTACCGAAGTACAATGTCTGCCGTATAGGCGAGTTGACAGGCGATGTTCGACAATGCGATGCGCGCGTAATCCAAAATAGCATGAGATATATGAAGTATTATAACAAAAATTATTATTATAATAATTTATTATTATTATTATTATATCAGGGTTATTGTATATTATATATAGGTGTTGTAGAAAGATTTTTATAAATCAACATGGCTTTGAACATTTTCTTATTTCAACTATGAAAAATAACACATAAAAATACTTCAAATTTTAAGATAGGTAATTGAATTTCAAATAAATAATCATCTTGATTCTAAATATTAATTAGAAAATTCAAATTGAAAGAATATAAAAGATTTTTATTATTCAGAAAGAAACTGTAAATATTATTGAATATACTTTCTTTGATCGTTATTCTTTAGGTTTTCATCAACATTGTGATTTGGCATTTTTCAATATCAACAAAGTAGATTTATATACAATTTGATAAATAAATTAAATTTAGAAAATAAAAAGTTGCGACATTAGGCTACTGTTATATCAATTTGCATCTTAGCTTGGGCTGTTCAAGTAGGACACACACGCAAATTAGAATGTTTCAAGAAATAACTTATATCAAGATCAAAACTACACAATTATTTAAAAATAATTTTCACTGCTTAAATTATGACAACATTACTGATGAAAGACCTTCAAAAATATTATGTTTTGTTATCTTATATCTGTTTCAATTATTGGTAATTATTTAAAGATATTATTCTTTTTATTTATAAAATAAATAATTTAATAAATAATATAATTTTATTGTTTTTTTAAATCATTTTGAAATTCGTCTGAATTTGAGTTTATATCAGAACTTTAATTTATGCAGAGTGCACACACTCCATGTATGGTGACTGATAACTCCCGCAAGTGACAAAAAATTACATTGGTTAGTATACAGGCTCGATTAAGACTTCGTATACATATGTATAATATTGTATGCGAATGTATAAACTATTGTGGATTCGTTTAATATATATTATATGTATATATTATAAGTTATAGCTTGTGTATAAATAAATTTTATATTCAAAATTAGGAACTAAATATAAATTTACAATTTATTACTTAAAAGCAACTATTAATGACAATGAATTTATATAATAATACATAACAATGATATTAATTTTTTAGCAATACTATATATTATACTTAGTTTCAACCTTATTTGATGGTAAATTTTAGTCGTAATCAAAAATATATTGACACGAAACTAACTGTTATGGATCTTAAATACCAAAAAAATAAGTTTAGAAAATGTATTAGGCTTACAAATAAGTTTCCGCCGTTTTGAAAAGATGGCGCCACCGAGCGTGATTTGCGGGAGTTGTTAATTTACTTCTTTCATTTAAAGCAATCTGTAGCTGAAGTACATCGGTTACTCATAGAAGCATATGATGATGTTAATTGGAGTGAGAGAAGTTATCGGAAGTGGTTCCAAAAATTTAAAAGGGGCATGGAAAAGCGGAGAAAGCCCATTCGAACCTGAGGCAAATAGAATTTGACACGGAATTTGCATAATTGCATAAGAAAATTAAACGGAATAGCGTATAAAGTATTTAGGTTTAGTTTCATTTAACTTTCATCGGTAGTTGTGGGCGTCATGGAGTTTCTTTTCCTTCAAATTTTCTCAATTTGGAGGATAAAAGAATAGTTATAGAATGAGTATTAATTATCATATAAATTATATAAAAATACTTAGGCGTATTAACTTAGTCGTACATAGCTTATCAAGATAAATTTAAGCTTTAACATACTTCTCATTGATTAATGATTAAATATGGGTCATATTATACCATTTTTGAGAACTTAAATTATTTAAAAAAAACTGGAACTATAGTTGTGAATAAAAATATTTCACAATAACGATAAAAGCTGTTAATATTTTTTATTTTTAAACTTTGAGTTATTATTGTTTCTACTTCTTTGAAAATATAGCGCCACCGATAAGATAACATCGAAATTGTCAGGTGTAAAAAGTCGTATAGTATATGTTGACATCTGGAATCAGTACAACCTTCTAATACCTCTGTCTTATTGCTAGAATCACTTACTTTTCATCATGTTAAGATGTGAAGTTTTGAGCCAAGTAAGCGTCATTTGCGGGAGTTGTTAATTTACTTCTTTCATTTAAAGCAATCTGCAGCTGAAGCACATCGGTTACTCATAGAAGCATATGATGATGTTAATTGGAGTGAGAGAAGTTGTCGGGAGTGGTTCCAAAAATTTAAAAGTGGCGATTTTGACGTGAAGGACAAAACACGCAGTGGGAGGCCCAAAGTGTATGGTGACACAGAATTGGAAGCTTTACTGGAGGAAGATCCGTGCCAAATGTAAGAAGAACTTGCACAAGACTTAGGAGTGACTCAGCGAGCTATTTCACAACGTCTCAAAACCTTGGGTATGGTCCAAAAACAAGGAAATTGGGTTCCTTATGAACTGATGCTAAGAGACGTCGTGTATTACTTATTCGCTTGTGAATAATTTCACAAAAGGCAAAATCGCAAAGGATTTCTACATCGAATCGTGACGAAAGATAAAAAGTGGATTCACTACGAGAACCCAAAGCGTAGGAAGTCATGTGGTAAGCCCGGGCATGGCTCTACTTCGATGGCCAAGCCGAACATTCATGGGAAGAAGCTAGTGCTGTGCATTTGGTGGAATCAACATGGAGTTATCTATTACGAACTACTCCAATACAATCAAACCGTCGCCGAAGAACGCTATTAACAACAGCTGATGCAATTGAGCCCAGAATTGAAGATTAAACGTCCACAATATTCCGAAAGGCACGATAAAGTCATTTTTCAGCATGACAACGCCCGGATATATATTGCAAAAATCGTAAAGGAAAAGTTAGAAGCACGGAATTGGGACGTCCTGCTCCACCCGCCGTATTCACCAGACACTGCTCCTTAAGACTACCACCTATTCCGGTTGATGAATCATGGCCTGGCTGAGCAGCACTTCACTTCTTACGAGTACACAGAAAGACGATCAATTATTTAGATGGGGTATCAACTTGCTGCCCGAAAGATGGTCAAAAGTATTAGAAAGTGATGTACATATGTATATATTTGTACCTATTTTTTACAATAAATTCTTATTTCTTTATTAAACAACGGCGGTCACTTATTTGTACATCCAATAATATATTATATACCGGAACTCCCAGAACTGCTAGACACATTACCATATTTGTATAGATTATGAAAATCTAAATGCCACAATAAAGAAAATTTAAGTAAATCGTTGTTAGTTTTCGAATTATTAACCAATATTTAATAGCCAATCAAAAAAGCAGGATTAGGATTCTCTATCGATATGTTGAAACTAGAAAATGCTGGCAGATACTCTAGTGGACTCTGAAACAAGTGCGGCTATAAATCATGCGCCCGTGCTATGAGCAGTCCGCACATCGAAATATATGTGTGAAAAAAATGTTTCATATTTCTCTCTCTGTCTCTCTGTCTGTCTCTCTCTCTCTCTCTCTCTCTCTCTCTTGCCGATACCATATCTCCAGTTTTAAGTACACATGAGACACATGAGACCTCCTACCCCACCCGCCGTATTCACTAGACATTGCTCCTTCAGACTACCACCTATCCGGTCGATAACTCATGGTCTGGCTGAGCAGCACTTAACTACTTACGAGGAATTGATGAAATTGGTCAATTCATGGATCGCCTCAAAAGACGAGCAATTTTTTAGACGGGGTATCCACTTGCTACTCGAAAGATGGTCAAAAATAGTAGAAAGTGATGGGCAATATTTTGAATGATATTATTTATACATTTTTTTTACAATAAATTCTTATTTCTTTATAAGATCAGAATATTATAATTATAATACTTTGTAATGTTCATGAAGTTGTGTAAACTTTATAAAAAAATTATCAGGGTAAATGATTATAATGAAGCGATTGCTTAAATCTTTACTTATTATCTTTACAGAATCATAAGTTATTAAAATGATGTATTCTAATGAAAAATTAAGTAACAGATTAAATATCTTAGATAAACTTCAGACAAGTATCCTCACTGGAGTTTCCTGTATTGCATTTTCATGGTCAAAACCATAAAAATGATGGTTTTTGCGAATTGATGTTAGAAAATACCAAAAAGATTTTTATAAAAACCTAATTTAAAAAAAACATTTTTGAGCAGAATTCAATAATTTTATTTCGGGATTCGTGATCCTCGCAAGTATCGCGGTGCGTGGCAATATGTGATTATACTTATGAAAAATTGATTTTCATAAAAAAATGCATATATATATATATATATATATATATATATATATATATATACATATATATATATATTGAAATACCGCATAGCACGAATGCTTCAGAAAACTCCAAAATTGAATAAAAAATATGTTTTTAAATATTATTTATACCTACGATATTCGTAATCAACATTTTAAAAACGTAAGTATAACAATTTTCAGTAAAATCAAAAAAGGGTATTTTTTTAGGAGTATTAAAAAATTATTAAATGTTTTTTTAACGTGTTGATTATAACTCGAATAAAGTATATATATATATATATATATATATATATATATATATATATATATATTAATACTATAGAGTTAAATATTTGATCCATATTTTTGGAATAGGTAAATATAAGTTTTTATTTAAAATATAAAGAATATATTTCATTGAAAGTATAATTCATCAGTACTAAGCATTTTCTCCAATTTTTTCCAAGACTACGATTTAAATAACGATCCATTTTTAACTTGTGAGTAAGAATGAAAGCTCTGGTTAGCTAGGCCGTGTGCCATCCATCGGAATAGGTAAAAATTAAAAGCGGCTATGCCATGTGAATACGGTAAGTGAATACGGTAAAACTTCTCATACAAGCATTTCTGGTAGTTTTTTACTGGTTTTGGAACATGACGTCGAACAATATTGCGTGACAAAATGACTTTGTCATGCTTCTGCCCTTATGGCCACCGTATTTCGTTTAGGACTCAACTAAGACTCATGAATTGAAATTCATAGTAAGACCTCGTAATAATTTTATTCGGTTTAAGTAGGTTATAATATATTACATTCTATTGATCCCATTAAATACAGAATACAAATTTAGCACCATTGGTATTTGGTTTTATGAACGATGCTGACGAATGGAAGGGAAGAGCCGACGATTTTATCTCCGGATTCGATTAGTGTATCTACTTTTTATCGCTAGTCATGATACGGTGAAAAAACCATTTCTTTTCTGCTCTTGAAGAATTAATTTGCATGTGGCAAAACGTCATTCGGCGTGTCTCGGCTTCAAATCATACATACCCAATGCTCTTGCTTCTGGATTCTCTTTGAAAATTTGAAAACAGTTGAGTCATCTATTAGGAGGCGAACTTAGTTTCTGATCTTTTTTAACGGAAAAAGGACTTTTATGATGGAAAATAGATACACATTAGCTCAATCAAAATATTTTCCGTCATTTTTTATTACTTTTTCCCATCAATCTAGCGATACTTTGGCGAAAGAGCGATGGCGGTTTCGAGGCGATCCAATTATCCACAAATTCTAGCACTTCTTAAACGTGTCGGAAGTGCGTATCTACAAGCTCGTGCTGCATCGATCTGAATAGGTGGTAATTAGAAGACGCTATCTCTGGCGAGTACACTGGATGCGGCAACACTTGCCATACGAGTTCCAACAGGGTGTTTTTGACGGCTTTCGCAACACGTGACCGAGCGTTATCATTCAAGAGAATGATTTTGCGCCTATTGCTCGCGATTGCTGATCTATGTTCGATCGATTTCTGTTGAAAATCATTCAGTTGGCATTTGTATACCTCAGCAGTGACGATTTATTTCGGTTTTAGCAACTCGTACACTACACCCTGTTGGTCCCACAAAATGCATAGCAATATCTTTTGGCCGTGGATGTTCCGCTTTGGCGTTCATGTGGACGGTTGGCCTGGATTCACCCATGACTTTTTACGCTTAGGATTATCATAGTAGATCCACTTTTCATCATCAGTCACAATAAGTCACAGAAAACTCTTCTTATTTTACCTGGCAAACAAAGACAGTATCGACAGTATGTTGTATCGATTCATAATGGCGCTTTCGGTCAAATCGTGTAGCATCCATTTTCCTCTTTATGAATCTTTCCTATCGCATATAAGCGTTTGCCAACGGCTCTTTCACTGATTCCTCACTTATTAGCGAGTTTTTTCTGCGTTTGAGCTGAGTTTTCTTCAAATAATGCCTGCAATTAACTATCTTCAAACTTTTTCGGTTGTCCAGAGCTTTATTTGTCATTAACATCAGTATCTCCAATTTGGAACCGCTGAAACCACTCTTTACATGTTGTAAGCGATGGAGTTTCTTCGTCATAACATTCTTAAAGCAATCGATAAGTTTCTGCTACAGTTTTTTTCAAATCAAAATAGTGCACAAGGACATGTTGAAAAAACGATTTATCAGGATTCCTTTTTCACTGATTAAAAAATTATAATATTTACATAAATGATGGCGCCTGTTAACTTAAATTTATTGATAAATACCAAAACTAAAAAATAAATACTAAATCCGACACATCTGACTTTTCGTACTACCTATTTCGCCATTCTAATTCTTATAATATTTTCCAAATTTTATAGCCTCTGAAATTGATCCGAATTGAGTAATTTATCCAATTCTTTTTCTTCAAATTTTGTCGATGAGCCAGAAAATTTATCATTTTCAAGTTCAAAATTAAATTAAAGCGTTGAAACCCGTCTCTGCATATCGTAACTGGCATAGCATTTTCTCGATAAGTCTCTACAAAAATTCTATAAATTGTAGATCTGTTTATTAATAAAATAGTGCAATAATTTTTCCCGCAAATATACTTTATTTGGCACGAAAGTAAATATTTTTAGAACTAATAAAAAATTACTTTGTGTACACTTAACTGAACTGCGATACAGTAAAATTGAATTCCATGCTCAAAGTACTGCATTTAAAAAAACAGCGAGAACTTATTCAAAGTGCTAATATAAAAGCTGGAGAAATAAACGCTCCATATTATGAATCTATATATTACATTAGCTATATAGAAGTATATCGAGATTTTTTCATATGTATTTTTTTGCAGACTTTGTGTAATTTAAAAAAAAATGTGTAAATTATTTATAAAACAAAATCTTTCATTTATAAAAAAGGCCTATACACTCTCATAAAGAATTTATTAGTTAATTTACTGCAAAAACTTTAATTGGATTCGTGCATAAGAGTTTAGAAAGAATCTATGATCTTTCAAATTTGAAAATGGTGGGTATACAAAGAAAACGCGTTAAAAGTTTCATGATTTAACCATTTTAAAATATTCTTTTTATTATAATGTCAATTAGATATTGTTCTCATGATCTTAAACCTCTCTTTCAAATAAAAACATCGTTTTTTTCCAAATCGTACAGTGCTCTGAAATCCCTTAACGTGCCGCTTTATCCTATAAGAGCCTTCAATCTGATTTTTAATTTAAACCTTACTCCTTTTCTTGTGTTCTTACTTACTGATAGTAACAAATAATTTTTGAAAACATACATTAAACAATTTCAATATTTTTTAGACCATGTTTCTCAAGAAAGTGCTTACTCGTGGGAGGTTTTATACTAGCAATCGTGATACTAATTATAATATTGACCGGTGTGTTCTACAACGGTGATCAAGATAACAAGAATCAACTCATACCTCCAGATCCGGATCAGCCGCCGCCACCATCCTGGAGCAAACTCAGGACCTTTAAGCGAGGTGCCGTTTGTGCTGATGGAGTCCCTTGTGCCAGTATTGGCAAGTATGCATACTATAAACATAATTTTATAATTTTATTTATGTATTAGCAAGAAAATTACACTTTTCATGCATATAAAACTTAATTATGATTGAATCAAAAAGTTATTTTAGAAAAATATTTGTTTTTATATTGATTTTTATGTACACTGCATTATAAAATATATTATTTTGATTACTTCGTTCTATTAACACGTTAAATATTAATGCATTTATTAATTTTCTATAACATTTATGATGATATTAACATTTAATAACGATTCATACTACTAATGTCTATTAATAAGACAGGAAAAAAACAAACAAAATGTCAAATATATAATGTACATATTTCAGTACTGAAATTATATTATTTAATCAAATGTTATCATATGGATATTATGTATATAAATAAAAGCTTTCTAATAAAAATTAGATGCATAATGTGAAAGAAATCTGATTTGTATTTAAGAATTATGTAAATAATAATTATTCTTAGATCTATGCTTGACCGAAATGGTTCAGCTGTGGATGCAGCAATTGCTGCTATGATTTGCAATGGGCTCATTAATATGCAAAGTATGGGTTTTGGTGGAGGATTTTTAATGACTATTTATGAAAAAAAAACAAATCGTTCCTTTGTACTGAATGCGAGGGATGCGGCACCAGCAGCGGCACATGCACATATGTTCGATAATACACTGAAATATGCATCACGTACTGGTGAGTTCTTCAATATTCAATTCAATAACATCAAATTCAATAAAATCGAGACTGATTAACATTCTCCGGATTTTTCCTATTTACGAATATATCTATTATTCCTTATACAGTTTGAAATGTAATCGAGATGGAAATAATGATCAAAAAAATTTTATTTCGCATAACCGTTTCGGATATCCAGCGAAATAGATACTATTCATTTCGCCTTACTAACTTAAATACGTTGAAGCCCTCCTTAATGGCCTAATAATTAACTTTCGAAGTCAATCTAATAGGATTATATATATATATATATATATATATATATATATATATATATATATAATGTCGGCTTTTTATAATTTGTACAGCTGAAATTTTATAATCATTTTTAAACTTTTCGATATAACAAGGAAATCCAATAGACTTTGTTTCGAGAGATACTTTTCGGCTTTACCGAATTCCTAAGTAGTAGTTTTCATTAGAAATTAGCTTAAACGAGACTTTAATGAGCTTATTTATAAATTATCACTGTTTTAAGGAGATTCTGAGTTAACAAGGATACATAAACTTGGAACACACTTGACTAAGGATTCTCTTACTGTTGAAGACTTCTCATTTATATTATTTGGGAAACTTATATAATGTTTCAGGGATACAGAATCATCTTTTGACTTTATTCATTTTCTGTTCATTTATCTTGATGTGCTTTTCTGTACTTGGAGAAAGAAAATATTCTATTTTAACTTACAAGGTTCTATGTTCTACCTTCAGTTCTTCATCATTGTACGCAAATCTCAATGTTTAGATTCGACCCGAAAGTTATTCATGGTCATTTAGCAATTTGTCTGTTTCCAATTTTCGGTGTTAATGTTTCTATTTATTGCTACAAGTTTGGTTTTTTTATTGTTTTGATTCTAATTATTGTTTATGACTCATGCTGTTTCCATGAAGTAAGAATTTATTTTTGGTAGAGCTGCGTATGCTAAAGTATGTTTATTTATATACTACGAACATGATCCTCTGTTATCCTTGAAGACTAATCATTATCCTCATCAGGGTTCACATGGAACCATGTAATTGGAAGAATCTATTTCTTAGTCTACTCAAGTTAATTAAACTAGATAGTTATTTTATCCATCTCATTATCCAGTAGATCGAATATTTTCCTGACTTATATGAATCTCTTCTGCTCAGATTACTCATAAAGAACATATTTGAAAATCAAAGAGATTCTCGAATCGAAATCAATATTAATAGATAAGGTAATACAGCAAAAAGATCCCACAACATGTGAGAGGAAGAAGATACAATTATTTATAACACTTTTACCTAACTCATGATATGAAAAATTGATTCAATAATTTTTATTAAATATGATTTTATGTGATAGGTGGATTGTCAATAGCGGTTCCTGGTGAGTTAGCTGGTTACTGGGAAGCGCACCAACGATTTGGTAAATTGCCCTGGGCTGAACTTTTTAAACCAAGCATTGAACTCTGCGAAAAAGGATACAATTTAACTAAGGTCCAATATGATGGTCTTCATTATAATATTACTAATATTTTCGAAGATCAAACTCTTAGGTAATTTATTGTTTTTACTCTGTATTTTCCGAATGATATATATAATATTGTGATATATATATATATATATATATATATATATATATATATATATATACTATTCTTAGCTTAGATTCATCATTTGCTGTAAAGATAATCAAGAAAAGATTACTTAATTATCTATAGTGGTTTCTTAGGTTAATATCAGTTTAGAATTTTTAAATTGATAAATAAAAAATTAATGAACAAGTAATTTTACAAGTCATTATATTGTTTTGTAGATATTAAAAATGACCCCTTTCGTCAATGTTTTCATGTGATCTCAATGTCAGCTCCAAGCCTTTTAGCATTTTAAGCTGTTTCCTGATTTTATATTGGGTGTACAATTAATTTTCCCAGGCTTGTCACAAAATGGCGTTACCAGTAGATTTTGGATAGAAATGTCAGACGTTATGTATTATATTTTTAGGTTGTGTATCTGTGAACGACTTTTCAGTATTATATTTGAGCATTTGTTTCGGTGTCGTTTATTTTATTGAGCAAAATTATGGTAAGTTTCTAGCCAAATCAACGTCATTTGCAGGAAACACTGTTTCTATTCTTTAATATTCAGAAAAGTGCGGCTGAGTCCTATCATTTGCTTTCGGAAATGTATGGGGCGGAATGTGTTGGTGAATGGATATGCCACGAATGGATTAAACGGTTTAAAAGTAGTGAATTTGAAGTTGAAGATAAGGATCGCTCCAGAAAGCCGAAAAGTTTTGAAGACGAGAAATTAGACGCTTTGCTGAATGAGGATCCATCTCAGATTCAAGAAGAACTTGCTTCATCATTGGGCATTACATAGCAATCCGTTTCCCAACACCCAAAAACATTGGGATTTATTCAAAAGTTTGGACACTGGGTACCGTACGTATTGAAGTTGAGAGACATTGAACGGCGATTGTGAATATTTGAAATGGTGCTGCAGCGTTATAAAAATAAATCATTTTTGTATCCTATTGTTACTGGTAATAAAAAATGGATTTATTATGCATTACAAAATCCAGCGAGCCTGCCAAATCGACGTTGAAATGAAAGATTTACGTAAATAAGGTCATACTCTGTATATGGCGGGATCAAAAGGGTGTCATATATTACGAACTGCTTCCGAGTGGACAAACTGATAGATGCATATATTAGACCGTGCGGTCGGAGAACACAATTGAAGCATAAACCAGAGAGAGCAATACAGGGAGCCGTGCTGTCTCTTATGAGCGAGGAGGTGGGGAGAAAAGGAAACTAGGGGAACAGGAGCAGTAGTATTATACGCAGCAGAAGTATACGTTTCTCCTATACTCTATATCATTGTTAATATTGGGCTGCCCCCTTACTCTTTCCCTGGAGCAAGAGAGAAACTATGACTCCAGGCTTATCTCTGTCCTGCAATAAGGACTTCAAAGCCTCCGTTTAAGTGCGCGGGTTGATATGTAAGCGTATGAATTAAATCATGAAAAGGCCATTGTAACAAACTCGACTTATTCGTTTGAAGCAAGCATTAAAGGAAAAACGGCTAGAATATAAGACCAGACATGAGTCCGTCATTTTTTATCACGATAAGGTTCGGGTACATGTTGCGACTTCGGTCAAAAACTATTTAGAGAATAGTGGTTGGAAAATTCTGCCTCACCCGTCTTACAGTCCAGACTTGGCACCATCTGACTACCACTTGTTTCGATCAATGCAGAACGCTCTTACGAGAATTGTCTCGATACGTTCTTAGGCTCGAAAGACGAGAAATTTTTTTAGTCCGGAATTCAGAAATTGACAAATAGATGGTAAAAAGTTATACCTTCTGATAGATGATACTTTGAATAAAGGATATGTAACCTTGTTTTCATAATACAACCTTACATATTGAAGAAAAAAAATGCTGGAAACTTGTACATCCAATATATTATCATTATCATTATTATAAAATATCAAATAATTAATTTACGATTATCAGCATCTTTTCAATTTATATTACTTTTTTAGATCAATTTTTATAGATCCTAAGACTAAAGAAGTTTATAAACCTGGATCGATTATTAAGCCGAAGCAACTATGTAAAACGATGAAAATAGTTGCTGAAAAGACTGCTAATGAATTCTACAATGGAACAATAGGGCAAATGTTAGTAGATGACATTCAGAAACGTGGCAGTATTATAACATTCAAAGACTTAAATAATTATAGGTAATTTTTTTAATTAATGTAATGAAAAATATGAAATCAATTATTAATAATATAAATAACAATTGAACTTAGAGCCAAATGGGAAGAACCTGTAACCACAGAACTTTACGACGGAACAAAAGTTTATACAATTAATGTCCCTGGAAGTGGGGGCTTGCTATCCCTTATTTTAAATATTTTCGATGAATTTCATTTTACGCCAAATGATATTGGTAATTTAAGCTCTACAATAAAAACATATCATAGGATTATTGAAACTTTCAAATACGCATATGCTCTTAGAACTCAATTGGGCGATGTAAATTTAACTGCAGTAAGTACATATACATATTGTAGCTCGATTAGTTTACATAATAGAATGCTTACATATTCTAGCATGACTCATTAGAGATTAAAGGTTTTAATGATCTACCATCATCATTTATAGCATTAAAATTTTAGTATTCGATTTCCAAAAATGTTTTTCCATAGAAATCTATAGTTATTATATTTTTTAACTTTTAATTTTGACTATGAAATTAACTTTTGCATGTTGTAAATTATATCAGTTAAACTATGAAGAAAGTTCATTAAAATTTTTCTTTTATATATAAATCAAAGCAACCCTTATCGTGGTTTTGAAAATGCTAGAGGTGAGTCGAACATACAATGAAATAATATCTGTTATTTAATAATAGCATTTTTGTTGCGGCATAGATTAATTTATAACATACTCTAGCGTCCATAGTACGTTATTGGAAAGAACTTTAAATTTTAGATAAGTCTAAAATATACTGTTTTATTTATTTATGTCTAAAATATACTGTTTTACTTATAAATTTAATTATACTTTTAAAAGTATAATTAAAACTAAAAAAGTCAATTTATCCTTCTACTCTTTAGGGAGGAAATATAAAAAATCCTATCTTAAGAATTAAATTGTTAAAACTGATTGAGTAAAAAAAGCTCTGTTTTAAAAGTATGTTTACACATTAAATTGTTGTGAATTTTATTAAACATGACCTTTATTTATATTTATTCTACATTAATTCAAAACTTCATGTGAAATAGCATAATATTTTATAACTAAAAATTATAAGAAAAAATTTCAACGATCTCATTTTTTAATATTTATAAAATTTACTTGAACTATTCTAGAAATATAAAATATATATATATATATATATATATATATATATATATATATATATAGGTATATATATGTATATATATATATATATATATAAAGGGATTGATTAACGAAAATTTTGTATGAAATATATATGCATTGTAACTTTTAAAGATAGAAAAACATTTAAGAAAGAATTAACGACTCAAACAATAAAAATCAAGTATAGCATCTCCCGAAACTTATCGTAAATGCCTTTTAATCCTTGTTTCAAAAGATCGTTTTTTATTGTCAGCTATTTAAAAATTTAACATCGAAGGAATATGCCCGTTCAATACGTCTGATGATAAGTGATGACAAAACATACAACAATCTATCACATTATGGAGTTCACAATTCAGACAATACTGAAGATCATGGAACAGCTCACATATCGGTTATGAATGAAAATGGTGATGCGGTTTCAGTGACTAGTTCTATAAATATATAGTAAGTTTTTTTTACTAAATTACTAAAAACTTTTTTGCAAAAAATCACAAATGCATACACATAGTATAAAAATTTATTTCACTCTTAATCTTTGGTTGAAATAGTTTAGTACGTAAACTTTACTACAAATCCAAAAATAATGCTTTTCCTTATTTTTCGCAATGACTAATTTAAAGCAAACGATATTTATATATGTCTTTTTCTTACCCTGTTAAGTATAAACAAATAGGTAAAAAACGGCATATTATTGTAGTTACTCTTTAGTTTTATATTTAAATTTATTTAATTTAGCGATTTAAATAGATTTTATGCCTAGGCTATGTCTGTTAATTTTAAAAATTGATTTCATCTCCCTAAATATATTTTTTGATCAATACAAATCTACATATCTCTTATTTTTAAATGTAGAATTCCAAGTTTGAGTTTCATTAAAATACGTGTGAGACATCTTAAGTAATTTTAAGAACATAAAATATAAAAAATTAGTGATAATAAGAAATAATTTTATTATAATATAGTGAAGTAATAGTACCTTACATTCTATTCTTAATATCTAAATCAGTGGCATAAAAGCGCAATCAAGTAGGAGGTGTCCGAGAAATTCAAAAAAGCTTGAGCAATGGAATGGTTTCTATTAATATTTCCTTTTCTTATTTTTCCACATGTAGCTTTTCTGCATGTATTTGTGCCCACCAATTACAGCATTAATTTATTTAAATTAACTTATTCTAAAATATCCTTATGATAATGATATATTGTTAAATTATTTAAGTGTCTTTTCAGCATTAAGTTCTTTTTGAATAAATGAAATTTTATTTGCAATTGATGCAGCTCCAATGCAAGATAGTATCTAAGTCGACATCTGACAATGTCGGTTATATTTTCAGATAAAAGCAGATTTTTTAATTTATTAGATTCATTTTCTTGATATACTACTATGTATAAATATGAGTAAGACTTTTTCATTCAAATTTCCTGAGTTTATGGAATCAGAAAAATGTTTTTATTTTTCAGTTGCTAGTATTGTCAGAGTTATCTGTGTCAAATTTTACGCAATTATCTTCATTTGTCATATACTTACGCTTGTGTTTTGTGAACAAAGAAAAGTTGTCTCTTCGGTTTTTCTAATGTCTAAAATTATTCAATAAAGCAGTAGCCTTAACTTTTGTATGCGAAATGAAATATCAGCCGCCAAAACATTCAGAATGTTACAGAAGGCCTTTCGTGAGAAATCAATGTCAAGAGCAAATGTTTCTGATTGGCACAAACTGTTCAAGGAAGGCCAAGAACGCGTTGAAGACGAACCACGTCAAAAATGACCAAAAATATCTACTTATCGGCTACAGGTCGACAAAATCAAAGAATTGGTTCCGCAAAATCGTTGATTGGCTACTAGAGCATTTGCTGATATTGTTAGAATTTCAAATTGGTCAGTGAACAGCATTTTGAAAGATATTTTGTGCCTGAAAAGAGTGAAATCTCGATTGGTGTAAAAAACACTCAATTTTTTGGAAAACAGTGTCGCATGAGGTCGGTGAAATCATGCTTTCGGACTATCAGAACAAGATGGAACGCATAATAACTGAAGATGAGACTTGGGTCTATGCTTACGATCCAGAAACAACCGATTCATCGAGCGAATATCGTGCCAAAGGAAAGCAGAGACCGAAAAAATCATGCCAAAGTCGCTCAAAAATCAAAGTTATACTCTCAGTTTTCTTCAATTATCGTGGTGTGATACATTATGAATTCTTTCCAACCGGCTAAACGGTTAACAAAGAATGTTATTGGAGTGTTATACGTTATTTGCATGAAGCTATTCGTCTCAAAAGGCCAGATTTATGGAAAGACAACTTTTGGTTTTTGCATCACGATAATGCACCAGCTTACACTGAATTGATTTTACGTGAACATTTCGGCAAAAATTCAACCAATATTGTTCCGCAACCATCGCACTCGCCCGATTTAGCACCGTGTAACTTCTGGCTGTTCAGCAAACACAAAAGATCACTTCGGGGACACAGTTTTGATTCGATTGAAGAAATAAAAGCCGAATCGAAAAAGGCACTGATGGCGATTTCGGAATACGAGTATAAAAAATGTTTTGAAAATTAGAAAAAGCGTTGGCATAGTTATATTGCATCTGGGGGGGGGGGTTATTTTGAGGCGGATGAATTCGATTTAGAAAAATAAATGATTTCAAAATTTATAAAGAAAGTCTTGCTCATATTTGTACACAGTAGTATTCTACCTTGTAGCTGAACTATAGATGTATTCAGTAGAATCTCGTTTCTTAAAATATTCAAAAGGTAATTAGCTTAGATAAATGTATTATATTATACCTATAAATTTTTGCAGAGAAATTACCTTTTAGACATAAATGTCGTTTCTAAATTAAATTTTTGAATGAAACTTTCAACATCATTATTTAAATTTTTTTAAAGTTTATCACTTCCGTGGTTTTTTAGCTTTATATAGTTAATTCTTTGACTCAAACGATCATATTTTTCTTGTCATGTTTTATTTAAAGCTTCTTCATACACAGCGTTATTATTTTTATAATGTTGTATTTAAAGATTTTGAATGAGAATAGTACATTGTGAGACAGTGATACAATGGAGCAAAATTTGCTCTCATGTGCCACATACGATTTTCTCATACAAAGGCACGTTTTCTTCTTCAAAGAAGTACGCCAAAAATATGAACTCAAGGAATTAAAAAGAGTCAAAAGAATTTCTCTGTGTTAGTTATGCTGTTGTAGAACGAGTAGGTATAATATTTAAAAGTGCAGACCACGCTCGCTCGAAAATAAGTTGCGCTATCATAAAATGTAATCGGTTGGATTGGAAAAAATATAATATTATCGGTAAGTATTGAAGGTTATTTCTGCAATTTATTGGACTCTTCGTAACATTAAATTAAATAATTGTCTCGTAATTGAAACTGATAGAATATGATAAAGAGTAATATAGTACCGGGAGATGGGGTTGTAGATGGCGACGCCCATTTTGGGAGTCGGTGGACGAATCGTCTCTCTGTTAAAAAGAAACAAGACAAATCATTTAAGATTATAAGTTTGTTCATAATAGAATTTTTTATAAAAATTTTAATATTTTTAATAGCACAAAACATATGATTAAAAAATTAAACTAATTTTTAAGAAAATATACAAATAATTTTTAATACTAAAGAACATTATAACAAGTTTTATACAAAATTTCATATAGAATATAAATTTTATGTTATTTTGGAATCTCGAATATCTAACTCAAAGTGCAAATAAAGGATCGAGCTCACGGTCGAGTGGTGCATAAGTATAAGCTCAAACACTCTAAATGTCAGATGTTATGCAGGCAGGGAAAACTGATGAGCCTACTCTACTAGATGGCTTCCCTCATTCACTTTGCCTCCCGGTGGAGGAAAAGTAAAATTCTACTTTTTGATTGGTCGAGAAGGGGTCATAAACACTTTTATTTCTTAGTGAGGAAAAGCAGTATTTTGCTCTCTCCAGGTCACTATAGAAAATCGTATTTTGCGCTTTGAGTCCAGGAATAGTACATTTCTTACCGGGTGTAGAAAGATTTCATTTACGAAACAAGACGTTTACAGCTCGAGCCGAAGCCGAGAGTTGTAACGAGGTAAGGATTATATTTTTCCTCATGAGAACTGGAATCAAGCGGCGAAGGCTCGATTTGGAGTTTAGAACGAGGAAAAAATATTTGTAGATATAGACAAGTAGAGAATAGTATATTGCCCGTTGTTAATTTAATGATCAAGTCAGATATAATTAAATTATTACCCTAATACGTTCAAATAATTAAATCGCCAATTAAAAATTGGTTACCATTAGTTAGGGGTGTTCCTAAAATGAAGAGGTGTTCTGATCTATCGACAACCATGTCTGTTACGTCTCAGACATAAAATAAATTTTATCACTTTGTGAAAAAGTTTTTATGCGTGAAATACAGTTGTATATTTTGTAAATTTATAAATCTACTTCGAGCTGCTTGAAAAAGTAATTTTATTAGTATTTTTTTATATTACAGTTTTGGAAGTGGTATTGTAAGTGAACAAACTGGAGTTTTATTAAATGATGCAATGGATGATTTTGGTTTACCAGGAATAATAAGTTATTTTGGAATACCATCCAATAAAAATAATTACATTTTACCAGGAAAAAGGCCATTGTCATCAATGAGTCCAACGATTCTAGTTGATAAAAATGGAGATGTAAAAGTAGCTATTGGAGCTGCTGGCGGCACCAAAATTACAACTGCAATTGCTTATGTAAGATTATCATTCAATAAATTAATTTATATCTTATTATATATGGATTATATAATCCTTTTGTTGACACACACACACATACACACACGCGCGCGCGCGCGTGCACACACACAATTTGCGAGAAATTTGTCAAAGCATATTTACAATAATGAACTAATGGTGATTTATCTATGTCTTTATCACTTGATTCAACGACTGCTCATCATTATCACTGGGCTAAAGATATTGGTGTTAAATAAACTAATTTAAATACCTTTATTAAAAAAACATTTTAGGTTTATTTGGTATAATCTTTTCATTTGATAAAATAATACAAGTAAATATTGTTAGATCTCTTCAATTTTTGTGGCCTCTAATCTTGTTATAAAATACACGTATACGATGTTTTCAATACTGACATACACGCGTTTTATGCGCATAATCGGACTGACAGAATCTCGCAGATTTGACATCTTTGAAACAGATGTCTCTTAACATGTTAGATCATTAGGAGTTGAGTCAAATGAGTGAAATATTAGTTCGTTGATTACGAAAAAAAAGAATTTTTTTCTTAAACCAATCTTACATCAAGTCGGCATCGGAACCAAGAATATATTCACATGCATTTAATGCGTACAACAATTCTTATATCTGGAATATTATGATTTTCATGCTTAATATTACGAGTACGATACTCGTATATACTTATTTAAATTATACAGACTCAAAATCACGAAACGGCTCCTTAACGACTACAGCAAATATGCCGTGGCCTTCTATAGTATGTCGAAAATCTTCTCGCTTAGTCATTCGCTCAGAAAATAAATATAATATAATATTAGGAAAACTTTTGTGGAAAATCGTAAAGACTACAAATATAATCAGATTATTTGTTACTGATGCAAATTTGAACTCTTATATTTTTGAATGCTCAACGTAAAAATATAAGTCACCTTCACCGAATTTTTATATTATTATTATTTCAAATTTATGTATTTGCAATTAATCATTTATACAAATTTACCCAAGCATTTATCTGAAAAATACGTGCATATAGTTCGGTAGATTAAATTCCTCTGTAAAAATATCGTAAATTGGACTTGTTTCAGGTGATAGCCAGATACCTGTGGTTGGGTGATACTATAAAGGAAGCGGTGGATGCCCCGAGAATACATCACCAGCTTTTCCCCATGGAGATATCTTATGAATTCGGCCTACCAAAGCCAGTGGTCGATGGTCTAAAGGATCTCGGTCACAATAGCTCGCGCTATCGTTTTCGCGGTAGCGTCATCTGCATACTTGCCAGGAAAAACAACACCATTTACGCCAATGCCGATTATCGCAAGGGCGGCGACGTTTATGGAATCGATTGAGTCACCTTTTTCAGTAATTTTATAATAGTTAAAGTTATTTTTTTCATTGATTATTCGGAAGGCTCAATCAATTTTTAATTTTCTATAGTGAAGCATAGAGTCTTAAAATACGAATATGATGATATACTAACAGCAGTGGCAACTTATTCTTATTTAAAAAAAATTATTTTTCTTCAAGCTTTTAAATACACTTTCATTCATAAAACAGTATATTACAATGCCAAATGACAATATATTCATATTTATATCAACACAAATTTATACTTATAAATATACAAAATTGTAACATTCAGTGCAAGCATGAAATTTCCAATTCTTAGATTAATATTTGAAGAAAAATATTTGCAATTTTTTTATAGTAATTTTTTTCTTCAATTTTAATCAAAAATGTTAAGACCTATTTTTTTTATAAATTATAATTTATTTTATAAAAATAACTATATAAATTATAGTTTAAGTTTGTTCTCAGTTTTATACACCATTAAAGCTCTTTTAATATTAACAATTTGTTAATTTGGCTACAATACTAGAGAGGAAAGAACAATATAAAAATCATATTTCTTGCAAAGTGTTAAATTAGTGATTAACAAAATTGATTAAAGGATGCAGTTAGCAATATCTATACTGTAATATTGTATTATTACATATAATATTTTCAAGATATATAATGACTATAGCAATTTCAATTAGATGACTGCCTAAAGAATTTTAATGAAACATTTTTAGACTCTTTTCCAATTTTGACGAAATAATAAAAAAATATATCAAACTAGCTTAATCTCGAAATTAGTTAATAGATAAATTAACAAAAGCGAGTGATGAACCTCTGAAAATTTTAGTTCCGAATTTATTATATACTGAATTGGATAAATTTGTTTTGATTTTCTAGAAAAACTACGATTTCTGCATAAGAGAAAATATAATACAAACAATTGTAAATTGCGTTTATTCTCAAATACTTCTTCTATGTTATTTATTGATATTTTAATATGCAATGTATATGATCCTTATTCGTGTAATTTTTTACAATCCTTGAAATCAGAAAGAAAATTTGTTGAATTTAAACAACAAAAAGAACCAAATAATACTTTCATTAACAAGTTGTTTTAATGGAAACAATTTAAATAGTTCAATTAACAGTTGTAATTCAAGTTTTCTTTGTAATTATATGTCAAGGTATAAATTTTAATGTTAACAACATACGAAATATAAAAACTTATATATAATAACGATCTTTTAACTTTAATTATTAATATAATTATTTATCTAATTAAATTACTAATTAATAATTAACGTCTATGAACGGAAATTTTAAGTGTCGACATATTTATCTCGAACTATATTAAATAGAGAATTTTTTTAATTATATTGTTATAAACATTCTCTGATAAATTGCATGATTTATAAAGAAATGATTCTTCTTTATTGTCTGGTTTTAACGTAAGGCAGATTTCTTTTGTATAATCGAAGTTTTTTTTTTATTTAAAAAATATCAAATTTAATACCAAAGATCGTTTAGTTAGAAGCCGGTACTGACATAGGTGTTTAATGCTTTTATTGTAAGCACAAAAGAGTCTATACATACAGAGTTTACTCTAAAATTTTCTATAAAATTAGAAGTCACGCTCTAATTATTTCATGAAAATCAATAAATTATTAAGTAATTATTAATCCATCTCTCATGATATGAAAATGAACTTACTTTATTCATGAAAAAAAATTACATTCATAATAAAGACAAATCTATTGTACAATGTGTATATATATATATATATATATATATATATATATATATATATATATATATATACGTTATTTCTTTTTTTCTTTTACTTTTGTATTATTAACAATATAAGATACATTAAAATTTTTGGATTTTAAAAATCGAGCATAAATAATATATATTAAATAATTTATTTCTAATGTTGGTATTCAATTTTAAATTGAAACACTTGAAGAAGAAAAAATGTTAATTCGAGATTTTGTAATATTTGTTCTGTCTATTTCTTTAATGTTTTTTTTGCAGTTTTCATCAATACTTATAGTCTCATCATTTGTTAGATTTTTACCGTATGGATTATCGTTTATTATTAGATACCTGTGACCTAACTCTATTTCGATTTCTTTTTGATTTCCATTCTACGTTTCCGTAGATACTAGAAGTCACACTTGGATTAAAGGAGTATAGTTTAAAAAAAAGATGGATTTATTATTTTCCAGTCTTAAATACTATTATACCTGTTGAATTTACAATTTAATTTCATTGTAAAGGAAAATATGATATTTTCGTAATTGACGCTGTAAGTCGGAGAAAAATAGTATTTTTCTCTAAAAAGATTAGGATTTTGAATATCTGTTATCTCCCAATTAAAAATAAATTTTTTTCCTACTGAACGATGTTTTTTCGTATTGGTGAATGGTAACCGTTTCTGATTTATATCGACCTTCTTTGTTTATATTTTTTTTCATGTTGATTAATACGTTTTTTTCTTATTTTGATTGGCGTTTTACATTATTTGATTCTTACCACTATTCTTGGCAAATACAAACGAAGAATAAATTTTATATAAAGTTCCATATTCGTTTAAATGTCTTTATAATTTCACTTAGTGCTCGTAAATAAATAACATCGAATGTCAATAAAATATATTTATTAATTATTTATTCAAGGTGGTTCGATCGTATGACAGTTTATTAAATTAAAATCCCATGGAATTAAATTCAACATTTTTTATTTATATGCGTTGAAATTGAAAAAAAAACGGAAGCATGTAAATAAAAAATCACACTTTAATATTTTTAATATTATTGAATAAAGGTTTAATAGTTTACGGAGAGTAAAAGAAAATTAACTTTTTATTGTTGTCTCCAAACAATTATTTCACTTAAGTTGAAAATTTACAATAATTATAGACATTTAACTTATATAAATTTATTTTTTGTTATTAATATATCGAATATAGTAAAGCCTAATCAAAATTGAATAATTTATGTCAGTAACAAAAATCGTAAAATGGTGTTTTTTTTTGTGAAAATCGGATTTGCTAGGTAGTTTATTACTATTTATTAATATGTTAAAAAATAATCTCTTATTTTCTATTGATTGGTTCATATAGCCTAACATATATATGACAATATATTTATGTTCATTGATAACATATTAACAATACCTCATTTTCCTATCTCGTCTTAGAAGTTACACCATAGTTTATCTCCACTTTACCTTCGCCGTTTATTATCCCGTTTATTCTCGTAAAATAACAAAAACATATTGCCATATACTGTAGGATTAATACCTATTAGAAGAAAAATCACACTAGAATAGTCAGTGCATTAAAATAGCTCAAAGTCGATATTCATCTCATATTTTATAGGCTTAGGCATCGAATTTATTAGACTCAAACATTTTCTTAAGTCTGAAAAAACACTGAAGCGATTTGCAAATCCGAAAAATCTGAATGGTCATCCCATTAAGGGGGCATCTCTAGTCTTTTTGCAGAAATTTTCAAGATTTTTTTCTTACAGTAAATTTTATTATCACACTACAATTTTTTTTATATTAAAAAAATACATATTGAAGTCTGCAAAAAAAATTTTTTTTTTCATTTTTCATCCAATATGGCCCAGATATGACTGCCACAACGAAGCTTGCCTTTTTTGGCTGACATCATATCTTGACACAGGAAGCTCTGAAATGAAAAATTCAAAAAGCATATTAAAGTATAAGAAAGTGGCTATAACCCGTACTAAAATCAAGAAGTTTAAGTAAAATAAAAACAAGATGGCGGGTTTTTCTAATTTTCGGCTTATGTTTTGAGGTTATGTTGTTTAAAAAAGTGCTCAAAAATAATCGAATATTCGTAGTTCTAGTACGGACTATAACTATATGTGTGACGAATAACCTCACAAAATTTCAGCCCAATCGGTCGAATAGTTTTTGTTAAATCATGTCAGCCAGGTCAAAAAATGGTATTTCGAAAAAAACGCGTTTAAAATAATTTTTTGAAAACCTGTGTAAAAAATGAAGAAATAAACCTCTTACAAATTAATAAATATTTTTTTATTGATCTTACAGTCCAATCAATTCCATCCAAAAATAAAATAAAATAAAAATAAAAATAAAATAAAAATAAAAAATAAAAATAATAAAAAATAAAAATAATAATAAAAAATAAAAAATAAGAAATAAAAATAAAAAATAATAAAAATAAAATAAAAAAATAAAAATTAAAAATAAAAATTAAATTAAAAATTAAATTAAAATTATAATGACAGTCAGACTGTCCTTGTTTACATTCACCCCCGTAGACTAATCTGAAAATAAAATATTAGCTGAAAAAATTCTTTGTTAGTAAAGTGCAGTCTGACTGTCCCCAACACCCTTACCTAATTGAAGACTTGTCCAACGTTTCGAGCTCGCTACGGCTCCTCATCAGGGACTAATCTATACCTTATATTCTAATCTATATATACCCATCCCCACCACCAAATTTCGTAAATTAAGTATAAATTCCCCCTCTACACAAATTGTCCAAAACCAATCAATTTAATAAGGAATGATAAACACTGTCCAATCTACTAGACTCTAACATTAAATTCACATTATTTCGATTCCTGGAAATGTGAATACTTTCAAGACTCTCCCGTTTATACTTATTATTAATACCATGTTCCAAAATATCCACATTCACAAAATCAAAAGAATGTAAAAAATTTAAACAATGCTCTTTTAAACCAGAAGTAATATGTGAGCTACGTAAACTATATTTATGCTCATAAATTCTCTTTTTTAAATATCTACGTGTTTGTCCAATATAGTATTTATCACAATCCATGCAATTAATCTTGTAAACAACTCCTGACTTTAAGCATAAATCATCCTTATCTTTGCAATTATTAAACAATCTACTTAAATTATTGCGATACCAGCTCCATACATAATTCCTTCCTGGTCCTCAAAAAACTCATTTTCGTGTGCCTTAGCCTTTCTAAGCTCGTGTCGCCGTTCTTTTAAAGCTTTAATGCTGCGACGATTTCCTTGCTTAATTCTATTTTCGTCCTGTCTCTGCGCAAAATCCACTGCTACGCTGTCGATCGAAATACCCATGGTTTCCATGATTTTTAATAAAGGTAAAAATCCTTCATTGAAGACGCACACAGCACAATAGGTAGCAATTTCAATCATTTTCTTCCCAGAGAACATGTGTTTTGGAGCTATATTCTAAACACAAGCGTTGAAGCTTTCGTTGGTGTTTTGTGTGTATGCTCCGATGCACCTTTCTAGCTGATCGTTTGTGGTAAGATCTTCATAAATCTTTTTTAATAAAGGTTGAATTTCTTCGTCTAGTACTGGAGGGTGCACAAAATTTTTCCACTGGCCGGTAGCTTCAGCAACTCGGTATTTGCACCATGAGTCTGAAGCAGCGGGACAATTCATATGTTGAGGCTTATCATCCGTAGAAATCTTGTGGTAAAAAGTTGCCCATAGCATTTCTCATATCTTCAACAGAATCTGGATTTCGGCGAACAGCTAATTCGTAATATTTTGACATCTCCAGCATGACTTTATTAATCAATGTAGCCGTTATTTTGGGCTTTTCAGTTTTTTTTGTTGTTTTTGTAGTTTTTTTCCATCAGCACCCTTTTGTGAAGCTTCTAACGCTTTTTGAGCCTTTTTTATCTGTGTCAGTTGTTTTTTAGCATCTTTTGCTCTTTTATCAATTCGCTTTTTAACATGTAAAACACACTCCTTTTTTACGCTCAAAACATCACCATAGGACTGTATATCTTGTAACGATGAGAAAGTCTTCGAATCGCCATCACCAATACAGTATTCATAATAACTATCATGCAAATCTATAGATCTTTGGAACATTTCTTTGATACCATTAACTTCCATCGACCCTGCACTGGCTTCATGATTTGTACTATAATCTGGCTCGTGAGTTTCATACCAGTCTTGATAATCCATAGAATTTTCCTTTCCAGCCCATTGTTCACAAGCTTTGCATATTCTACTTTTCACAATGACATCAAGAACTTTTTCAGAAAATTTTTCAATTAATGTAGCAATCCCGACAAGAGAAGAAAAACCCCTTCGAGCCCAAGAGCCGTCACCAAAAACTGTGAGCCGATTTTTTACATTACCGGCAGCCTCATTTTCTCTTTGCTCTTCACCAACTGCTTGTCTAAAAACTAATGTAGCTACTGCTTCTGCTGCTATCCAAATTTGGTTTACTATTGCATAATAAGTAGCTGAAGCATATTCTTTGCTGGTATCTATCATTGCACAAAAATTCTTTATACCTAGCAAGCCAACACCAAGTAAACGCATCGCAAATACAAAGCGGCGATTTATTTCGTAGGAAGTATGAATTATTGTACTGCTTGGAATATGAGTTTCTGTTTCACATTTACACGAAACTACTAATTGAAAACCTAATCCTTTTTCATTACGTTTGGAAAATATTATATCGCCTTTACAAGTTTTACAAATTAAAATGTCTTGTAGTCTTAGAAAGAGTAATAAATTCACTATGATGTAATGCAACAATGGATCAACGTTTACTTCGAATGCAGGATTATTTTTCTTAATTTTTTTAGCAGATGCACTAACCACACTTTCATCACGCTCACCGTAAATCGATTGCCACGAAAATTTCTTTTTTTTGTCGATCAGCTCTCGAATTGACGAATTTTCTACTTTTTTTATCCATTTTATGAACTTTTTTGCGAACTAATATAAACGAATAACTGTTTTTATAATTAAATTAAAAGAAAGCAATATTTTCAGTGCTTCAAAATATCGTTGAAAATACTCGTGAGATATATAAATACAGAAAGAAGCGGGACCAAGTATGTACCTCTCCGATCGCCAGCTGTCTGAATTGCTCCAAGATCACACTTGCGCGCGCACCAAGAATACACGCTATAGAAACATTTTTAGTGCGCGCAAGTTAAAATACACTATTGTACGATGTTACTATTAGTATACTAAATGCATAACCGGTGTTTTTGGAAAATTGATTTTTTCATCGATTTAGACTAGAGATGCCCCCTTAATTAATCACTATGGCGAATGCTACTTTAAAAGCTTTAAAAAATACATTAAATTCCATGTATTTATTTTTCTTCTTGTTTCGAGGAGTCTGTAATTGATTTTTAGTCGTTCCCATGATTTTCCCTTAAGAGCACTTAAACACCGATAATGAGAGTATGATTAGGTTAAAATGAATTTGCGTTTTTATGCACTAAACATATATTTCCGTAGATTTATCGACAGTAACCTGAATGGTTACTGGAATGTATATTACTACAAGAGAAGCGCTAGTAGCTGTATTATAGTTCTATAATTAGTCATTACACACTAAAATTTTATTCATTCTTGATTACACTATTTTAATTTCACTGATTGCGAATCCCTATATTCTTTGCATGAGAAGGTTCGCCTTAAGTTCAGATGAACACTTTTGAGTTCGACCATGTCTGCCGTGGTAGGTCCGTTTTAACACACATATCACATTGCATTTCCGGTACGGTGACTTCGTTGAAGAAATTCAGTTATTTCGTTAGTTAAAGCTTCAGCATTTTAATGTTTTTAAAGTTCCGACGAAATTTTGTAAAGAAAATTGAATAGTTTTCAAAATTCTGTCCAACTATCTGTATCGAATTCCTTTCTGCTCTGCTCGAGACTGTCTCCGAAAAAAGTTTGTTTCATAACACCTGTAAATTTGAAAACAATGTATCGATGCTTACTATCTATGCAGCCCTTAATTATCTGCGACATTGTCATACTAATTCTTACTTTTTCCAAAAAGAATTTTACTTCTAGTATGCATTTGCGACATTGATGATTTCCTGCTGAACATGCTTTGGTCGGTTTCCTTCACCGGTTTCTTGACCACTCTATCTCTTTCTCTTTCTCTCTCCGCTTCTTCGCCGAACTTTCTCGGTGGTAACCCTTCTGCGGTGACCCTTGGCCCTGGTCCTGAACCAATTTGCTTTGTATACAGGTGGATTGTTTCGGAACAAAATTATCTTGCTGTGTCTTTTGGATCAATAGGGTCGTTTTTCTATCAATCCATAATTTAAATTGAACATTTTTTTCGGTAGCGATCAGCATTAACTGTTCCACCGGGTTTTTATTCTCGTAATACACCACTCTACTTTAGTCCCAACAAACGTACATCATTGTCTTCTTGTCGAATCGATCAGGTCTTGCAGTCCATGTTGGTCCTCCCAGATTGACCCATAATTTTTTTCGTTCAGAATTCTTAAAATAGATCCATTTTTCACCGGTAGTAACAGTTCGATATGACACTGATTTTCTTTTGTTTCTTTGAAACAAAATTTTACAAGTTATTTTTCAGTTGTCCATCTGCCTTTCTTTCAATTCATGTGGCAAACAATTTCCAAATTTTTAAATCTTACGGTCAGAAATTATTTATTGTGCGAAATTTAATTGTTTTGCCATTTTCTGTTGACTCAAAATGTCATTTTCATTTGTTTGCATATTGTTTACAATTGTGTATCTTCAAACTTTTTTGGTGATCTTCCAAGTTCTTTATTTCTAACATCAAAATTATTATTTCTGAACTATTGATACCATCTTTTGTATGTTGTTTCTAATAGAGTATGATCTTCATATGCCTCAACAAGCATTCTATCCGACTCTGTAGCACTTTAAATGAAAACAAAAAATTAATGCTTTCCGCAAATCATCACTTACTAGTACAAAATACGACATTTTTAACATGTTAAAAAATATGATATTCTGTGTTCAAAAACTTGTTGTATACTAAATATGCTTGATATTTGTCATAGCAAACAAAAAAAACAAAATTAAAGCTCGTTCACAACAAATGTTCGAGTCATTTGTATTTCGATGCTCACGTTATAGCGGTACACCTGATATGTAACATAGGCCTACAACGCCATTAATGTGCACACTCACCACTTGGAGTCTTGCGCGTCCCCTGCCCAGCCTGGTTCATTAGAAGTGCCGTCATGTTGTACAGCCTTATACCGTGTGCAGCATACCGTTGCGCGCGGCTGCCCATTTAATTTTTTTTATTTATTCGTTCTTGTTTTTCCAGTGCTGTGCTGCTTCCACAGCAAGATTCCAGTGGAGATTTCCGCCGCGACTTGATCAATGGTATACATGTGGGGTCCTCACTGTTATCTCGTTGCTTTCGCTAGCTGTACATTGGATCACGCATTTCTTCGTCTTCGTCCGCAGGTATCTTTTGAGTGTTCAGCTTCATTCTAGGTTTAATGCCAGGTATCGTTTCCGTTTCTCCATGTAAACTTCTTGTATTTGTATTTAAATACAAATTGGGTATGTATTCTTTCAAACAAGCAAAGAATATCTTGTTTTTGTATCACTCATTCCTCATATTGTTTTTACACCCCTCCTATTTTTCAATCCTTTAGCTTATTCGGATTTCTATATGTTTTATTTATTATATATATACATATATATATATATATATATATATATATATATATATTCATTAAAACATTTATTTTTAGCAAAGCACACAGGTTGTCAGCAATTTCCATTGCAAATTTTCATGACATGGTATTCTGTACCACATTTTGTTCCCTACTATTATTATTACTAGTTTATAGGTGTCGTCAACAGTAATCGTTCAGAACTACTCGATTATCGAATTCGCTATTAAATTGTGCGATCATTGACATCATCCTCAATAATTTCGGATTCACAAGCACTATAATTTAAATTCTTGTAGTCATCTGGATACTTAAGGCCAGGTCCTTCAACCTAAAACTAATCCACGCCAACATTGCTTCCTTCAATATTCATGCACCTTCTGAGGATTCGTTGATCGCATCTTAATTAATTTGCTAGAAGTCAAAATCGGTGAAAGACTTTCTATGTATTGCTTGCTTACTATGAGCAAAGGTACATTAATTATTTCTGCAATCTAAAGGCGTATATTTGCTATACTGGTTCTAATTTCACAGTATTGACAAATTGTCTATCTCGTTTTGTGGCTTGCCTTTAATAAGATTTGTTAAAAATCAAGAATTCCGAATGATATTTTGTCTTTTATACGTATATTTGTTGTTTATTCAAATGTTTTAAATATATATTTTTTGGTTTTCCCAAGCAAGATTTTCAATACATATTTATTTATGTACTTAAAAATATTTTTATATTTGTTATGTGATAAAAATTACGGAAAACGCATTTTATAAAATTGGAAATTGTGTTTATTGCGTTCCTTTTTATCGCGTTCTAATTATCGCGTCAAAATATTGTATTATTTTTTCGCCGAAAACTTTGCCGTTATTGCAATAGAAAATATTAAGTGTAACTAAGAAATAAAATATTATTTCTTATTAAATATTATTATGCAGAAAATAAATTGTACGTAATAAAATTATTACTTTAGCGAATACGGAAAGAAATTGTGATTATTTTCTTGAAATTGAATAAGGATCATTCAATTAAGTAGTTGAAAGTATTTAAATAGCCAATAGAATAAATTAAGAGGCTTAAAATCAATGATAACGAAACAATATAGCAAAATTGTAAACATAAGCGAGCGCGCGGTATAGCGAAATAGAGTGAACTCGGGCTCGAAAGTAAACAATACGGTTAAGAAAGACAAGTAAAATTTCATATGGCAAATTTGATGTAAAATTTGAAGAAAGAAAAGGGCAATAGTTTTAAATGACTTAATTTTTCGCGGTGAAATGGATTAAAAAAACGTTCTAAAGATAAGCTCGTGGGCGATTTGCTCTAGCATGATTCGCTTGGCGATCACGGCTTGTAGACCCAGCTCGAGGCTACTTTGTGTCCCTCGAGGCTGTTTGACACGTTGCGATACTTGGTATCGAGAAATAGAATCCTAAGTGTAAGGTAAGACCATTAGGTTGAACCTAGACCGTTTGAGCTGCGAGGTATACCGCGAGCAATTCTCTGTTATCTTTAAAAATTTCAATTTGAGAAAAATGTTTGGCTTTTCTTTGCCTTTCTCTCTCTTTCAAACGAGACCGAGGAAAACGCTCGCCTATTGTATTGCCATTCATGGTTTTTCGGGTTGGACGAAAACGCTTGAGTAAAGAACAGTGTTCACCGCTGATGGGCGGCGCGTACTAATATATAAGTCGAAGCGCAAGTCTTTAGGTTCTTGATATTCAAGTCTCTTAACTGTCTGCGCTCTTACATTTCTTAATTGTAATTTTTGTTAATAAAAGTAAATTAGTTAAATGTGTAATTAAAATATTTATTGAACATTAACATTTCACACATCCAAGTCCCATAAACCCAGTTTTTAATGCGATGAACCATGCATATAAATATGATCCGTAAAATTACCTGAACTTAACTTGGTTTAATATAAGAAATATGCATATTCTTTTACATTCCTTGTAAGAATGTTTTATAAAGTTATAATACAAGAAGTAGTTTTGCCTGTTGCTTTAGACAGATTCATAGTCTGAACATGTTTGACATCGCGAAATATGTGCTCTCGCTGTTCTGTAGAACACTTATCCAATTTTAAATCGTCTTATTTTATAAAAATATCCATTGATCCTTTTGATTTGAATGCAGAGACAGTCACACTTTTTTCCCATTCATAAACTCAAATGCGCTTTACTCATAATTCTAAAACCGTGTCTATCAATAGATCATATTATACCTCAGTGAAAACTGCAAAGAATCTTTCGATGATCTTGTCGAAGTCTTGTAGTGGTAATATATATATATATATATATATATATATATATATATATATATATATATACAATGAATCAGAACAAATAATTATGTCTTCAAGAAGGACAAGACAAGCGCTAGTGACATCATCGGAGACAATATCTAGTTCTTCAGAAACAAAGAAACTGCGATTAGAGGCACATGAAAAACCGCTCCGAAGCCTAAAACAGGCGATAAAAATACGGAGTCAGCAGCGCTTGGCGTAGTTAGATGCCGTTCGCCACTGTCATACATACGCTAGCAAATATGGATACCGAGGAACATCTAACTACACCTAGAACACGAAGAACACAGCGGCGTAGTGCTGTCACCGAGCACACGCCGTGCCTGCCCGTGTATCCAGAGGACGAGCAGGCAGAGAGAGCTGCCGCCGCCGACCTAACAAAGAACAAACCGTGCGGCGAGCAGGACAGCTGTAAGTGAGCTGAGCGACGCAGCGTCCGACCTACCGCTAAGTATTAATGATGATGTGCTTAACAATATAAATTGTACACGTGATAGGCGTGAAGCGCCGGATTCGATTGCGTGCTTTGCAAATCTTTTAAGTAATACATTGTTAGCGGTGAAAATTGGAAAATTGAATAACAATAAAAAAAATTGCCTTGTTATTAGAGCCGTTGAAAGGTGAGGCGCGAGAATCGGCAAGTTTTCTGTTTAACTCCGATCGGAGCGCGGAGGCGATTATGAAAAATTTAGAGATATATTTCGGGACTAACACAGTGAAAAATTTATGGCCAATACTAAGAATCTCCCGAGCTGAAAATCAGGTGAAACTACGGTAAGTTACTTCGCTACGCGTATAAAAAACACGATTTCCGAATTAAAAAAATTAGCAAAGAAAATTTCTTCTGCGCTAATTTAGAACTATAATAATTATTTTTCAACTATTGTCCATGACAGAACCGTGCTAGAAAAAGAAGCAAAATTTTTAAATATCCAAAGTAATCTTGCAACAGTCGGAGGAATCTTACATATGGAAAAAAGACATTTGTGCGCTTCAAGCCTACAGTCATTAGGACTATGCAAGGGCAAATTTGCAAGAAAACATTAACGCGGTCACTGAGAAAGATGAGGAAAAAGGAGAGAAAGTTGTATCCGTGCGTAATTTATAACGTAGGTTGTCGCGCAACAGTCTTCAAGCGGCTTTGTTCACTTAAAAAATGTTTACATAGGGATCCCGAATATTCGGCGTTGTATTACAAAGAAAAGTAATGTTTCTTCGATAACAGCTACGCAGTTGAATGAAGCGACATAGAAATGAGATTGCGGGGGTTATGAATCTAACGAAGCCGGGAAAAAACTTAGTATTCGACGTGGCAGCAAAGTCAAATGAGACCTATTTAAACGATCAACTACACGTAAGGCCTGACTTCCTTTTCAACCCTGACTGCAATCGTTGATGGGCGCTCTTAGTCGCTTTAGGCGGCACGTGATTGATTTCATGACGGATATAAGGAACATGTACTTGCGTATTGGCGTGCGCGACAAGGATCGAGGAGCACTAAAGTTCCTGAGGCGGGGAAGAATAGAAAATCGTATCTCAAAACCTACGAGATGACATTCTTGGTATTCGCAGAAAGTTCGTCGACGATCTTCTTGTCCAATTAAAGCAGTCTTCATAGTACTGCACTCTATCGGGGCTTTCTAATAAACTAGGCGTCAAGCGTACTTGATTGTGTATAATAATTCAGTTACTTAATTAATTCTTAATAAATTATATAAACTTACCTAGTCGAGTATATTATTTATAATCATTTTTACAGTATTTTTAACATATGTTTACAACTTTTAAAAAAACAATTACAAACTCATATATAAAGCCACTATTTGGGTGATTGCAATGTGTTGTGAAATCTCGAGTACGTATGATTATTAAAATAAAAAAAGAAAAAAGCATTATTTTTTATATCACTTCTTCCCATATTGTTCAATAGACTAAAAACAGTAGCTATAAGGAACTGTATATGTATATATATATATATATATATATATATATATATATATATATATATATATATATATATATATAGTAGCATCCCTCGTCTCGACTTCGCCCGAGATAATAATTCAACGATTTCATAATATCTAAGTAAAATATATATTATATATGTCAAATATATATATTTACAAATCTATATTACTATAAATAATATACCGTAATTTACCTATCATCGCTTCCATATATATTAAAAGCTGCTTCAAAGCAACGTCCGAGTTATAGAAGAAAAAAAAATTTCTGTCTGCCTAATTTAATTATAATGAGTGCCAATACGATTTTAATATTTGGATAAAAAAAATATTGCTTTATTATGTTAGACTTTCGTGTATACATTAAATAAATGTAGCCGCCTTTACACATGTAACACGAATGTATATATTTACACATTTTCACATATTTGTAATTTTAAATACTAAAAAGAAAAATTTACAGAATACATTATGTATGTACAAATTGTGCTAAATAATAAAAGCACAAATTTTCAAATTTAGAATACCAGTTTTATTTGAATTTTATACATATGCAAACATAAAAGTCCAAAATCATATTATTTTTTTTCTTAAAAACAAATTTGCAATTAACGCATTTATATATTGACCAACATCATATGATTATTGAAAAAAAAATGACGAAAAATCACACTTATATATCTTAGCTTAATAAATAAGCATGTTTCCTAAGCAAGCTACAAAATACGATCATATAAATTTTGTAAGTGCCATAAATTTATTTATAGTATGGTTAAAAGAGTTCAACGTGATGTAATGGAGTCAAAAGTAAAATAGTTAATATGAAATTTAGATTAAATAAATTTGCAAGATTAACAATGTGGTTCCCTCGTATAAAATTTTACCATATATGAAATGAATCCTAATAGTCATTAATTTATAATTTTCAGTATTTTCTTCGTAGTTAAATATTACAGTATAAAAATTTAATTATACGATCTATAAAATAATTTAAATTAATAGAATAATTATGATCTATGCAAGCACGTATGTATCATATGGACCAAAGGATAAAGCACTTTAAATTTGTAAAATTCTTTTTTATTTCTTAATATAAATAGTAAACAGAAAAGGAGTATATATTTGGAAAAAAATGACATTTTGAGATAAATTTTCGTTTTAAATAATAGATTTGTTTGGAGTTGGAAAAAAAATTGTTAATAACTTACTGACAAATGAACGATGATGTGGTTGATAATAACTAGGTGGAAGTCCGCTTGAAAGGTTATAGTCGGATATGTAAACTATAAGTTAGATAGGCAGATAGGATAAAATAAGTTAAAGTAATGTATCATCAGATCATGAATGTAGTATATATAAATAACATAAATAAACTCCACTAAGATAGTAATATATTCGGTTGTTTCGCATACACGCCGCCCTTCCATACAGGGCCCTTCACCTGCACCTGATCTCCAACCATCGTCAGCGTGTTGAATGTGCGCCGCGCGGCGTCGGGATCTGCGCCTACCTCGGATACATTTCGGTAGATTCGTGTGTTTGTTTCTGGTGCATGCGGCCAAGTTTATCGCTCTTTCTTTCGTGCGGCTTATCATTCTTTTTTTTGTTCCGTAGCCCCCCCCCCTCGGGCGAGCACGTCGGGTCGCCGACCGCGGTCGGGACACACCAGGTACGCGGACCGGGAGTAGGTTAGTCGATTATATATTCGAGATGGTAATTTGTATGTGAAATAAATAAAAACGAAAGCAAAATTAACTGCCGAATTTTTTTGTCATTTTCCTGTAATTCCCTTTCAGGCCGGCGGAGCCCCCCCCCCCACTGAAAAAAAAATTTTTAATTTTATAGGATTAAGTTCGTTTACGCACACACACACAAAAAATAATCTTCACTTACTCACCTCTATTTCCTCAGAGGAGGTCCCGCCAGCCTGAAACGGGAAAGAAAGGTATCAGGGAAAGAAATATTTCGCCCGACAACACAATTTACTCAACAGCGTTTATTCAGTCCCTTTTGTCTCCGCCGATACATAAAACACTCCCGATAACGCACTTATTCCACGCCCGGTCCACGTGCTCCGACACCCCCCGACCGCGACCCACGCCCCGACGCGCCCACCGAACCGGGGCTACTACGGGGGACAGGGGAAAGGGCAAGAGGAAAGGGGAACAAAAAGAAAAGGAAAAGGGGAGAACAACAACAAAAAAAACAACAAACCACGATGGTGCTCAACGGGTGTGCGCGGTCCTCCGGCCCTGGCGTCCGCTGGCTCGTCATCGGTGCCGGTGTTACGCGCCTTCGAGGATGGAGGCGGCACCGGTGCTACTGGGGCCGCTCAAAATTTTTCTCTCCACTGTTGCCTCCGATGGACTCCTCCCCGTTATCTCTTCCCGCTGTCTCCTCTTCTCGCCCAGCTCACGATATCTCCTTTTTACTTCCTTCTCCTCCTTTTTTCTATCTATTGTTTGAACTTCACACTGCTCACTCTCTCCGATTTTACCTCGCACCTTTCTCTACGGCCATCTCTAGACTCTCCGCTATCTCTCGTCCTCTTTCTCTTCTTCTTTCACGACTAGCGTGCTCGGTGGTTGAGCGCGGAGTCCCACGCATCTCCCGTTCGCCGGGGAAGAAGGATGGGTTAAGGGGGGGGGGGAAGTTCGGCCGAATACGGGCTTACAAAAAGAATCGGTTTTGATAAATTTACAGATCTTAAATTTAAATCATAATCTTATACTTTTAGCTAGTAATTTACATGTCTAACGCAATATTTTCTTTTTAGATTACAAATCAATAGAATCAACAAAAAAAATTATAATTATAGTTCGTGCCCTTTATAATAATGTCTAGAATGTTTTAGACAAAAAAAAGATTAATTTTTTTCTCGCTTGCATAGGAAACTATTTAAGGGCGTTTCTTAAGACTAAGTTTTGTTTTTTTTTTATACTAATGTTTGAAATTGCATGGCATTAGGTAAGAAAATAATATCAAATCTAAATTTCATAGTTATATATACTATTATCTTATTTTACTTCTATTATCTCTATACCTTCTATTATTTCTTATTAACTATCTTATTCTATTATCTCTGATTATCTCCTATTATTTATTATAGTTATATACGCGATTCGCTTATTTTATTTCTCTTATCTCTATATCTTATATTATTTCTTACTATCTATCTTATTCTATTATCTCTATATCTCTATTATTTTCCATTATCTCTTCATCATATACAGCTATTCTGTATTGGTACAAATTTACTATTTTGCACCAAACTCAATAAGAAATGAAAAAAATTCCTTTATTTGTTAATTATATCAACATTGTAAAATGCCTACTAAAATTTTTTTTTTGTTTTTGATACTATGAAAGAAGCAGGAAAATAATAATAAAATAATAATATAATAATAAAAATAGATAATAACATAACTAATAATAATAATAATAATAATAATAATACAATTTTTCCAAGTTCATATGCACAATAAAAAAATTTTACATTATTATCAAAACGCGTCAAGGTGCTCCAAAATTTTGGAGCACACGGAAAAAACAGAGATGCAGAGACCTACAAGTTTGGTATAAGAAAAAAAATTATTCATAGCTGGAAAGCTTTTTTTTCTTTGTTCTTTTGTTATGCCTGTTTAAAATCAACAACTTATTTTTATGTGTATATCTTATTTTTGAGGTTGCATATTTTTTTATCGTTATCTTCGTTATTATCATAAATCGCGTCACGGTAATACAGTCAACGTGATTCCATAGTTTTCTTTGTTTCGCAATGGATCAGTCCTTATATTCAATCCTTTAGCATTAGTACGTGTGTTGGTGTTTTACATTCGCAATACAATAGTTATTTTTGTAAGTATATTCATCAAACTTATGATACCTATACTTGCATTCTATTCGCTCGCTGTCATATTTATGTATCAGAATATATGTATGTGTACATTTGTTTTCTTTTTCTCATTTATTTTCAATCTTGAGTCCATTGAAGTTTCGAAATATTTCCAAAAAATGTCCAAGTGTCTCGAGACGACGTTTACGAATCGTCTTCCGACGATAGACAAATGCTATAGAGTGTCTTGTGTTGGGGAGGTAGAAATACGATGTCCAGATATCTAGGGACAACTTCTACTGGGAGTGTGGGTGTTCGAATGTTAGAATACTAATCTCTTCATAGAAGCCATCCCGTCATACCTGAATATCGTCTTCTACCTTACGAACACGGAACACTCCCTAGAAGTCGTTCCGACATACCTGCACATTGCATTCTACCGTGCGAATACGAAACTCCCTGTATAAATCGCCTTAAGGCACGGCACATCGTATTCGTCAGTCCGTACACACCAATATTTGTCCGTAGAGGCCGTATTTAAAACGTATTCTATATATATACTAGCATCCCCCGTCTCGGCTACGCCCGAGATAATAATTTAACCGATTTCATAAACAATTTAATAATATCTAAGTAAAAAGTACTCTTATTTACTTATGTACCGTAATTTACCTACCGCCGCTTCTGTATAAAAAGCTGCTTCAATGTAGCGTCCACTTCAAAAAGTTAACATTTTGCCGACCATCTTATACCATATATATATATATATATATATATATATATATATATATATATATACGCATATTAAATACGGCTTCAATGGAAAACATTGTACTTTCGAGTTCGAGCGGTAGAAAAAGATGTGCAAGTGTCTCGAGACGATGTTAACAAAGAGTATCATGTTCGGACTACAGGAAATGTCTCGGGAGGACTGCTATAGAGAGTTTTGTGTTGGGGAGGTAGAATACAATGTCTTGTTATCCCGGGACGACTCTTACTGGGAGTGTGCGCGTTCGCATGATAGAATACTAATCTCTTCATAGAAGTCGTAATGAGATACCTGGACATCGTTTCCCACTAACTATACATTACGCTTCCCGTAGCAGCCGTCCAAATCATCTAGAAATCGCATTCTATCATCCGAACGCTGTTCGGATGATCCGAATGTCATTCAAGACGCCATTTAGTGGACGCTGGTGGAACTGACCACAAAAACTGTTAACTTAATTTATTGTTAAAAGGAAAATGATTTTCAAGAAAAAACATAGCCTATGTCCTTCCCAAGATAATATAGAATCTATATGTGAAATTTCAGAACAATCGGTTCAGTAGTTTTTTCGGTTATCGCGTAAAACAAGGACAAGCTTTGTCTTTATAAATTAGTATGATATTATATGATATGATATGATGCTATGATATAATGATATGATATGGTGGTATGATATGATGATATGATATGATGATATGATATGATGATATGATATGATTATATGATATGATTATATGATATGATGATATGATACGATGATATGATATATATTCTAACGGGGTACTTAATTGTTAAACACGCGGTAGATGTACCCGTTAACAGAGGTGCAAAGAACCCCGAACGGATTAAATTGTTTAAAACAAACTTTTTGGTCCGTAGGTTCTTTGCTGTTATTTACTCCTCAGAGTTTCCTTTACTTACGAAAATAAAATCAAGTAAAGATAATAAAATAAGATAAGAAAAAATAAGAAAATAAAATCAAAAGTAAATTAATTTTATTAATTAATAAAATAATTTAAATTGTTATTTAATTTAATAAAATTATAACAATTGTTATTCTAACCCTACCATATACGCACCCGCAATCAACTAACGCGCGTATCCGTTCACACAGTGTGTGAGAGAGGTGAATTTCTAAGTATAACGGAGATTCCGAGCAACAAGAGCGCCACCTTAAGAAGAACAAGGTGTACTATCAAATAAAGCTGAATGCGCGCTGGCTACTCTTGCTATCTTATTCTATGATTATATCTCTCAGTCTCTCTCACACTACTAAAATTAATTCGTTATATTTAATAATTTCAATCGGAAAGAAATCGGATAAAGAAAAGTAGAAGTATATAATATTGTACTGAAAACCAAAAGCACAATAAATATATAAAAAGAAAAATACACCAACCTTTATACACCGACGCCGAAAAGAATACGACCCAACGACGAAATGAACGTGAGTTCCTTGGTGTCAGATTACCGGCCGGTTTGAGTGCCTTTCCTTGGCAATAATCTTTTTATATTCAAGGAACTATCTTTTGCACTATTTATATAAGCGAACGAAATTTCACTATCACGATTGACTATTAATAATGACTTTTAATATTCGACAATGGCCAAGAGAACAAAAGAGAAAAATTTTTTACTAACAAAACTTTGTCAGGTAAAAACTAACTATATTATATTAATATAAATTTTCTATATTATATTCATCTTTATTATCCTTCTCTCTCTCTCTCTCTCTCTCTTTCCCTTTTTCCCTCCCTTTTTTCTTATTTGTTAAAAATATTAACATGTATAGGTCGAACTAACCTATACATGTTACAATATATATATATATATATATATATATATATATATATATATATATATATAGTTGAGGTTCTTGGTAAAGAATTATTACCTAATAATATATAATGAATACAACCCTATTTTGCTATCATTTCTGTTATTCAAACTAAAAAAAGCATAGCTGAGTTTTGGATGTTAATATCACATATAAAAACGAAAGCATAATTTGTCGCCACAAATTATGTTCAGTATGATTTTGTATATAAAACTATTTTATAAAAGAAGAGAGAGAGAGAGAGAGAGATTTCCCACATAAGAGAAAATAAATTTACAAAAATCAAAAGATATCCATAAGATGTGAGAGTAGTGTCAGATGAACCTGGAGTTGGATATAGCCATTCAACTTTTTTTGTGACGCGGGGAAGGGAAATCATCTAAAGACACTTCTCGAAGAGAGGTAGTGTCGGATTCATGGAGCCTTTGTTCTCATGCCTACCGACTAAAATCCCTCCCCGCAGGGATTCCTACCCGGAGGTATCATTCCCTTTATCTGTTGGGATAAAAATTATTAATGGAATAGTGTGAGCGTGGGGGAGCAGAAGTGAGATGTGGATAGGGGGGAGGAATTGGTGAGTTTAAGGGCTCTGCCTTCATAGGGGCAGAGGCTTACAATATCTACATTCACATAATCAAAAGAATGTAAACACTTCAAACAATGTTTTTTTAAACCAGAAATCATATGTGAACTAGAAGTAATAGTTTTAACGAATGTGCAGCTCAATAAACTAATGAGATCATTTACAAATAGCCGAGATTATTTTCACATCATTTTATCCACGCGTGGACTCTTAAAAAAGAATTAATTATCTTAAATCATCGACGTTTTCAGGTGAACATTCTTCTGCTAATTATTCTGATAATTCATCATTATCACAAAAAGCAAGTATGAACTTGCCAAGTCAAAATAGCGACTACGACAAAGTTTCTTAGTTATTATATATTATATTATAATTATATAATTTTTATATAGATAATTTTTTATATTAATGACTAAAATAGTCAATGCACTATAATTAGTTAAAAGAACAGTGTTTGTATGTAGTGGTCACTATATCGAGTGTTAATTAGAATTAAAGAAATGATTCTTTCTATCCTAATATAATAAACGCCTTGTGCGTTTGAAATAGTAGAAGCTAACCTTTTTATGTTTGTAACCATGAACTTCAAGAAAATATGCATCATATTATTATATTTTTGGACGCAATAACTTTGATCTATTGTTTATATGAACTTATCTGGAAAATCATACAGATAATTAACTGAAGCAATCATAAGACTCTGAGAAAGTTTCTCTATTATTATACATTATATAATATGGAAATTATTTTATAGTTTACTGATTTCAAATCTAGTACTGGACAATTATTTAGTTAAAAGAATAGTTTATACATAGTGGTTACTACTATACGCATTGATTAAAAGAATAAAGTTTTGCTTTATTCTATTGTAAAGGACATCTGTTTCTACCGTTTAAACAAGAAACTCCCATAGAAGTTGTCTCTACATACCTAGACATCGGTTTCTACGGTGCGAATACAAAATTCCGGAAAAGTCGTCCTAAAACATATGGATATCTGTCTCTACCGTGCGTACATAAAACTCCCCATACAAGTCATCTTTACACATCTGGATATCGGTTTCTACTATCCGAACTTGAAATTATGATTTGTCTCTTGAGAACTCTTCGTGTCCCTACCGGGTCACAAATGCACACACACGCGCACGCATGCACACGCGTACACACGCACACACACATTTATACCCTTTCGCTATTTCTGGGTCTTGAGAACTGGAAACTTTTTATTATGCTTTAGGATATCTAAATATATGAGAAAGAAAGTGCTTTTGATCTTTTTTCATGTGACATACGTAATTTTATATGTAAAATAACTTTTTAGTCAAATATTTCGGTGGGAAGTGATTCCTGACCTTAAAAATAGTATGTGATTAAATTTGATCCGGATTGTCCAAAAAAAACACCATTTTTACATATTTTAATACAATTCTTTATTATCGTCTTTAAAATAGACTCCTTTCGAGCCAATACGAGCATACCAATGCTTAATCCAATTTTCCATACACCTGTTGTAAGCCTCACCTGGGATTGCCTTTAGATCCTTTAGCGAATTACTTTTTATGGCTTCAATGGACTCATGGTACGTTACCCAAAGTGGATTTCGGAAAGAGAAAAAAGTCACAGGGAGCCAAATCTGGCGAATACAGTCATACTGAGCGATGACTCATTTCGTGTTTGGCCAAAAACTCAGACATAATCATGCTGGAATGTGCCAGCGCATTATCGTGATGACAAAACCAAGAAAGCTGCCCACAAATTCGATCGTTTACGACGAATTGCTTCACGTAGACGGCTCAAAACGGCCAAGTAGTACTCCTTATTGACCGTTTGACCTTCTGGAACGAATTCATGGTGAACCACCCCATGATAATCGAAAAAAACAATGAGCATCACCTTGATTTTCGACCGACTTTGACGTGGTTTTTTCGGTTTCGGCTCATTTTTGCAGTATTATTCGCTAGATTGTTGGTCATTGTCATATTCATAAACCCTTGTCTCGTCACCAGTAATAATGCGTTTGATGAATGTAGGGTCCTCAGCTACGCTTTGAAGTAGCTCTTTTGCAACTTCTACACGACGTTGTTTTTGCAAAAGATTCAGATGTTTTGAAACGAGTCTAGCATTGACACGCTTCATATGCAAAACATTAACCAAAATATGTTGAGTCGATCCATAAGAGATGTTGAGAGCCTGTGCTATCTCTTTGATGCCGACACGACGATTTTCGAGGAACATTTCCTCAACTTTTTCGATGTTATCCTTGTTAAAAGAGGTGGATGGGCGACTTGCATGAGACAAGTTTTCGACGACTTTGTGCCACTCTGCCAGCGCATTATCGTGATGAAAAAACCATTAATTGTCTGCCCACAAATCCGGTCGTTTACGAGGAATTGCTTCATGTAGACGCCTCAAAACGGCCAAGTAGTACTACTTATTGGCCGTTTGACCTCCTGAAACGAATTCGTGGTGAATCATCCCATGGTAATCGAAAAAAAACAATGAACATCACCTTGATTTTCAATGGATGGGCGACTTGCAACCTTCACTGAATACTTTGTGCCACTCAAATACTTACTTCCGCGATAAAGTAGACTCTCCAAAAGCACTTCTGCAACATTAACGATTCCGTAGCCGTAATTCCATTGGAAACACAAAATTTCAAGCAAACTCGTTGATCAACTTTTTTTCCATAGTCAAAATCGCCAGATAAGCTTTTTGCGTCGTAAACAAACAGCTGACAAACACATAGTAATGGAGATATGGCGCTCAAATTTCACACGGACATCAAGAAAGGTTATACCAGTATAGGAAAAATATTTTACCGATTCAATTTACGTGCGGAGTTTAAATGCATCAGCCCAGATCAAATTTGATCGTATGGTATATATATCATCATATCATATCATAATCATATCATATTATAATAATTCATAAAGACAAAGTGTGTTATTGTTTGTATCCGATCACCAAAAAAATTACTGAACCGATTACTCTGAAATTTGAGATTAAGATTCTATATTATTTTTGGAAGGACATAGGTTATATTTTTTATTGAAAATTATTTTAGTTCCATCAATAATGGTCTTAGCAGTCAATTTCACCTGTTTCCCGTTGTTGGGGTCTTGAATCACGAACGTGAATTCAAAGTAATCCGTTTAAAGTATTAATACCAGGCCATCTCAAATGAAAGAGCGTATCCAACTTTGAGATTCATACCCTGAAGAAGGTGTGACGTTATTCGGTCTTTTTGTTTTTCGAGTTCATCTCAGACTACTCAAACACCTTCGAGATATCTTTTGATTTTTGTAAATTTTATTTTCTCTTATCTTTTTCTTTTACAAAATGGTTGAGAATGCCAAATTATACTGAACATAATTTATGACAACAAATTATTTTTTGTTTCGTTATTTTAACTTCAAAAGTGACGGCTCTTTTTTTAGTCTGAATAAAAGATAAAAAAGGGTTCGTTACCAATAAACTCGAAACTGTGTATATTATATATGTATAATATATCGTCACTTTTGCATAAAGGTAATATCCAGCGTCCGCTTAAAAAATATGTTATTCACAGATACATATTTTCAATACAGCTTCTACGCGGAGAAATATTGTATTAGCGTGTACGGGCGGTTAAATACGATATCCCAGTGCCTTAGAACGATTTCGACTGGGAGTTTTGTGTTCGGATAATAGAATGTGATGTCAAGGTGTTTCCAACGACTTCTAGGGGAGTATTATGTTTAGTCGGTGGGAAACGATGTCTATCGTTCTAGGGACATCTTCTACGCATACTTTCATGATCGGACGGTAAAATACGATGTCCAGGTGTTTCGAACAACTACTAAGAGGAGTATTGTATTTAGTCGGTTGGAAACGATGTTTAACTTTATGGGGATGATTTCTATGGGAAGGTTCGTCTTCGGACGGTAAAACACGATGTCCAGATATCACAGGACGACTTCTATGGAGAGATTCGTGTTGGAACGTTAGAATACGATGTCCAGATGCCTTGAGATCGATGAGTAGCGTGTTCGGATAGTAGAATACGATGTCCAAATATAACGGAACGACTTCTATGAAGAGATTATATATATATATATATATATATATATATATATATATATATATATTGTATAAAATGGTCGGCGAAAAGAAGCTTTTTATACAGACGAGAAGGATAGTAATATATTTATAGTAATATAGATTTTTATATATAGAGTACTTTTTACTTAGATATTATTAAACTGTTTAAGAAATCGGTTAAATTATTATCTTGGGTGAAATCGAGATGGGGGATGCTAGTATATATATATATATATATATATATATATATATATATATATATATATAAAATATATCGTCACTTCTGCATAAATTAGCAATGATCCATCGTGTGATTAAAAAATATGCTATTCGGATACTAACATTTTGCTTAATTTTCAGTTGTCATCACTACGAAAAAAATTGACCGTATTTAATTGAAAAACGGAAATATATGATATATATATATATATATATATATATATATATATATATATATATTGTATGTATATTGTACATATTATATATATATATATTGTATGTATATTGTACATATTATATATATATATATATTGTATGTATATTGTACATATTATATATACACATTTGAAATACGGTTTCTATTGAAAAATATTGTATTGGCGTATACAGGCGATTGATTACGATACCCCGTTGCCTCGAGACGATTTTTATAGGCAGTTGTGTGTTCGGATGATAGAATGCGATATCCAGGTGTCCCTGGGCAATTTCTACGGGGAATATTGTATTTAGTTGATGGAAAACGACGTCCAGGTATGAGGAAATCAACTTCTATGGGAAGATTCGTGTTAGGATGGTAAAATACGATATCTAGGTCTTTCCGAAGGTCTTCTACGGGGAGTATTGTGTTTAGTCGTTAGGAAGCGATGCTAGCTTTCTCGGGATGACTTCTACTGGGACTATCGTGTTTAGTTGATCGTCAACTTCTATGGGGAGTTTCGTGTTCGGATGATAGAATGCGATTTCCAGGTGTTTTGGAACGACTTCTAAGGGGAATTTCGTTTTCGGACGATAGAAGACGATATCCAGGTATGACGGGACGATTTCTACGGGAGTATCGTGTTTAGTTGATAGGAAACGATATTCAGGTATGTCGGGACAACTTCTACGAGGAGTTTCGTGTTCGGATGATAGGATGCGATTTCCATATGATTTGGAACGACTTCTACGGGAAGTGTCGTGTATAGTTGGTGAGAATCAGTGTCCAGGTATGTCAGTATGACTGCTATGGAGAGATTCGTATTCTATCATTCGAACACGCACACTCCCAGTAAGAGTAGTCCCGGAATACCTGGATATTGTATTTTACCTCCCCAACACAAAACTCTCTATAGCAGTCGTTACCAGACATTTTCTATAGTCCGAACATGATACTCTTCATAAACGTAGTCTCGAGACACTTGGGAATCTTTTTCTACCGCTCAAACTCGATAGTGTAATTTTCTCTATTGAAGCCGTATTTAATATGCATATATATATTGTATAAAATGGTCGCCAAAATAACTTTTTCAACTTTTTGAAGTGGATGCTATATTGAAACAGCTTTTTATACAGACGCGACGGTAGGTAAATTACGGTCAATTATTTATAGAAATATAGATTTTTATATATAGAGTACTTTTTTACTTGGATATTATTCAATTGCTTATGAAATCGGTTAAATTATTATCTCGGGCGAAGCCGAGACGGAGGATGCTAGTGTATATATATATATAGCTACCTATCAAGTGTTATATATAGCTACCTACAAAGTGTTTCTGACTATTTTCTATAGTCACACACGGAGTTTTATATTAAAAACTGCTTTTTAGCCAAAAATACGTGCGGGAAATGATTCGTTAGGTCATAAATAGTAGATATGTTTTGGAAAATTATCGATAAAAAAGTGATAAATAATTTTTTTCATAGATGAAAATTGGAATCTCAATTTAGAAGTAAATAGTGTAGTGGCCGCGCCATGCCAGCGGTTCTCAAACTCGCCTTCGTGGCGCTACCGCGCCACATGATATATATTAAAACTTGAAATTGTGCATGCTTGCAGTAAAGTCGCGCAATGTAAATGTCGCAGATATTTTATGATCATATAGCCTTGCACCATGGCTGCTGTGATCATGCAGAAATCTAAATGCGTGATCGCAACAAGTAGTTTACAATCAATATTCATATGTCATTATCATAACGGAAATCATGGGTGAACTTCCGAACAACGAGCATAACGGATTAGTCGATTTTTTTGGAATGTTGATTAAAAGTATCGTAGTAGCGTTTGATAGAAATTTAATTTTCATGTTAAAAACTATAAATAAATGATCTTTCGAGCACATTTCCGGAAATAGTAAAATTTGCAAAAAAATATTTTAAAAAATCGTGCATCTGATCAAAATATATATTTTTTATTCTATTCAACTTTTCTCTACTAGCAGTATTTCTCGGCAAAAATGTATACGAAGGTACCTGTATTGAGTATATGCGGGAAATCGTTAAGGGACCCCGAGACGGAATTATTGAACTTTTATCCAGACATATTGTTTGCACTAGACTGTATAGAACAAAAAATATGTATTTTAATGAGCTCTATGATTTTGGTTTTAAATATGTTGCAACTTTATTTTCTGAGAGAAATTCAGCAAACTATGATCTTTATGGAATGTTCGTGGATTTAGGAATAAATATTCAATTTCCGTCTAAAGCTGTTTTGTAATTAGCTCCCCAAAATTCATAACTATTCAGAAAAATAGGGCGAGGAACTATATCAGAACTAACTGAATACAGCCACACCACTGATAATGTTTCAGGGGGCCTGAGGCAGTATTCTTGGCTTTTTCTGCAGAAATCTTATCATAGGTAAAATTATCAATAAGTTATATATTTTGATATATAGAATATTCTTTACATAGAAAGTATTTAACTATTGGATATGCCTATTACGTAATATCTCGGGCGAAGCCGAAACGGGAATGATAGTATATATGTGTGAGAATGGTGCTATACCATGCGTAGACACGCCGATCGAGACGCGAAGGGAAGCGGTATACCAGTATACAACTCGTTAACGTTGAGCCATCGCCAGTTCTGACGTGTTCGAACCTTAACAAAATTGTGCACACACCCTAGAGAGTAATATATCTCTTTTATACGTTCAAGTATCGTTAGTTGTAAATATACACATAGTTCATAACCTTACAAGCCTTAGCGTTATTTGCAAACCATGTATCCGAACCCGTGACTCTATAATTTCCCACAAATTTGGGGACTCGTCCGGAAAACAGGTAATAACGAGAAAGGATGTGTAGTTAAGACGGTGTACAGCAAAGTGACTATGAACATCTAGTGAAGATTATAAGCGAAACAATTTTCAGCACGCGAGGCATGATGAAAGAGGTTCTAGGACGGAGCGTAAACTCGGTTTGATGCGAAGAGTTTGTTGGAAAAGTATTTTTCGCACGCGGTGCCACAAGAACGCGTTCGTCGACAATGTTGGAGTGACGATTATGATAGACAGTGGTACAAAAGTAAATTTGCTTCGGAATGATCGGATCTCACAATCACCGCTAAAAATGGCCACGCTCGTTTATTACACAGAGCCTAAAACAACAAAGCAACTGCAGCGCTTTCTTAGTTTAGCAGGATACTTTCGAAAATTTATAAAGGGGTACGCGAAAATCGCGATGCTCTTAAGCGAACTTCTGAAAAAGGACCGACCTTATAGATTTAACGATGAACAACAACGTGCTTTTCTGCAAGTAAAACGGACATTGGTGGAGGCGTCAGTATTACAATTATATAAACAAAAAATAGAAACCGAGCTTCATACAGACACATCAAAAGATGGATACGGTGCTATTCCTTTACAACGGAATTCAAACGATCAACACATCCGATGTATTTCATGAGTAGGAAGACAATACCAGCCGAAAGCCGGTATAGCAGTTACAAGTTGGAATTCTTGGCGGTAGTAAAATCATTGGATAAATTCTGTAACTATCTGCTTGGTCTACGTTTTAAAATTGTAACAGATTGTGCAGCATCAGGACGACTATGGCTAAAAAAGAATTGGCCCCCCGAATCGAATGGTAGATCATGCTCGTCGAGGAGTTCGATTGTATTATTGAACATAGAGCAGGGACCGCCATGCGACAAGTCGATGCGTTAAGCAGGGCAACGTCTGTTAACGTTATCGAGGACAACCTCATTGGGAGATTGAAGAGAGCGTAGGAGCGCAACGAAAAAATTGCCGCAATAAAAACGTTACTTCAAATCAGGCCTTATAAAGATTACCGTTGATACGCTCTTCCGACATGTTCAAGAACTACGAGAATTTATGAATGATTGGATCGCCACGAAACAGCCATCGTTTTTTCGCCATGGTATTGCTATATTGCTAGAAAGATAGGAAAAAGTAGTAGAAAATGACGGAAAATATTTTCATTAAGCTAACGTGTATCAATTTTCCATCATAAATGTCATTTTTCCGTTAAAAAAGATCGGAATCCAAGTTCGCCTCGTAATATATAGTTTTCACTAAGTTTGTATAGAATACAAAAACGAATTGAATTATAGATTGTATTATTATGATGTGATCAAAAGTCAATGCATCTATGCAACCCTGTATTAAATTTGAAACATACTTGGCTGTTGTTGACTCAAGGTAACGCTACGACAATCATCAACCAAGCAATCGATCAAAAAAAAAAGATATATATATATATATATATATATATATATATATATGCTAACACTTGCTTGTTCTTTTCCTAATGACCAATAATAAGCAGTGTTCGTTTGCATCGCTCAACCTCCGGAAGTGAGATATGCTTCGAATCAAGGTTCTTACATTCCGAGTACTACACATAGGCAAGATGCATATAAAATGTATTTTTGCTAATATGTCATAATCTGTCATACATATAGCTCCGCAACGATGACCGACGACCCCGTTATCGTATATATGTACACCTACATTATTCCACGCACATACACACACACACACACACACACGCGCGCGCGCGCGCGCCATAGCGCATCCACTTCGGTCCTGACTAATCTTATGACTTTGGAGATTAAAGATATAGATGAGGTCACTACAAAGGATGAAGTATTAGAGGCTCTGAAAACACACCTCGAACTCAAGGAGACTAACATGCTAATCGCTCGTTCCTTGCGGCAAGCTTATGGGGGTACTCGAATTGTATACGCGAATTGATATCCTGAGCTAAAATACAAGAAATATACGTCTTTAGTGTATATGCTCCTCCAAGTTTGACGGACAAGCAGTTTGAAATCCTTGTAGCTTAATTAGTTGATGAGGCCATGGACAAGAAACCATTATTGATCGCTGGCGATTTTAACGCGTGGTCCACAGCCTGGGGAAGCGCTTCAACAAATAACAGAGGTAGTATGCTGCTTGATGGCCTTAATTCTCTTCAACTTCACGTGGTTAATAAGGGATTTGAATCCACTTTCATTAGGGGAGATAAACAATCAGCATTGATGTAACATTCGCCAGTGATAACCTGATTCAGCGGAGGCATTTAAGTAAATCTAAGTAAATCTATAACTTTAGAAGTAAATAATTTATCATACGTGAACTTTTACCTAAGGTATAACATAAAGATTAATATATTTTTTGTATTTTACTTTACAGTTTAAATAGCATTTAGTTAAGTAGTATTGCTACATACACTAAATATGAAAAGGGGCTGTCATAACTGTTGACGATTAAAAATAAATTACAGTCTCGTGTTTTGCTGTTTGCCATAAATCGTGGCGTGCGTCAGATATATATATATATATATATATATATATATATATATATATATATATATATATATATATCTTACAGGAAAACAGTGAACTTGCTTTTCTTGAACTATAAAAGACTTTACTTTTACTTACCTTTTTCAATATGCTGAATTAATTTTTCGAGATTACCAGGCCCAAAAATTGGTAATTTCCAAGATAAGGCCCATTGTCATCTTAAAATGATTATTTTTCGAGAAATTTCAATCAATTTTACTATGTAAATAAATTATTTCGATAAATAATTATATTTTACATATTTCTTGTCTTTTAAATTTTTTTTTCTAAAATTCATATTTCAAAAAAAAAATGATGGTGAAACACACCTCATGCGGTTTACGCCTCGCGTGATCGCGTCCTTCAAAACTTCATTCTGCTGAAGAAATGAAGATAATAAAGCTTTATCATACGTCAAATTATCGTTATGAATCAAAGAATAATTCTATCTGCTTTTTTCTTTTATGTTGAAAGAAAAAGGGTTAATTTTTGATATAAAGCAAATTAAAAATGGGATTTTTGCTGATTTCGTAACTTCATAGAATCTGCATTCACCGTTTTAAATATTTTATGCTAATATTTCGTTATGGAATAAACAAGTTATTGCTTTAGTTTTAAAATAAGATATATTAGGCTTAGAAATGTACAATAAAAACAAAAGTACAAGAAAAATCATGAACATAAAGGGTAAAACACTGGGCGTACTGGAACTGGCCCGTATCAAATTTTTAAGTCCCCTCTGTAACTTGATCTTATTCTGTGTTTTCGGTTCGCTGAATCGACTTTTCGAGGTTACCAGGCCTAAAAATTGGACTTTTTGAGAATTTTTTTTCTCTAAAATACATAGTAAAATTTATTTAATTTTCTCGAAAAATAACATAAAGTAACACCAAGTTATCGAAGATACCTTGAATTTTCTACAGGATCCCTCCTCTGCGCATGTTTAATTGACTCGCTATTGTTTCTTCTTTACATATGGGCTTTACAAATAAAATGCAAGAAACAAAAACTCTGTAAAATGTAATCATTTATCGAAATGACTGGCTTACATTGTAAAATTTATTATATTTTTTTATAAAATCATTATTTTAAGAAAAAATTGTATGTTGTCTCGAAAGGGGACCAATTTTTGGACGTGGTTACCTCGCAAAATCGATTCAGCGTATCAAAAAACATAAAGTATCAACAAGTTACCGAGGCGACCTCGAATTAACTAACAGTCCTCTTGTGCACGAGGACTAATTATAGAAATTTATAACCTTTGGGAATTTACATCTATGTTATATCCATGGTATATCGGATACCAACTGTGCAGATACACGTATATACCGCGTGCGCATACAAACACCACACAGTCATGATCTGATCATGATGTACATTCATACACGTACATTCATACACGTGCATTCGCGCGCAGAGAGGGAAAAAGAGAAAGAGGGAGAGAGAGAGAGAGAGAGAGAGAGAGAGAGAGAGAGAGAGAGAGAGAGAGAGAGAGAGAGAGAGAGAGAGAGAGAGAGAGAGAGATAAAAAGCTCCGTGAGTGCTCGGTAAATATATACAGGTGAATATATCCATAATCTCATCACAGTTCAGAAATATAATCTCTACATACCACAACAATATATATATATATATATATATATATATATATATATATATATATATTATTATTTATTTATTTACTTATTTATTTATGCACTATCAGGTTACTGTAGACAAACTTAATCGTATGCAAAGACACTTTTGCTAGTTGCTATTAGTTTTTTTTTAATGAATATTTCCCTCGATATTTCCATTATTTTAATTTTAATGTTTTGATGCGTGCTCGCAACTATACACTAAGCGATAGATAAACTATTGAAAATACCATTCACCTGATATTGTTTTTTATTTTGTCAACTACCTATATATTTAGTAATATATGCTGCATTCGCACTTGCGGCTGGTATATATATATATATATGCAAACGAGTGCATAATATTATTAGCTACACCGATTCTGCTTCCATGATTGTCAATCGGAAACTAAAAAAAAAAAAAAACACATTGATTAAAACCAGCTTTCACTTGCCATTGCTGCGTTCAAATAATTTTTTTTTTATGTAAGTTTTGGTTAAGATTCATATCTTTCTCAAAAATCAAAAATGTATTCAAGATATATAACGAAGTGAACATAAAATTTTAGAATATGATTGATTAATAAAAATCTTAATGCTTTTAATAATCTCTATGTAAAGATCACTTATACAATTCTGTTTAATGTTACGTTGAGACTTAAATACGTAAACAATATATATAGTCTTTTACTTTTAGTTAAAATAACTATATATATATATATATATATATATATATATATATATATATATATATATATATATATACACTCACAAAGCTCCTGTCACAACACTTTAATATTTATTGTAGAGTTATGATTGGCATATCATTATTCTAAGTGAGGAGCGTATACTCTAATGAAATATATATAACATATATAATTTTGTAATTGAAAATATATGAGTTCATAGAATAGAAAAGAAAATACTGTGTTCATTTTCAAAAAAAAATTTAATTTAACAATATTTAAAAAAATTTATAGTTATAAATAATTTATTTATATTCCGTGGCTTATTAGTTATACAAGAAATAAAATAAAAATATTGGTTTTATTTCCATTGAAACTTTTGTATGACTCGTATATAGATAAAGCATAAAATATCATAATATTTTTAAATGACTCATTCGCAGCGGTATATAACATTGAAAACATTTACGCGATATATAATGTATATTATTATGTATATTTATAAATTTATTACATTTCACAATTTTTAGTTACAACGCAGTTTCTTTAACAAAAGATCATTAGAAAAGTAATAATCAATTATAAATATAAATATGATTTTGTAATAATTGTTTATTAAAGATAATCTATTTTTATGAGGAAGAAATATATATGGATAATGTAAAAAATTATTATAGAAGGTGCTTAGTCATGGCTATATTAAATTAATTAGTTCAATAAACTTTATGCATATATAAAATAAATTGGAATTATGTGGAAAACAAAAAATAAATAGTATAAATTTAAAATTCTGTATTACATATCTATCTATGATATATATATAAACAATGCTTTTAATTCTGTTTATGCAATATTAGTAACTTTGGTATATCTATAGAGCACTCAATAAAAAATGTAAAATCGTAAAAGTAATAAATTATTTCTGAAATATTATTTATAATCTATGGCACTTTTTTTAATTAACACATATTGTAGTAAAGTAATTTTGGAAAACGTCGTATATTAGGTCCAAATAGCTCTTATAGCGGAGGCTTACGCTTTGCCGCGGTATTATATTGCGCAGACGCATAAAGATCTTTCAAGTTCGTTATTTGTTACACTGATAGTAACTGCAATAGAGTACACACTGGTATACACGCGCGCGCACACACACACACACACACACACGCACACACACACACGCGCGCGCGCGCGCGCGCGCATGCACGCACGCATATATATAATTCATGAACATACATACACATGCACATTCCTATGCAAAACCATAATAAATAGCAATGAAAACAATTAGATTTAAATCTTTTTACCAAAGAAAATTTCTTATTTATTATTGAAAATTTTCAAAGGTACATTTGTAAATTTTCTAAAATGAATAAAATTTAATTTTTATTAAATCACAAAGATATATTTTTTATAACTAAATTAACAACATAATAGGGCGGTTGACGGTCGATTGTGGATGAGATGATGAAAGAAGGGCGAAGAGGGAGTATTGCGTCTCAAATATAGCGAAAGATTCTAAGTGATGCGCATGCGCGCACATCTGTCAGTTATAAAAGGAGCTTCACGATCTTGCAGGAAAACAGTATTTATCTAACTGGTTAGCGAGGAGTGTTCGTAACCTTTAGTTTTTCGTGCAAACAAAGTCGTCTTTTTTCTCTTTATTTCTTATAAGCATTGTTATCGTGCAGCTAAATTAAAGGTCGATAGACGCGAAAAGTATAAAGACGCTTAAAGAAGGGCATTCTATTCGCATAAATTTTTTTTTGAAGTCTAAGAGAAAAGGTTTCGCGGTACAAAAGAATCATGTCGGAATCCCATTTCGATGAATACGAGCATTTTAACTACGATTTTGACAAGCACATTTACAGCGGTCACGGTGGAAAGCAACGGAGTAAACGTGAAGCTATTATGCACACAAATCACTTCGATCCAAGCGGACATTCAAGAAAACTATTAACGAAACTTATGAACACAGAGCACAATAAGCGCGTCTCGATTAAAAGCAAGTCGTAGATGCTGGAAAAGAAGATATTCTGCAGGTTGGTCTTTCCTTTATTTTTGTACAATAAATTGATAATGCTTGCTATGGAATGTTTCAAAGATATTCAAGGTCGCAACATCTTAAAAATATGAAAAAACGAACATTTTCTGAGTCTCTTTTTTCTTTGATTCCTCTATTTATTTAGTTTCTTTTATATTAATTAATGAATCAGCGAAGAGGGCGCTGATAACAGTTTTTTTTACTGTCGCGAAACGAATAACTGCGTATTTGAATATAAATATATTATATGGATGGAATGGTGGGTCACGGACATTAAAGCTTAATTCTTTGTATATTAAAACCTTGCTTTTAAGTAAACATTATTTCTTTCTTAATGCTTGGTATTTTTTATTTAGTTAATATAAGTTTTACATTGCGCACTCTACTTAGCAGTTGATTCAATCATTTATTTGTAAAGAATGGATTGTGGCACTTGATTATAAATACCACTGTTGCCAGGCGCAAAGCGCAACTGCGCAATCTTTCTATACCAAGTTACTGGCGTTTGCATTAAATTTTGAATTCTGAAAATTCGAACTTATAATTATGTTTGTATTAAGAAGTTAAAACAGATAAAAGTAACTTATGAATTTCCTTGATTATATTTTAACTCATACACAATCTATTATTTTATGTAGAATTATTTTAACTAGATTTTGTCTCAAGTACAATTATTAAACGGATGATTATAGTTTAAGCCATTTGCGTCAACTTAATTATAAAATTGAAATATTAGATTGTTATGACTATTACGTGTTGAATATATACATAGTTCTGACCTGATATGATGCTAGTTCGGCGGTTCAGCAATCTAACTGTACAAATTGATAATGAAAGAAATTTGATTTGAACTGTATGATATAATCAATAATTTTTTTTTCGTCTTCATACATTAAATCGTTTCATTATTAAATTATATTGAGATAATAGGAACAATTTACTGGAAAAAAAAAATGTTTGTACAAAACGTGTATGTTCTTATCCAAATAATTCTTAAGATTTTTGTTAATATAAAATTGAATAATTAAAAAATAAAAACCATTTCTAAAAATTTTATAGTAAAAGAATCATTGTTATAAATTATTTTGGTATTAAATAATATTTATTAATATAAGAATAAGAAACTAATTTTTGTTCAAATATTTAATTCTAACTATAATTTAAACAACCAATATCAAACATCAATGAAAGAAAGCTTTTCACTAAACTAAGAAATATCTTATTAACAGTACAAGGTTATAGCTCTGTCCCTGCTATAATATAAATATTAATGTTTAAGCAAGAAAGAATATAGGATAATAAGCAAAACTTTTAATTTTTGTTTTAATAAAATATTCTTTTCAAATATTTCAATTAATGGAATTATTTTGTTACAGGTTCTTTGAGTTGTTACTTACCCAGTGGAATATGACATTGAAAATCTTTCAATAGATAAAGTACAAACCAACTTAGTCGTACGAGAATGCAAGGAATTTAACAACTCTGATGTACGCCTCTTATTTATATTGATAAATGCATTTAAGTCTTCAAAATATTTGTGACTTGAAATTCTTATTACATTTTATGTAATTCTTTTAAGTCATTTAATTAATTGCATTATTTATGTGGTACTTAAGATGAAGTCATTGTTTTGAAGTAAATCATTCATAAAAAATCATCATTAATATATAATCTCATTAGAATAAATTTGATATAAATTATAGATAATTTTAATAGTAATACTTTTTTTCTCAAGAATTTAGTAAATCTTGACCGAAAAAAGAGTTTCCTACAATTAAAATGCAGAAATGTGTAATTAAGCACAGAATAAAAAGTATTTAAAAAGTACAAAAAATGATATTTTATTTTCAAACCTTATATATGATTAATAAAATATTTTATAAAAGAATAAATAGCATAAGCTATGACCTAATTTACAATTTTATAAGCTTTGATAATAAAGTTAATTATCATTAGATTATTACAAAATTGATTTTGTATTGTATGAGTTGAAATACATATTTATTAATATATTGATTATTTAATTTTGTTAATAATTTTTTAAATAAATCAAGTATTTTTAATTCATCTGAATGATAAAAACTTTAGAATCATTATCTTTGTATATCTACTTACATTTTTAATTTAATTTCATTGTTTAATCACCGAGTATATTATTCACAATAATAAATACAAAACAAAGGATCTTACAGTATAAATTGATATTGATTAAATTAACATAAATAAATTTTCTTAAGTAGACTTTATCTAAACATTAATTGCGATGCAGAAATTTGCTTTCGTCATTTGTAAAAACAATTCATTACTAACTTTAATTTATAAAATACAAATGCTTGTAATTACATCTACAATTAACGATAATAAATTATATAAGATTTTTATAAACAAAATAATAGTTAAACCGACAATTTAAATTCTACAAAATGTTCATCCTGGCGTAGAATTCCAGTTAAAATAAATTCTGTTGAATAAATTGATACTGATTTTGGTGCTTTTGCAATAAACTTCTTAGCATTCAACAAATCTTCTTGTTTTGTTACAATAACAGTCTTTTCAGGCCATTTCGATGGAGGTCGTATAAGAGGTTTTCCTCCACTTAAAGTTATCATTTCTGTAAAAATTAGATTCGAATACACACACATATATTTTTTATATCATTCAAATGATAAATATTTTATAAGCAACTGTAAATTTAAACAGTCTATTTTAATAACAAAATTTAAAAATATTTTTAAAAATATATGTTATAAATTTTTATCTTTTATGTCATTTATTTCGTTAATTAAATAAAGATTGATTTTATTTAAAATCAAAACTTCAACCAACTTCAACATGATTTTCCAGCTTTCATGGTGAAAAACATAGTCTATATCTTATCTCATTCAATTTAGCCCATTGTTTTACTCAAAGGTAAACTATTTCATCAGGTAAATAATCTCCACAGTTATGTTAAAATATACTGTTATTTAAATATGAATAAATGTAGTAATTTGAAAATTTAAATTAGAATTTTGTAATTAAAAAAACCCTTAAAATCTTTAGAATTATTTGGAAATCGGATTTCAATTAAGAATTAAAACATTTAGAATAAACTATATTCTGTTGTTATCTCAGTTCTTATATTTAGAAATTTTAAATGTATAGTTAAATTATATATTTTTTGTACTATAATAAATAATAAATAAATTTTAGCATTTTATTTGAATTAAAATGTTTCCTTCATTTTATCAAATAAAAATTTGTTCACATTAATGAAAAACAATGTGGAATAATAACAATCTTAGTAATTCATTGAATTTTAAATATGAGTAAACATTATATAAATACTGTATATTACCTTTCAATTCAGATATAGGAGGTTCCTTAATATTTGGTGTTAAGAGTACAGTATATTCTTCTAATAATTTTTTATTTTTTGCTTTTACTAAACTATCTTTTAAATTAAATCTATATTTAGTTTCAGCATCTAAATCTTTCAAAATGTAATCTTCCCAATCCAAAAAACGATTAGCCTTATTACTATTATCCAGCCATTTCATAGATACTATTGGAATTCCTTTTGCCAGTGAACAGAGGAATTTGAATGTTCTACGCACTTTATCAGCCACTAGTATTGAACAATTTGATGGTTCTTGCACTTCTAAGCCACCTTTAAAGATAAACAAATTTAATTAATATTATTAATGAATGATAATACCGTTTTATTTCACCAAAATTATTAAGTAATTATATTATAAATATGATTGATTAAATACCAGCTATACAATTTGTATACTATAAGAACAATATTTACATTTTAAAATTATAACAATGTACAAGCTAGTTATATAGTTATATACATTTTGAAACAAAATAGATTATTAATAATTTTATATTGCTTTTTATTTTATTCACAGAAATTTTCAAGTTACTTTATTTTTCTGAATGCAAATTTTGTTAAGCAGGCATGAAAATGTTTAACTATGACTAAATGACTCGTCCAAGAATATGAACTAATAGTATTATGTATATTTAATATATAAGTTATATATTGAATATATATATATATATATATATATATATATATATATATATATTATATATTATTTTTATATTTAAATCTGACTGTCATTATAATTTTAATTTAATTTTTAATTTAATTTTTATTTTTATTTTTAATTTTTATATTATTTTAATTTTTATTTTTAATTTTTATTTTTAATTTTTATTTTATTTTAATTTTAATTTTAATTTTTATTTTTAGATTGAAGTGATTGAACTGTAAGACCAATAAAAAAATATTTATTAATTTGTATATTTAATAATTTAGTATTTTAAACGCAGAAAACAATGTACAAAAGAAGCTATCTATATATGGGTAATGGATTTGATCCAGATTAAGCAAGGTAACTGATTACTTACAAAATAATGATCACTGTAAAGTTTTAAGACCTAATGATCTTCCATTTCTAAGATATTCAACTTTTTTAGATAAAATTATAGTACCTTCTTTCACCTGAACTTTTTTGCTTATAATTGAATTGATTCTTGAAATACAGTACCAAAAGTAGTGGTTCTCATAAAAAATTTCTCTTACAATATTGTATTTATTAAAGGGAAATATTAAAAATTATAAGTAAGAAAGCATAATATCTTTAGCATAAGAGAATGTTAAGTTCTAAAAATTTTGTCTCATTTGGAATGTAATTAGTTACCTTGCTCAACTTAGACTAAATCCATTATCTCCCATCATCCATATTTGATAGCCTCAACTTGTTAAGATTTAATATTTTTAGAAAATAATCAAGTAAAAGAACACAAGTAGTTTCATACCTAAATTGGCAACAATTTTTCGGTGTATTTCAGATTTTTCTCCAGTGAAAAGTATTTTATATGACGATCCTTTCATCGGTGACATGCACGTTGACCTTCTACTTCTTGATAAGGTAGCAGACATTGATGCTGAGGTTTTCTTTCTTCGAGACATGGATGATTGCTGAGATACATCTTCAGTTTTTAAATCTGTATCGCTAACTACTATATCTTCAGATGTAGATTCATTTTTATTAAATTTATGAAGTCTAGCGCGCTTTGGTTTAGTTACTGGTTTTTCAAAAACATTATCAGAATTAGATTTACTACTTTCAGAATTGTTCTTTTCTTCAGAACTACTAAGATTGTTTTGCTTAGTTACTCGGCTTCTGACGTATCTTGTGCGTTTCTCAGTATCTCTAATTGGGATATTATTTAAAGTATTTACTTCTTGAGATTTTTCTGGTGAATTTGCAATAGTTTTCTTAGTATTGGTTGCTGCACGTTTTCTAGACTGTCTCACTGGGCGAGAGCTTTTAGTGTTATTTTTTTCAGTATTTATATTATCATTATCGTAACTTTCTGATGTAATATTTTTCTGTATATCCAATGATTCTTGAGATTCTGTTTCTGATTTTACTTCAATTATATTTATATCATTCACAGGAGATTTTCTTTTTTGCTCTACAAACCGAGAACTTTTAGATCTTTTCTCTAATGATTTATTTTCTTTTCTATCATTGTTTTCAGAATTTATTGTTTCTGAAGATTGAATGAGAGCTTGACCTCGTTTGTTTCTAGATACTTTAACAGTAGAAACATGGGTTTCATCTGTATGCTCTGTCTCAAACTGCTTGAATTCGTTCATTTTCTTGTTTCTAGTACTTTTACGCATAGGAACTTCTGATTGTTTTGGTTGATCATCATTAAGGCTCTTTGTAGTCTTTGTAGTCTTTATAGTTTTGGGTTGTCTACTTCTAATTCCTTTATTTGTAGTAATATCAGATTTCTCTTTTTCGGAATTCAAACTCTTAATATTTTTGGCCCTTGTATTTCTAATTCTCTTATGTGTACTAATTTCTGATTTCTGTGATTGTTCTGTATCTGAATCTTGAACGGAATTATATATTTTTATTTCATTAGAATCTTTAACTTGTGTTTCATTTTTCTTTTGATTTTTACGCGTGTATTGAGTTCTCGTTTTTCTTGATCTTTCGTTTTCAATACTGCTATTAGAGATCTCATCTTGGCTATTTTGTACAGATCCAGAAGATTCTATTTGCTTCATTGGAGCTTTATTATCTTGAGTTCTTGATTTTTGAGTCACATTTTCGACATTGGAATCCTCCAATACCTTCTTTTTATCAATGACTGAATTAACTAGATTCTTTTTACTATCTGTCGTGGCTTTGACACGAGTTCTTAATCCACTTCTGTTACTTTGCTTATTATTTTTATCTTTTATGCTAATGTTATTTTCAATTGCTAATAAATCAAGCATGTCTGTACTATTTCTCGACTTGTGTTCTAACACAAAGTTATCCAAAGTCTTTGAGGTCTTTAGAGATCTCTTATTGTCCGAAGTCTGCTCAACGACGACAGTGGGCTGTTTAAAATTTGACTTTAAATTATAACTTTGAATTCGTTTATCATAACGATTAGAAATTAATTTTTCTCTAAGTGGAGAAATAAGTACCGATAGTTCCTGGAGCTTATGTTGTCCACCATCATATGTCTTCATTCGCTTAGGCGGTACATTCTGTGAGTCGTTCGTGTCTAAGCATACGGATCTTTTACTCCGAACAATTGATAAGCCTGACACCTCGATATCCGTTGTTGTTGTAGAGATTTGCTGCTTTGAACTATCAGTGGACATCTGAAAAACAAGGGTATCCTTATCAACAGTTCTAGCTTTATCTTTCCTAACCGATTTCTTGGCGTCGCTAGTGCGCGTTATATTAAAAGAATTGCAATTTCTTAAAGCTGTTTTCATTGGGGATATTCTTTCAACGACTGTTTTAACATTTTCATTATTTAAATTTACGTAAGAGCTTGGTAATGACATCATTCTTTGACAAGCTTTTCGCAGGGCCTCAAACTCGAGATCCGAGTCTTCCTCGTCACTGGCAGTACTGGCCATAGCCCTGGTGTATACATTGATTTTGAAAGGTTCTAGGGGCTTGTACTTTGGAATAATACTCTTACAATCAGAATCAGAATCGGAATCGCTTTTGTAACTTAAATTGGTTTTTATAAAAGAGTTATAGATAATTTTTTCTACGGCCTCTGCTTTTAGCTCTTTCGAGCTTTCCAACCCGTCGCTGGATTTTCTCGCAACTCGCCGCTTCGAGCGCCTTGTGACCCGCGCATCATCATCACGTACACTCTTTTTACTTGTAACCCTTTTTGATTTCGCGTTTTCCGACTCGATCTTATCTATTATTTCGTTAATGTTCGAAATATTTATTTCACTCATCGCGTTCATGTATTCCGTGAATCTCCCAACCTGATCCGCGTTCTCGCTTTTAGATTCATCTTCGAAATTTTTGTCGCTCGTCCGACTGTCTTTGTAAATTAAATCATATCGTTTCTCGGCATACCAGTTCCATTTTTTCGGAATTTCGAAATCCGTCGAAGCAATGGATATTTCGTCCTCGTGATCGCTCGGTGCAGCGAGTTGTGAGTTCGTTGCCGGACAATCCGCGGTACCTGCGACTTTGATGTCAGGCATGGTTTTAAGAAAGTCGTCATAGCTTTCCGTACTGTCGTCGCTAACCATTGTTTTGGGTGATCGCGGAACCTTTATTTCAACAGTATCAGTTGCAACAGCTAAGTTAATAAAATTATTTTTACCGACCTTTGTGAGGGCTGCTTCAGCTGCTTGTTCCTCTTCATTCTCGCTAGAAGCGGCTGAGACGAGCTCTTCGCATTCGACCGGATGCTTATTCAGGCTACCGTCGTTGAAGCCTTGAGTTCCTGGTGCATTTACCCGTTTCACAGGTAGATTTGTCGAATCGTTCAGTTCTACTTTCGGCGACTGTGCCGTGTTACTTGAGATACTCAAATGTAACATCGAGTCTCGATCATTTCGTTTTGTAGAAATTTTATTTTCTACCTCCTGATCGTTTGCCGATGACTGAGACAAGTTTAAATCAAGGTTTTTGTTCAAACTTAAATTAAGGCGTTTCTTACCAACAGTCTCACAGGGAATCGTTTGATTGTTACTAGATCCCCCCTCGTTATCCAATTCACTGTCATTAATAAAAGATGTACTTTTCTTCTCTAAGAACGCTTTGCGATCCCTTGTACTAACTGGTTTTTTGTCGTCTGAGAAACTTACACTTCCTCGCTTATATATAATTTCTGTTTCATAGTCACTGGATAATTGTCGATCTATTCTACCATCTTCTAATTGAGATTCTTTAGTGATATTGCACGTTTCTATTGAACTAGGATTCGCAAAATATTTCTTAGCATCTTGCGAATTACTGTCTGATCTATTTATTTGCGAAGTAATAGTTGCTATGCCAAAATTAATATTTGATTGTACATTAGTTGCTTCAGATTTTTTTTCCACAGAACATTTAGATGCTGATGACATATTAACATTTATGGATAAACTCAATTGATGTTTTTTTTCTTCCACACTTGTAGGTGTACTAAAGGATTCCTTTTTCGTAATAACTGCTTTGTTCTCTACTTTGCTACTTCCTTGAGATTGAAGTACGGATTCCAACTGTTGAGTCATTATATTTTCAGATACGTAAGATTCCATGGTGTTCACGTTATTTTCGAAGAGTTCATTTAGATTAATTTCGAGCGTGTCATTTAAATTAGTTATTGATTTATTTAATCGATTAGGAATTTCAGACTTAATATGAGATACTGCTCTACGACGATTTTTTATTTTAGAGCTATATCTTTTAGTACCCAGGGTTGGAGACTGACTTGAAACATTTAGATCTATTACATAACTATTAATTTGGCTATCTTCTAAAATATTTTCTAATTGCTGAGTTAGTATGGACGAGTTGTCTTCATTTAATTTGTCTTCTGGTCCATCGAACATTTCATCTAGGTTTCGTTCAATTGTACTGTCAAGGTCGGTACTTTCACAAGAATCATTACTGGTCTTCAATTTTTTATTACCTGTGATTTCTGTATTCTCAGAATATCTTTTTAATGAAGATAATTTTCGTTCTATTACTGTATCAACTACATCATTAATTGGAGATGAACTACCTTCATTTTCTAATTTTTTAATATTCAAACTTTTAATTGTATCAGATTGCATAGGAGTAATTTTAATAATCTTTAACGATTCATTGAGTTGTGGTGTATTTACCATTGTTACTAATGATTCAGATATATTTTTTTTTCGATTTGGTGTGATATTATTATCATCAGATTTACATATATCAGTTATAGCAGTTGATGTTGATGATATTTTGTCTATTTTCATTTTTAGATTTATTGTACTAGATTTATTATTTTTATCTTCAATATGTCCTAAATTCATTTTTTCAGTTTTCAATACAGATAAATTGGATTTACAAGTATTTTTACGTTCTTTGAACTGTTGTGCATTGCTTCCCTTTTCATCCAGAAAATTATCAAATACATCATCTTTGGAAAATGTAATAACATTCTGTTCCAATTTATTAGAAGATTTTAAAATATCTGTATTACATACTTTATTTCTTGTTTCATCAAATAAACAATGTGAAATAATGGCTTCATCATTATTATCTGAATCATTTTTTTCATTTTTCTCAATTACATTTTTACTAATATCTTTATTATTCAATTTATTATCCTCTTCTCTCGATAAATGATTTGAAAAGATACCTTCATCATCTGTTTCAGAATCTGACTTTACATTTTTATTACTTCTTTTACTAATATCTTTACTATTTGATATATCATTTTCTTTAGATAAATTATTTGAAAATATACCTTCTTCATCTATTTCTGAATCATCTATACTGTCTTCATTACTTACTTTAATGCTATTTTCACCAGAGTTCCATTTTTTACATTTACTTTCTTCCAATAAATTATTTGAAAAAACACCTTCTTCATCAGTTTCGGAATCACTATCTGCTATTACCGCAGCTTGATTTTTTATTAATATTTTTTCTTCAGATATACTTTTATTTTTAATGTTGATAGTTGCAGAAATATTAGCTATATTAAAAGCACAGTTTTCATTTTGTAATATGTCATTTCTTGAAGATTTATCAGATCCAGAATTTGGCTGATTATTACTTTGTGAATCATCAGAAAGAAAAGCAAATGCACAATTTTCTATTAAATTTTGTGAACAAAACATTTCTTCTTCTTCATCATCATCTAGTATGCTTTGTTCTGGTTTTTCATCACTAATATTAATTGGTGGTAATTTTTCATTAATTAAAGAGGATGAAAATGCATTATTTTCTATAAATGTATTAGGTTTCTTGTTTTTTAAGGCACTCGTTTTTGTATTAATTATATCGTATGAATTACTATCATGTTCAGCTGTATTACATCCAGAATCAAAAGATAAGTTTTTATTTTCTTGATTATTTAGATTAGTTAATGATTTTCTAATAATTTTTTCATTAGAAATAGAAGTTTGAAGGTTCTCTAGATTTGTATTTTGAAAAGAGTCTGATTTATAATTTTCTTCATCATTTATTTTGTTATTTATTGTATTTATAGATTCAGAATGATGTAGCGCTTCACTTAATTTCTTTTTCAAAGAATTTGGAAGATGTCTTCCAATAAGTTCTGAAGATTTATCTGCATGAATATTAGAAATATCGGTTTGCACTCCATCAATGTAATCATAAGATGCACTACTTAATTCTCCCTTCACAATATCAGACTTTACATTCAGTGAATTATTTTCTTCAAGATGTGTTACTGATGCATTTTGTTGTATTTCAGCTGTACAAATGGATTTGTCAATTGATTCTCCTTGATTCAAACTAGATTTTCTAGTATCAAATTTTTGAGTTTCCAAATTTTCTATAGATTCAGTCTCAGATAACTCGTGTATATTTTTTTGAGTTTCAGCACTATAAATTGAAATGTTATGTGAATTTCTTTTCATTAAATCTTGTTTATTATCAGCACATTGTTGTGTTTCTAGATTTTCTATAGATTCAAGATTAGAAAGTTCATGAGTATTTTTTTGTGTTTCAGCACTATAAATGGATACATTAAATGATTTTCTTTTTTCTGAAACTGATTTCTTTACATTAAATAGTTGTGTTTCAAGATTTTCTATAGATTCAAGGCTAGATTCATGAATATTTTTTTGCGTTTCTGCACTATAAATTGATACATTGCATAAGCTCTTTTTGTCTGAAACTGATTTACTTACATTCAATTGCTGTGTTTCAAGATTGTCTGTAGATTCAACATTATGTGATTCATACTGATTTTTTTGTGTGGCAGCACTATAAATTGATACATTGGATGAATTTTCTTTTATTGAATGTGACTTATTATTATCCAATTGTTGTATTTCTAAAGTATCTAAAGATTTCATTATTGCTGACTCAGATGAATGCCTTTGAGTTTGGGCATTATAAATCAATAATTCATTTGATTTTATATCTGTTGCATAGGTGTAAGCTTGTGTTTCAAGATCTTCTATAGAATTATCTATTGCTTCTTCAGCCCCATATTTTTGTGTTTCTGCATTGTGTAAAGCATTATCATTTAGTTTCTTTTCAACAGGGTTTAATATACTGTCGTTAAATGGCTTTATTTCAATGTTTTCTATAGAATCAGAAAACATATTTTTATCAGTTTCGATGTTGTGTATAGATACAAAGTTTGATTTCTCCTTATAAGAACGATATGTTTTTAAATTTTCAATACCAATTTTATCTTCATATAAATCAAGGGGTCTTTGAGTTTCTAGTTCAGAAATATCTTCATCTAATTCATCAAATTTATTCCCATCAGAATTCACCTTATGTGTTTCAGCAGTGGATATATTATTGCCCATATCATTTGTTGTAATATCAGAAAATCTTTGAGTTTCTGCTTCACTAATGTCAATTGTTCCACTTCTGTCTTTCAATAGAGAAGATTGAAGATCATTGATAGATACTGCTGAAATTTTTGGACTCTTTTTTTCATTACTTGTGGAAGGTTTAATTGGTACTTCGGGACGTCTGAAACATTTCTCGATTCCATCTGTTTGAGTTCCAGGTATTGTTGAGACATCATTTTCAGAAGTAGATGAGTTATTCTGTAGAAATTAATAATATGTCATACTGTATAGATTTTGTAATAAAGAATATTAAACTGTAATATTTTTAATAAAGCTTATGTTAGTCACAATCAATTATTGAAAATATAAAATTTTTTATTTTAAAAAATGTTTTCTCTAGTATTTGTTATAAAAATTTAATATTTAAATATATTATTTAGATATAAAAAGATTTAATTATATTAGTAATTAAGCATTAACGAAAATGATTCAAAAATACTTAAAAGCAAAATTACACTTTCTAATATAAAAAATATAAAAATATATTATACCATCGAAGAATCCGGAGTTCCAGGAATGACTAGTTTTGCCGATCTATTAATTTGTGGTGTGGATAAAATAAAGGAATCTTCTATGGTATAAGATTTAAATATAGCCTCAATTTTACCAAAAGATAAAATATCGCCATTTTTAATTTGATAGGATGTGTTAGGTCTTAACTTAGTCTGAAATTGAAATAATTATTAATTCCAATATAAATAATTATTTTTATAAATAATTATCAAATTTTTACATTATTAATTTTTGTTTTGTTACATGACTTCAAATCCGTTATAAAAATAGCACCATCAGTGGAAGCTGCTTCAATCTCTGCATGTTGTTTTGACACAGTCTATAAAATTTAAAAAAATTTATTTTAATAGTATTCATTTAATAAAAACATTTATTTTATCTAAATAATGAAAGTTCTATTTTATCATTATGTATTTTATCATTCTATTTTATTATCAGTGTCTTGTTAATGTCTAATGTTTGACCTTAGATAAAATGTAATAATAATAATATAACAATCTTACTTTATCTGGACTTTCCATGAACTCATTAATTTAGTTTAAGAAATAGTTACAAGCACAAATAGACATTGTACAAAAAATCCATAATCTTTATATTTCAAATACTGTAAAGTTAGTTCAGATATAAGTGCTAACTGTTACAAGAAATAATACAAACAAGTACTTGTACAGAATATAATATAAAATAAAGGTTAAACCAAAAGAATGAAGATAATTTATCTTTTCTATGTAGAAAGACTTTGCAGTGTGTATTTTAGTTTATAGCAAGATGCATCGATCAAGTATCATAATTTTATTAACAAGTTTTATTTTGGTAAACAGCCAGAAAGAGTATCCAAAAGTTAAAATTCCACTTGGAAAAATTCGAGGATATTATAAAAGATCTGAAAATAACAGACTATATGAAGTATATGAGGGAATTCCTTATGCCCTACCACCCATAGAAGAATTAAGATTTAAGGTCAATTAAAACATTTAATTATACAACAATCAATTATATTTTTATTTTTATAAATAATTTAATTATTGATGTCAAAAATATTTCAAATTTATATTAAATATGTTTTTCAAGTATTATTTAAAATAAACTAATAAATATAAAATAAATAATAATAAAATAATATAAATAAATATAAATTATAATTATAATGACAGTCAGACTGTCCTTCTTTAAAATCACTCCCCATCGATCAATCTAGGTCTATTATTTTATTATTTTTTATTTTATATTTATTTATATTTATTTATATTGGTTTAAAATTAAGTCATTATAATTATATCATATATTTATTTATTTATTTATTTATTAGTTTGTTTAAAGTTAGTACAAGAAACATTATTTAAAATATTCCAACATATGTTTAATATAGAGTAAATACTGTCTTCTGAAGCTTATTTAATAATAATAATTATAAATACCTAAATTACAATTAATTTTATAATAATAATTTATTATTTTAAAGGCTCCTGAAAAAATAGTTCCTTGGATAGGAGAATTACAAGCAACAAAATCTTCAGATGTTTGTATTCAGTATAGTCATTTACCAAAGGACATAAACGATAGAGTAGAAGGAAGTGAAGATTGCTTGTATTTAAATATTTATGTACCAGTTCAAGAAAAAAAAGCTTTACCGATACCAGTTATATTTTGGATCCATGGAGGATGCTTTCAATATGGAGCTGGATCATTATTTGGTGCCAAATATTTGTCAGACAAAGATATTATTTTAGTTACAATTAATTATCGCTTAGGATCATTGGGTAATAAATTGAATATTTTAAACTCATGAAAATTAATCTATAAAGTTTAATTTTTTGTTTTAAGGTTTTTTAAGCACAGAGGATGAAATAGTTCCTGGAAATATGGGATTAAAAGATCAAAGTATGGCTTTGCGTTGGGTAAATGAAAATATTAAATGGTTTGGAGGTAATCCAAACAAAATAACACTGGTTGGTCTTAGTGCTGGAGGAGTAAGTGTGCATTATCACTATTTGTCTCCTCTTAGTTCTGGTCTCTTTCAAAATGGTTTATCAATTAGCGGTACAGCTCTCCTCAATTGGGCACAAACCGAGAAACCTTTAGAAAAGGCAAAAAAATTAGGAACATTAATGGGTTGTCCCACAAAGAAAATAAAAGATATGATAAAATGTTTAAGAAACAGACCAGTTAGACCGTTAGTACAGGCAACATCTGAATTCATGGTAATAACAGATTTTAGAATCAATGAATATTGAAGTATTCTATAGAAATTATAATATTATATTTAAAATACATTTTTTTTTATTAGTAAAGCTATTCTAAATGTTCTTGGAAATAATTTCATTTTTTTATTTAAAAATAAAAATTTATTTTAGACTTGGCTTTATAATCCTTATACACCATTTGGACCAGTTGTAGAAAAATCTCAAAATAAATATTTTATCAATCGATCTCCAGTTGAAATTATTGTAAATGGAGATGCATATGACGTTCCTTGGATAACAGGTGTTGTCAGTCAAGAAGGTTTATATCCTGCTGCTGGTATGTATATATAGCGCTGTATAATTATTTTCTATTATATAAAATAAAGTTGTTATTCACATAAAAAAAACTGTAAGTTTGGCACCCACCATAATGGCAATATTGAATCTTTTACAACTAATTTGTGTCTGATCTGACTGATTTAAATTCTTATATATTTAAATTTGTGATTGTTTTAGATTTTGTAGCAAATGAAACACTTTTAAAAGATTTAAATGATAACTGGAATGAAATAGCAACTTATTTACTTGATTATAATTATACATTGCCTCAAAAAATCCATACGGAAATTGCAAAAAAAATTAGACAGCATTATTTTGGATCAAAACCTATTAATAAACAAACAATAGAACCACTTATACAGTTGGTTGGTGATAGATTATTTGTTGTGGATGCAGAAAAAGCAGCAAAACTGCAAGCAAAACATAATAGAAGTCCTGTATGGTTTTATTACTATAGTTTTAAAGCTTCAGGAAGTTTAAGTGAGGCAATGAGTGGAACAAAACAAAATTTTGGTATATTCAAATATTCATAATTCTTATACAATTTAATTGAACATAATTTCATGAAATTAAAAAATATTTAAAATAATAAATTTATTTATATTTTTTAATGAACCAAGGTGTTAGTCATGGTGATGATGCATATTTGGTAGTTGAACAGTCAGTGACTAAATATAATTTTACAGAAGATGATAAAGCAATGCAAAAACATCTTTTAAATTTCTGGGTTTCAATAGCAACAGATGGGTACATAAAATTTAATAAATACATTGTTATGATTTTGTGATTTAGTATATGCAGCTTGAATGATTATAATTAAAATTCTAGAAAACCACATTTTAAGTTATGGTCTGCAGTAAATCCAAAGAATGAAGATTTAAATTATTTGCATATATCTGGACCTAATACAATAACAATGAAAAATACTGACAACTTAGGGGAAAAGAAATTTTGGACTACAATGAATTTTAATGAAAATAGATTTAAAGATTCATATAGAATTATAAACGAACTTTAATCATTATTCATAAAAGATTTTTATAATACATTATGTTTTATATTAATGAAAAATAAAATAAGTAAATATACCTCATGATTAACAACAATTTTGCAGACAGGATTTCTTCCAATTAATGTGATACCAGGAAAAATTGAATATGATTTTTTTCCTATGTGCAGTGTTCCCACCTGAAATATGTTGTATATTTTAATTAATAATTCAAATTGATTACATTTTTAATTATGCACTAAATAAAAATTTATATTTACCAATATAGTTTTATTATTTTCATCTTCATCGAACGGTTGTGAGGGTTCAAATTCTTCATCCTCGTCGATAGCTTGCGTAGCTGGCAGATCCATGATCGCTTGAATATTATCTAATATCTTCCAGTTTAGATTCAGACGTTGAGTACTTAATCTATTTTCATCAGTGCTCCACAATCATAGTTAAATGACTGCTGATTTTTTATATTCAAAAGTGTAATATTTATCTTTACGTTTCTCATTACCTATCTAACTGTAGTAACATTAAACCGCTTATAATAATAGTTTTATATTATATGGAAATATAGTAGCACGTTCTCTATCAACACTCAACCACTTGCAATATATTTCTTCACATGTAGTAATGGTATACAATATCTATATCAGTATCAGACCGGCAGTTAACGTTCTTAGACGCAGACAGAACACGAATGAGGCTAATCTCGCGAGCTCGCCATTGTTTCCCGCCAAAAGAGCAAGCGCCTCTAGCGTTAATTTTTTAATTCGAAGCTGCGTCCAGGCTCCTGTCTACTTCCCTGTTTTGCTTTATTAAAGAAAAATTATTTATATATACAAGATGGTAAAAAAATAAAATCAAAAATACATACAATCGCTTGTAAAATGGTGGCATATAAACCAAAACCACATTCGTTACATAAGCTTACAATAAGATACATACATAGAGACTTATAGCAGCTTATATAGTTATATAATATAATTTAATTACTAATGAAGTATAGCGCTAGAAAAATTGGTTCACGAAGAAGTGGAAAAACTAGCTATACATTTCTTTTCTGCCTGTTTCCCTATATAATGGGTTAATTCTGAAAAGATAACATAAATTTCCAGTATTTACATATGGGTAATGCTGTAAATTGTAGTCTTCAATGTATTCTCATATGCTTTCCATTATAGAAGGTAGAAAGAAGGAGTGGAGCATTACTTGGGTAAAGCTTATCAAGGAGCATATAAACATGGAGGTTACATCCTTGTATCTCGTGTTAAAACGCTGAGAAAGATGTAAGAAAGAGGTCCGAGTTATGGTTTTTTGTCTCTCTCGTACAAATAATGAGATAGTTGAAAGTTTCTGGTTAAATCCGCCCATAAGGCGCAAGAAAATAAAGAAGCAAATCAGACAAACCATCAGGACAAACAAAGCGAGCCCCGTTCCGCTTGCTCATCTGCTAATATAAGGCCGGAGTTAGTAGTTTAGATCTCTCCGATAGACGTCGCTTTCTTGAAAATACCTCGATAATTCCAAGTAGTTCCAAGTCTGAGTATGGAGGCTAGAAAGGAGTGGAAACCAGAACTCTGCTGCTTTCATATGAGATAGGTTTATCAAAAATTGGTCGGAAATCATAGTTTCGATCTGTCTGATAGAAGTCATTTTCTTGGAAATCCCTCGATAGTTCTACGTGCAGCAGAGAGAGAGAGAAAGAAAAAGTCGGGGCGAGTGAGGGGAAGAAAAGAAGTAAGAGTGGAGGAGCAGAGATTTAACTTTCCTCTTTCTCCACGATCACTACATACTCCCACTTGCTTTTCTTAAAAAAAAATGCTATTGAATGAGCAACCCCACATCCAAGTTGTCGCCAACTTGCGGCGTTGCAAAGAATACTGGCATGAAGTTCTACCGTATAATTTGAGATGATTTTAGCAGTTTTCACTCCTCTCTACCCTCCATAATACCTGATAATATACAAATCATCCCATGAATCCATGAATATTAAGGTGTCATCTGATGTAATTTACGATTTCGTTTGATTAACCTTTATCTGCCTTTATCTTATGCAAGTTACAATGATTTATTTGAATTAGTTAATGCAAATATCACATTTCAAATATGTATACATTACATAAAGCAAGATTATCTGAAATTTTCTAAAATTTATATTATAGTTAATAAAAAAGGTTTTTTAATTTATAATAAATAAAGAATAAGAATGTTTAAAAACAATATTTATTTCATTTATACATTACATATATATTACACCTATTTAATAGAGATAAATGTAAAAAATATCCATAACTAAACAAGTGAAGATGTTGAGATTTTTCCACATACGTAAAGAAGAAACAATTATTTTACTTCCACAGCAAACTGTAAAAAAATAATTATGCATATCTAATAAATTGCAGTCTTAGAAAGACAAGAATTCTTTAAATAAATATGTAAATATTTTTTTATTAATTCTTTTATTACATATCATATAAATTATCACTGAATTTATTATATATATAACTAATAATATTAATTAAATATTTTAAATATTTTGAAAAATAATTGTATATATTATCAAAAATACTACTTTTATATTAAATGTTTTACTCTTCTAGTATTTTTTAAAAAAATTCAAATTATTTATTTAGTAATTAAATATTTATTATAATCTAGCATGTTATTAATACTAATCAATATGTATGACTATGGCAATTGACACACAGTTTGATAATATTATACTAAATTAACCATTGATCTTTGTTCAGATATAAATATAATTAATTACAATTAATTCACTCTACTGTGAAAATACAATATATCATATTATAATTTAGAATTAAAAATTAAATGAATTCTGTTCATATGTATCGATTATCTGCCATTTTATACCATGGAATTGGTAACAATATAAAAACAAAAATTGTTGATTATTAATCAATGAATAATATATATGTAATTAGAATTAAATTGAAACTAAAAATTCTATTTATAATTAAAAATAAAAGCGGTGAATAAAATAAGCTAAATTAAAAAAAAATATTCAGTTCATTGTATTATTATTATAATGATGAAATAGTCATTAACAAGACACATATATAACACAAATTATTTTCTTACTTCATAAATGTAAGTTCTGGCATTCCAGGATCTGCACCTTTCCGAAATCCTTTATTTTAAAAAATAGAAAAATATTTAAGATTAGTAATAGATTAAGATAAGTTGATACAACATCAAAATTTTTATATTTACAAAAAAAAAATAAAAACTAACCTAAGTATAACACAGTCGGTATAAAGCCCCATCGGAATGCAACTTTTGAAACATTTAATACAATAGAAATTTTCTGTTTTACTTGTGGTGATAGAGACATTCTACTTTTTGTGCTGTAACTTTTGATTAATAATATTTTTTATTTCAACAGAAATTGAAATATTTTGTTAAGTAATAACCATAAATAAAAACAAGTTGTAAATATCGAGAATCACTGATGAAAATGAAATCAGAATCAATGATCAGTTGACCACTAATTCACTATATAGATACAATATAGGATAGATAGGATACAATATATACGAGCCAAATGCGAGCATCTATGGAGATAGGTACCATCTGGTACCATCTGGTACCATGCGCAATCGACTAAAGTGCCTGCTATATGGGTAAATCTGTAAGTTTTCATTCCCAATAATTTTACAAGCATACCTATACATAATCTGGGTTAATTTCTGAATTTTATATGTATATAATTCAATGGGGACCAAAACTTACATTATTTGACATGTTAAGCGCTAGCAGGCGCTAGGCGCTAATATCACAGTGCATAGTGCTTATATTTTATTAATCACGACCATGTTACGACCTATCTTATTTTATCTAGTTCCATTCCAGTAGTTTCCAGTTCTAGACTCGCTGTTCCTGCTAATTATTCAGCTGCATCTCCTAGGGAGAGTAGAGAAGAGTGGAAACTCCGCTAAAATCGTGTAAAATTGCTTTCTCTCTCTGTTGTACGCAGAACCATCGAAAGATTTCCAAGACAGCGACATCTATCTGACAAATCTGAACTACTTTCTTCGGCTAATTTTTGATAATAGCTTTACCCATGTAAAGCGAGCGGAGTTTCCACTCCTCTAAATCCTCCGTAGAGACTCCAATCGAAGCCATCTATATTTGCTTTGGCGCGTTTATGTCATATTCAAATCTTATCATTTTTAATTTGATTTCTTTTATTACAAAAATGTTATATTCACACTTAAAAAAAATTAATATCAAATTTAACTATCCAGTACTTTAGTATCGTATACCACTGTTATTAAAAATCACTAAAACAATTTTTGAATTCATCCTATAATTTTTATCTACATTTCTTATAAATTTGTAATTATTATGCAAGTTAATTATATGTAAAAATTATTCATAAATTTATGATATTAGTTTTCATTAACAATGAATAATTGGTATTATTTACATATCATATACAGAATAATAGCTTTATTAGTATATTATATACAGAATATTGTTTATACATACATTTTCAATAATCTTAAATTTAATAATAAAACAAAATTAAATTATTACTTATATAACCACGATTTGAAAATTACAATGATTTTTATAAGGACAAAGGGTACAGGTATAAAGTAATTTGAAAAAATATATTTATAATATTCAATCTATTTCATTTATTGTTTAGAGTAATATTGTACACAATTCACCATTCTGTGAAAGATCCAAGTATAGCAACAATAATAACAGGACAATAAAAGATAAGTCCCATCATATTTATCACTAATACTGTACCTAAATGTTTACAGAATGTTCATAAATTTTCTACAGCCGCTTAAAAAATTGTTTTTCTTGAGCTTTCTAATTAAACTTTAATAGTCTTTCCTTAAAAACTTGAAATGCGCTTAATTAGAAAGCTGCTTGAAATATAAATCTAAATCTTATAGATACACTCAGTTATCTTCAACCATTGCTATTTCTTCCTCTTCATCAGATATACACTTTTTGGTTACTCTTTTTCTTCGACCTCCTCTACCACCTTCACTTTTTCGTCCTTTCAGTTTGATCTTCATTCTTACACTAGAATCCATATCTGAACCTTCCTCTCCATCTCTTGTATCTTTTTCATCTTCAGAGGCATTGATTTTAGCATCCAACCTTTGCCTTGCATTTGTAAAAACAGACTGCAAGATTTGAGAATGAACATAAATCATTGAAGCCTCTTCGTTATATATTTGTGCATTTTTACAAAGTTGCATGAAATCTTTTTCGAGATCGTCTAAATCACTATATTTTCCCTCATCAATTTTTTGCACCAACTTATTGATAGCAAGAGGTTTCTTAATTACATCATAATAATCTGGAAATTCTCGTCGAGGAGGTAATTCCATAAATGGTCCACTCAAAGATCCTCTTTCATCTGTATAATTTATAACTGCAGAAATAAGTTTCTTCATAATTCTTTTTAATTTAGGATCTACAACTGAATTTCCTTTTCTCTTTTTTGGAGTCAGATCTTCATCCTCTTCTCCTTTCTTCTTTCTTTTTCTAGTTTGTTTTTTCTTTTTATCATCTTCTTCTTCTTCTTCAAAATCACCACCTTCATCACCAATTGCTTTCAACCATTCTCTTTCAGTAAGACTATTAGTGTAATCAACTTCCTTACGTTGTCTTGAACCTCTACCCAAAAAGGCCTTTTCTTCATCTTCCTCATAAGTCAATCTTTCAACTTCATCTTCATCTTTCACTAACCATTCTGGAAGCTCAGCTTCCTCTAACAAACGAGATTTTCTACCAGGTCCGGCCTTAGCTTCCTCTCTTCTCCTTTCTATGTCAAGTTTCTGAAAAATTTCAAATTCACCCTCAGATCGAGCAATCATTTGATTTACAGTTTCATCATCTGGAACTTCATTCTCTTCTTCATCATCTGCATCATCTTGATGCAATATAGTTTGAAGAAATTGTTGACGTTCAGATCCTGTAGATTTTTGATCAAACATACCAGCTTGAATGACTTTCTCATCCATATTTAATTTATATCGTGCTGCAGCTAAAATTCTTTCTTCGACAGAATTTACAGTCATTAATCGTAAGACTCTTACTTCGTTTTTTTGCCCAATTCGATGGGCTCTGTCCTGAGCTTGTAAATCTTGATGAGGATTCCAGTCAGAGTCAAAAATAATTACAGTGTCTGCAGCTTGAAGATTCAATCCAAGTCCACCAGCACGAGTTGATAAAATAAATAAAAAATATTGTGATCCTGGATCATTAAATTTTTTTAGTAAATCTCCTCGATCTTCAGCTTTTGTTGTTCCATCCAATCTTAGATATAAAAAGCCACGCCAATTCAGATAATCTTCCATTATAGTCATAAGTTGTGTCATTTGACAAAACAGTAAAACCCTATGATTTGTTGTTTTTAATTTCGGTAATATCCGATCTAATAATTCAAATTTACCAGAAGCCCGATATAAATCAGGACCACTAATAAGATTAGCTCCTGGAATACCTACATGTTCACAATACTTTTCTTCAATATGTTGAAACATAAATGGATGATTGCAAAGCTTACGAAGCTGCACAATGGTATTCATTAAGGCCTTTGCACCACCTTTACCTCGCTTTCCTTTCTCAGATCCATCAGTCAATAAAACACCTTTACTTTGCATATGCTTGTAAAGAACTTTCTGTAAACCAGACATATCGCACTTTATAATATATTCTACTTTATCAGGCAACTGAGACTCTACTTCTTTCTTTAAACGCCTGAGTAAGAAAGGACGTAAAACTTTATGTAAACGACGAATAATAAGTATTGTTTCTTCTTCATTTAGTTCAACTTTTTCACCCGTAGTAGCAAAAGGTGCATTAAACCATTGCTCGAATGTACTACATGATTTAAAAATGGATGGAAGTAAGAAATTTAATAAAGCCCACAATTCTGGTAGCTTATTTTGTAATGGTGTTCCCGTCAACAATAGTCTATGAGGTGCGAGATAATGAGTATTTAATACTTGAGTTAATTTACAATGATGGTTTTTCATTCTATGACCTTCGTCTATAATCATATATTTCCACTGCAATTTTGCTAAGACACTTTTATCTTTAATAATATACTCATATGTCGTTAGCAGAACATTAAATTTAGTAGCACGCATTTGTGATTGAATAGTTCGTCTTCCAGCTGGAGATCCTTTGTAAGATACTACAATAACGCTAGGTGCCCATTTCTCAAATTCTAGTATCCAATTTGAAAGTGTTGACAAAGGAACAATAATAAGAAAAGGTCCATTGACTTTTTTCCTTTCCATAAGATAAGTAATAAGTGATATAGTCTGAATAGTTTTTCCTAAACCCATCTCATCAGCCAAAATTCCATTTAGATTATTGTTGAATAATGATACCATCCATTCTAAACCTTTAATTTGGTATTCTTTTAATTTACCATTTACCATAATGCTTGCTTGCTCTGTAACAACTTCATGCACAGTGTGAGCAATACTATAATAAGTTTGTTCTTCTGTTTTATATTCATCATCTTCTACTTTGGCTTTTTGTATAGTTTTTTTAATATTGTCATCATCTTCACGTAATTCCAACTTTTTATCTTCATCTCTTTCATCTTCCTCTTCATCTTCATATTCACTATCTGATTCAATAGGTTCCCATCCTGGATGAGAATCTAAAAATGCATTTAATTGACTTAATAACAGAGCATCATCTCCACTTAAAGTGCGACCAGTTGCAATTTCAACAACACTAACGCGAATTTCTTCACTATCACCTGCATCTCCATTTTCAACATCATATTTTTTTTTCTTCTTTTTACGTTTTTGCTCTTCAACTTGCTTCTTTCTCTGTTCCATCTTATGTTGTTTAACCATTTCGGTGAGATTACTAATATATTCATCTGTCTGTGATAATAAAAATGCCAAACGTTTATCTTTCTTTTGATCAATAAGCTTCCTATAACCTTCTTCATCTTCTGCCATTAAGCGTCGCATACGCTCTTTCTCTATTCTTTCTTGTTCTTTCTTTTGTTCTCTTTCAGCATTTGCATGATGATTGAGAATTGCTTTATTAAGACGAGATAATTTTGCAACGTTATTCCGATGAAATTCTTTGAAATCTTTACTGTGCTGAAGTACTGAACTAATGAATTCTTGATGTTTTTGTCTTCTTTTCCTTTCAGCTTCCAATTTTTGTTGTTTTTCAAGTTTTTCAGTAGCTCTAGCTTCCCGCAGACCTTGTCGTTTTGTTCGTTTATATGCTTTTACATTTATTGCAGTTTCTAATGCGGTATCTTTACGTGTACATGCTAAAATTTCTGACCTAAGCTGTCTTTGGAAATTTAATACTCTCAACATACCTAGTTCAATCTGTGCTTGAATACGTAAATCTTCAGGCATATTTGTAGGTAAGTAATTAAGTTGCTCCATTCGAAGAGCTATCCTTGCTGCAACTCGATTTTCTCGTTCTTGTAATATTACTAATGGATCTAGTCCAGATGGCTTTGCAAGTGTGGTGATTTTATTTGTTTTAGTTTGCTGACCACCTTGTTGTTGGGGTGTTTGCAAACTTTGACCTGATTTTGCTGGAGCTGCAAATCCAGATACACTAGAAGGTTGACATGGTGTTACATTGGAAGATACAAGACCTTGATTACTATCTGTAGATTTTTGACCTTGAACAGCAAGAACTTGTTGTTGTGTTAAGGGCTGATTTCGTGCTAAAGCTCGATAAGCCATAATTTGTGCACGAAGTTGCTGAATCTGTTGAGGATTAAAAGCTTGTTTTTCAGTAATGCTAGCCATTTGTCGTGCTTTTAAAGCAAGAAGTTGTAAATAACGAGGGTCTTCTTTAAGTCCCTTTTCTTCCATAGTGTCAATTGCTTTTTGTAAAGCATTCAGATTATCTTGGGATGAGCCATGAATGGTTCCTGAACCGGGTCCTGAACTTGCTAAACAATTTTGGATAGGAACAGTAACTTGTCCAGGTGTTGGGATTCCAGGAAGATGTCCACCTGAACCACTTGGAGGTTGTGTTTGATTACCTGCAAAAGAAAATTTTATATTTTAATATTTTGGAATTTAACATTTTTAAAATAATCTAATGCTTCATAAATTTCTGAATGCAGATCTGTTGTTTTAAACTAAAGAAAAGTTTAAAGCTAATATAAATCAAACATGTTAAATAGGAAAGATATAAAATATTATTTAATCATTACATTATATATTTACAAATTCTACTTTATATTATTCAATTTAATATATCCCTATATTAAATTAAGAATTAGATTTTATAAATTATTCTAACAGTATCTTTAAACAAAATCAAATCAAATAATAAAAATAAAACATAATTCTTATAAAACCATATTTAATAACATTTATTATTTAATACCACAACCTGATATAGTTTGACTTATATCAATATTAAAGTTAAAAAAAAAATTTATTTGATTTAAATTTGTCTGCTTTATGTTTCAATATAAACAAAATTAAGAAAAATAAATTTAATTAATAAATAGTTTTATAATCTTGATTTAGTAAATTGAACAATCTAATTATTTGTGTACAGTTTTATTAATTATTTATACTTTTTAATTACAGAAAAAATATTAAGAATAAATTAACTATATCAAAATATATATTTGAAATAGTTTCTTATAATATTTAAAAAAAAAATTTGAAACTATCACTTGACGATTGTTATCTTTTAAGTAGTTCAAAAAAGTACATTAAATAATTAGGTAAGAATTAAATTTAAAATTAATTATGATAAATCTCTTCTATAATTTCTTTCTGTTCATAAATATTATAAAAATTAGTTTGTATTTTACCATTACTTTATATATTATTAACTTTTTCTTTGTTTTTCTAAATTATTAAAATTATTTTAGATTTAATATTAGATTTATCAAATTTATTATTCAATTTATACAATAATTATATATTTCTTTTTTCTAATAAATATTTATAATAAAAATTACTTTATTTTGATTCTTATTTTATACTTAAACAAACTAAATAACTGAAAAATAATATATACAAAGATTCTAAAATATTAAAATTTATATAATACAGATATAAAAAAAAAATTTAACTGTGAATAATAATATATATGTAATTTTATACTTTTAAAAGTTTTTATAAATTATTTTAGATTGTAATTGTTTTATATTGATAGAATTTGTAATTTATTTTAAAAAATCAAATTAATTCTTACCCATATTCTGAATTATTTGAGGTGTATGAGAAACTGGTGAATGTACAGGTTGATTTTGTCCAGACTGATCAGATCCTAAGTGTAAAGTTCCCAATTGATTATTATGAGATGAAGGTACTTGCATACCTTTTACTAGCCCAGAAGATCCATTTTGTCTCATAACTCCAACATTGCTTTGTATTAATTGCTGATGTGAAGAGTAATGTTGCGTAGATTGCTGTAAAGGTTGCTGAAGTGGAACTGATTGGTGAGTCAAAGATTGCTGTGAAACTATAGGAATTCCCTGTGATGGAGGAGATGCTTCAGGCTGTACTCCTTCATAGGCTTGCGGACTGGGAGTTGGGTGTTGTTGTGGAAGTAAACTTATGTTTCCTGGAATTTGTTGTTGAGAATGAGAATAATTTTGAGGTGGTGGCTGCTGAGTCTGAGTCGCTGGTGGAGCATTATATCCTTGTTGTTGAGGAGGTAACTGTTGTGTTGGTCCTTGTTGTTGTGGTAGTTGAGTTTGGGGTTGGGTTTGTGATTGAGACCCTTCTTGAAATCCTGGAGAAGAATTATGGGAAAGGTGGGATTGGGTTGGCATACCCATAGGACTATTCTGAGTTTGGTTCGAAGGTGAAGGTACTTGCTGGGGTGGCCCCATCTGACTGTTTGGAGGTTGTTGTGGCGGCGGCATTGGCGACGTACTCGCCATATTATTGCATACCACAAATTTTTTGCTGTCAATCTATCACTCACTTACGTGTAATATCACGCGACCTTTATTTTCGACATTATATATTAATTGCACACACGTCAACAACGAATAACGTGTTGTAAACTTAGGCTTAAATACATATATATATATATATATATATATATATATATATATATATATATATATATATAGGGTTCCAGCTCTCGGATCTTGCGCTATTTTATGATTTTATTAGTTTTGTGGCTATGCGCACGTTTTCCGCCGCGTCGAATTGTCGCTATTGGCAGTTTTGTAAACTATACAGTATACTTACTAGAACGCCACCGGCCAGATCAACAGCCAACTAGCTAAATCTGCAATTTTTTCGTTTCTTTTTCTCATTAATATTATATTATAATTTTCTTCGTATTTTATTATATTTATATACATGACCATATGATAATCTATCGTACACTACAGTCTATATAGTATCTATAGTCATCAGGCATTAACATGCACTACTGCACAGTACACCATCTTTTAATACTAACATGGCAGATCATGGGCCATGACATTGTATATTATGGAGTATGAAGAGCAGAGAGGAGTGGAAACTCCACTGCTTTACATGGGGAAAGTTTATCAAAAATAGGCTGGAGATGGTAGTTCACATCTGTCCGGTAGACGTCGCTTTCTTGAAATCCCCTCGATAGTTCTGTGTGCAACAGAGAGAAAGCGATTGAGCCAAAAAGCCAAAGCGTGGGAGGGGAAGAAAAGAAGCAAGAGTTAAGGATCAGAGATTTAACTTTCCTCTTTCTCTACGCTAATTACATACCCCCACTAGCTTTTCTTCAAATACATGCTATTGAACGAGCAACCTTATAGGGTGTCGCCGTCTTGCGGCTATTTTTGGCTTGAAGTAGTGTCGTGTAATTTGACACAATTTTAGCCTAAAAATATTTGTATACATTACGGAGAGTAGAGAGAAGGAGTGGAAACTCTGCTCGTTTTACATGGGAAAAGCTTATCAAAAATTAGCCGAAGATGGTAGTTTACATTTGTCCGGTAGACGTCGCTTTCCTGGAAATGCGTTAATGGTTTTGTGTGCAACAGAAAGAGAAAGCAAAAACCAAAGCTAGTAAGGGGAAGAAAAGAAGCAGAAATTTCACTTACCCTCTCTCCACGCTCATTGCATACCCCCAATCTTTTTTCTTCAAGTGCATGCATTTGAACGAGCAACCTCACAGGGTTTCACCGCCTTACGGCCAATTCTGTCTCGAAGTTCTGCCGTGTAATTTTATACGATGTTAGCGGAGTTTCTGCTCCTTCTCTCTACCCTCCATAATGTAAGCATTGAAAAAGGTATATTGGTACGATCTAGTGTGATCTAGGGATAGATTCTCCCGCCAAATTTTGAAGACTCGTGAAAAATAATTAACCAAGTTTTAGTTATTATTTGTTACGGGAATACAGAATATATCGAACATTTAATTAAACCTAATTGAGTTATATATTATGAATTATTATTTTATTTATTGTGTCAATAAAATGAAATATTAGAAAATAATTATTATATCTATCAATCTATCTTTTACATAACCTTTATTTTTAACAGAAGTCATCTTTTGAGATGATTATAATTACTAATTATCTCGTTCGTCATAAAATTATCTTCAGTTCAAAAATATATTTGCTATTAAAAAATTATTCCTTATCAGCTTTGTTATGAAACTTTAACCAACTTATGAAATTTTGATAATTTTACTATATTAAATTCTGAACTCAACTGTATTTAATTAAAGAATGTAAATCATATATATCAAATTTTACGCATAAGTTTTCTAACAAATAGAATGTGATGTACTCTAAAATCTTATATATCAATATTCATTATATGCAATTAAGATACTAAAAAATTTTAATAAATATTAAGCTGTATTATTTTCAAAATTAATTTTTTAAAAGAATGAATAACATTGGATTTTATCAATTTAATTACAAGAGTATAAATATTTAGCTAAATATTTTAAATTAGGAATTGGATATACAGGAGTAAATAAAACAATTCTATATATTTAGTACGATCTATCTCATTTACTGTATATAATTAATATTATACACAATTACCATTTCTGTGAAAGTTCTTGATTACAGACAAAATTAGAATAGGATGATAGAAGGAAAATTCAAGTCTATTTTTCACTATAAGTGTACCTAAAATTAAAAAAAGTCTATAAATTTCCTACAGTTGTTTAAAAAATTGATTTAACTTTTTATCGACTTTCGGTGTCTTTAAAATCATGAAATATACTTATAAGAAAATTTATCGAAATATAATTTAAAACCTTACAAATTTCTAAAGCTTATATACACTCAATGATCATCAGCATCGTCATCATCATCTGAAATACACTTTTTACTTATTCTCTTTCTTCGACCACCTCTTCCACCACCCTCACTTTTTCTACCCTTTAATTTGATCTTCATCCTTACATTAGAATCTGCATCTGATCCATCTTCGCCATCTTTATTGTCGTCGGAGCCCAATCCTTCAGCTTCGACCTTTTGTCGTGCATTTGTAAAAACAGATTGCAAAACAATAGAATTCTCGTGAATTAACGACGCTTCCTCGTTGTATATTTGTGCGTTTTTGCAAAGCTGCATGAAGTCTTTTTCAAGTTCGTCAAGATCTGAATATTTACCTTCTTCAATTTTTTGTATTAATTTATTAATAGCAAGAGGTTTTTTAATGATTTCATAATAATCTGGGAATTCACGACGAGAAGGCAGTTCCATAAATGGTTCACTTAAAGCTCTACCATCAGTATTATCTGTATAATTAACAACTACAGAAATTATTTTCTTCATATTCCTCTTTAATTTAGAATTTATTCCTGATCCTCCTCTTCTTTTTTTTATTACAGGCTCTTCATCTTCATCTCCTTTCTTTCTCCTTTTTCTTGTTTGTTTCTTCTTTTTATCATCTTCTTCTTCTTCTTCAAATTCAACACCATCATCACCGATAGCTCTAAGTAATTCTTTTTCTGTAAGACTATTTGTATAATCAACCTCTTTACGCTGCCTTGAACCTCTTCCCAAAAATTTATCTTCTTCTTCATCATAACAACACTTCTCAACTTCATCATCATTTTTAACTAACCATTCAGGAAGTTCTGATTCTTCTAGTAAACGACCTTTTCTAGCAGGTCCCATTTTTGCTTCTTCTCTTCTTCTTTCTAAATCCAACTTTTGAAAAGTTTCAAACTCTCCCTCTGATCGTGCAATCATTTGATTTACAGTTTCGTCATCTGGAACTTCATTTTCTTCTTCATCATCTGCATCATCTTGATGCAATATACTTTGAAGAAATTGTTGTCGTTCAGATCCTGTAGATTTTTGATCAAACATACCAGCTTGAATGACTTTCTCATCCATATTTAATTTATATCGAGCTGCAGCTAAAATTCTTTCTTCGACAGAATTTACAGTCATTAATCGTAAGACTCTTACTTCGTTTTTTTGCCCAATTCGATGAGCTCTGTCCTGAGCTTGTAAGTCTTGATGAGGATTCCAGTCAGAATCAAAAATAATTACAGTGTCTGCAGCTTGGAGGTTAAGACCCAAGCCACCAGCTCGAGTCGATAATATAAATAAAAAGAACTCTGATCCTGGATCATTAAATTTCTTGAGTAGATCACCCCGATCTTCAGCTTTTGTTGTTCCATCCAATCTTAAATACATAAAACCACGCCAATTAAGATAATCCTCCATTATTGTCATTAGTTGGGTCATTTGACAAAATAATAGTACCCTATGATTTGTTGCTTTTAATTTGGGTAATATCCGATCTAGTAATTCAAATTTACCAGAAGCTCTATACAAAAGAGGGCCAGTAATGATACCAGATCCATGTATACCTAAATATTCACAATACTTTTCTTCAATATGTTGAAACATAAATGGATGATTGCAAAGCTTACGAAGCTGCACAATGGTATTCATTAAAGCTTTTGCACCACCTTTACCACGCTTTCCTTTCTCAGATCCATCAGTCAATAAAACACCTTTACTTTGCATATGCTTATAAAGAACTTTCTGCAAACCAGACATATCGCACTTTATAATATATTCTACTTTATCAGGCAACTGAGACTCTACTTCTTTCTTTAAACGCCTGAGTAAGAAAGGACGTAAAACTTTATGTAAACGACGAATAATAAGTATTGTTTCTTCTTCATTTAGTTCAACTTTTTCACCGGTAGTAGCAAAAGGTGCATTAAACCATTGCTCGAATGTACTACACGATTTAAAAATGGATGGAAGTAAGAAATTTAGTAAAGCCCACAATTCTGGTAGCTTATTTTGTAATGGTGTTCCCGTCAACAATAGTCTATGAGGTGCGAGATAATGAGTGTTTAACACTTGTGTTAATTTACAATGATGGTTTTTCATTCTATGACCTTCGTCTATAATCATATATTTCCACTGTAATTTTGCTAAAACACTTTTATCTTTAATAATATACTCATATGTCGTTAGCAGAACATTAAATTTAGTAGCACGCATTTGTGATTGAATCGCTCTTCTACCTGTTGGAGATCCTTTATATGAAACTACTACAACACTAGGCGCCCACTTTTCAAATTCTAGTATCCAATTTGAAAGTGTTGACAAAGGAACAATAATAAGAAAAGGTCCATTGACTTTTTTCTTTTCCATAAGATACGTGACAAGAGCTATAGTTTGAATAGTTTTGCCTAAACCCATCTCGTCAGCTAAGATGCCATTGAGATTATTATTAAATAATGATACCATCCATTCCAAGCCCTTCACTTGATATTCCTTCAGTGATCCATTTACCATGATTGATGCTTGCTCTGTGACACTTTCGTGTACAGTATGAGCAATACTATAGTAAGTTTGTTCTTCCGTTTTGTACTCATCATCCTCAACTTTGGCTTTTTGAATTGGTTTTTTATTTTTCAATTCTTCTCCTATTAGCTTATCTTTATCTTCTTTCTCCTCTTTTTCTTCATTTTCCTCATCCTCTTCTTCTTCATCTTCTTCGCTATCTGTTTCAACTGCCTCCCAGCCAGGATGAGATTCCAGAAACATATTTAACTGACTTAATAGTGGCGCTTCATCGCCACTTAAGGTACGTCCAGTAGACGTTTCCATAACTTCTATGCGAACATCGTCGCCATCAATTCCTTCACCATTTTCACCTTCAATCGAAAGCCTCTTCTTTTTCTTCTTGCGTTTCTGCTCTTCAGCCTGTTTCTTTTTCTGTTCCATTTTATGCTGTTTTACCATTTCTGTAAGGTTACCAATATACTCATCAGTTTGTGAAAGTAAAAATGCTAAACGTTTGTCTTTCTTTTGATCAATGAGTTTTCTATATCCTTCTTCATCTTCGGCCATCAACCGTCTCATACGTTCTTTTTCTATCCTCTCTTGCTCTTTCTTTTGTTCTCGTTCAGCATTAACGTGATAATTCATAATGGCTTTATTAAGTCGCGACAATTTAGCAAGATTGTTACGATGAAATTCCTTCAAATCTTTACCATGTTGTAATACTGAAGAAATGAATTCTTGGTGCTTTTGTTTTCGTTTCCTTTCAGCTTCAAGTTTTTGTTGTTTTTCGAGCTTCTCCGTAGCTCGTGCCTCTCGCAGACCTTGTCGCTTCGTGCGTTTATACGCTTTCATGTTCACCACTGTTTCTAAAGTCGTATCTCTGCGAGTTGAGGATAAAATTTCTGATCTGAGTTGTCTTTGGAAGCTTAATACGCGCAGCATGCGTAATTCAACTTGCGCTTGATTTCTTAGATCTTCAGATAAATGCATAGGTAAATTATTAAGAATCTCCATGCGTTGAGATATCCTTTGAGTGATTCGATTTTCACGTTCCTGAAGAATGTGAAGTGGGTCAATACCTAAAGGCCTAGCTACTGTTGTTACTCTATTTGTCTTCGTTCCAGTCTGAGGACCTGGTTGCTGTTGTTGGTGTTGCTGCTGCTGTTGCTGCTGCTGCTGTTGTTGTTGTTGTTGCTGCTGCTGCTGCTGTTGTTGTTGTGGATGTGATGGTTGCTGTTGAGGTTGAGGTGGTTGTGGTGCTTGCTGTGGTTGCTGTGGACCAACCGATCCTATTCTAGGTGGTCCTACAAAACCAGCTACACCCATAGGGCCATGAGGGGGCCCTCCCGGTGGACCGCTAGGTCCTATAGGACCTCCTTGATTTGGATCGACGGGTCGTTGACTAATACCTTGTACAGCCATCAACTGTTGTGGACTAAGAGGTTGATTGCGTGATAAGGCACGATATGCCATGATTTGCGCGTGAAACTGTTGCAACTGCTGTGGAGTGAATGTTTGACTATCATTGCTACCTTGCCGAGCCCTTAAGGCAAGAAGTTGCAAATAACGTGGATCTTCTTGGAGTCCTTTTTTTTCCATAGTATTTATGACTTTTTGTAAAGCGTTTAAATTCTCTTGACCTTGTCCAGGAACAGGAGCAGATCCCGGTCCAGATCCTGGTCCAGACATACCACCAGGCCCTGATACAGGGCTGGATACAGGTGGACCATTTTGCGTACTAGGGCTGATATGTCCAGGTCCTTGACTAAGGGCTGAAGATCCAGAACTCATTGGGCCAGACCCTAAAGGTCCTCCAGGAGGTCCAATTCCCATAGGACCACCAGGACCAGTACTAACCATGGGAACAACGCTAGTCATAGACACACCGGGGGCACCAGTTGACATAGGACCTCCAGCTACTAAAGGGCCTCCAGGACCACCAGTTCCCATAGGACCACCTGATCCTACAGAACCCATGGGACCGCTAGCACTTATAAGACTTCCAGGACCTCCTGGACCGCCAGCACTTATAGAAGTTCCTGGTCCTCCAGCTGCCAAGGGACCACCAGGTACTCCGCTACCCATAGGTCCTACTGCTCCTCCAGAACCCATCGGACTACCCGGACCAACTGGTCCACTGGAACTCATTGGACCTGCAGGACCACCTGGCCCTATAGGACCCATAGGACCTCCTGGTCCAACAGCACCCATTGGACCTCCTGGTCCAACAGCATTCATTGGACCTCCTGGGCCACCAGTGCTCATAGAACTACCCGGTCCTCCAGTATTCATAAGGCCACCAGGACCTATAGGACCACCTGTAACCATCGGGCTTGGTCCACCACCACCCATGGAAACTCCTGGACCCCCAGTACCCATTGGACTTCCAGGACCACCAGCATTCATAGAACCTCCAGAACCACCTGTATTCATAGAACTTCCAGGACCTCCGGTAGCCATCGGCCCTGTAGAACCTCCACCAGCCAGAGAACCCCCAGCTCCTCCTGCTGACAATGGTCCTCCAGTACTTATTGAACCAGTGTTTATAGGCCCACTACCTCCTGTAGGCCCTCCAGGACCACCAGGCCCACTTGGAGGTTGTTGATTACCTTCAGAGAAAATTAATTTTTAAATTAAAAATAAATTTTCTCGAGTTAAAAGAGAGTAATTTAGTAAGTTAGAAATATTATCTAAAAAGTTTTTATAAATTTTTTGATAATCATACGTAATTTATAAATTTGTTGATTAGTTAGATATATAACTAACAATTTTTATATGCAATTTGTGGTCAATAATATATTCAATATAAATATCAATTTTTGACACAATTTTCATACTTCAATATATTATTCTTTGATTAATTATAATTAGCGATTCATATTTTTAATCAAATATGTAAAGTTTTAATTTCAACCAGTTTAAATAGTTTTTCAAAAAATAAGTTAAAAGTGAAATAGGAAGAGTAATAATTCTTTTAATATCTTAAAATTCATTAGCAATAATAATTTATTTAAAACAAATTTCAAAAAATCTTATAAATATTTATTTTTACACACATACACAATATATATATATATATATATATATATATATATATATATATATATATTGCTAATGAATATATATATATATATATATATATATATATGTGATATATTATTATGATATATGATATATTTTATTGCATGTTTCATACTTATACTCTGTCTCATTTCTGATGGATGAGCTAAGACAGGCCCAGGAGAAGCAGCATTATGACCAGATTGACCATGTGTCATTTGTACTGAACTCATTGGACCACCTTGTGGAGGTGATGGTTGCTGTTGCCCTGGTGTCGATCCAGGTGGACCAACCTGTCCCATATTGCTTGCATTTCCACTGACTTGTGATGGATGAGGTTGATAATACTGTGGGACATGAGGGTGGGGTTGATGAGATTGTCCATGAGGAGACTGATGTGGACCTTGATGAGGGGGTTGATGAGGACCCTGATGAGGCCCTTGATGAGGTCCCTGATGAGGTCCTTGATGAGGCCCTTGATGTGGCCCTTGATGAGGCCCTTGATGAGGACTTTGATGAGAACCTTGATGTGGCCCTGGATGTGGACTTTGATGGGGACCTTGATGCGGTCCTTGATGAGGACCTTGATGAGGTCCTTGGTGTGGACCTTGGTGCGGACCTTGATGTGGACCTTGATGTGGACCTTGATGTGGACCTTGATGTGGACCTTGGTGTGGACCTTGGTGTGGACCCTGGTGTGGACCTTGGTGTGGACCTTGGTGTGGACCTTGGTGTGGGCCTTGGTGTGGGCCTTGGTGTGGGCCTTGGTGTGGCCCTTGATGTGGACCTTGATGTGGCCCTTGGTGTGGACTTTGATGTTGACCTTGATGTTGACCTTGGTGTGGACCTTGGTGTGGGGGTTGATGTGGTGATTGGTGAGGAGGTTGGTGATGAGACGATGGTTGGTGAGGTGGTTGTGTGTGTGGGCCTTGTTGATGAGGATTTTGCTGATGAGGACTTTGATGAGAAGTTTGTAGGTGTGGCCCTTGATGTGGAGATTGTGAGTGGGGACCTTGTTGATGAGATGATTGGGAATGAGCTCCTTGTGTATGTGGTGACTGCGAATGAGGTCCTGTCGGATGAGGTGATTGTGGATGTGGTCCTTGTGGATGTGGTGGTTGTTGATGTGGACCTTGCAAATGAGGCGGTGGCTGATGTGGTGGGCCTTGTTGATGAGATTGCTGATGTTGCCCTTGATGGGCTTGTTGCGCATGAGGACCTTGTGAGTGAGATGACTGCACATGAGGCCCTTGTTGATGAGATGATTGTGTATGAGGGGGTTGTTGATGAGATACTTGTGGATGAGGAGGAACTTGATGTGGTGGGTGAGGATAATTTCCTTGTTGCTGAGGCACTCCTTGCATTTGAGAAGATTGAACGTTTTCATAAACTTGTGATGGACTATGCGGATGATGTGGTGGCATACCCATATTTTGTGTCATTTGTTGAGGATGAGGATAATTTTGTGGTGCCTGTTGATGTGGTTGAGGTGGAGGTCCATAACCCTGCTGTGGTGGTTGCCCTATAAAAAGCAATAGTTAAATATATGATTTTTAAATATTTGAACACTAAACTAGCATACTTAATATATAAAAAGATTCTTATTATTATGTTTACTAGTTGTGTTTAAATACTACATAAATATAGAATTTAATAATTTCATATTTTCAAATTCTATGATAATTTAGAGAAATAGTTAGTTACTGAAATTTTATTACTAACTTTTTATAAATGTAGTAGCAAACATTGATTATTTTTTCACACGATACCCAAATGTTGCAGTAAATATTATATTTTTTAAAAAAAATTATAAAATTAATTTTTTTTTTAAACAATACGTTACAGACAAAATTTAGCTTTTACTGAATACATTTATTTTAAAAATAAACACTTATTTTTCCATTTTAGTAGCACTGATATAGAATGCAAAAACATAAAAAAGGCAGATTAAAATATTGTTTCAATATTGTTATGCTTAATAAATTAATAAAAATACAATAAAAGCTTAGATAAAACAAAAACTTTACTCACCAGGATGTTGTGGTGGAAACATAGGTGGTGGTGTCTGTTGAGACATGGGTTGAGGTGGACCTTCTTGATAACCTGGGGCAGGGCTATGAGGATGATTGGAGGGTGAGGGAGCCTGCTGTGGCGGCCCCATTTGATTTGGAGCCTGCGGAGGCGGCATCGGCGAAGGTTGTGGAGACGAACTCGTCATACTATATGGCGGTCGGGCTCCACTTTTTTTTCTTACTTTACCGTCACTCAAATCAACATTTCTGCAAGGAGGCGCACCTTTGTACGTTCGTTCACGGGGTGAAAGTTGCGTTTTACTTATTTTTCGACTCATTGACGCGACAAAAACAACATTCGCGTCTATTAAACGTAGCACGATGACGGGATGTCACCGGCCACCTTCCTCCATTTAAAGGGAGTAGCGTGCATTATTTTTGACGCAACACAAACACGAATGAATCTGCGCTCTTGCCATAGATTATCGCTGTGATTATGAAGAGACGCTTTCAAATAGTCCATCAGAGGATTAAAAATTATTCTATATTTTTTTTAACTTTTCGCAGCTCCTCGGTTTATTGAGTATTTACAAAGATGATTGTTCTAGTATCTACATTTTACATAACCTTAATTCACTATGAAGCTTATCTACAATCTTCCTGAGACTACGTTCATCTTTAGTTGCTTTTATCTGAGCAGAGTATAGAGTATCTTTTCATGCTCTTATTTTTTAATTTGTGCGACACGTTGACGGTTCAGAAAGTAACAAAAATATACTTTCGCGCTATTTTTCTCCTTAATCGTAGTTTTCGATAAAAATTAAGAGATACTAAAGAAAGCGGATCTATAAAAGTGGCCGAATAATTACTTCTTTCTCGACGAATTCCGCTGTTGATTTTGAACGCTCTCCTGATTCTCTTTCTCTCTCTCAATCTTCCTTTCTCTTTCTCTCTCTCTCTCTCTCTCTCTCTCTCTCTCTCTCTTTCTTTGCCTCTCTCTCTCTCCCTTTCTCTTCTAACTATCTCTCCTTTTCTACCTCTCGCTCTTTCAATCTAACTATCTTTTTCTTTTAATTTACTATACCCAAAACAGAGTTTCCCTTCTCGTTGCGCTTGCTCCGTGGTTAGGAGCTTTGATTTGATGTTGACATATATACATTGCTCAGATTCTATACTTGCGGTAGTGCGAGACGTGCGGAGCTTACTTGAGCACAAATTGTCCAAAATTATCCAAAATATACAGTTAACTTAACTTAAGAAAAGTTGAGATCAGTTAGACTTGAGTAGACTTGTTAAAACCTGTGTAAGTGCTCTGTAGTCCTGATAGTTCGCAAATACGTCCAGAAATCACTACCAGAAGATGGGAACCAAGCTTGAAATCTGTCGAGCTGTTCTTCACTGCATCTGATGTGTTATTTTCTCTCTAATATTTAGAATATAATTAATATTTAAACAAAGACTTGCGGTTTGAGTTGGTTGTGAAATGAGTCGGTGCTTTGATTATTGATGTTGGTTAGTGATTCGTTGTTATATGATATGTCTACCCCTGTATATATATAGTCGTTCGTCTAGGCCTAGGCCAATGCAATGCTCTGTGGTATAGCCATGGTGTATCCTATGGATAGTATAGTTAAAAAGTCATAACTCGACAGATCTCGATGGAAGTTCGAACTCGTTTAAGAAGCGTCAAGAACATCCATGAATGTGTATGTGTGTAACGTGGAATAACCAAATGTATACGCCCTTCTTCCCAAGCTTAATGTGTACAAGATATGTAAGTATGGGCAATGTTATACTGGTATATACCAAGTATATCCTGGCATCTCAACATATTCCAATATTCTTGCGCCAAAAATTCGCCAGTACATTACGACGCCAAAGGCTGTAGGCTGTAGTCATTCTTGTATATAATCTGGTATAATTTGAAACTGTATATAATATTTATAAGGTAACATACAAAAAAAATACATAAAACAAATGATTATTAATGTTCTGTAATTCAAAATAAAGATGTATTTTAATGAAATAAATATAATATGAAACATGTTAATTTAGTTATAATACAATTTTCTTTATTGTATACATATTTATTTTCTACTACTTAATTAGATTTTAATTTAATTTCTACTAGTAAGGATTTTTATATCATTTGAAATAAATTATATATATTCAATAAACGGTTTTATTTTTCCAAGTGTTTTTCAATACTAGAATACTAAATTTCTAATTGAATATACCACAAATAAAATAATCTACTGCACCAGAAAATAATATGGCATTATAATGTTTGTAAATATATATATATATATATATATATATATATATATATATATATATATATATATAAAGCAAGGGGGAGAGAAGAGATAAATAGATAGATGGATATTTTATACATATAAAAAAATTTTCTCAATTTTACATGTCCAAGATTAATTGTAATATTTTAATATTAACTTTCATTAAGTTATGTTTCAATTAATTTGAGCAGTAATCTGATTACAATAGATATATTTTATACTTAATTTGTATTATTTGAATCAGAAGAATATAATACAAGTAATTATATCTTTATATGTAGATTCAGGTATTTAATTTATAACAATTTTTTGAGTTGTTTCCACATGTTGCTCAAAATTGTATATATACTTCGTTTAATCACATTTACTGTATAATTTTTGTATCTTTAATAACATGTAACAAATACAGAATTATATCAACTTGAGCACATATTATCTGAATCTATTTTTTACAAAGGTTCGTTTCTATTACAATTGTTTGTATTATATCCTTATGAAGGTTCAAATAATATAAAGTAAATATAAAATTATTATATATAATATTGAAAAAATAAAGTAGCTTATTAAAATAAATAATAAAAACATTTGTATAAAGTGTAATCAGAAGTTTTGCTCAAATTCAATGAATACAACTAATAGTTATTTTCAGGCTAACATATTCAATTATAATTTTTGAAATGTAAATTGCTAAAATTTTTGTAAATTATATAAATAAAAAAGTTTTTTTAACGATTCTTCTAGTAAGAGTACCACTGCAATTTTTTCTTTAACCAAATGAGATACATATATTATCCAAGTAATAAAATTACTTCTCAGTAATATCTTTATTTTCCAAACTAAACCAAAAAAGTTATTGAAATAAATTTTAAAGAGTCAAGTATAATGAGTCAAGTATAGAATATGGATATGGAGTTCATAAATAGTAGATGAATAACTCAAAATTCAGTCACATAAAATTATTAGATTTACCTACAGTTTAGACTATATAACATTGACATCTTTAGCTTATTTAGATATATTTAGATAATTACACCTATCAATAAATAATTGTTGAAACATTGCAAATTTTTATCAGTAAGTTCAGTTATATTACGAAAAAAAGAAAAGAAGATGACTTCAGTAATGTTTGTTGTCATCATGATTTTTAAATATACATCAATTTTTAACATACATATCGTTATATTTTTTTTAATAAATCAATTTATTCTCAGGACATAAATTTACATTAATTTTCTTAAATTTTTGTATTCTATTTCAGTATCTTGTACTTAATGTAAAGTATTACTTCTAGGATCACTATCCTCTGTGCAATAACATTAATATTTGAAAAATCATCATTACTCGGATTCTCGATTACATTATCATAACATTACAATTATTTTGTCAGATAATTTTTCAGTATTTTCACAAGATTTTACTAGTGATTTGGTAGAAGATACAAAGTTTATTGAAACTGAAAACTGGTTTTCAACTAATTCTAAAATGATTTCAAATAATTTTCTTCATAAATGATTTCGGTTATTGCAACTGATTTAAACTATTTTGAAACGGTTTTCAAATGACTCGTGTAAAAGAGTCTAACGATTTCACAAAGTAAACAGGACCCAGTGTAATTTTATATAGTTAGATATTTTGTGGAAAAAAGGAAATAATTTAGTATCTACAATTCCCTTGTTTACCAAAAAACTTTTTAAAGACGTGCCCGCAAGTACACGTCAAAATAATTTTTAAATTATATTTTCATAGTTCTGTATTCCCACGTTATAAATCAGTAAGTGCAGGGGCACACTTTTAATAAGCAACTTTTTTATTGAATAATAATAAGTTATCATTTCTAAATTTACACGAATTGGTACTCATACATATTTACATATACTTGACTCTGTAAAAATTGATTTCGATACTTTCTTTTGTTTGAATTAGAAATAATTTACCATAATCCTGAAATACCATTTTATTCTTAGGAAATCTATATATATTTATTTTTTTCTGTTATTTAACTAATAAAATAAACTTTTGACAAAAACTGTTAAGCCAACTTGAATTGTAAAACTTACATGAATTTGTACTCAAACATATTTACATTTACTTGACTCTGTAAAAAATCATTTCAATACTTCCATTTGTTTAAATTAGAAATATTTAAAAATAATAAAACTAGAAGTTGTTTTTTAAGCATCGCATATTCATGTATAATTGATTGAGAAGTCTAATTAGGAAAATATTTCATTTATATAAATAAATACAATAACATTGATTATATTAATAGATGTATTACATTTAAGAGAAGTTTCAAACGATGAGGAATTCGAATATACCATGCTTGCCTTATTTTATACTCTCGTAGAAAGCAATTATAAAGAGATTTCACAAATTTTTGAGAATTATATCATATTTTTAATGTTGTGCATGTTTCTAACGAGATGAAAAACATTTTTATATATTCTCGAAGAATATTTTACGCTACTATAATTTTTTTTTAATATCAAACATTTTTAGACATAAAGATCTGATTTTGAATTAATACACGAAAATCCCCGTGAAAGTCGTCAATAGACACTTGGACATCGTGTTCTACCACCCGAACACCAAACTTTCTGTAGAAGTCGTTGCGACACACCTGGACATCGTATTCTAACGTACGAAACTCCTCGTGTACATGTCCTAACATGTCGTTTCTAATTCTGTACTTTCTATGGAGTTATACTTTTTTATACGAATGGTTGAATAATACATTCAATTCAATAAGAATAATTTACACATTAAAAGAGAAATGTACATAAAAAAGTATAATGGCATCGATAAAATTAATTGATGAACTTTGTAATCTAGCCTTAAAGTTGAATGTATCAGAAATTGACAACTCGAAAATGAGGTAGTTAACTGAATGATATTAAATGAAAATTCGCCTCTTACGCAATTGAAAAACTGATTTAAAAAATAGAAGAATAAATAAAGAAGAAGTAGAACAGCAAGAACAAGAACAAAAATATGTTGAAATAGAAATATTTATAATATATATTACATTAATTATATGATATTATTTCATATTATATATAATATTATGTTTTTTACTTCTTTGTATATTTTAATTAATTAATTATTAAATAATAAAAAAAGAATATTTTGTTTTATTTCTGACAACTAATTTAAAAAAAATATGACCAACATATATACACATGAATACACACAAATACACACATTCACATGTATACAAAATGTCCCGTTGTTCACAATATGTTGACAATCTGGGCCCATTTTGCTCCAAAACGTAGATCCAGTTTAGGCACAGAATGTATCGTACGCAGTCAACAGATGGCATCCACGCGTGAGTCTTGCGTGAGCACAGTGTGCAGGTAGTCTGGAGCCACGATGTTAACTAATGGGTTGGGAACGTAGATTGTGATTTCTGCAGATAAAAAACAAAATTTTAGTTTTTGCTATTTTGAAGAGGTGAAATTGCAGGAAATATCCATTATGGTACAATAGCAGATAATGTATTAGGTGCCCTGATGCAGTCTATATGCACACGAAATATATAATTCGGAAATTACAGTACAGTGCCAGTGAGCGTGTATCATCGAGGCGAGTATTGTTATTATATATATATATATATACATATATATATATATATATATATATATATATATATATATATATATATATATAATATGTTGTCAATACAATCATAATACTTATATAGGTATTGACCATAAAATTACGTAAAACTAGTGATTATTTACCGGATGGACAAAATTAAATAACTAGAAAGATAATGAAAAAAAAATTCACTGCTTAATAACTTTAGTATAATAAAAGTTTTTTACATTAAACTTAAAAATCTAATGTACGTAAAATGTGCTTGTACAATTGTCCATTTTTTATACAAGAATCTCAATAGCTTTCAGAATCACTTTCCACATTTTTGTCGAATTTTTCATAACAGTCTTCTACTTTGATTTCCGTAGCTTTGACTAGTAATGGCTGGCGCGATAATGTGCTGGCAATAAATTATCTGTACCTGGACAATATTTAATTTCGAAGTCGTATTGACTCAATGCGAGTGCCCATCGGGCTAAACGACCAAATGGATTTTCTATATTATTTAGCCGTTTCAATAATTGATGGTCCATTAAGACGATAAAGTGATATCCCTGAACATAGTCACAGAAGTTTCACAGGCCCCATTTGTTTTCTAGGCACTCTAGCTCAGTGGTGGAATAATTTTTTTCGACTGGGCTTCGACTAGCAAAAGCAATGACTTTCGTTGTTTTTATATGCTTATGTAAGCGATGCTCTCAATCCTTCTTTACTGGCACCCGTTTGCAGGTTAAACGACTGGCTTCATTCTGGATGGGAAAGGACGGGTGCATTTGTGAGAAGCTGTTTTATTTTGTCAAATACACTTTGTTCTGATTCGCCCCATATCCACTTTGATTTCATTCTAGTGAGACGGTGTTACGGCGCAGCAACGATAGAGATATCTTTTAAAAATCGTTTGTATCAAGATATCAGACCCATGAATCATTTTACTTCAGCCATGAATCGGCACTAAATTAATTACAACAGCCACTTTTTCTGGATCAGTCTGTAAATCATTTTTGTCCACTATATGGCCTAAATATTTTAAGCTTGAACAAGCAAAATTATACTTATCCGGATTCGGCTTCAACTTCGCAATTTTCAAGCGATTGAAAACTTCTTGTAATTTTTTTAGATGCTCCTCGAATTTAGACGAGACTGCTCCAATATCGTCTAAATATGTAAATGCATGAGGTGCAATTTCTGGTGTAATTACTCTTTTTAAAAGCCCTTGAAGCGTAGCGCATGCTGAGTACAAACCGAACGGCATTACGTCAACTTCAAAAAGACCGGTTCCTGCCGCGGTAAAGACAGTGATAGGGTGACTTTCAGGTGTTAATGCTACTTGCCAGGAGCCATTTTTTAAATCAAGTGTCGACAGATAATGTGCTCCTCGTAATTTTTCTAGCGTAACATTCATCTGTGACAACGGATAAGCATCTTTTTTTGTTACCTTATTCACTTTTCTGCAGTCCAAGCAGAATCGAGTTTTTCTTCTTCACAAGCTTTTCCGAACTCTATGGACTACTGGACGGTCTGATAACATTTTATCAACTTTTTTATTAATGATTTGTTTGTTGCATGGCCGGATTTCTCGGTAGGTATTTTTTTTTAATTGGAGTCTTTTCCTATAAAACGATTTCGTGCTTGACGAGAGGAGTAGGCTTCTTGATGTGATTGGATTTATCGATCTCGGTTTTGAAAAATACTTCTAATTTTTATTGTTTGCTTAGATTCAGGTTTTGAAGACCACAAGGTGGTTCAATCGTACATACCTTGTGTATTTGATTACTTGACGTTATAGTAGTTTCACTGTTGTTTAAAGTTATATGTAAATCGAGTTTTCTAAGGGTATCCATACCTAAAAGCATAGAATGACTCAGTCCATTCGTCACTAAAAACTTTTGTTGAAATCTTATCCCAGGTACGTATATCGGTCCATGTACATTTTTTCAAAGGTTTTTCCGAACCATTTGCTATCACTGCAATGCGATTATTTGGCTCACTATGTCATCCAAATTTCATGTAAATTCTATTAAGCTGATCACTCACATAAGAAGTCACAGAGCCGGTGTCGATTGTTTCTTTCTATTTTTAGTTGTTGATAGATCGAGCTGGGTTCGGTGTAAGCCCGACCCGTGGGCCGTTTCCCGACGGAGAAGATTTGCAATTACGAGTATACACTCCATCAAGGCCACAGTACGAACAAAAAATTTTTTGTACATATCTAGAATATTTATATTCTGAAAGGTCATTTTTTTTCTGTTGGAAATAATATATTTTTTTCCTAGATTTTGTGCTATTACTAGAAGCATATATGCTATTTTTACAAAAGAGCGCATGATATTAATGAGATTAAAAACATTGTTATTTATTATTGAAGAGTATTTTACTATACTATAAATTTTTTTAATATCAAACATCTTTATACATATAAGATCTGATTTTCAATTAATCTAAGAAAGTTTATTCTACCGTCTGAGCAATCAACTCCCCTTGGAACTTGTCCCGACACACCTGAACATAGTATTCTACCGTCCGATCACGAAACTCCCCGTAGACGTCATCTACAGACACCTGCACATCGTATTCTACCATCCGAACACAAAACTACCCGTGGAAGTCGTTAACATACACATGGACATTGTATTTTACTATCCAAACACGAAACTACCAGTGGAAGTTGTCCCCGCACACTTGGACATCTGTTTCTACCGCCCGAACACGACATTATAACTGTTGTAGTCGAGTGTATTACATAGATTATAGCATTGTAGTAATATAGACACCTGCATATAGTATATACATAATAAAGCAAACTCGCCTTCGAGGTGCGATCGGTCCCCTTGATTTGGTTATTTACTGCCAGAAATTACGCAAATCTAGCGAGTACTTACCAGATGGACAAAATTAAATAACTAGAAAGATAATGATAACGGAATAAAAAAAAATTCACTGCTTAATAACTTTTGTATAATAAAAGTTTTTTATATAAACCATTTTTTTGAATTGCAGTATAATCGAATAGTTTTCTTTTAAGTATAATTAGAAGTAATGCGATGGTTTAATATTGACACAATAATTATTTGAAAATTTCGAAACCCATTACGAATGTATATATAACACGGTCCTCCGAAGGCTGTAGTGCCTATACTTGCTATCGGAGCGCGACCGCGCTTCTTGATATATACCGTGTCCCAGATATAACTGATCATATTAGCCGCATGGTATCAGCAAGGAAAAGTTATGTGTATTTTTTATAGTTTTTTCTCTACGGGCATACGTCTGTGAGCCAATCAAGGCTCAGAGAAGTGGGTCATCGTCTGCAAGCGAGGAAAAGGAGGTCAAACGAAGGGAAACGAGGCTATGTCGAGCGAACATTGCAAAGACCAGTCGTTGTTATTTTTCCTGTCCATTGTCAACGCTAACGTGACTTGGATATACTGATGCATTGACGAAGCGGGATTCACTCCTCTTGTGAATAAAGATTATGTTTCTTCGTCTACAACGGTCCCTACCCATATTTTTTGTCAAGCTACCCTTTTTTATAGTCCACTGCACTGCATTGGAAATAAGGAAGAAAAGGCGGATGTTCCGTTGGCGCGGATGAACTGACCGCGAGCGTACACGTGTGTTTTAGAAAAAAAAAGTGGAACTAAATTGTCAAAATGTTCCAAAGATTGAGAAATAGATATTTGACAATCACATTCAAAACTAGCAAAAATACTAATTGCAAGGAAATTTGATGGATAAAAATGGGATAAAATGATCTTATAGGGCTTATGCAATACCTTCATAATTATTTTATACGATTTTATACGCAATTCGAGCCCAAACCATCCGATTTTTACCATTTTATAAAAAAATTTTATAAAAGAAATTGCCAAATGTAAAACTGAGAGCCGAGTAGTAAGAATAATTTCCTACTAAGAGAAATAATAGAATACGAAGGAAAATAGATATAACAATAATAAATACAGTTTATAATTAAAGGCCTACGATGGCTTGATGGCTAGAGCGAAGGACTAGTAACTTGGTGATCCGAGTTCAAATCCCGGTCTTGGCCGATTGATACAAGCACCGCTGTAATAATTTACATATGCTTTGTTTACAAACACATCGTAGACCTCCGTCGATGATTATATATGGAAGCATAAATAGAGCGTCGTTAAATAAAAAAAAATTTATAATAATTTTACAATTATTTATAAATTAAAATAAATTTATTGATTTCTTACGGCCAAGGTAAGTGAAACTTTGGCGACGGTAAGTATTGAAATTATCATTATCTACATCCATAGTAAAAGGACTAGGTATATTAGAAAAAATACACCAAGGTCGTATTTGGTAACCTGGCATCCTGTTTATTATATATATATATATATATATATATATAATATATATATGTAACGCTCCTTCTCCTTCCGCTTTATTTTTCTTTTATCGATTTTTAGTTCTTTATTTTTATTGGTTTTTTTTTGAGGTTTTCAGGATACGTGATTCGGATGGAGGAACGTATCAGGACAAGTTTTCGGGTGAATGATTTGATACTCGTTTTCTTTATGTTTCAAAAAAAATAACAAAATATATTTTTCTATAAATTATTTAATAAAAAAAATAGTCATAAATTCTATTTTATAATAATAATAAAAAATAAGAAATAAATTCTACTCTATTGGCATCTCGGTGTAGATACCCTGCAACAAAAAATAACGATTTATAAATTAATTATTAGCGCTGGCATTTTATTTTATATTCTGTCTATTTATTAATTGGCTTATCTAAATTTCTACGAATTCAGACGGCCTTGACCCAGTGATTGCTCGCTTTGTTTACTCTATTTACTTAAACGGTTTATAGAAGCGGTTCGTCTATTTACACGGAGTTTCTTTCGCAATATCGGAATAAATTTTATTCTCTCTTTTATATCACGCTAAGGTGCGCCTTAGCTGGTGATATATAAGAGTTCGGCATTTTACTCAGGAATAAGCATTTCTTTTTCCTTAATAAGACTCCGTTTTCCTTTTGATTTATTTTACAGCATTTACTTCTTATATTTATAATATTAGTCGATCAACGTTATGATGACTTGCAGATTTTCGGTCGCCGCTCGGTCTGGCATTAATCCGAGGTGCGCCTCGTGATTAATAGCCGTCTGGTAATTTAATTCGACGAAAAGGAGCGCTTTTTCCCCGAATTAAATTAGGTCGATTTTAATTTTGTCTCCCGGCGGCTTTTCTGGATTATTTCCTATGTGAAAAAGAATTACTTTATCAGAAGTCGGGAGCGCCCGTTCTTCTGAGTCGGTAATTTTTTTAACTCTTTTTTTACGAGTAAAGAGGGTTTTCCTTTGGCCTCGTGAAAGAGTTTTTTTTCATCTAGGAAAATACAGAATGTTACTGGTCGGTAGATGATAGTTCTCTTCGTCACTCGGGAGGTATCCTTCCTCGACGAGTGCCGAAAACGAACCGTGCTCTTTGCAAAATTTAGCGCACTTCTATACACGGAAAAAGTACGTTAACAAAAATTTGATTGGTTATTATTTATTTAAAAATACGGTAATATTGTTCCTATTGGTTAAATTACTTTATTCTACCTATTCTACTCTATGTTGTATTTGTTTGTTTATTTATAGCAATCATTTCGTGTATATGTCTGACTGTTACTAATCAAAATTGTTACTAATCAACTAATCAAAAATTGAGGGCACCCCCATTTGAAAATCTCCAGTTCTTCAAGCGCTTTGGCGATTGTAAGACCAGTGACTTATCTTAATAGTCTGATTTCGATGTACTTTGTGAAGAAGTCCTCGAATATCAACAGATAGCTATGTTGACCTTTACTGGCCGATCCCATGCTGTCAGTTGCCACAGAGGTTCAACATTTCTTTAAGCCATTAGGCTGAGGTTTTTTGTATACTTTATGTATCTGGCACTCTGGGCAGTGTTTTATGTACTTGTAAATATCCTTTCTCATTCTGGGCCAGTACTACTATTCATTTATTTTATCTGCCGTTTTCTCTACGCCAAAGTATCCTGACGTAGGGGTTTTGTGGCATTCGTATAACAACCTTTGTCGGTCTGTTTGATTATATTAAGTTTTCTGTAGTATATAAGACGAATGATATTTACGAGAGAGATGTTTGTAATATTTAGTTTATATGTGCGTCATTTTAGCATCTGTTGATAGAATGCATTTTTATGATATAGTGGGCACTGTTTCGTACTCTCTCCCTAATTGGTTGCTTTAACTGCCATCGCGGACAAATCCAGTGGGAGAACAGAGTCGATTCAAGTGTCGCATAGTTCTTTATTCCAGGGAATAGATTCAGAACTGTTTTAACTAAGCTGCAGTGCAGGTCGTGTTTTACGCGTTGACGCAATAGTGCCGAGAAGTGTACAAAATAAAACTCTTTGTGTTTGCGATTTGTGATACGCACACGTGGCCACGTGATAATTAGTGTATGTGTGTTTCTCTTGTATGAGGCGTGCAAGCGATATCTTCAAAGATAATCTTAAGGTTTATTTTGTAACCGGCTTTTTTCCTCCATTCAGTTAATGGAGGTTTTTTATGCCTAAATACGGCCATTAGCTGCTGTTATTAGTTTCCAGTCATTTGGGCTTACACCTATAGCGTTCAGGAATGTATTCAAATGGTGTTTATACATCCTATCGCCTCTGTCTGTCCAGTCTGGATGGTTCTCTGGATTTTTGAATTTCGCTCATTTTATGCTCGTACCCGTGGTCTTTCTCAAGGATTGTAAGGGTTGCGGTAGGGGATTCGTCTGATTGAGGAGGTCATGAAAGAGGATCTGGTACATGGTGAAGCGCTCCTTTTCGGTTTACTATTTCAATGTTATGTGCTTGTAGTGCTGTTGCCCCCCTTGCTAAACGGCCCAATAGATTTTTGAACGTATGTAGCTATTTAAGACTGCTATATTCTGTAATAACCGTAAACTTCTCACCTAGCATGTATCCTCTGAATTTTGCAACCGCCCACAAAACGACCAGGTACTCTTTTTCCGTAACGGTGTAATTCGATTCAGCCTTAGCCAGCGTCCTACTTACGTAACTAATAGGATGCTCTTTACCATTGTTGTCTTGATTTAGTACGAATCAGAGTGCGTAGTTTTTTTGGGTCGGTCTGCAAAATGTATGGTCTGTTTTGCGTAGATCGAGCCCTTACAGACGACTCTGACAGTATCAGATTTCTCTGATTGTAATTCGGCGATCGTTCATAATCATTTCTTTCACTTTTTTCACGTTTTCATCGGTTGTTGATGTGCTTGGGTGTCCGGGTTGATCGTCATCTTGAACGTTTTTGCAGCCATCTTGGAAACGCTTATACCACTCGTAAATCCTTGCTTTACTGATAGCAGACTCACCATATGCCTTTGTTAACATTTCACAATCTTCACTACACTTTATTTCATTTTTTATGCAAAATTGAATACAAATTCTTTGCTCCATTTTTTTCACAAACGAAAATCGCCGAGATCAAAAAACACGTCTAACGTTAGCGGCTGCACAATAAAAAGTGAGCAATCAATATTGCTGATAATTTTATCTTACTTTTGGGGTATGCGTATCAACTTAATAAAAAAATTTTTTATACAGACGGACTCTCCAACCCGTGAAATTTCAAAATTCTCGTTACTTTTTGAACACACCTCGTATACATTATGAAATTAATTTATGGGTTCCAATGAATAGTATATGCATTTATATATAATATATACTTATATTATAACATTTTATATATTATTTTGGTTGTAAAACGCGATTTTCCACATCCAGTTAATGTTTTCTTAAATTGAATCATAATACGTATACGAAATCAAAAAATAATTAATTTTTGTATTTATATCACAGAAAAAAATTGTTCTCATATTAAGTCAATATTTCTGTGTAATTAAAAAAATTAAGTTGAAAAAATTTTTTAAAATATATAATAACATGTATATTTAGACATTAATTATACTTTACGTATACATATACTATATACATGAATAAAAGATATTAAAAGAAATTATAGAAGAAATTCCTTACTGAAGAACTTATTCGCTTCTATTCCAAATTACAGGAGAATCCAGTTCTCAATATTACCCATTTTTGTACTATTGTGTACAAGTCAAGATTATTATATTGTTAAATTTTGAAATCAGTGTCTTGATATAAGGAATTGAGTTCTTGAGAGAAGTTAATTAATAAGCAATCCATTTCTTGCAGCCTAAAATATTAGAGATAATTAGGAAATATTGATTAAATGATAATTAATCAAATTCCGTAGGTCCGAATATTAAATAAATATATTCTTATATTTAGAAATAAGTTATATTTTATATTTATATTGCATGTTTCATATCATATTTAATATTTTTCATGATAAACTGAAGATTAGTATATTTGTTTTTTACAGTATTAAAAGCAAGGTTATTATTTTATTAATTTATGAAACCAATATCTCAATGTAAGAAATTAAGATCTTAAAGTAGTTATTTATCCAATTAATCGTAGAACTAAAAAAACTATACATTAACTAAATATTTTTTAGATTGTGAAATAAGTTGTTTCAAATAAGAAAACCAGCATTAAAAAATTCCTTCGTAAAGAACTTGTGCGCTTGAATTAAAATGATATAAGATTGATATTTTCCTATATGAGCTAAAAAGTAGGAAATTTGTTTTTTAGGGTGATCAATAATCTCTAGATTTAAGAAAATAATTTTTGCATGAAATTCAGCAATAAGAAAAAATATGAGATAATCTAGGTAAGTAATTTCTTACTTTTTAGCTAATTTCAAGAAATCCATAACTCATTCGGTTTAGTTCAACGGATGTTGTAAAATATCTAGCTTATATTGTTTTAATTCAAGTGAATAAGTTCTTGATGAAGGAATTTTGTAGATTCTGGTTTTCCTATTTTAAGCAACTTCTTTCGCAATCTAAGAAAATATTTGTTTTAATTTTAATTTAAGAAATAATTCTTTATCCAATACAAGGCACATAAATATTTTCTTGATATTAGCAAATAGTTTTTCTGAGATATAGAACAATACAAAAAATAATTATTTTTCAGCTATATATATATATATATATATATATATATATATATATATATATATATATATATATGGGAAAAAGGAACGAGCAAGGATGGGCATAGGTAAAAGAAGAAGTATATAAGAGGTAATATTGTTCTCCTTATTGACCAATAATATAAGCGTTCTCTTTATTAAACAATTTCAATGTCTAGGGATATGTTGTTCAAAGCTGCTCGCGCTCCCACACACATATATATATATATATAACATCAAGAAGTTTTAAAATTATAGTTTATTTTTAATAAATATTTCAAAGTTTTTAAGCAAGCTATACGTTACTGAATTCTGCACCCGCGATCTTTTGTTTTAGTCTTATTGTTGCATTACTCGTGATCGGTCCACACTTGATATTAGGTTGTCAAATATCTCCCTTCCGCTTTTTTGCTCTTCATTCAATGCTTTATCAAAAATGTTACTCTGGTCAGATTTACTTCAAATATGCGCCATTTTGTTCGATAATCTGTTTCCATCTAGACGGCAACTTCATGATACCCCTCTGGTAGAGACCCCTCTCCTTATTTGCAAAGAACTCGGACAGCCACTTTTCACAAGCCTCTTTTGAGTCCAACTTTACACCACCAAGGGCGTTCGACATGGACAGGAACAGATGGTAATCAATTGGCGCTATGTCCGGGCTATATGGTGGATGCGATAAAACCTCCGATCCGAACTCCCTTAGTTTTTGACGAGTCATCAACGAAGTGTCTGATCTGGCGTTGTCCTGGTGGAACACTACACCCTTTCTGTTGGCCAATTGTGGATGCTTCTGGTGGATAGTACCTGCTTCAAGCGGTCCAGTTGTTCACAGTATATGGTAGCATTGAGTGACTGTCCATATGGGAGTAGCTCTTAGTGGTTGATTCCCTTCCAATCCCAACAAACACACAGCAAAACCTTCCTGGCCGTTAATCCCGGCTTGGCCACCGACTGGGACGGTCCACCGGCCTTGGAACACGACCGTTTTCACTTAATATTTTCGTATGCGATCCATTTTTCGTCGGCAGTCACCATCCGCTTCAAAAATGGGTCGAGTTCGTTCCATTTCAGCAGCTCATCGCAGGCGTTGATTCGGTCCAGAAGGTTTTTTTGCGTCAAATCATGCGGCATCCAAACATCAAGCTTTTTTTTATCCAAGCTTCTGCAGATGGTTTAAAATGGTTTGGTGGCTAACTCTCATCTCTTGGGCGATGTCACGAAATGCCATATGCCGGACTCACTCGAGAAATTCCATAATTTGATCGGCATTCGTCGTCACAGGTCTTCCGACGGCTGGTTTATCCATGGTGTCGTTTTCACCAGCTCTGAATCGTCGAAACCATTCCTCGCGTAATCTTTGCGGTTCGAAGTGATAGCGTGCCATCCCCCAAAACACCATTAATCTCACGGAACGTTTCTCTAGCGGATTTGCCTTTGACAAAGGAAAACTTTAAAAAAGCGCGAATTTCGGCGTTAGTGAACATCATGTTTACACGTCTATAACTTTTGAACGCAATATCCAAACTAATCATGCATAGCGTCATTTTATACGTTATGTCAAGACCTTTCAAATGATGTATAGTATTGCCAGATACGAGCTCTGTAGCGCTTTGTACATAGCCGCGAAATTCATAAGACAAAAAGGCGGAAGGGAGATATTTGACAACCTAATATCAGTACTATAGAATAATACAAAAAATAATTATTTGTCAGCTTCATATACCTAAGAAAAATACATTTAAAAAATATTATCTAGATGTGGGAAATCATGTATTTAAAACAAACCGATATATAAATTGTTATAATATAAGTATATATTATATAGAAATGCATATTATATACTATTCATTGGAATCCATAAATTAATTTCATAATGTATAACTAAAGAGATCTAAAATTGATATATAAGATTTTTATAATTTTATAAGGTCGAAGTTTTTTAAGTGAAATAAATTAATTATGAGACTTTAATCAAATAATATAATGTTCATTTAAAATTAAACGTGATGAATGAAATGTAATAAAAGTAAATTAACGTATAAATTGTAAAATAATTCAAGTAATTATTTTGTCTTTTTATTTCTTATTTAAAATATTTAATGTATTATATTTAATATGTAATGTTTCTCTTAACAAAAAGATTTATATTAGAGCAAAATCGCTTTGATAAAATTAACTGAATATTGAGATAATCATGCTGACCATTGCCAGAAATTTATAGGCGCCAAAACTACTAAAAATAAACCGATCGCCTTCTAATGTTGAATACGTATTTTATACAGTTAGGATTAGATGATAGAATATTTTTTATTGCAAATTTAACAAAAAAACAAAACAAAATAATAGCAACATAGCTAGTTGCATGTATATCGGTAGACTGTCTGCTAGGCCTCGTACAACATGCATGCAGATGGGCAGGTAATAAACAGTGAGAGCAAGTGAGAGAAAGAGACAAAACAGTGTACAGGAAACTCGCAGGTGCATGCAGGTACATGGTATCGCAACACCCACCAACATCGAATAATCCATGTTAATCCCCTTGGTTTTTCTTTTCTCCCCTCTCCCTCTCGCTTTCTCATTCTCTCTCTCACTCTCTCTCTCTTTCTCTCTCTCTCTCTCTTTCTCTCTTTTCCTCTTTCTCTGCCTCTACCATACAAGGTAGTCATAGTTATATGTCAAATATGATTATATAGGATTCTGATATGAGACTTCAAAAATATAAAAAGCAATCAAATAATCTTTGGAAAAGTTTACAGTCTATAATTAACAGTTTTTTCGAGATTTATTGAATACATAAACATAGATCAATTGCTGACAGTGGCCATGAATATTGTCTCTAATCATTTAAAAGTATTTGTAACGTAAGAAATATTTTTGCTCTTCAAATAAACCTAACTGTTTATTTTAAACAGACAATTCTTTCAAAATTACAAAATGTTCGTTCGTTTTAAATATGTATGTTTTTGTTTCAAATAAATAGAATTTAAATGAATATTTATTAGTCTGAAATAAATACACTTTTACGAAATAGCCAGTTTTCCTTAAAGTTACCGCAGATTGGTAAACGTTGAGTTAGTTGCTAGCTACTGCTGTTGCTGCTGGTGTGCGTGTGTGTTCTTTTTTTTAATAGGCGCAGGCAGAGCAAGCTCTGCACTAGTGGCCTCTCGAAACCAGGATCCCGCCGGAACTATCCGGGAATACTTATCCGGGAATAATTTCTTCGGCGGGGCTGTTAGTTAGCCTATACGGCTCCTCTTCTTATGACATTATCCTACGTCCCCCATCCACACAAGTGATCAGGGGTTCGGTGGTCGTCCTCTGCAACTTAAAATAAAATCATCTAGCCTAATTCATCCTGGGCCATTCGCCTAATTCTATCGGCATTTCTAAGTTTGATCATCACCTCTTTTGCGAAACTGGCTACTGCCTTCCAGTTTTCAGAAGATTCCAGCATTATTGATAGGATGCTCTCTGGTCTCATTGGCTTATTGATGATGTTCATCAAGTGCTCACATTGTGTTTTAAAACAAGGGCAGCTCACTAATATGTGCTCGGCATCCTCAACCAATGTCGGACAGATGGGGCAGAAATCATTATTATCGAGGTGAAAACGGTGGAAATAGAACCTAAAACAACCATGTCCAGTCAGCAACTGGGTAAGGTGGAAATCTAGTTCCTCGTGTTTCCTGTTGATCCATCTGTGTATATCTGGAAGGATACGATAAGTCCATCGGCCTTTGCTAGAATCGTTCCATCGTTTTTGCCATATATCTATAGAACGATGACGTTCCATGTTTTTAGCACCTTGTAGAGAATCCACTGCGGCCTTACATATGATGTGCAGCCTAGCCAGTTTATCTGCAGCTAAATCGAAAGGAAGAATTCCGCCAAGCACCTCAGCAGCGTCGGTGGATACTGCCCTGTAACCACTAATAATACGTATACAGTAGCGGCGACGGGTCGCAATGGCTAGCTCACAATACGATTTAATTCTACATGCATGATGCCAAATTGGTGCTGCATACATGCTGACAGAGTTAACAACATAAGCTAATAGCTTCCTCTGGGGTGGGCGTGGGCCACCAATGTTAGGCATGAGCCGACACAAGGCAGCTGAAACTCGTTGCGCTTTTTCGCCAGATATCTTTAGATGCTCTTTGAAGTTTAACCTGGCATCAGGCTGTACACCCAAGTATCGTAAAGATGGCGCAGAACTAATGCGGCAGCTACCAACTTTAAGAGTAATACTATCTACCTTCTTACGACTGCTGACAAGAACTACTTCTGTCTTGTGCTCCGCTAATTGTAGACCAGCCGACTTAATCCATCTATTGATGTTGCTGATTGTCTTATTGGTATTCTCAGTGAGTTCATCAAGGGTCTTAGCCGTCACTACTAGAGCGATATCGTCGACGTAGCCTACTGTTATTGAACCAGGCGGTTGTGGAATCCTCAACACGCCATAATACATAATATTCCACAATATAGGTCCCATAACCGAGCCCTGGAGGACTCCCGCAGTAACCTTATGCGATACAATGCCTTCATCCGTTCGGTATAATATTATCCTATTCTCAAAGTAGCTGGCCACGACATTCTCTGGATAACCAGGTACTCTGAACTCTTTAAGAGAATTCATAATAGAAGACCAGCGCGCTGAGTTGAAGGCATTCTTGACATTTAGAGCGACAATGGCACAATACTGTTTAGTGCCACCTTTCCATCTCTTACCACTAATTGCATTTCTTGCGGTACACACTACCAGTTTAATAGCATCGACTGTTGATTTTGATTTCCGAAATCCAAATTGGCGTGAGGATAAGCCGTGCAATCCTTCAGTGAATGCTTCCAGTCGGCGACATATTATTTTTTCAAATATTTTACCTACCGAATCGAGCATACACAATGGCCTGTATGATGACGGATCATCAAGTGGCTTATTGCCCTTAGGTAACAGGACTAACCTTTGAGTTTTCCAGCAATCAGAAAAAATACCCTCAAGAAGACAAGCATTATATACTTATAGAAATATAGATGGGTTCTTCTGTATCGCCAACTTAACTGCAGCATTAGGGATGCCATCAGGACCAGGGGCAGCATTGTCTCTAATCTTAGCGTAAGCATTATGTAGCTCCATTTCTGTTATAGAAAGTATATCGTCCGAGTGTTGCGTGTGCAGTACAGTCCCTTGGGTGTCATTGGGAAAGAGAGCGGAAAGAATCTTATCAATCAATACCGTGCTAATGGGTTGCATTGGTACCCTACTTAATCGTGCCATAACTGTTTTGTATGGTCGTCCCCATAAGTCATTGTTGGCCTCAGCGCACAGTTCAAGCCAGCATCGACGCTTGCTTGCCTTAATGGCCTTGTCAACGCTCTTTGTGCTTCTTTATATAAACTATTAAACGTATCACGATGGGTGCGGGCTCTTTGGGCAAGTCTACGTGCGCGATGACATTGCTTGCAAAATTCTGTAATTTCATTTGTCCACCAGTAGACAGATGGACGATGTTTAAATCCACTCTTAGTTCTAGTCATCGATGCATCACATGTTTCAGAGATATGCTTCATGAGTGCATTTGCCAGATGGCCTGGTGCACCATATTCTAAACGTTCTTCTGATATGATAGTGACGAACACTTCACAGTCTAGCGATCTGATGTTCCATTTCCGTGTGGGCATCCACTCATTGTACTTGTTCTTCACTTTCTTCTCTGCAATCTCGTACAAGATCGCCCTGTGATCACTTTGAGTGTAAAGCTCGCTTACTCTCCAATTACGGATCCGCTGAATCAGGTCATCACTGGTGAATGTTACATCAGCGCTGATTGTTTATCTCCCCTAATGAAAGTCGATTCAAATCCCTTATTAACCACATGAAGTTGAAGAGAATTAAGGCCATCAAGCAGCATACTACCTCTATTATTTGTTGAAGCGCTTCCCAAGGCTGTGGACCACGCGTTAAAATCGCCAGCGATTAATAATGGTTTCTTGTCCATGGCCTCATCAACTAATTTAGCTACAAGGATTTCAAACTGCTTGTCCGTCAAGCTTGGAAGAGCATATAAATGAAGAGCACTAAAGACGTATATTTCTTGTATTTCAGCCTAAGATATCAATTCGCTCCGATGACTCGACTGCTTTAGTACCTGCCTATTTTGACCAATCCAGAGGGCAGCTCTATTGCTTGAGTCACTTATCCAGCGCTGTGGTCTGTCCCTGTCACAATATGGTTCGGAGATTGCAGCAATGTCTATTCTTAGCTCCTTTATTGTCTGTTTCAGGAGGTCATGGGCAGCTACGCAATGGTTAGTATTCAGTTGGAGTATTCTCATGTTTTATGTCTGATTAAAAACTCTACAGTGATCGGGGACTTATAGCTGTATGCTGGATGGTTAATCTCCTTTTTTCCTTCACATTTACAGAGTAAACAGCAGGGCTCGTTTACACACAGCTTGGATAGATGGTCTTTTCCACCACAGTGCCTGCAAAGATTAGTTCTGTCAGGGCCCGAGCACACGGCCGCTAAATGGCCAGTCTGCCAACACCTGAAGCAACCCTTATTTCTGTTTTTTTTTTAACTCTACAGCTGACCCATCCGATGCGAACATATCCTGCACGTAGTCACTCAGCTGCGTAGCTATATGGTTATATGGCTATATGGTGTGGCTATATTGCACCCCGCTGCCAGCCTATTGTCTCACTAAGCTTTCCCCCCGCACGCTCTAAAGACAGTCGTCGCCCCCCTCGATCGCAACAATCGCATGAGCTCAAAAAACAACATCTGGAATATCGCACGAAACCCTCAATACCTCACTTTTGCCACCCACCAGAGGCCCTCGTGTTCAGTCCAAAAGTTTTACTGCAGTCTCGCCCATACATGTCAGTGATCTCCTCTTATTATCTCAGGAGATATCGTTCTGTTGGATTTGCTTCATACATGTGTATGGGCGCGCCCATACATATAAATTTGTAAAATTCATAAATATAAATAATTCTACTACATAATTAATAAAGAAAAGTGATTATTAATTATACATTTTGTAATAAAATTATTAACATTCGATTTGAAATCTTCTGTAAAAAGTCTTTTCTTTAAATTTAAATGTGTAATATACATGCAAACTTTTACACTAATCTTGCTTATACACATACATGTATATGGGTGCGATCAGCAGCGACTGGGCACGAGACCAGTAGCGACCAGCTGTTCGACGGGGTTTTGCGAAAATGGGCGCGATCAGCTGCTTACTGAAGCAAATTTAACGGAACGATATCCCAGTAAATCAAAATACCGAACTTGATTGTTTATTTCCACTGATTACGTCAACGACGGAAAAGTGGCAGTTTCATAACCGTTTATGACATTTGCATGGGGATTATAGGAAAATACATTCTAACATTGCCATAATGCCATATCAGAGATATTAAGAAGAGATTGCTGATGCGAAAGGCTCCACGATTTTCGAGCGCCAGGAAAGTGCGCCCTCAAGAAGCCCAACTGCTACACTAACGCGCCAACGCAACGTCACAGCTAGGTCAGCATAAATTAGTGTGCGTATTTCCCTACGTCACGAGTTGTGGCGTAGGTAATAAATATATATAGATATAACTGTACGCTTCTGTACAATGCGACGTTGCTGTTTTTCTTTGAATCAGACAGAGGCTATGCCAAATAATATCTATATGCGCACGAGCATTAGAAAGTAATTCAGACCCAAAGTCCAATGCCAGCTTCATAATGCAGATGAATTTTTCATTCTGCAAAAAATCAAGACTTTCCTTTCTGCCATTGTAGAAATTTCAAATGGAATCTTATGATTTTGTGTTAAAATGGATATTCCATAATTAGTTTAAAAAATTTTTTTTAATATTTTATGTTTATATAATATTGTAGGAACAGAAAGAGAAAATTCATTAAAATATTAAAAATATAAATAATAATATTAATTAATAAATATTTTTTCCATTGGTCTTACAGTCTAATCAAATTAATCGAAAAGAATGCGTAACAACATCAATACACATCTACATTAACATTAATACATCAATACACAAAAATAAAAATAAAAATGAAAAGTTAAATTAAAAATTATAATGACAGTCAAACTGTCCTTATTTATAATCACCCCCGTAGACTAATCTGAAAATAAAATATTAGCTGAAAAATTTTTTTGTTAGTTAAGTGCAGTCTGACTGTCCCCACTATCCTTACCTAATTGAAGACTTAGTCCAACGTTTCGAGCTCGCTACGGCTCCTCATCAGAAACTAAACTAAACCTTATACTCTAATCTATATATACCCTATCCCCACTACCAAATTTAGTAAATTAAATATAAAATCCCCCTCTACAAAAATTTTCAAAACCAATACATTTAATAAATAATGATAAATGTTATCTAATTTACTAGACTCTAACATTAAATTCACATTATTTTGATTCTTGGAAATGTGAATACTTTCAAGACTCTCCCTTTTGTACTTATTACTAATAACATGTTCCAAAATATTCACATTCACAAAATCAAAAGAATGTAAAAACTTCAAACAATGTTCTTTTAAACCAGAAGTAATATGTGTATATTATATTCATAAATTCTCTTTTTTTAATATCTACTTGTTTGTCCAATGTAGCATTCATTACAATTCGTACAATTAATTTTGTAAACAACTCCAGATTTTAAACATAGATCATCCTTATCCTTACAATTATTAAATAACTTACTTAAATTATTACTATTTTTAAAGAAAAATTGAATCTTTTTTAATTTCATTATGTTTATTTTTGGTATTACAAATGTCAAACAATCTTTGCAATTAATTTATCAATAAATTCAATTGGATATACATTATTAATGAAAGTTTCCCTTATTATCTGCAAATTATTCTGTCTATGATCCTTATATGACAATTTTATTGCTCTGTCAATGACACCTTTCAATGCTCCAATTTTGTTTCAATTATAAATAATAGTATAAACCAAAAATTTAACTTTTTAATTTTTAACAGTTATACGTTTTCTAAATTATAACTACAAGATATAAGATTTACATTGTATAAACTTTTACAATAGAATAAAATTTGAAATTTTGTACTTTCTACAATATACATTACTAATAAAAAAATGTATAAGTATTTTAAATAATTATAAGTAATAACACGAGCTCATAATGTTGTATTATATGTTCTTTAAAATTGTATACTATAATTTTAAGAATAAAATAAATTATTGCAATTACTCTATAATATACATAAGTAATTCAGATAATCTATTTTTAACAATTTCTACAATAGATCATTTTATTATAAGTGAGGTTATGTCCACAATCACTTTAATATTATAAATAAACAAACAGAATCATTTCATTATTAGTTTATACAGAAAATGACTATTCCTTAGACCAATCTTTGTGTTAAGTCGGAATTACACGAATTGTTTAAAATATCAATAAGTAACAATACAGAGTAGATTATAACATATAAATGAAAAGTATGCTGTTCGAATGTAAGGAAACTAGGAATAATGTATGTGATTTATGAATTATATTTACTATGTAGTATCACAGACATGGGTTGATCAAGACATTAACATTCAAATCTACGTACGTCATACTCATATTTTTTGAAAATATGTTTACGCTCGTGTCATTACTTATAATTATTTAAAATACTTATACATTTTTTATTAATAATACATATTGTAGAAAATACAAAACTACAAATTCTATCCTATTGTAAAACGTTATACAATGTAAATCTTATTTATTTATAAATTTTGTATATCTTGTAGTTATAATCTTAAAAAAAACGTGTGACTGTTAAAAATTAAAAAGTTAAATTTTTGGTTTATATTATTATTTATATTTTTAATATTTGAAACAATTAATGAATTTTCTCTTTCTGTTCCTACAATATTATATAAGTATTAAATATTAAAATTAAATTTTTTAAACTAATTATGGAATATCCATTTTAACACAAAATCATAAGATTCAATTTGAAATTTCTACAATGGCAGAAAGGAAAGTCTTGATTTTCTGCAGAATCAAAAATTCGTCTGCATTATGAATGGGAGTATGGGTCTGAATTGCTTTCTGATACCCGTGCGCATATTAGATATGTTTTGGCTTAGCCTCTGTAACGATATAAACGAAAACAGAAACGCAACATTGGACAAAAGCGTATAACTTTATCTATATATATTTATTGCCTACGTCACAGCTCGTGATGTAGGCAAATGCACACCAGAGTGCACACATTAATTTATGCTGATGTAGCTGTGACGTCGCGTTGGCGCGTTAGTGTAGCAGTTGAGCCTGTAGAGGGCGCACGTTCCCGGCGCTTGAAAATCGTCGAGCCTTTCGTATATGGTATCGGTAATCTCTCGGCAGAGGGATCGTAAGGGGCGATTGCCGATGCCCATGTTAGAAATTGCAGTAAAATTTTGACACTCAGCGTTACGGCGGTGAACGTCGGTACTCCGTTTGTGCGATATTCCAGATGTTGGTTTTCGAGCTAGTGCGATCGAGGGAGAGACGGCGTTCAGTAGGGGGGACGCCGACACAATAGATGCAATACAAGGGATTAACTGGTGTCGAAATTCTTGAAGTGCGTATAGATTTTCTTGTCTGTGTGTGTAAGTGTGTATGATGCATTTATATACACACGTATTTTCTTCAAATTTTAAATTCGCTACGTGGCGATGATCGAAGCTACGAAAAGGTATACCTGGGTATACGCACTTAAAGAATTTCTTCGTCGACACCAGTGAATCCCATTTACTATACTCCGCTCCCAAATTTTTAAAAACATACACACACACGCGCGCGCACACACATACATATGCGTATTTTCTTAAAATTTTGAGATTAAAACTTGATAATAAGATTGCGTTGAACTTAATAATAAGACTAATTTGATATAAAAAATTATACTTTCTGTAAATTATTTATATAATAACATTCATTAAATTTTTATATAATAAATTTTATTTCATTGCTATTTATATTATATCATGCATTCATTAAAATTAATTCAATAGTTATTAGAATACAACAAATATTTATTTAAATTTATGTTTAAAACAGAAACATACATATTTAACACGAATGAATATTTTGTAATTTAGAGTAAACCACATATTTGAAACAAACAATTAAGTTTATTTGCATAGCGAACATATATTTATTACATTACACTAAAGAAATTATTAAAAAGTAATAAATATTTCTTGAATTTTACTAAACGGAACTACATATACGTAAAAAATAAAGTTCAATAAATAAATATTTGAAAAACTATATATATATACTCAAATTTAACAAATATATTCAATTTTTGGAAAAGCTATTCAATATGAACAATTAAATAGCTTTATTGAAAGGTGAAATATATTTATTTGATTATATCCAACGAGATGTTAAAAACTAATAAACATTTTTTCGATTTTATTAAACGAAGCACAAATATTTAAATATTAAATTTAAAAGAATAAATCATTTAATAAAACTATTTATATCTTATATGTAAATAATTTTTTCAAATTAGAAAATATTTTTTTGATTTATATATATATATTTTGTAGTTTTTTACTATTTATTTATTACATTTAATATTTAAATCTTTGTGCTTCGTTTAATAAAATTAAATAAATATTTATTAGATTTTACAACTGGCAAGGAATAATCAAATAGATCTAATCCATCCTTTGAGAAAACTATTTCATTCTTTTGAGTAAATGGTTTTTTCAAAAATTGAATATATATATATATATATATATATATATATATATATATATATATATACATATATACAAGAAAATATTTTCTTGAACCAATAATTTCAAATTTAAAATCAGGAAAATAAATTCTTGGATTAATTACATATCTCCTAGATTTTTGTCAAAATTTTCTAGAACATGGGTGGCTGAAATTGGAAATTAAATAAATATTTTTTTATCTAAAGAAACTATTTTCTTGAACCAATAACTGAAGATTTTGAATAAAAAAATTTAGTTATTTGATTCAAGCCGACAAAATTAAGTGAATATATACTTGGATTAAGAATTTCAAAACTTCACTCGAGAAATTGAATTTAAAATGAAGAATTCGATTCCTATCTTTAAAACAATAATTACTTGAAATACGTTTTTATTTTTTAGAAGCATGAAAATTCAAGTATGCTAAATGTTTAAAAGAAGTGCATAGTTTCTTGATTCTCCTATATTTTTGTCAAATTTTGGAATCAAAAAATTTAAATATTTGATTCAAGCCGACAAAATTAAGTGAATATATACTTGGATTAAGAATTTCAATAATTTACTCAGGAAATTTAATTTAAAATGAAGAACTTGATTCTTATTTTTAAAACAATAATTACTTGAAATACGTTTTTATTTTCAAAAACATGAAAATTCAAGTATGTTAAATGTTTAAAAGTAGTGCATAGGTCCTTGATTCAAAACATTATTTTCTTGACTTTAAAAATCAAAAGTTTAAACTAAGCGAATAATTTCTTGAATTCTTTTACAATTTATACGTTAATTTACTTTTATAACATTTATTTCAAAACTTCGACCTAACCGGGATTCTATCCGCAGACCTTTGGATTCGTAAGCTAACACCTTATTAATTACGCTATCGTAGTACGCTGTAGACAATTATAAAAATCGTATATATCAATTTTAAATCTCGTATAGTTATACATTATGAAATTAATTTATGGATTCCAATGAATAGTATATACATTTATATATAATTTTTACTTATATTATAACAATTTATATAACGTTTTCATTTTAAAACGTGATTTTCTACATCCAGATAATATTTTCTTAAATTGAATCATAATACGTATACAAAATCAAAAATAATTCTGTTTTGTATATATATCACAGAAAAAAATGGTTCTCATATGAAGTCAATATTTCTGTGTAATTATAAAAATTAAGTTAAAAATTTTTTAAAAATATAACATGTATATTTAGAAATTAATTATGCTTTACACATTAAAGTAATTATGCTTACACATACTATATACATGATTAGAAAATATTAAAAGAAATTATAAAAGAAATTCCTTATTGAAGAACTTATTCACTTCAATTCAAAATTACAGGAGAGCCCAGTTCTCATATTACCCATTTGTGTACTATAGTGTACAACTCAAGATTATTATATTATGAAATTTTCAAACCAATGTATTGATATAAGGAATTGAGTTCTTGAGAGAAGTTAATTAATAAGCAATCAGTTTCTTGTAATCTAAAAATATTAGATATAATTAGTAAATATTGATTAAATGATAATTAATAAAATTCTCTGCGTCCGAATATTCAATAAATATATTCTTATATTTAGATATAAGTGCTATTTTATATTTATATTTGATCTTTTATTATATATTTAATATTTTCCATTATAAAGTGACGAGTAGTAAATTTGTTTTTTACAGTAATAAAAGCAAGGTTATCATGAAAGTAGTTATTTATCCAATTAATCGTGGATCTAAAAAAAATACTAGATAAATATTAGTAAATATTGATTAAAATGTAGTCAATAAAATTTTGTGACTGTATATTAAATAAATATTTTTTAGATTGTGAAATAAGTTGCTACAAATAAGAAAACCAGCATTTAAAAAGTTATATTTAATTAATCCAAGAATTTATTTTCCTGATTTTAAATTTGAAATCATTTGTTCCAGATAATATTTTCTTTAGATAAGAAAATATTCATTTAATTTCCAATATTTGTGTTCTGCTGTTGAGAAAATATAAGCTTTATTTTAGTACCTACTAACTTGGTTAAAGTTTATGCGATTCCTTGGTTAAAGAAAATATTTACTTAGTACAGAAGATCGTATAAATTTCTTGAATCAAGTAATATTTACTTTATATTAGAATTTTAGCAGTATATAATTTTAATGAATTATTTCGAAAAATCTATTTCTTAAACTAAGAAAATTTTTATTTAATTAATTCGATAATATTGTTCTTTTGATAGTATCAGAAAAATCTTTGACCACAGATTTGATCAATCTATAATTTAAGTATTTAGATTATTAGCAATTCTAGCTATTAGATTTTCTGAATTCAATGCATTACTTTTTTCTTTTAATATAATAACCTTCTGATTCAAAATTTTGTTTTCTTAGATTAAGAACATATTTATTTATATATGTATTGTGTAACTCTGTTCTATATATACTGTATAAAAACAATTAAATACTAATTTCTAGAAAATATTATTAAGAGTGTGAATAAGTCTTTCCCGTTTTTTGTAAGAGATGGCGCCACCAATACTGTGCGAGTATTCAATGGTTACATATGTCATAATCAAAGCTTATTCATATGTCAACAATTCCATACTAACACATAAGATAAAATTTTTTCGCATCATAAATTTTTGATATCGTGAAAATGTCGAAATTTGAGCCGAGTCGACGTCATTTGCGGGAAGTTTCACTTTATTGGTTCAATTTGAAGAAATCTGCTGCCGAGGATTATGGAGAAGGTTGTGTCGATGATTCAAGTGTTCGCGGATGGTTTCGACGCTTCAAAAGCGGTGATTTCGACGTGGAAGACAAGGAGCGTTCCGGGCGGCCGCAAATCTTTGAAGATCGAGAATTGGCGACTTTGCTTGATGAAGATTCTTGTCAAACGCAAGAAGAACTTGCTAAAGCATTGGGAGTTGACCGAACAACCATTTCCAAGCGTTTGAAAGCCATGGGAATGATCTAAAAGCAAGGAAATTGGGTGCCGTACGAACTGAAGCTGAGAGACGTCGAACGGCGTTTTTTCACTTGCGAACAGCTGCTTCAGCGACATAAAAGAAAGGGTTTTCTGCATCGTATCGTGACTGGCGATGAAAAGTGGATACGTTACGATAATCCGAAGCGAAGAAAATCATGGGGACTACCCGGCCATGCATCATCATCGACGGCCAAGCCAAATATTCATGGCGCCAAGCTCATGCTCTGTATATGGTGGGACCAGCTAGGTGTGGTTTACTATGAGCTTCTGAAACCGAATGAAAGGATCACAGGCGAGGTCTATCGACGACAATTGATGCGTTTGAGCCGCGCACTGCGAGAAAAACGGCGACAATACTCCGACAGGCACGACAAAGTTATTTTGCAACATGACAATGCTCGCCCACATGTTGCACCGCAGGTGAAAACATACTTAGAAACGCTCAAATGGGAAGTCCTACCCCACCCGCCGTATAGTCCAGACGTTGCTCCGTCTGATTACCATCTCTTCAGATCGATGACGCATGGCCTGGCTGACCAGCACTTCCATTCCTACGAGGAAGCCAAAAAATGGGTGGATGCCTGGATAGAGGCCAAACCGGTCGAATTTTTTCGCAACCGAATTCGTATGTTGCCAGAAAGATGGGAAAAAGTTGTAGCTAGCGATGGCCAATACTTTCAATAATTCATTTGTAACCATTTTTTCACAATAAAGGCTCAAAATTTGAAAAAAAAAACGGGAAAGACTTATTCACATACCTGATAGTTTGATTCTGTAAAGCCTTTTTTAGAGAATCAAAAGTATTGTGTTCAGATATACGATTACTAAATTTCAGAAATTCAGGTTTTCCATTTTAATTTTGATCAGCTTGTTTGAAAGAAACGTTTTCTAGAAAATGATAATGCTTATTTTTAGATTATGATGAGCTAAATTTAAGTAATTAAAAAATTATAATTAAATAAATATTTACTTGACTGAATTTTTGTTCTTAATAAAATCTATTCTCTTGGTTTAAGAAAATCATGTTTTTCCTGAATGTAAGTTAATATTTCGATCGCCTTCAAATTTTGAATACGTATTCTATACGGTCAGGATTAAATGATAGGATATTTTTTACTGCAAATTTAATTGAATCAAGTTCTTCATTTTAAATTAAATTTCCTGAGTGAATTATTGAAATTCTTAATCCAAGTATATATTTAAATTTTTTGATTCCAAAATTTGACAAAAATATAGGAGAATCAAGAAACTATGCACTTCTTTTAAACATTTAGCATACTTGAATTTTCATGCTTCTAAAAAATAAAAACGTATTTCAAGTAATTATTGTTTTAAAGATAGGAATCGAATTCTTCATTTTAAATTCAATTTCTCGAGTGAAGTTTTGAAATTCTTAATCCAAGTATATATTCACTTAATTTTGTCGGCTTGAATCAAATAACTAAATTTTTTTATTCAAAATCTTCAGTTATTGGTTCAAGAAAATAGTTTCTTTAGATAAGAAAATATTTATTTAATTTCCAATTTCAACCACCCATGTTCTAGAAAATTTTGACAAAAATCTAGGAGATATGTAATTAATCCAAGAATTTATTTTCCTGATTATAAATTTGAAATTATTGGTTCAAGAAAATATTTTCTTGTATATATATATATATATATATATATATATATATATATATATATTCAATTTTTGAAAAAACCATTTACTCAAAAGAATGAAATAGTTTTCTCAAAGGATGGATTAGATCTATTTGATTATTCCTTGCCAGTTGTAAAATCTAATAAATATTTATTTAATTTTATTAAACGAAGCACAAAGATTTAAATATTAAATGTAATAAATAAATAGTAAAAAACTACAAAATATATATATATAAATCAAAAAAATATTTTCTAATTTGAAAAAATTATTTACATATAAGATATAAATAGGTTTATTAAATGATTTATTCTTTTAAATTTAATATTTAAATATTTGTGCTTCGTTTAATAAAATCGAAAACGAACAAAGACGAACTTGTCGCCCGACCCCGGCTCTGCGGAATAACCGCCCCAACCCGGGGTTTCCAGACTGCGAAGTCGCCGCCTCTCCCGGTGAAGAAAGGCGCTGCTGCCGGACGAGGACGCGCTGCGGGATCATCGAGCTCCGACTCGCTGTAAGTGGCAGCCCCTTTTCTCTCTCTCTCTCTCTCTCTCTCTCTCTCTCTCTTCCCGAACTCCTCGCGCGCCGTCGCCTCAGCGACCCTCGGCCTGCGTCCCGCACGCCTCACATATAGGCGCTGTACTATATTATTAAAGCTGCGCTATTAAAGCCGATTTAAATTTTAATTATTTTGATTTTATTATTTCGTGTGTGCTCCATTAGCTGCCCTACCTCACGCGCAATCCTGAACGCGATATTTCGTCCTTCGCGAACCGCCCCTCTCCCTCGCCGGAGTCATTCGGGGCTAAGCCCAGCCGGGCACAGATTTGCAACGGTCGTGCCCGCCGTCCTCGTGCTCGAGGCGGACACGCGCACCGTTACAATATATATATATATATATATATATATATATATATATATATATATTCAATTTTTGAAAAAACCATTTACTCAAAAGAATGAAATAGTCAATCTCAAAGGATGGATTAGATCTATTTGATTATTCCTTGCCAGTTGTAAAATCTAATCAATATTTATTTAATTTTATTAAACGAAGCACAAAGATTTAAATAATAAATAAATAGTAAAAAACTACAAAATATATATATATATATAAATCAAAAAAATATTTTCTAATTTGAAAAAATTATTTACATATAAGATATAAATAGTTTTATTAAATGATTTATTCTTTTAAATTTAATATTTAAATATTTGTGCTTCGTTTAATAAAATCGAAAAAATGTTTATTAGTTTTTAACATCTCGTTGGATATAATCAAATAAATATATTTCACCTATCAATAAAGCTATTTAATTGTTCATATTGAATAGCTTTTCCAAAAATTGAATATATTTGTTAAATTTGAGTATATATATAGTTTTTCAAATATTTATTTATTGAACTTTATTTTTTACTTATATGTAGTTCCATTTAGTAAAATTCAAGAAATATTTATTACTTTTTAATAATTTCTTTAGTGTAATGTAATAAATATATGTTCGCTATGCAAATAAACTTAATTGTTTGTTTCAAATATGTGGTTTACTCTAAATTACAAAATATTCATTCGTGTTAAATATGTATGTTTCTGTTTTAAACATAAATTTAAATAAATATTTGTTGTATTCTAATAACTATTGAATTAATTTTAATGAATGCATGATATAATGTAAATAGCAATGAAATAAATTTTATTATATAAAAATTTAATGAATGTTATTATATAAATAATTTACAGAAAGTATAATTTTTTATATCAAATTAGTCTTATTATTAAGTTCAACGCAATCTTATTATCAAGTTTTAATCTCAAAATTTTAAGAAAATACGCATATGTGTGTGTGTATGCGCGCGCGTGTATGTTTTTAAAAATTTGGGAGCGGAGTATAGTAAATGGGATTCACTGGTGTCGACGAAGAAATTCTTTAAGTGCGTATACCCAGGTATACCTTTTCGTAGCTTCGATCATCGCCACGTATCGAATTTAAAATTTGAAGAAAATACGTGTGTATATAAATGCATCATACACACTTACACACACAGACAAGAAAATCTATACGCACTTCAAGAATTTCGACACCAGTTAATCGCTTGTATTGCATCTATTGTGTCGGAGTCCCCCCTACTGAACGCCGTCTCTCCCTCGATCGCACCAGCTCGAAAACCAACATCTGGAATATCGCACAAACGGAGTACCGACGTTCACCGCCGTAGCGCTGAGTGTCAAAATTTTTCTTGTACGTATATATATGTATATATATATATATATATATATATATATATATATATATATATTATATGTAATATATTTGTATTATACGAAACGCAATAGTAGTGAATGTTCAACGTACACAATCTGCCGTTCAAGCTTTAGGCATCTCGAGCAGAATGTTAATTAGGGTTATTATTAGGACTTAATCCTTATTTCAATAGGCTATTGAAATATTGTTTATGGTTTTTGAAATATAATTGTGAAAATTTGAGGAAATTTCATTTTTCTAGTGAAAACCATAATAACACCGTAAAAATCTGGTTTTTCTAAATTATCTTGTAAAATACGAAAAGTTCCAAAAAGGATTGTTAAGAAAAGTTATAAATTCCACTAAAAAACATATTTCTTATTCTATACATTTTTCTGTATCAAGAGTTCCCAAAAACATATATTCAAACTAACGGAAGATATAGAATAGTCAATGAGAATATTACGGTGAAGTGCATTGTTATTAATAAAAAACGTTTAAAGAAAAAATATATAGATTAAAAAATATGTATTTTGATGAGATTTTGAACTTTTAGTTAATCATTTAATGGAATTTTTTGTATTTTACGAGATAAGTTAGAAAAACAATATTTTCACTGGGTATTAATGTGATTTATTATAAAATTGAAATTACCACCAATTTTTACTACCATATATATAATCAGAATCCTAAAATATAAATTTTAATAAAAATCGCGTTAATCGACTACTTGAAAAATTTGGTAGCTCTTTGCTATAAGAGATTTTCTCAGCTTTGATGTTTGCCAGTTTTCCTTAAAGTTGCCGTAGGTTTCAAAACTTCAAGCTGCTTGATATCTGCTGCGAGACTATATATATATATATATATATATATATATATATATATATATATATATATATATAGATGTATATATACATACATGTAGCAATAAAATTTCTTTTTTGTCAGTATAAGCTACTCATCTTTTATTGCACCCACCGCTGCCAGCCTATTGTCTCGACAAGCTTTTCCTCTGCACGCGCCGAAGACAGTCGTCTCCCCCAACGATCGTACCATCGCACGAGCTCGATAAACAACATCTGGAATATCGCACGAAACGGCCAGTACCTCGCTTTGGCCGCCAGAGGCCCTCGTTTTCAGTCGAAAATTTTTACTCCAGTCTGGCCCATAAGCGTCGGCGATCTCCCGTTATTATCTCTGCTCTCGGTAACTTGGAGGCCTTTCGGAACAGACCCCCTAAGGATTACAAATCTCCCCCTAGACTCTCTGGTTCTATTTTCTGAATTCTGGTTTCATCAGGGTTCTAGTGGCTGAGCTGAGGGATGGAGCTTTCAATTCGGTGGCGTGTTGTTTGACCTGATGGTACTGATGGTAGTGTTGCAGACGTTTCGGTGCGTTATTCTATAATGTTGCCGCTGTTTGACTTTGACAGAGTTCTATCGTGTTTAACCTATAAAAGATGTACTTCTTATGCAATGTCTTTTTTGTTGTAATTTAAAGAGAGATCAAAATCAGAATTACTTCGATTTTTTAAAATTCTTTTTAAGCATATTTCAGTATTAAATTTCAAAATCGTTACTGCAACAGTAATAGGAAAAAAACTTTATCGCTATAGTTCATAGTCACAATATCTGTTTTTGTTTAGAGTATGTACATAATGTTATTAATTTTATAAAAATTATATAAAATAAGAGTTTAAATTTTATATGTTTTATGTTAAATATGTTATTTACATATATTTACCTATAAATTTTTTTATAAAATATTTAAATTATTCTGTTATTAAACTAGAAAAAAGTGAACATATTGCTTAAAAGTTACACATTTTTTATGATTCAAATATGCAAATATTTTATAAATAATTTGTTAAATAGTATTATCAAATAGTATAAGGATATATAATATAATTCTTTTTTATTGTACTAATTGTTGAAATTTTTTATAGGATGAGAGCAAAACATTTATAATTGCAGGCAGGGTATAACTAATATGATAGTAACCCTTCATTCAACCAAGTGTTCTCAAAAATTATTATGGTTATCCATACTAAAAGTAGTTACCAAAGGAGTAAGTTCATAATGATTTGTTTATTTTTTCCTAATAATATATATAAGTAATTATAAGATAATAGATATGTGTAATATTTTTAACTTAACATTCTTTAGTTTCTATAGATATGCACAATCTTTTTAGTAGCATTATGTTATTAAACAACAAAAATTAAATAATCATTATTACTGCCAATATATATAATTGCAAGGTATGGCTTGCTACTTTTTTTTATCTTAAGAGGGATCTTTTTAGATTCAAATTAAGATTCAAAATGTTAACATTTTGATAAATATTATATATTTTCAGTGATACTGACGGTTTCCTTTTTGTTTATTAGGCATTTTTTTAATTAAATATTTATAATAAATATAAGAACAATTATAGATAAGAAAATTTAAAGATACAAATTTTGAAAATACATATTTTATATATGTCTTGTGTAACTTAGTTATTATTCATTTATTAGTATTCTGCAAGTGCAATACAGCCCAATACCAAATCTATACATTTAAAAGAACCACCATGTATAGTAACAAGCAAAAAAATCAAGCCTTGTTCTATTATTATAAATTCAAAAGCTAGTATTTCTCCTGAAATAGCTGATCTTCATAATGAAAATAATAAAAATAGTCAAAATCAATCCAAAGTAAAAGTAAATCCAAAATGGAAATGGGGAAATGTAGAAATTGATCCTACAAAACTTCACAAATATTGCCTTATGTTATCCAAAATACGATTAACTTGTAAGTCTTATATGCAATAGCTAAAAGTTATTTAAAACTTATTTGACAAAATTTGATTAAAATGTTGTAATTTTATAATACTTATTTTAGCTTTAGTAGTCATTACCAGCATGGGTGGATATGCATTAGCTCCAGGACCATTCGATCTTTGCACATTTTTAGCTTGTTCCATTGGTACTGGTTTAGTTTCAGCAGCTGCAAATGCTTTAAATCAGTCTATGGAAGTTCCTTTTGATGCCCAAATGATTCGAACAAAAAACAGAGTTTTAGTTCGTGGCTTGCTTGCGTAAGGATAGTAATTCTTATTTTTAAAAAAAAGTTAATTTTTAATAATTTATTTTTTGTAACTAGACCAGAACATGCAATTGGATTTGCGACAATTTCTGGTATTGCTGGAATATTGCTTTTAACTTATCAAGTAAATACATTAACAGCTATTTTGGGAGGTGCTAATTTGATTTTATATACTTCTATTTATACTCCCATGAAAAGAATTAGTATTCTAAATACATGGGTTGGCTCTATTGGTAAGTTGATAAAATTTATTTGTATATATTTAATCAATTTTAAATCTTATGCACTTTTGAAAATTGTTAATTTCTGACCTAAGATTTAAAAGTAAATTTTTATTTTATTTGGCCAAATATTATTCGCTTTGTATTTTATTATGATTAGAATCTTTAGATAGTAATTTATTTATTTATTTATTACATATTATACAGACTAAATAGTTCTTTTATTAAAGCATTAAATAGTAATTATTAACAAATAAATAAACATTAACAAATAATTATTAAAATATTTCAGAAAACACGTTGATAAAATTCACTAATATATATTTAAATAAACTTCTATTATTTTTTTAATAAAAGTTTAATATTTTGCACTCTACAATGCATTATTAAAAATTTTTTCTAATGTTAAATTATGAACATAATAAATTTCTAAGATTAAATTTATGAACTCAGTATTTATTTTAGAACTTTGTCTTTATTAAGTAGCAAAGTTACAACAAAATTGTAAAGTTTGTTTCTTATAGAATTTATGCTCAACCCTCAAAATAAGTAAATAAATTCACTTAAATGTTATTTTAACTAAGTTATAACTAATGTTAAACATTACACTATAATCGTTATAATTAATTATAAATATATTCTTTAGTTGGTGCAGTTCCACCTCTTATGGGGTGGGCAGGTTGTGTTGGAAGCATAGCTGCCCCTGGTGCATGGATAATGTCTGGTATGTTATATGCATGGCAATTTCCTCATTTCAATGCTTTATCATGGAACTTGAGACCAGATTATTCAAAAGCTGGCTATAGGATGATGGCTGTAACCAACCCTGACCTTTGCCGTAAAACATCATTTAGATATACAGTAGTGCTTATGATTCTGTCTTATCTATCACCTATTTTTGATGTAACCAATTGGTGGTTTGCATTTTTGTCTACTCCTTTGAATGCTTATTTTCTCTATCTTGGTAAGATAGAAATCGTAAAAATAAATTGTACATTCCCAACTCACATGTTATTATATGCAATAAAATCTTACTTTTTTAGCATGGGAATTCCGAAAACAGGGTGATGCACAAACTTCACGTCGACTATTTCGATTCTCATTGTTACATTTGCCAATTTTAATGACGTTAATGCTTCTAAGTAAAAAACATTGGTTTATAAATTCAGAGAAGAAAAATAATTCTGAATTAAATGAAATTCAAGAAAAACAACAATTGATTCAAGCAATATCGAGTGTTCTTGAACCAGCCTAAGTTTGAATTTTAATTTAAGTTCATACAAAGAGACCAACATTTGTAGGATTGAAAATCTGTAAAATAATATTTAAGTAAAACAGTTTTGTAAAATATAATCTTGTATTATAATTAGGTACAAGATTGACTGCAGTGATAATAAATTAACCTTTTAAGTTAAAAAATCAATCTATTTGAATAATAAAATTACGAAACTTCATATTTCAATACAAAATTGACCCTATAGTGTTTAGAGTATTTACAAAAATTTTTTTAAATATTGCATAAGCTTTACATTAACTTGTATTTTCAGTTATTTTTCTTTGTATAGCAAACTCTATTGCCATTTTTCTTCTCGTTTTAGTCATATTTTTGTGTCCAGAACAATCTAAATTTTCAGTATAACATTTATTTCGACAACATTGTCGACACAATTGATATTCACATTTAGAACCCTAAAATTGATGGACAATTAAATTAAATTAAAATTAATAATTATTTCTATATATTTTTTTGATTATTAAAAACTCACTAAAGGATTAGGACAATTTTCACATAAAGTTGAACTTCGCTTAACATGTATGGTTGATTTATTAGGCCTTCGTGATATTCGAATTAATTTTTTAAGTCGTTTTCTGGAGATATTATTTCCTTCTTTATCTCTGTAATTTCTTTTTACAGCTATGACTTCCTGTAAATAAAAAAAAATAATGATGAAAAAATTGCTAAAATTATTAAGGAATTCTTTCAATTTTGCAGTAAAAGTTCAAATTTTTCATTTATTGTATTTGTATGTTTACATAAATTTTGTAAAAAAAAATTTAGTTTTTAAAATTTTAATTTTAAGTGCTGTATTTTTGAATATTAGTATTCAATCCCATGAATGTTTAATCCAGTGTAAATCATACCTTACTTTATATAATAACAATATACTGATTTATTTACACTTCATTATCTTCAGATTAAACTGCTGAACCTAAAGATTTGTAATTTTTGAAAAGATTTATCAATTCGATTTTGGTAGAGAATGGTTATTTATGACAATATATAAAAATCAATTCCTGAATTTTAACTTAGTTCATTTTCAATAGAGCCATTGTGAATAAAATGAACAATGTGCAAAATATCACTGCCTTAGAGAATGATTCTAGTAAAATTAAAAAATTAAAACTTTGAGAAAAAACTCGATTTTCTTACTTTCATAAGTAAACTTGAGAAACAAAAATTGCATTCCTAACATTCATTAAAACCTATCAAAAAATCATCAAAATATATGCATTATTATTACAGTTTCATATTTTTAGTTCTGGATTGGAGTAAAATTTATAATTGATTTTTAGCGAATGGTAGTTTCAAATAGATAGTTAAGCTTTATAGCACCTTGATCTTTATAATAAATTGAAGATAAAAATTAAAAATAATTCTTTCAGGGTAGTAATACTTAGTCATAATAATTTGTATATAGCATATTCTTAGATTCTTCAAGAGTGAATATAAATAAAGACAGTCTAACTGTCATTATATTAGGAATGTAAAACCAACAAAAATATTTCCCGCATTCGGGGCGCAAAATACGATTTTCTGCAGCTGTCTAGAGGGAGCAAAATACTACTTTTCCTCCCTAGGGAGGAAAAGTGTTTATGGCCGATTCCCGACCAATCAGAAAGCAGAATTTTACTTTTCCTCTCTTGGGAGGAAAAGTGAATGAACGGAATCGTGTAGTCCGGTAGGATTCTCAGTTTTCCCTGCCTGTGCAACAGCTGGCATTTACGATGTTTAGACTTACGAGTATATGCGCCAGTCGACCGCGGGATCGACCTTTTTTTTGCACTTTGAGTTAGGTATTCAAGATTTTAAAATGAAATAAGATTTTTATTCTATCTAAAATTTATTATAAAAATTTTTATGTTTTTTAAGTAATAAAAATTATTTATATCTTTTTTGTAATTAGTTTTAATTTAAAATTCTATTTATTATGCTATTAAATATTTAAAAATTTTAATTTGAGCGTAGACTAACAAACTTATAATCTTCAATTGATTAGTCTTATTTATTTATTTATAGGAAAGGAGGGGCTCCGCCCCCCAACCCCCGGCGGGGGTTTCACCCCCTGCATCCCCACCACCCAATCCTACATCTCTTCTTCACATACTATATTAATTTCCAAATAATAAAAAATTATTTAATTTAATTTTATTCAATTCAAGTAAATTGCACGTATAACCTTAAGAAAAAACCGATAATATTATTTTTTTTTTTAAACCCAACGAATTACATTTTATATTAGGGCAACTTATTTGAGCGAGTATCATTTGGACCTTTAGATTTTATAGCTGCTTGCTCTATCTAAGCATGGCTAACACATGGAGGGGGGTTTAAATTCTTTCATTCTGTGAGTTTGCCGTTCAATTTTTTGTGCATTTCTTTGAGAAAGAAAAAGCGCCCTCGTATGGGAAAATAGTATGTGACACACAGGAGCAAAATAGGCGTTTTCCGACGAGGGTATGTTTGCCGCCCGAGCGAAGCGAGGTACTATTATTAAATTGTTACACAATTATTATTATTACAATGTACTATTATTAAATTGAAGATAATATTGAAATAAAATTGCATAAAATTCCGTAAGTAGGAATTTTAATTTAACATGAAATTTTACAAAAATTTGTGAAATTTCAACTGTTTTTTTAAATTTAAATTAATAAAAAAGTTAAGATCAAACAAGAATTTATTCAAAATTCGCTCAGTAGTAAATTCTTCATCTTAGTAATATGAATCTATTTTTATTTATATTTAATTATGCAAACGTATTAACTCTGACTTCGTTTAAATTTTGGATATTTATGATTTTTTGGATGTGATCCTAACAGAAATGTTTTCTATCAAATTATTGTTAAATATTATAAAATTTTGCTAAGTATTGCTAAATGTGTCAAAGATTAACAAAGTTAGACTAAACTTGGCAAAAATAAAAAAACTAACAAATTTCTCTATATTATAAAAATAATTTTCAAATGAACTTTTACAGACAGTCAGATATTACCAAAAAATTTTCTATTCTTTTCAAATGTTAAACATAGTTAGTAGATGTTTCCAAACATTGTTATGAAAATTTTCTTAAATATTGCCAAACTTTTCCAAACTTTATTAAACATTATTATACTTATCAAATTGTAATGTTGAAAGTCTGACAAAATTTAGTAAGTTGATTATTTCTGATAAATAAAATATAACATATGTATTCTATTAAGATCTATAGCTTTAATTTGGTTCATTTTTTAAATGCTTAAACTTATTCAATATCAAGATCGCGCTCCGATGGCAAGTAATATATACAGCATGATTTTCATGCTATTTCCATAGATTTTCGCATTAAAAATTCAAACCGTCAATTTTCACTACGATATTCCTATTCAGCATTAAACATAATTATGCAAAATCGAAAGTAACACATTTTTGAAATTTCAGCCATTTTTAATCCATATCTTAAAAAATAATTCTCTTTCAATAAAAATAGAAATATATATATATATATATATATATATATATATATATATATATATATATATATATATACATAATATTTATCTATATTACTATACATGTAAATTACTATATATTTTTTGAAGTTCAAAAAAAAATCAAATTTCATAAATTATCTTAAAAAATCCACGTTAAATTTAAATTGCAATTACTTATCCATAAGAACTTTCTGAAATTGTCCATATAATATATTGTACTCCAATTAATAAATTTCAAAATTCCAAAGTTATAATAAAAAAAAAGTTAAAATGCGTTTCATCTCTTTTCACGCTCGTAGAACTGAATTGAACTAAAATTCAAAAATTAAATTGTTATTTTCAAATGCAATATTTTTCAACAAAAATCTTACTCTTAAATTTTTAAAGTTCAAAAGTTTTAGTAAGAACTTAAAAAATATACATGCAATTGATTTTCACGTCGTTAAGGATTAATCCACGTAAAATGCTTTGATATTTCTTTTAAAGTAATTGGAGATATAACATGAAAATTTCAAGTTTCTGGACTAAACAATTTAATTAGTCATTCAATGAATTATCGTTATCAGATTTCATTAGATATATCTAGAAAGATATTTAATATAATTAAATAAATTAATTAAAAAATAAATAAAAATATTTTTATTATAATTTAAAAAACTAACCGAATTGATTATTTATTAATGAAACAAATACTTACTGTTTGTATCTTTTTTGCTTGAATCTTGTTCATATGTTCTTCTGGGCTATCGCGTACGTATGGCTGACATAACCATGGTGGGAGTTTCAAATTGTAGTCTGAGGGAGTAAAAAATAAAATTAAATAATTCGTTGTCTACTGTTTTTATTCAATTAAAAAATATGATTAACCTGATCTGTCTTGTTGCCAAATTAGGTCACCCTCATGGTATGGCAAGTATCTGTTTTTCAGTGCTTCTACTACTATTTTAAATGACTCCATTGTTGAATGTTGTGCCAAAAGAGTTCTCTCATCCGCGTTTTCTTCTAGAAGAAACCTATATTCTAGTTAAAAGCAAGTTGCGTATTATCTCGTACTATAAATAAAATTGAAAATATTTATATACGATATTTGATTACAAGTATTATTAACTTATATGCTAATTAATTAAAGTGACTGCTTTTAAATAATTAATCTAGCTGATCTTTTCAAATAATACTCTTTAACTTCTTTTTTTTTTAATTTATTTTATGTAAATTGAAAATATTTCTATTAAATTTTAGAAGATGACTCGAAATTAAAAGAATTTTAAAAAATTTAATCATACATGATTTACTAAAGTAACTAAAGTATAAAACATTTACTTTCTACATAAATATAGCCAGTTAAGTATAGTTCGTTTTCTAAAGAACAATATTACTTCAAAAAAAATAACAATTTATTAAACAAACAGTGCAGAAAATTGAGCTGAAAAAATTAAAATGAAATCCTGATTAATATAATAAACATAAATTTTATAAATGGTCCAGAAAATAAATACTGCATTTAAATTAATTATTATATATTACATTTCTTATTAATATGTAAAGATCTTTGAGGTAGATCATTAATATATATGCTTTGTACAACAAATACTGACGTCACTTTGATTGTAAGGCCCATCATTGTAAAAGCAACAGGTATCTTTTCAAAATTTTTTTGTCAAATAAAAATATCTATGATTGACAAAAGATTAGTAATATTTTGTTTCAAGATATTCAACTTAAAAAATATTTTTTATTTCAAAATAGATTAGAAAATAGCACTGTAATATAGCGTTGTACATAATACATTTAGTTGCTCTAAAAATTTGTGCATAAAGTAAATTCATGCAAAATTTGAGTGCTATCATTTTTTAAAGTATTGGTTATTGTATAATATATGATGAGCAACGAAATTTTGATTTGACAAAAACGATTCAAAGCTTCTAGATATATACAAAATATAGCTTATAAAAATTCTAAATAAATGGATTTTCTTGATGCTATTTAAGTAATAAATTTCTTTATAAACTGTTTATAAAATGTCTTTTTTATAGCATTATTTAATTGAGTCGATGCGCATAATTTACACTTATACATACATATATACATACATTTTCATAATATTGTGATCACATAATATATGATCTAAACTATTAAAAAATTATTTTAGATTAATTTTATTCAACTACAGCCAGTTGTCCATTATATACATTTAAAGAAATCTTTTTTTATACGTACAAATGTTGAAAAAGTTTGAACAGATGTCCACGAATATATGAAGATGGAGCTGGATGAATCTTCAAGAGATTTAAGTACTCAGTAGCAGGTTCCCAACACGGTGGATATGAACCTTCAAAAATGAAAGGATTGTAGAGATTGCCTTCAGCAGACATTACACCCTCTACGCCAGTTTCTTCTATGCATTTATCTACATCTTGAACACACTGAATATTGCCATTTGCAAAAACAGGAACTTTTACAGAACATCTAAAAATGGTTAATATTTCTAAATATGTATTATACAATATTAAATAACTTAAAAAATATACACAATTTTTAAATAATTTACTAACTTAACAAAGTTACTTAAATTAGATCATTTTTATTTATACAAGACTAAATAGTAATATTCAGAACAAGAATAAATATTCATTCAAATAGGCTTGGCTGTTTACGTCAAAAAATTTTTTTTTTTTAAATACTTTTTTAATACTTCCAAACATTTGGAACTGAATTTGAATATTGAATATTTTAGTATTTGAACGTTGAAAAGTCTGAAGAGTGGATAAATATTTGTACACGTTGTTTATGTAGCATATTTTTTTGAAAAGTTAAAAATTTGAATTCAAAATATGCTTTATTTAAATAAAACTTATTTTATACATATATAAATATTTATAAATGTACCTAAGCAAATATAAAAAATAATTAACTAAAGACTTTTATTTATTATTTTGACTAATACGTACGATTTTAAAAAGAATTACATACTTAACAGCGCGAATATGTTCCCATGATGCTAAACCGGTCAAATGACCTTTTTGTTCCCTAGTTCGTCCGTGAACTGTAAGAATTTTTGCTCCAGCCTCCTCTAACATTCTGGCGTATTCGACTGTCTTGCCAATATCTGGAAATACCCGCAATTTGCAAGTTATTGGCTTTGACATTCCTTTACTCATTGTTGAAACTGAAATATAATAATACATGCATGTTTATTATTTATAAGAAGTAAGGTTTACACATACATTTATACCAATTTTTTTAAGCAAGTCCCAATCATCTTGAAGAAACGCTCCATAATGACCACGTTTGGCTATCGCTTGTGGACAACCGAGATTAATATCAATTGCATCGCAGAAAGGTTCGGCTAATAAGCCTGCCTTAAGTAAAGTGTCCGGATCATTGCCACAAAACTGAAGATAATATGGTTATTTCACTTATAGACAAAATTTAATTTTATTAAAAAAAGTATTTCAATCGATAAATATACACTTTTATTAAGTTATTTAAACAAATGATTAATTATATCTTTTGAAAATTATTAAATAATGTAATTACTTGAACAATCAAGGGTCGATCCTCAGGCGTGCTAGCGAGTACTTCGGCTCGGTACTTAGAATCCCTGCAGAATATCGAGGAATGCAACATCGGTGTGTAACATAATTGGGCACCGTGCCTCCTACTCAATAGTCTCCAGGCCAATTCACTTGCGTCGACCATTGGTGCTAAAACATGTCGAGGCGAACCTAATACGTTGTTCCAAAAGTCTACTTGGTCTTTCTTCTTGCATGCAGAATTCTCATTAGCCTCCCCCATTATTCACTAAACAGCTGTAATATAATAAAATGAATCATTCTTGCTTAGTTAATAAATTATACTGTTCATTCAATGAATAATTGTTGGAATTGGTCAATAAGAGCAGATACTGGCAACGTCTAATTCTATAAAAGTTTACGAATTAACTAACTGCTTCGTTATACTAAAATATTTTGGTGTTAATTGCTATTTTTTCACTTTACGTTTACTTAGTAAATAACAATTTCTACAGTTATTTTTTTAAATTCTATAATATCCTAGAAGAAAATAAAAACGAATTCTTATGTTAAAGATAGTTGGCCTTTTTATGATAAAGCAAAAGGTATTATTATTCCACATGATTATAAGATTATTTTATTGAACGTAGTTTCTTTCTTTACGAATATATGTTTAGAATCATTAAATCAAAGCATAGAAGATAAATTGTCAGATATTAGTTTATACTCTGTCGGCACAAACTGAATTTATTAAAGCAATAATTTTAGTTTTTAATAATATATTTTATTTTTATATTTTTTATGAACTAAAATATGATTGTCCAATGGGATCCTTTCTTTAACCTGTTATTACTAATTTGGTAACGGAAAAATTAGAAAATATTGCTTTGCCTAGTGTGAATTTTAAACCAATCACTTACAAAAGATATGTTGATAAGGTCTTTACAATTGTTCCTGAATGTTTTGTAGATGAAATGGTAGATGATTCTATAAATTCGATTCATTATATAATTAATGTAATTAGAGTTAGTAATTAAATTGGTCTAAAAAACATGCATAGTCTGGTAGATTTAAAATTTTTAATTCACATCACCAATTCGGCAATAAGGTCGGTATATTCAAATGAGTCATTGGCCGAGAAATAAATCTATCATATAAAGATTTTAAAGAAAATAATTTAAAATTACATATAGATCTATCATTAATAATGATTATCCAAGTGAATTTATTAATAAAGCCATTTATGAGAGAGTGTACGAAATTGATAAAAATAATAAAAAAAAGGTAATTTAGAGACGAAATTAGAAAAAGTATAATTTTTGTTTTACCATACGTTCAAAGTTTGTTGGAAAGAATTAGAAGTCAATTTAAAAAACATAATATTGAAGTTTTATTTAAAAATAATAATAATTTAGAAAAGTTGTTTAATTGTAAAGATATTGATGATAAATATGTAAATTTAGAATAATATATATAAAATCAATTGTGACGACTGTAATTAATTAATATTATGTAAAGATATTTGAAAAAGAAAATTTATGAACATCGCTACAATTTCCGAAATCAAAATATTAGATCGGGGTTAAAAGAACATTGTTTAAATTTTCTGCATTTTTTAATTTTGGAAATGTGATTCTATTGGAACAAGGTATTAAAAACAAATATAAGCGGAAGTCTTAAAAATTTTCATATTTTGAGAAAGCAAATAATGTGAATTTAACGATGGAATTAAATAAATTATATAATATTTATCATCGTATATATAATTTTAAGGCTCTGAAGAAAAGTCAAAGCGTCTCATAACGTTGATCGTTATAGATGGCAAAAAAAATTTTTATACAGGGGTCAGTCAGATTGTCTCTTGTTAAAAAATTTACTTGAATTTTAATATTTTAGTTTTTATATTTCAGATTCCTCGGAGGTAATTAAAAAGAGGGACAGTTTAATACTTATCACAATACTATTATAACGTTATATAATGAGGTGATACTAGAGATTCTAAAGAAAAGTGTTCCTATTATAATGTTTTTGTGTCTTCTATAATTTTGTAATGTAATTTAATTTATATTGCTTTATAAAGGTTGTGTTAATTGGATCGAAATGTCACAAATTTTTATAAATAATATTTTTATAAAATAAAAATATTAGATATCAGAGACCACGAGTTTTATTTATTTACAATAATTCTATTAAATTAGTCTGTTAAAAAACTTGTAAGACCGATAAAAATATTTATTAATTTGAAATTCTGTAAGTCTAGAAAATATTGATTTATTGAAAATTCAAGATTTATGTATTCCCCCTTTTAATATATTTATGGTAAAATATTATATACTTTTCTTTAGTTGCACTAAAATTAATAACATAATAAAAAAATGTCATTAAGTTATAAGGCTCGACGTAATTTACTTTTATTTCAATTTACTGTACTTCTAAAAATTGTATGCTGTATTTAGAATTTCCTAAAAAAATAATTAATTCAGGTATAAATTCTATTTTTTTAATGATAATATGTTGAGAATAACAATGTATAAAGTTTAAATAACGATGAAACTTTATTCGAGTATTAGTTCAAATAATAAAACAATAATATTGTGTATAAATATAAAATTATTTAAAACAGCTTGCCGTTATCACATGTATAATGTGTGTTTCTTACGCATTTTTATTCGTTTTCATTGACACTTATTTATATTGTATTTTTGTACATGGAAACCATTAGTGAAGAATTTAGTACCATAATAGCAAGAGATTAAAAAGAGTAATGCTGGAAAAATACAAGTTTTCTTCTATATGGAATAATAAGTTGAGCACTTAGAGTGTTTACAGTGCAAGGGCATTTAGAATTTTTTTTGAACTTAACAATATTGGTATATAAATAAAGCTTTCTGAATGCAATGGTATTATAATTGAATGATGATAAAACATTCTTCGAGAATCACAACCATTCAATATATAATATGTAAATTAGACCTATACTTAATTTGTCTTACAATCATTTCGGTATGCTTGATACATCTTTCGCGGAAGAACTGGAAATAAGTTATGTACTAGTTTAGCAAATATACTCAGGTAAGCTTACGAAAACATCGAGCTATAAATGTGAGCACCAAAGGTGCGGTGAAATGCGCTGCATTTTTGAGCATCGTTGAGGGCTTATTGTTATACCATACATTATTTGCTTTAAACATGTATACATAACTTTGTTTCAATTCTCCGGTAAAGAGCTTAAAGTAATAAACTGCACGCTAAAGTTTCAGCTTGCCGAAATGTATTTACTTTCTTTTCAGTCGATTTCTGACACACGAACACATATGTATATATAACTGATAAACACAAACAGCTTATGGACAGTTCGATTATTTACTGAATTAATACATTAGCATCGATCATATATGATAGCTGGCCAGGCCAATTTTTCTAAACTCTATTTTTGATTATCGATTTTTCGAAATACTATATGTAATGTATTATTATTAAAAACTGTTTGAATAATACTCAAATATGACAATTGTATTTATTCTCTCTCTCTCGCTCTCTGTCTCTCTCTCTCTCTCTCTCTCTCTCTCTCTCTCTCTCTCTCTCTCTCTCTCTCTCTCTCTCTCTCTCTCTCTCTCTCTCTCTCTCTCTCTCTCTCTCTCTCTCTCTCTCTCTCTCTCTCTCTCTCTCTCTCTCTCTCTCTCTCTCTCTCTCTCTCTCTCTCTCTCTCTCTCTCTCTCTCTCTCTCTCTCTCTCTCTCTCTCTCTCTCTCTCCCTCTCTACCCAACGCCCGATTAATATTGTATACTATATAAATGAATACGATTTTATACTACGATTCTTTTGAACTAATTTAAATCACATATAGCCGAATATATTAACTCTTCATTGCTTCTTTAATTAAAGTATTTACATAGATTGTATTTGAATATCACAAAGTATTTTTTAAGTGGCTTCCGGACTAATTAGTGTAAAACAAGATTTCCTCATTGAGCATTGCTTTCGATTAATGCATTAGCGCCGACTTTATTCAGGTTTAATTGCGCAACAAAATGAGATTTACAAGTTCATTTCGCTGAGCTAAACATTTTTACCCGTTTACTAAAAACTTGCATTTAGCTGCAGATATACATTTTATTCAAAATAGACGTCCAAAGTTTCGCACATCATCTGGCGAAATCTTGGCGAAATGAATATCATTTACACTTTATATTTTCGCACGTATAGCGCTCACACATTAGCTAATCTGCTATTAGTGTTCAATAAATATAGAACATATGCATTAATGTAAGATCGAGATCGTTTCTACGTTCACATAATGTTTGCTGTTTCGCACGACCTGCAATGTAATGCTATACAGCTCAAGTAGTAATGATTCGGAAAAAAATCTTTCTTCAACAAAATTATTATTTCCGTAAAGTATCAACGATAGAATATCGGTAGAACGAATTCTTCGCTTGTAATAGTTAATTCTTTATATAGGCAAATCCAACGTACTTTAGGAGTTGCATTTAAAAAATTGAAACTTTTATCAAAGCAAAAAAATCACTGTTTTTTAAAATGAAAATAAGATTAGAAATGTTAATTCGTTTATATAACTGAAGGCGATGAATGCATTAAAAAGTATAATAACAAATGATAAAGATATGAAATGAATCAACTTTTATATATTTTATTAGTGAAAATACAAATTCATTGGAAATATTATGCACCATTTATGTAATGTTAAATGACTCATCTTTTCATGATACATTTATTAAGTTTTGTATAATATACAATAAAATAGTAACATAATAGATCGTAAAACTGGTCTTGAAGTTTATTATTGATTGTAATTTAAAATAGAAATTCATTTTAAATATCCCGATTAATTAAATAGAGAATGATGCTTTTTATAGTAACTCTTTTAGTCTTTATTCTCTTAATCACTCCAGATTGCAAGATATTTTCATTCTTTCCTTAACTGTGCTTATCAATGTTCGACATCTTAATTACATATTACGCTGTTGAAATATTTTCTAATTTCTTTATAAGCTTGTAATTTTTGAGGCATGTTGAGTTTTCTTATCGATTTTCTTATTTATTGTTTTCTATAGAAGGGGCATAAAAATATTTTATTAACTTATATAAATGTTTCAAAAAGTTATACAAAATGTATTACAATTAAATTTAAATAAAAATTAAAGCATGTTTTTATCTGAGTACATTCTTTAAAAATTATTAATGGCACATTCAGAAAACTACAAAATATTCTGAGCTATGTTACAAATAAAATGCTTTCAATTTTTAGGAAAATTAAATAGTGAATCAAAAAGCTATAAAGCTATGAAACGAAAATGTATTAAAGGTAACATTTTCTAATAATACAATAATAATAAAATCATCCATATTAAATGTTCCTTATATACATATTTTTATATAACACATACATATCATCATTCTAAAGTCCAATTTGCAATAGAGACATTCATCAAAATGATTTTAATGAGCTAAATTACCTAGCGACATCAAATCCCAAAATACATTGGATTTACCCACATCTATTCAGAATTTCAAACAATAATTTGATGCGTATATAAATACTAAGGAAGTGACATATAAGTTATAGATAAAAATTATTTGACACTATTTTTTAATAGGTATTATCAAATATTTTATAAATATAGAGTTTTGTATTGATTAATTAATCAACTATTAATTATTAAAATTTATAACATGGCGAAAATACTTTTATTGTACTTCTGATTCAATTTTTTATTGAAATGAAGTTGTATTAATTTATTTATGTATATTCGCTATACATTATTAATATTATATTATTCTAACAAATTTATTACTGATATTTAATTTAATAAAAGGCACCTAATAAAACTTTCATGGACTATATTATATTTTGCTCACATGACATTGATTTAAACAAATTTTATAGTACACAGAAAAAATATAATAGCAAAAATACACGAAATGAAAGATAATAAGTAAAAAAGCTTAAGTAAATTTTCCTTTTCATTACAAGATATCAATTAAAAATAAAATGTGAAAAAGTGTCAATTCCATATTGAAATATCTAACTTTTTAACACTTCATTTGTCGTTTTGACATATATTAATTTCAATATAAAATCTGTGATACAAATTACTCAACACTGATATCCAACTATTTTTTATATGTTTTGTATTGTCATGTATAAAAATGCGGGGAAAAATCTATATAATCTATTCATTATTTTTCAATAAAGAAAATACGATAGTTTCATCTTTTTTTAACGTTATTTTAACTCCAGAAGACTTTTCTTTTTAAGTAAAAGCTTTTACATTTTACATTTGGAGCTGGAACTTAATTAGTATACATAAAAATAAATTTCGAAAGTAAATTCTATATTGTTTTAATATAAATATAATTTATTAGATTTTTAAAATCTTTTGGAAATTTTTTCGTATGAATCTTAAGATAAAAAAATATTGGGATATAATTTTTAAAAAATTACATTAAAATTAAAGTGTGCAAAAAACTATAATTTTAGCTTGAAAGAATTATTCAAGTAGAAACTCTTTTTTCGATTAAGTATTTTAAAATATAATTTAAATGTTTACTGAAATATCTATTTCTGTTAACGATACTTACGATTAATTTCTAAAAATTGAATAGTAATAACAGTTATCACTTCACATAGATAATTGCCGATATAAAGTCGATCTGGATAATTAAATAATTTTATCAATGAATAGACTTTTGAGTTACCGTATAAATCCAATTATTATTTTAAACATAAATATAAATTATTAAATAGAAATGTGTAACGGGGTATTTGAAGATCGTAATTACAATTTTGATTTTTTTTTGAAAGTGACTTGTTCGCTCAAAGTAATGTATTTTCATTACAACATTTTTATACACTCTTTTACCTATATATATTTCATCTAAAAATTATTTTAAGCTGTCCAAATAGTTTTCAATAATAAAGTATATGCAGGGTTACTGGAACCACAAAATTAAGTGAACAACCCTTTACAAGGTGGACGCTTGTGAGGGATGGCAATTTTTCTTATGGTTTAATATTTTCCTACCATAGAAATAAAATTTCTTACGAACAAGGAGTGAGTCATGTATTTGTATGTATCATATCTTGGATTTGATTTGCAAATAGATCATCTGTGCAGTCATCTTTTCCAATGTCTACATGGCCTAAAGAATTTCAGAATTAAAATTTTAAGCAGACAAATTTTATCCTTCATGTCATATAGGACAAAGCTACTAAAAAATTATATATTTTTTATAAAATGTATAAAAAAAAACAAAACAGAATATGAATTTAATTCCATGCATTATTATTTATAATTGTTAAAACCCAATATTGAATAAAAATTAAAAATTCTAATGATTTTGACTAAATTCATACAATTAATAAATAAGAAAATAATGCTTGATCTCTAATTTCATTCATAGTATTATAAACCGTAAAATTTTTTAGCTCTTATTGAATTTTGGATTTTAAAAATTACAAATGGTACATAGAATATAATTTATATTATTTTTCATCTTTTTTGTACCTATTAATAAAAAATATATAATTTTGTAGTAAATTTTTTAGTAACTTTATGTCCTATATGACGTGAAGAATATGTCTGAGAAAATTTCAATTATTTTTTAGAGTACGCCTTTGCTTCAAATTTTAATTCTATATTCCTTTGGACCAGATAGACATTGGAAAAAATGACTGCATAGATATACACTACTTGGGTATATTAGGAAAGATTCTGCAAGTTATAGCAAAGTCTAGGACTCAAACCTGCTCAAACATATAACTCTTTTCTTGAAAGAGCGGAAAGAATTATTTTTAATATCATAATGGCACTGATTATTCTTAGGATGACCCTCTATATATAAATATTATGTGCAAAATTTTATTGTAATGATATAAAAATGAATAGTATATATTTTTAAAATGTCAATTTGTATATCTTTTACAATACTATCTCTGTATTTTCACGAGTCAGTGCATCGTTTCAATATATATTATGCTATCGAAAACCGTGATATTTTTTAATATAAAAGTTATTCGAACAATGAGAGGCTCCGACATATAAGGCATTTTGTCCAGAATGGTTGACATAATTTTGATTATTTATAAAATTAGCACAATAAAGTTTTGAGACTTAACGCTGTCCCCATAACTAGATATGATACTTTCTTATTTACAACAGAGAATTGAAACATTTTTAATTTTGCATTTAAATAGCATCTAATGATAATATAAAAAAATTTATTTGACAGTTTATTTAATATGTTTGGTTTTATAAATTATTATTTTGTAAAGCTTAACATTTAATGTTGAACTTGAATTTTTTACGTGAAATGATGTCATCAGTACACTATAGAAAAGTTGGTTTATTTTAATATAACTATCATGATCTTATGTTTATAAAATACTAAATGCGCTCAAGTATATGTATTATGAGTTCATACCCCTTAAAATATAGCAACAAGCACTACATCTAGTTCAATGTTCAATGTACTAACTCGTGGTATATTAACTAGATTGCGCGATAGTATTTTATTTGTATAAAGGTTAATATTAAATAATTATTTCACAAATTTATTAAAATGTTTATTTACGTCCTATTAAATAATATCGGGACTTAAATTAATAAGAAATAATGATAAATAATTTTAACGTGACTAAAGCGAATTCTCCAATAATAATTTAATTATATATATTCTGAAGTCAAATAATTTGCTTAATGAAAATTTGTATGATTTTTGACGCGAAGACTCAAAAAATGGTATTCCAAGTAAAAAAGATCTGATGAATCTGTCCTCAAATGTATAGTTTTTTAGTTATTGTTAATTAAAATTAAATAAAGCTAGAAGTAAACACGTTTCTTGCGTAGTTAATCGACTGTTAGCCCCTATAAATTCAGCAAAATTTCAATTGTCAATAATTAAAAAATTAAAAGCCTACAATGACTCGATCGCTAAAGCGAGGGACTAGTAACTTGGTAATCTGAGTTCAAATCTCGGTCTCGACCTATTGACACAAGCACCGCTGTAATAATTTATATGTGCTTTGTTTACAAACACATCGTAGACCTCCGTCGCTGATTAGCACCGATATTTAGAAGCATAAATAAAGCAACGTTAAATAACATAAAAAAAATTAAAAACAATATACCATTGCAGACATAGACTTAAAATACTTAAAGCGTTATTCTTTTTGTGTCTAATGTTAAGAAACGAATTTTAAAAAATCCTTTGAGTACTTCAATTAGAGAAAAGTAATTATTATTTATACGAAAATACCATATCATGATAATAGAAGAGCATTAGATCCTAAAACTACTTTTGGAAGTAAATTGAGTTCCGATCTGAACTAAATCTGTTACCCACATGCTGGAGTTTTTCTTTAGAAGATTAACTTAAAATATCAGTACAAATTATATTAAAATAAATTCTGACTTTGATTGAGTAACGTTTATTACTGTTGATTAAAAATATGTTGTTTTACGACAGTGATAAATAGCAAACGCAAATTGCTGTAGACTTGAATGGCATATTTTTTAAAAAATTATAAGTGAATGTGAAACAATAAACACATTCAATAAAAGTAACGTCTTTTGTAGACCTATAATATTACATTCTACATTTGAATATATATAAAATTTTTAAATTGTCTTATTTCTAAAAGACTGTTAAATAATTGACACTACTAAATGGATAGATTTGGAAATATTAAATGATCAAGTTTTGTAATTATCTTCCTGCAAGACAAGCATGTATATCTCTTATAATTTTATTTCATTGTTGGCACATGAGAATTTATTAATTTTTATTTTTAAAATAGTATAATAATATATGGAGATATTATAGCCTTCTATTATAAATTTATAATATAGTTGCTGACATTATTTTCCACATAAACCGACTGATACGTATATAAAAATGTTTTTATATGACAATTTATTCTTAATTATTTTTACGTTGCAATATTTATATCCATTAAATTAGTGTTATCCAGCAGTTTTTATAAATTTAAATATACTACTACATGTACCTGTATTTTTCCTTTAAAAAAAGTCAGCTTCCATATAGTAATAACTATGATTTCATAATCATCTAATCGCCTCATTCTAATGATAAGTTTATGTTTAATAATTTACATAGTAACCGATGATAAAACAGAATTTCCAAATCCATCACATTTCTAGACGAAAATAAATTTCGTTGTTAAATAGTTGAAAGTTTATACAATTTAGATTACTTTGTGAATAATTCTTATCGATACTAAAAATTAAAGTTTAGGCTTGTTAGTATAATTATTGTGAACTGCACTTGAAACTGGACCATGCGTATTCTCTACAACTATTACGTGTGTATCATTCCTGTATACAATCATTGTTGTATTAACTGTTTTCTCCGGCAACGTCCAATACTTTATGCAACGACATTATAGCAAGAAAAAAAATCTTGTCATCTTTCAAATACATACATCATCAATCTTCATTGTATAAATACGATTTTTTACATCGTTCTTCACTTAATTTAATGCTAAAATTTTACAAAAAACGTTTCGAAAAAAATTGCTTGATCGCTAATACAACAAATACATTCTCGACATGTATTTATATTTGTGATACACTTATGTATATTTGAAACAGTCTCATTTCGATAAAGAATTTAATTACGTAGATCAATAAAAGAACGAGGACTTAATATGCATCAAGTAAAATACTAAAATTCATTTTGTGTAGATGTAATGAAAATTTTTTGTAAAAATTTTAATGTATTAATTAATTTGTAAAAATGAACCAAATTGTTGTGCATTTAATGTAATCATGTCAGAATTATCCACATTAATATCTTGGACATACGAAGGACATTCATTCCAAATTCGATCATCATGTGAGTATACTAAAATTTTATACTTGAGGACTGACTTAGAAAATTTATATAGAAAAAATATAAAAAAATACGTGTAAAATAGTTTTTTCATTTATTATCATTTATAGGACAATTAACTTAATGTTTAAACAAACTTTTAGTCTATTTTGGTAGCTAAAAAGTGCACATTCACATACATTGTTCTTGATATTGAAAAAAACTTATACTTCCCAATTTTAGATATATTTTTTAATTATTTCGTTATGTCTACGGATTATAAAAAATTATAATAGCACTTTCTGTTGTTAACGATGTGTTTGTGATGCCTTTGTGGTAAGACGTTCGAATTTATTAATTTTTGTTGTTTTTTTTTCGTGAACTGAAATTTCAAGCATATATTCAAGTCAATAATAAAGTTTAGACATTGAATTATGGAACGAACGCCTTTAAAAGAGGTTTATTAGTATATCAGAATCCTCTACTCAATTATCTTATTTCTGTCTTTCTCATAATATATAACTAGAAAACAACGTTTTGAAAGCACACATAGTCCTGGCGTCATCCCTAAATTAACACTGATTCCCCGTTTACGAATTACTCAATGGGGGAAAGGTGAAATGACTGATGAGCGGTGACGATTTTGGTGATGCCGGCTTCGACAGCTCTGATTCGGGGATCGGCGACAGTTGGGCAGACTGAGCAAGATGCGGCCCAATTTTGAACCTGGGCCTCTTATGGCCGAGGGAGGCCCGCCTGACCCGCAGGTGGGGCTGATTGCGTTTGGCACTCAGCAGATTGACTGGATCAGTTAAGAGAAGCTCGGATTTATCCAGTCGATGCCGCACCGGTAACGTCAACGGTGGAAGCTTCACCGGTTGCTGCAACGCCTGCGGTGCGACGCACTGTATCAGAGCAGTCGGAGCTCCCGAGGTCTCGACCCTCGGTTCTGCGACCATCCTAATTGCCACCGATTCCCTCTCGTCCGCCTCTTCCCTAATGTCGACGTTCGTTGAAGGATTAATCTTGTTCTTGCGCGCACCGCAAGCCTCAGCGTTGACGGCGCGCCGACGCACATTCTTACGCAACCGGGTGCGCAAGAAGCTCTGAATCCTGCGCATCGTCGTGCAGGATCTGATAGGCTTTTGGCGACCGTCTTCGAACTCTGCGTCAGTCTGGCGCAACTTTCGCTGTTTGACCTTCTCGAGATTCGAGGTCGTGGAAGGCCCCATTATCGAGAAGCAACAGGAGACCGGCGAAGGCGTGGACGGCTTCAGTTCCAAAGTAGGTCGCTCGAATTGCTGTATCCGTTGTATCGACTGGCACTGATCCTGCTGCTGCTGCTGCTGCTGCTGCTGTTGGGCATCGCCGTTGAGGACGGTCCGAGAGGTCAGTTCTATCGAAGTCTCGTTGAAGCGCGAATCATACGAAAAGTAAAGATGAAAGTTGCGGCGCTCCTTCTCGAGCGCGCTGCGCAGTACAGTCGTTCCGGCTGACCCGCCCTCGCTCCTCTGACTGATCTCCGCTGTGGTGGTGGTCGAGGTATGCGTCGAGCAAATGTATATGTTTCTTGAGTCGCTCCTGCCGGCGTCGCTCGCGTCTACGGTCTCGCAGAAGTGATAGCGCAGCGGCACCTCAGCCCGCGACCGCGGTTGCCCGGCCCCGCAGAAGCTCGCGCGGCCCAGACGCGCCGTCGCAGCCGCGTCCTCGGACACGTCGGTATCGCCATTGCCGCCGCGTGCGATGGCACCCTGCTTGCTCTGCTTGCTGCGCACGTACTCGTAGGTGGTGACGCCTAAACAGGCTATGTAGCCGTGGAAGAAGCAGAGATGGATAAGCAATATCGCCGCGATCGCCGAAAGGATGCCCACGATAGAAATGACGATGAGAGAGCCTGTGCCGGGCAGTGGCAGGTTCAAGGGCAGCGTCACGTTGTCCATCGTCGCGTTGACGCTGCGCCAGCCGGGCCAGCTCCGCGACTCAAGTCGCGCGAACGAGAGCTCGGCGACGGAGACGCCGAGCACGGTGAGGGCTCCAGCGATCGCCGAGACCAGGCAGACGATGAAGGCCGCGTAGTTGCGGCCGCCGACGCAGTTGTTGAGCCACTTGCAGTGGTGGTCGAAGCTGGCGACGCACTTGTTGCAGATGGAGCAGTGCTTGGTACGCTGGCTCGTCGCGTCGATGTTGCAGAGATGGCAGCGCCCGTTCTCAATGACGTGCAGGTGCTTGGCGCGGTCAAACTCGGGTACGAGCTGGGAGGCGGGCCGCCGGCGTACCTCCGCCTCGGCCGGGTCGAGCAGCAGAGCCGCGAGGTGCGAGGCCACGTGGACGAGAAGGCTCGCGAGGACGGCCAGGAGGGCGGGAAGCCGCAGCTGGGGCCCGAGGGGCGGGATAACACAGGCGAAGGTCCCGGCCGCGACGCCGAGGAGGACGAGCCAGCCGAGCACTTGCTGAGGATGGAGCGGCAACTGCAGCCCGTGGATGCGGCGGAAGCGGCGCTGCTCGGGTGGCGTTAACCCGCTCTCTTGGAGCGAACAGAAGCGCGAGACTCGGTTGGCTGCAGCTGTGAATTTGCGGCTGCTCGCGTCTCGCATGCCGGACAGTCGCTGACATAGCGACGGGGACGGGGACCGGCGTCGCGGGCAACGGTCCAAGGCGCTGCCGCTTCTAACGTTGCTGCTGCTACTGCTGGTGTTTGGGGCGACGACGACGACTAGGAAGACCGCCGCTCGTGGAGAGCTTCTGAAAGAGGTTCCATCGGCGAAGGTTAGTCGGTGTCTCGCGTGGTATCATATAATATCAATCAATCGATCATTCGTCGAATAGTAATAACATTAAGGGTATTGTTCCTCTTACGATCTTCTCATATACTCATATACTAGCATTAGCAAAATTCTTTCGATATGAACCGCATATGTCAGAATTATTAAACGATGCACAATAGCATTATGTCGGATGCAGGCATAGATATTTATTTATTTGTGATTATTATTGAAATACGATTATAGACTGAAATTACTTTAAATTCTTTACACGATCTATTATTAATATTACGAATAAAATATCTATATATAAATTTCATAAGGAAAGTTCAAAGATAATATGCATTCAATTTTTTTACTTGATAAATCGCTCTTATAGTCGTACAAGACGAATCCTTTGTAAAATATTATACAGAATTGGATACTCAAACAATTGGATACACAAAAAACTCAATTTGAAAATTAAGAGCATCATACTATACACAAATCATGATATACCATGCTTGCTTAGTGTTTATTCGAAATAATAATTTTGAATCGCATAAATATTCAAATTCAATTAAGGTGGTTCGAATGCGACTCCCGAGTGCAAGAGATGTTTAAGAATAAATATTATTGTTTTTTATTATATAAAATAATAATATATTAAAATTAATGTGATAACCTATTTAATTAATTTCTGATTTCGCTTCATTTTTTTAAGCCTGACTACTATTAGTTTTATTTTCCATCATTATTTGCTTTAATCTTAAATCATGAAAATACTTCAATTACTAGCATGGATTATTAATGTTTTTTTAATTATCGGAATGTTATATCACGAAAAATACCAATCAAAAGTTAAATAATTGTACTATTGATATCTATTTTTCTATTTAGATTTTTATTTTCTATATAAAACATTTAAAAAATATGAAATATATACATAGATATAATAACCATATAATACAGGTAATAGCTGGGAATAGATATTATTTTTAAAAAGCTTTTTCTCAAAAATTAACCCAACAGCTTAAGTTGATCTTTTATCCAAATCTATACTTTGATTTTATCACTGGTTTCCTGCAAGTTTCAAGTAATTTGAATTATGCTCGAACCACTGACTGTATCGACTATGCCCTGATATCTGCCTTGATATGATCGTACCAAATGGAAGCTCTGGTTAAAATAAGCATGGTTCCGGTGCTTTTACAAAAATATTTCATATTTACAAATATTTCACATAGTAATGAATTTATTAATATTGATTTATGTATTAGCTATGGTACAGCATAGCTAAAAAAATAATTTAAACGGCCAAATCCTAAACTTATAATAACTTTAATTATATTTTTCTCAATTTAAAATTTGGAAAATATTCTATTTTTTATTATTATTCCAGATTAACTTAATATTTCATGATTTCATTCAACATCTACATACTTAATATATTATGTAATTCTTTTTCTGTCGATAGAGCCACTTTAAATATATATATTCTTAACATTTTATGAATGCACTTATATTTTAATATAATGTATTATTATTTTCGTTAATTAGATATTTCTTAAACAAAACGCAATATATTTTCATCCCTACTAAATTTTATTTTTTATGCACATTATTATGTAAGACTTAATTCAAAAAAGTAAATATGCAAAATTAGCCAATCGAATATAAACCAATAATATTTATTTGATGAATAATAAATTGACATCATGGAGGTATATTGTATATAAAAACGAATCCTAATTGCAAAAGGCTGAGCATTGTCATTAGTTTAATGGAAGAAGTTTTTATAATTATAAAATAATAATATAAATATTTTCGTGAACAATGCCCCACATTCACACTATAATATCAGCAATCATTATATTAAGTTATAGTAGATTTTCATATCGACCAAAGCAATATATTACAATAAATAAATATTTTTCTCGATCTTACAGTCTATACTATAATATATTATACTAATATTGTGACAGTCAAACTGTCCTTATTTATTATCACCTCCGAAGAATTTGAAATAGAAATTACTACTAAAAATAAAATTAAATTAAATTAACAATTAAAAATAATAAAAATAAATAATAAAAACTGTAAAACCGATAAAAATATTTATTTAATTAATTAAAAACAGTCGACATAAGTACAATTTTTCATTTTTAATATATCACAATGCTTTAGTTCTTTTAAGATTTGCAATAGTTTTTTATCAAAGAACATAATCACTCCATCTAAATATTAAAAACTTATATTACAAATTTATATTAAAGAAATATAAATATAGTTCGCAATATTAAAGTCCTAAATTCTCAGTCAATTATTGTAAGAATATACTAGGGATAAAAATGGGAGCACGAAGTAAACTTGACGAAATATATGTTGAGAAGTAATAAATAATAAAATAAAAAATTATATAGATATTTACATACATACATACATACATACATACATACATACATACATACATACATACATACATATATATATATATATATATATATATATATATATATATATATATACACTTGACAAGTCAAACCAAACACCAATGTAAGGCTTTCTTATACATCGCATTTTCTATATACAGTCTCTTATTCGTTGCACGCACAATAATCGATGTAATAGTAAGTGACCCCGCCCCCTATATGCACGCAAAAGCAAATAAAATATAGAAGCCTGCACCCTTTGCATCCACAATGAGATCATCATATAATGCATCGGCGTTTTCACCCCCCCCCCTCATTGCTCCGAAATCCGCCGGGTGTCCCACTCCCCTCCCCTTTAATTCACACCGTTTCACAGAAAATAAGCGAGCTCCACTTACCCGTAAACTTTGTGTCGTGTTGTGTTGCATCAGTCCTTTACTTATGGAGCCCTCCACCTGGACTCGGCGGTAGTCGCGTTTATTCCAAACGGCAACAACATCGTCGTGGCGACGTCTGACAAAGCGGACGATTAGAAGGCGGGCGTCGCATGCCTGCGCATCTTCTATATTATATATGCCCGCGCGCGCCGTTGCGTGTCGACGCGCGAGCGAGGGCAGGCCGCACGGGGGAGCGGCGATTATTATGTATAAAAAAAATATATGTGTGTCTACATACAAGCGTTACGTTCGTGAATCGAAGAACGCCGGGCGCATCATCGCGTTCACGACATGGTCACCCCACTCTCTTTATATAGCGATACATATATATCTGCGTGTATGTGTGTGTGTATATATATATAGGTATAGGTGAATCGATAACAGCATGGCAACCTAGGCGGCGAACATTTTATACAAATAAATTCAAACGTGCTTCAAGACGTACGATTCGCGCGCAATGCTTTGCGATGTTAATAAGATTCGTCCCACCCCTACCTCCTCTAATGATGTGCCGAGAGTATTCGACACGACGACGAGCGCAAAGAATTATATGTCGGGTGCCGCGACCGCGGTGCATAATACCAAGCCTGCCTGATAGGGGATGAGGGTGTCGCGCGTATGGGGGCGCGCAGGCTCTGTGCTGCGCGTGCTCTCGAACGCTGATGCTAGCCTTATGTTAAAGCCTCTTTGCTTGTATGAGACTAAAAAATTTTTCATTTTTTCATAAAAAACATTTATGCATTATTTAATCGTACTTTGGACAACTTGAAACTACTTTCATTTCAACTATAACCTTAATTTAGCAATAAGTATAAAGCTTTAAATCAACTGTTTTAAATATCATTATTTAATTAATTTTTTACATACTTATGATGTTGAAACTATTTTAGTATGTAAAAATCTTGCAATTTACATAATAACTAAGAATCAGATGAAAAAAGAACAATTATACTTGAAAAATTGCAATATGAAATAAGAAATTGATGATCTTAAAAATGAAATTACAAAACAACCATCAAATGACATGTTCCAGCTCACAGAAATAGAAGCTATATATCTATATAATATTGGGAAAACAATTTTAATTGCGAAAATTTGCGAGCATTGCAAATAATTAATGTTATAGTAAAATTTCTATGTTAATTTCAACTGAGACGCTCTGCCCCGCATTAGTGGTCATGCAATTTTCTATAGAAAAAAGTAAAAAAAATAATTTTCAACTTGTTAAAAGTTTTATTTAAGTATCAAATTGAAGATACATATGCATATTATATATATATATATATATATATATATATATATATATATATATATATATGCATACAAAAAATTTGAGTTGCAAACTACTGCAAACATGAGTACTTTATATTCTATAAGCAAAATCTTTATACTGATTTTACATTATAGGTCACAATAGATTAAGCATTATATATTGTATCTATATCTTATGTAGGTAAGTAGTAAATTCTTTGAAATAATATATATATATATATATATATATATATATATATACACATTGTTGCTTGTGAAACTATTTGTGAAATATACAAAGATAGGACAAAGATAGGATGAAGGTGATGGATTTTGTCCAGATTGAGATTGGAATCCTAAAAGTTGTAGGAATAATTCTCTTCCATTCTTAAGACATTTAGAATTTATTACAGAAAAATTAATTTAATTTTCCTCTACAAAATTGAGTGTACCTTGAGGTCATAGGATTTTTTTAAAATGAAAATCTCTACTACTCGATTCATTGAAAGAATAAAAATTTAAGTAAAAAAGTTCTGTTGGGCTTATATCCTTAAAGTATAGGAGTTTTTTAAAAAAAAATGCTCTGACCACATGATATACTCAATTTATACAGAAAAAGTATATTAATTTGTAAGTAATAAATGATTATTGTAGCTCGAGAATTGAATAACGTGACTGAAATACTATTTTTCAATTTTTCTTTAGTTTATAAATAGTGATCCTATATTTTAATAGCACACCACCTCGTCACGGTTTCGTTCATACTATATAATAATAGGTGTGGAACATAAACAATTAAATGATTTTTATTCTTTAACATAATAGTATCCTTGATTACAGCTTCGAGTACGATATTTTTAATTTTTCAATTGAAGTATAAACTTTAAAATTAAATTATTTATTGTACAAAAAAATATTAAAAAGAGCGAAAACTCATTCCTTTTCATTGCTGAAGATTGCAATTCTAAAAAATTAAAAAATGTTTGTTATGTAATCGCTGTATATAATACACAATTTCTGTATATTATTTCTATCAATTTTCATAAATATTCTTTACTATATTATATGAATATTTCTTATTTTTAAATTATCAATTTTAGATAGAACTGAAAGAATACATAAAACTTTTAGGGTGCATTAAGATAAAATCCCTTTTTTTTATAGATTTATACAAACATTTATTGGGTGAAATTTAGAAGTTGCTTTTAGAAATTTTGAGAAGGAACTGTTTCTTTCGTTTGAACAGACGTCTTTTCATTCCTCGTTTGAAATAAAGTTTATGTTAAATGATTATTTCGTGTATCTTTATTTTAACAATGCACCTACTATATTTAATAAAAATTCAATAATTATTGTGTAATTTATTAATAACCACTAGATCGAAGATTAGATTTTTCCGGTAACTATGACGTAAATGTCAAAAAATATTGTATGTCTTCCATTTTATCTTATGGAGTGAAAAACGGTCAAAAAATCTTTAACAAAGCAATATTTTCTATATATATATATATATATATATATATATATATATATATATATATATATATATATTACAAATAATAACACGTAATAAATATATTTATGAAATCGAATGAAACCTAATTTGTGCATTTGCTAAAAGTGATTTTTCATGAATCTTTTCAGCCTCTTAAACACAACTTTAACATGATTTTCTAGCGTTTGTTGTAAAAAATATAGTTTAATACTAGTATATAAGTTGATTTGTACCTCGTGGTAAATGAGATAAATAATCAACTTTCACAAACATACTTATATATATTATTTTTTAACGGCGTGAGCAAAAATTGTGTTTTTGTACGTGTTTAACCTGCGCAGAGCAGCTACTTAGAGCTTTTTAGTGAAAAGCGTGTGCAAATCAAAATCAGATGTTCGCGTACGTATGGAATTTTGAGCCATAAACTTACTTCTAATGACCAGTATCTGAGTAACTGTTCATAACTTATTTTCAATACGACGAAAGACGAAATATCAAGAACAAATATGAATGTTGTAAAAGAACCTTTTTTTATATATATATTTATGAACAAAAAAGATGACAAAATAGGAAGTTACTTTACCAACTATATATATATATGAAATCGTCGCTTATTCCGTATAAAAAGGTGCCATTTCACCGAGCATTTTTTTCGTTTCAATTTCAGTTCACACCAATAAAATTAGTAATAATTTATTAGTAATAACTAAATATGTTGGAAAGTGGTGTTTCGAAATAGGTTTTTTTTTATATAGAAGTGACGATAGATAAAATTATCTGTAGAAATAAAGATTTATATATAGATTACTATTTCGAGCGAAGCCAAGACGTAGGATTCTACTACGTAATAATTTTAACGATTGTATAGTCACAAATAATATAAAGTTTTAAAAAACTCAGAAAAATAATTTGATTTGTATATCATATCATATATCATATCATATATCATATCATATAATATCATATAATATCATACCATATCATATCATATCATATCATACTAATTTATAAAGACAAAGCGTGTTTTTGTTTGTACACGATAACCGAAAAAACTACTGAACCGATTATTCTGAAATTTGACATATAGATTCTATATTATCTTGGGAAGGACATAGGCTATGTTTTTTATTAAAAATGATTTTACTTTCATCAATAAATTAAGTTAATGGTTTTAACAATCAGTTTCACCAGCGGCCACTAGGTGGCGTCTTGAATCACGAACATCAACTCAAAGTAGTCCGGTTAAAGTATTAATACTAGGCCAGCTCAGACAAATGTTCATATCCAACTTTGGAATTCGTATCCTAAAGAAGGTGTGACGTTAGTCGATATTATCCTTTTTGTTGTTCAGGTTAATCTGACATTACTCTCACACCTTGTGGATATCTTATTTTTGTAAATTTTATTTTCTTTTACGTGGGGAAATCTGTCTGTCTCTCTGTCTCTCCCCCCTCTCTCTGTCTTTCTTTCCCCTTCCCTTATAAAATATGTGTGCCAAATTATATTTTTGTTTTTATATATTATATTAACTTAAGAATTGTGACAAGAGACTGTTTTTTTAGTTTGAACAAAAGAAATGATAACAAAATAGGGTTGTTTATCAACAACCGCGAAACTATGTATATTAATACATAAAAAGGCAATATCCATCGTCGGCTTAAAAAATATGCTATTCGCATACCAACATTTTGATCGAATTTAGTTGGAACCACTACTAAAATATACACAGTATTTAATTTAAAAAACGGGTATATACGAAATATATATATATATATATATATATATATATATATATATATATATTCTATGTATATTATATTGTATATACACATTTTAAATACGATTTGTACTGACAAATATTATATTGGCGTGTACGGGCGGTTGATTAAGGTATCCCGTTGCCTAAAGACGATTTATATAGGCAGTCGTGTGTTCGGATGATAGAATATGATGTCCAGGTGTCTCTGAGCGATTTCTACAGGGAATATTGTATTTAGTTGATAGAAAACGACATCCAGATATGAGAAAATCAACTTCTATGGGAAGATTCGTGTTGGGACGGTAAAATACGATATCTAGGTCTTTCCGAACGACTTCTACGGGGAGTATTGTTTTAGTCGTTAGGAAGCGATGCTAGCTTTCTCGGGACGACTTCTACTGGGACGATTGTGTTTAGTTGATACGAAACGATGTTTAGGTATGTCTCGCCAATTTCTACAGGGAGTTTCGTGTTCCGATGATAGAATGCGATTTCCAGATGATTTAGAACGACTTCTACGGGGAGTGTCGTGTATAGTTGGTGGGTAACAATGTCTATGTATGTCAGTACGACTTCTATGAAGAGATTCGTATTCTATAATTCGAACACGCACACTCCCAGTAAGAGTCATGCCGAGACATATTCTATCGCCCGAAGATGATATTCTCCGTACTCTTGAGACACTTGGATATCTTTTTCTACCGCTCGAACTCGAAAGTACAATTTTTCCCATAGAAGTTGTATATAATGTGTGTGTGTAGGCGCGCGCGCGCGTGTGTGTTGTATAAAATGGTCGGCAAAATATCAACTTTTTGAAGTGGACGCTACATTGTGGAAGCAGCATTTTATACAGAAGCGACGATAGGTGAATTACGGTCAATTATTTATAGTCCAGGAGAATTAGGTCCAAAATGGCCGATTTACCAACAATTTGTCCAACGCCAATTTTTTTGCATTAAATGATAGATAAGGATGTGTAGTATAATATCTAAGTAAAATGCACTTTTTATATACAAATCTATATTACTATAATAGTCCAGGCGAATTAGGGTTTTGATTCAACAATTTCTCCAACGCCTATTTTTTTACATTAAATGATAGATGAGGATGTGTAGAATAAGACCCTAAATTGTCGGGATCGTACCCCATCGGCGACGTATTTATTTATTGCAAAATAGCAAAAAAAGCTCTTTTTTTACTTTTTCTTTAATAATTTAAATAATATTGCTCTAATCGAAAAATGTTTCGTATAAAAGTTGTGCAGGAAAATTTTTTTAATTTAACTTTATTTTTTCTAACCTTCATAGTGCTCTTGGTTCTAATACGGTGATTCTATTATATCCAATGTATAATAACATTAATTAATTTTTTTCAATTTTATATTGGTTTACTTAATAATTTAAAATTACTTTTACTTCATTTTTTGTCTTTATGTTATAATATTAACGTAATTCAATATTAGTTTTCCTCTTTTCTGATAACCAATTTTTATTATTTATGCATATTTACGTTGTTTCTTGTCTGTGATGCTGATGTATTTACGCTGTTTCTTGTCTGATGATTGGTGAAAAAAATTAAAGTAGAAAAACCATTTTAATGATGAATTTTACAATAATTGAAATAAATATAAATATTTAGAAGTACAGGAGAGAATGAAAATAGAAGGAGAATAATAAGGAGAAAATTAAAAATAGAACACGTTAATGTAATTGATGTTAAGCAATTATAAATACGAATAATTTATTATTGTTATTTTGAAAATTTTATTGTAATTTATCACGTACTGGTTAACAAATACGTAGATAATATGCACTATATATTTATATCGATCGAGTAAATGATTTATAATTACAAAGCTAATTTAAGCTATTAAAAATAATAATTTTCAGCGCTGAGTGCATCACAGACAAGAAACAGCGTAAATATGCATAAATAATAAAAATTGGTTATCAGAAAAGAGGAAAACTAATATTGAATTACGTTAATATTATAACATAAAGACAAAAAATGAAGTAAAAGTAATTTTAAATTATTAAATAAACCAATATAAAATTGAAAAGAATTAATTAATGTTATTATACATTGGATATAATAGAATTACCGTATTAGAACCAAGAGCAATATGAAGGTTAGAAAAAATAAAGTTAAATTAAAAAAAAATCATCAAAGTAGCTGCTTTTATAGTAAAGATATTTTATTTTATAACTAAGATCGAGAGCGACGTAGCTGGAGCTGTCTGTGACGCAGTGCGCGAATGTGCGCATGCTCAGTAGGCGGCGCCGTGATGTCTGCGCGAGGAGAGATAAGCTGCCGCCAGCCGTCGCTGATGCCACACGTAAAAACTTTTTATAAATGTTACATTTAAACATATTTACTAATAATTTAGAATGTATTAATAAATGTAAAGATAGATTAACCTTTATACTTGCACCTTGCCAAATTTCAAGTTAAAATGTGAATTAAATGACAAATAATAAATAATAGTTTAAACAAAAATTTTCTCAACTTTTATTGGTCGTATGAAAATGTGCAAGGGCTCAATTGTTTTCTTTTTTTAAGCGTAATAAAATACATTTTATTTCAATATTCTAGCATTAAAAACTTCCAAGATATCGACCCTAGCAACGGCGTTTTTCACTTTAAACAATATAAAAATTTAATTTAAAAATCTGATCTTTTCAGCTTTGATTACTATTAAGATCCTCTAATGATTGCATTTTACTGCATTAAAAAATTCCCAGCCATTGGCGAACTTCGCAATGGTTAAGTTGCAATATAAATAATTTTGCAACTGGTCGCCATTTTGAAAGTACACTTTGTAATTTGAAACATAGTATAAGTAGATGGAAAAACGTCTATTTGTGCCATTATTATTGAATTTCAATTGTTTAAACAAATTGTATAGCCCTTTGAATATCGAAAATTTTTCCATGTTCATTGTTTATTTAACAATAGAAACATCGACTTTTTAAGTTTTTAATGTATGTACTTTTATTCAGAATTATCTCCTGCACAACTTTTATACGAAACATTTTTCGATTAGAGCAATATTATTTAAATTATTAAAGAAAAAGTAAAAAAAGAGCTTTTTTTGCTATTTTGCAATAAATAAATACGTCGCCGATGGGGTACGATCCCGACAATTTAGGGTCTTATTCTACACATCCTCATCTATCATTTAATGTAAAAAAATAGGCGTTGGAGAAATTGTTGAATCAAAACCCTAATTCGCCTGGACTATTATAGTAATATAGATTTGTATATAAAAAGTGCATTTTACTTAGATATTATTGAATTATTTATGAAATCGATTAAATTATTATCTCGGGCGAAGCCGAGACGGGAGATGCTAGTTTATTTAGAAATTGGTATATATGGACCAACAAAGGTGCTTTTATAAAAGAATATTGAAAAAATATTATAAATATATAAAATATTTGTATGTAAATATATTAGGCGCAATAGCATGGATTATTGATGTATATCAGAACATAAAGGAACATAAGAATTTTACGTTATGCAATAAATAATAAGAGCTTAAAATTGAAAAAAAAAAGTTATAAAGTAGAAAAACATGTAAATATTAATTCTATATATATCATATCATACTAATTTATGAAGACAAAGCATGTTTTTATTTGTACGACTTCTATAATTCGTAAGATTCATATTCTATCGTCCCAACATGATACTCTCCGTAAACGTTATTAAATCTTTTTCTACCGATCGAACTCGAAAGTACAATTTTCCCCGTAGAAATCGTATGTAATATGCATATATATATATATATATATATATATATATATATATATATATATATATATATATATATAATGTATATTGTATAACATGGTCGGCAAAATATCAACTTTTTGAAATGGAAGCTGCTTTGAAGCAGCTTTTTAAACAGAAGCGACGATAGGTAAATTACGGTAAATTTAAGAGCTGTAAATAAATTACATTCTCATTTGTTATTACGACACTCTTATTGTTATACTGAATTTGTGCTTATAAAAAATATTTGAAATAATTTTTAGTAAAATTTTGTTTTGTTTTTTTACTAAACAATATATTTCTTTATTGGATGGAGGGGGAGGAATTTGCGTCTCTACCTCCACACGTCCTCGCCCGACTTATTTCCACACCATCTGCCTGAACTCGTATGACTGTTGACCCAATTTTACTAGAGTGAAAAACTTCATACAGCTTAATAGTCGTTCGGGCTTGAAGATTTTGGATACTAAACTTGATAACATTAACTATTTATTCCGAATTTTGCTTACGTCATTAAACAACTGAAGTTCAATATATATATAAGCGATGCGGATGATCACTATACACGGATGCTTTTGTCACCTTCGCTTCGTTCAGTCGTCAAACCAAGGCCGTGCAAAAATCACCTGTTTTACACTTTGATTTTTGAAAAAAGACACTTTTTGTTGTGGAATTTTCTCATTGAAATATATTCTATACAGATATCTCTATATTGATTTCCACCTCTTAAAATTATTTTGAATAGATAAAAAAAATATACAAGTCTCATCCAATTTCGTAAGCATTCATTGTATATATATTATTTGAAACATGTTAATTTTTAAATAAATTTCACCCGGTGAATCTATCAAAAACATCATTTTTGATAGATAAAAAAATACTTGTCCATGTTGGGTGGTTAATGTGTACTTCAAGTATATTTAATATATTAACTAATAGTAGCATCGAATTAGGACAACAAAATTATACAAATTTGAAAATATTTTAATTTTGTATTTTGTCCTAATACACAAAATCATTGCTGTAATATGAATTTAGATACAGGAGGCATATGATCAGCTCATGATTAAACATTAAAATAACTATCACACTTATGCTTTTTTATTCATCTTTACCTTTAAAAGAAGAAAATGATTTTAAAAATTATGAAAAGAAAATTTTTATTAGTTGTATAAAGAAGCTTGCAGAAATTTAGGATATAAATTCTATGTTCTTTATCAAGAATCTTAAGTAACAAAAAATTTATAATATTACAATAAACTGTGTAATATATCAATTATTGACATTTGTAAAGTGTAATAATAAACAAAAAATATATTTGTAGAATCAATTTCATTCAGTTGATTTTCATTTTGATTTTGATTTTCATTTTCATCAAAAGTTAAATTTTAGTTCAAAGATTTTTGAAAGTGTCTAGTAGATTCTTAGGCATGGTTCTTCTTTATATATACAAAAATAATTATTTATATTTCCCAAACCTTGAACGTAAAGAGATAGTTATTATTATTAATTTTTAGATAGGTTTTTGGCTTAAAAATAGAAAGGATATTTTTAAGAACAATTAAAAAGTACTACATTCAAAATCTCCAAATGGAAAAGAGATAATTCAAAATAGATCGCCCACTTTACGATCATTAATTCTTTTTTAAAATTCTTTTATTTTTATTTTGTTTATTCAATTTATAAATAGACGTAAATCTTAATAGACTCATATAATAAAACTTGTATTTTATGAATTATAATTAAACATAAATCAAAATTATATATAATTTATTTAAATATATGAAGTTTTTCTTTATTTCTTAGCTATATAACGTATAACTATCGTAATATTAAGATTTTAGAAATTTATTCTATAAACGTTATTTTATATTTTTCATATTATAAGTATAGTGGGTTAACAATTAATTATAAATTATACAAAATTAACAACCTATTAATTTAAAAAATATATGAACATACTAACTTGATTATAATATTATAAAATATGTTTAATACTCATTTATATATACTCAAATTAATATAAATAGAATAAAATTTAATTTTTTGTTATATTTGAAAATTTGGGTTTTTGCAAAAATCTGTCTATTTATCATTTTAATAAAATTAAGTTAAATCTTACAATTATATAAATAGCTACTTATCTATAATTATTTATGTATTTAGTAATTAATTAACTGATAACAAAACTAAATTATCTATTATATATATTTTCTTCATATTTATATTCAATTAATAAAGAAATACTTTTTATAAGTACAACAATTTTAATAAATTTTTATAAACATTAAATATTTTTCTTGGAAATGTTTTGATCCAAAAAATATATTTTTATTCAAATTCACCTAAATATAAAATTAATTTTATAATTTGATTTTAATATTTTAATAAACAATTGTTCAAATAATTTATTAAATTATTTCTTTTATTAAAAATAACAGTTATAACTTTTATATATTATTTTATTTATACACTATGTACATATTATACTGAAATATAAGCTTTATAGTATATAGAAAATAATGAAATAAAAATAATGAAATAATATATACAAAGTAAATAAATATATAACTATAAATTTATTTTAAGGTGGTTATATCATACATAGCCGCATAAAATAAAGACTCTAAATATATCAATTAAGTGAAAGGTTTAGTAATAATATATATCACAATATTAATTCTGTACAAAAAAAAATTAGAATATATTATATCATAATTAATGAAAAAAGTGTAAACTAGAAAAATCATAACCTTCGTCAAATTGAATCTTGATTTTCTCAACAGTTTGTACATTCAATCTTTATTTTTTTAGTATGAAACTTATACTGTATATTATAATTAGTTTTATAAAACTGGAAAGATTAAGATTATGTTTTAATGAACTTTCAGTTGTGTTCAATATGTTAGAATGTAAAATTAAAATTTGAAAATTATTATTTTTTATTTTTTGCCTATTTCTTAAAGCAGCTGAGAAATCTTAAGACTATTTAGACTTCTTTTCGATTTTCCTGGGAAGATTATTTAAAAATTGATACAGACACCGTTATAGGCAGATATTTAATAATGAAAGTTTTATATAGCAGATATTCAAAAAATAATACTCTATTACATTTATAGAAAAAAAAAATAATTTATGAATATCAATGATTTTTATAAGAATTTCTTACAAAGAAACTATGTAGAATACTCGTTAAAAAGTATAATTCAAATAAATTATAATTAATTAAAAAAAAAATTCAAATTTTACTTACCAATGAATCTCTCTTTTTCTTTCAATTATCTAAAAAAATAATTTAAATAATTAATAGACTTATTTCTGTAGAAAAAACAATAGTCTATAAAACACTATTTATTTTTCAAACCAGGGACAAGCTTTTGTAAGATGAGAAACTATAATAAATAAATTGAACTTATATTGATAATGAAAATATCTACTGCATGTACGAGGGCACCACTGAATGAAATTCAAAATGGTGACCATGAAGCTGTCAACCAGAGATAATAAGTAGAGATTGCCGATGCCATATACAAAAGGCTCAACGATTTTCGATCGCCGGGAACGTGCGCCCTCAATAGCAGCCAATTGCTACACTAACGCACCAACGTGACATCACAGCTACGTCAGCATAAATTAGTGTGCGCATTTGTCTACGTCACGAGCTGTGACGTAGCAATAACTATATATAGATAAAGCTATACGCTTCTGTTCAATGTGACGTTGCTGTTTTCGTTTGAATCATACTACAGACTTTTCCTCAGTAGTAGTGTATTGACATTTCGTATTTTTCTTGTTACTTTTGTAACGTTTCCCTTTTCTCCTCGGGATAGCTTGCGCGGTAGCGCCAGGATCGTTTTGAAAGGAAAGGGAATTTAGACAGGATCGAGAAAAATCACGTTTACTCAATTGTGTTCAATGTAGTAAAAATAACAAAATATATTATTCTAAAAGAGAATACAAAGAATAAAAGTTATATAAGAAAAATATTAATAGTCTTTTCTGGCTTCGAGCCCTCCGATCTGTAACAGACAAAACAGAATTTTATGTTAAAAACCTTATAGTATACTTTATTAGACTAGTTGTCGCACGCTACTTATTTTTAAACGGTATTTACAATCTTAATTTTAAACGTACTTAACATAATAATCTCGCACACTATATTTACACACACTATTACTGGGGCTGGGGGGAGTTTGGGGAAAGAACGTAGCCTGCTGGTCTATTACACCCAGGATCAGGGCTTTGTTCGTATCTAGAAGTGAGACCGCTGAGCTTTAACGGAGCGCCGCGCACCCAGAATCAAGTCTCTTTTGAGGGATAGTCAGGCCGCTAGTCTTTAATGGAGCGCCACACAACTAGGATCAAGCTTTACTAAGGTGCAGGAGGGATTTTTGATGAGGCCGCTGGTCTTTAAAGGAACGCCGCACAACCAGGATCAAGTCTCACCGGGAAAAAGAGAGGAGTTTTTAGTGAAGCCGCTGGTCTTTAGTGGAGCGCCACGCAACCAGGATCAAGCTTCACTAGGATTCGGACGGGATAATAGAGCCTGCTGGTCTTTAACGGAGCGCCGCGCAATCAGGACCGCGACTCTACTATTCAGGATTTTCGGACAGGCAGGATTTACTAGAGCTCTGGAGTCAGGATAGCTCTAGGGAGCTTCTTTCGACCGTATTGCCGAGAGAACTGCTTTTGAGGCGGAAAACTCGCCCTTTTATACATGAAAAATTAGTCGATCGGGTGTTTACGCCACCGTTCGACTAATTTCATATTGAGCCGCCGAAAAATAATAATAATAAATTTATAATATTAAAATAATAATAGTTAATTAAAATAATATTAATTATCCGTCTAATTCGTGACTTTGCCCTTGAGAATGCTTGTATTGTTATAATTCTTTCGGTATAATTTAGTTCTCTCGGGTTTTGTTTATTCTAATAATAATAAGAATAATTATTATAATAAATTATAATAATAATAATAATTGTTAAAATAATAATTAACTTGACATTTTGCGTCCTTGGCGACGCTCGTATTGCATATAAATTATATATAATAATTCTAGCTCTGGTTTTCTTAATTTATTTAGCTCATGTTATAATAATATCTAGGTATTATAATACCTTTGATGATAATATTATTTTAACATATGAATCTATTAATTAACGATATTAATAATTGTTATTAGAAAATAATAACAATTAAAATACTGATAATTATCCTAGTAATTAAAATAATAGTTATTAAATAATAATTAATTTAGTACTCGCCGACTATGAATATTTAATTATAAAACTTATAATAATTAAATATAATAATTACGCATAATAGTTACAATTATTTTACAAATAATTAATTACATTTTTTGGTCCTTTAGGACATTCGCATATGTTCAGTTGCATATTCTCATAAAATATTTTAAAGTAAAGTATTTAGAAATGCGGCGACGAATATATTTACTGCCTCCCGAGTTCGTTGGCGCGGGGAGCGCGGGGGCGCGGGACATTTTTTCGACGCTGTCTACCGCATGGCTGCGGTTCTCTCTCGCGACGCGCGTGAATTCTCCTCCGCTCTCTCCTGTCCTACGTTCGCGAGGCAGATAGATTTGATACGCGCAATCGTCTTGTTTTGATTATGGCGCTTATGACCGCTAATCGGGAGCATTGCTCGATTATTTTAATTTCGGGAACTTTATTAATCCGAAATTAAAATTTCGCGTGTATTAGGCTGTATCGAGAATACAGCCTGATCGTCGCACTTTTTTTAGAACTAATTTGATTTTAACCTTTTTTTTAACGAATTTTTCTGGATTGCTTCTTATATTTTTTAAACTGGTTTGATTTTTATCAAATTTTTGTTTATTTCACAATTTTTTTTTTCACCAAATGTTTTTCTGCAATTTCTTTTTCATTCGATTTTTTGTATTGGGTTTTCTTTTTTTCTTTTAGAGAAAAATTTCATAGAAAATAAGTGTTATATTTTGATCTGAATTATAATTTTTTATTCAATTTGTTCTAAAACCTTTTTTGTTATCAATTTCTATAATATTTATAATCAAGCGACTCACAATATATACGTAATCTATCTATCTGGAGTCTGTGAATGCTATTTATGCATTTCCAATGACCGTTCTCCTAGAACATTCCTGGAAGACGGCCATCGGAATATGTGCGACTCGACACAAATCCTATGTCACTACGCACTAAACACATAGTTCCGTGTTGCACCGACACCAGCCCGGAATTATTATGCATGTTACTTCAGCTTGAGCGGCTGTCCTTGCGTGGTCATTTCACGTTCATACCTTTCATCCCAGGTTCTCATGCATACTCGGTACTGCGTTCACTCTCACATACTTTCATCATCCAGACATCCATCTGTTTTTTTGCTCCGCAACACATTCGTAACATATTTTGCGATCAACTGCCAGCTGTCCGCCTCCGTTGTCATAAGTTTCGTTACGTTTTCTGACGTGATCTCGCCTATCCTCGTCTGTAACCCTAGTCGTAACTCGGTCCAATGGTCGCACACAAAGAACGTGTACTCCACATCGATAGAAACTGGTTAAGGTAGAAGTTTATTTCTCCGTGTTGTCTCGCCTTCCACGGACCGATTTCGTGTACAAGACTTTTCGTCCATTGTCCACGTTCGTCCGTCGTCCACCGTCTATGCCACGTTTCGATCGTCTTTATCCGTTCTTCTGTTGCAGCGTCTTTCCTTTCAACGTTCGAACTCAACGCTCGTGAATACGTTTCCGTTCGGCCGCGAGTAGATCGATGGGAATGACCCCAACGATCACGAAAATCGCGCTCTCGGACACGGTGCGATACGCGTATGCGATTCTTAACGCGCCCACCCTTTGTACGCTTTTCACTGCGTTCGCGCGTTTTCTGATATTTATCGCGTCGGCCCATACCTCCGCCCCGTAAAGCAGAATCGAGTAGGTAACGCTCATCAGCAATCTTCGTACGTTCTGTTTAGGTCCTTTTCTGTTGGCCATTTGTCTGCTTAAACCCTTTGACTTTTCAGTTGCGTTATTGGTCACGTTTCATAGGAACGGCCAGAAGCTCAGCTTCGTATCCAAGGTTACCCCAAAATACTTGACCTCGCTCCTGGTCTCCAATCTTTCCGTACCTAACATGATCGGAATTACCGTCTCTATATGCCTGCGAATTAGTAGCAGTAACTCGGTCTTTTGCAGCGCTAGTTGAAGTCCGTGGTTTTTCATCCATTCGGTTACCCGTCCCCTGACCTGATTCAGCTTTAACTCAATCAGATGATAGTCATGCGCGAGTATGACGGCTGCCACATCGTCAGTGTATGCTACGAGGTACACGTCCAAGGGCATGTTCAGTCTTAGTAAGCTGTTGTACTGTACGTTCCAGAAGTCGGGGCCCAGGATGGAACCCTGCGCTACCCCCGCTGTCGCGCGTTTTCGTTTCTTTCCGTCCAGTGTCTCGTACGTCAATCCTCGATCCCGTAAATGTCCCGTATGATACGTACAAGGTAGGAGTCAACCTTAAAAGTAAACTCCAACGCTTCCAGTATCTCTGTCCATTTCGCTGAGTTGAAGGCGTTTTCGACGTCCAGGGTCACCAGTAGAACCAATGGTCTGGTCGCTTGGCAATCCCTGTTCGCCGAGTGAAAGGTGTTCGTCACGTCACCTACAGCCCTTTTGTCGACCGTCCTTTCCTGAATCAGTGTTGTTTTTCGGATAGGTCCCCGGTATTTTTAATTGCCTATAGCAGTCGTGGTCTTAGTAGTAGCTCAAACAGCTTCCCTATCGCATTACGTAGGCAGAGAAGCCTGTACGAAGAAGGCAAATCAGGGTCCCTTTAGTTTTACTGATGAGAACCAGTCGAGCCTCCTTCCATTGTCTGCTAAAGACTCCCTCCACCAGGCACCCGTTGTAAAAGTTTAAAAGGATACCCAGGCAACGTAAAGCGACCACCCGAAGCAACTCGCCAAGTATGCAATCGGGACCCGGAGCCTTGTTAGGCTTCAACGCATTCGAAGCTCGATAGATCCTGGGTGAAGAGAGGGACATCCTTCTCTGTTGTCTCGTTCGTCATGTCCGTTCTATTTGGATGGGTTGGGAAAAGTCCTTGGACTATCCGCTCCATCGTTTGCGCGTCTCGTAATACCGATGGGCCTCGAACCCCCAGTACGCGTGTCACAATTTTGTAACCGTTTCCCCAGGGGTCTGAGTCCACCTCGTCGATGAGTCGAGTTTAACACCGTTTTTTATTGTCATTGGTCGCAAATCTCAGTTGCTTCCTGGCGAGACTATACTCCGCAGAGTAGAGTTCTACTTCACCTCGACTTCGAGCTCGTCGAGCTCTCCGTCTCAGCTTTAAGCAGGTACTTCCGAGATCCGCGGTCTGAACCTTCCATCAATATGTCTTCCGTCTGTTGTGTATGTTCCGTTTCTTAGGCATAGTGTCTTCGCATAGACGTTGGAAAAAGCCAGTCGTCGTTACCGCTAACGCCTCCACCATATCCCGGTTCGTCAATTCTTGAGGCACCTCCCGCGAGGGAGGCTCTGCATATTGTAGCTGCCTTTCGAGTTTGTCCTTGTCTAAGCACTTTGAGTTCCATCCGGTAAGACTTGTACCTCGCTTTTCCATTCGTTTCGTCCTGTCTGTCAGTTTGAAGACGATGTACTGGTGATCACTGGCTGTGTAACCTTCGCTACGCCTTCACCCTAGCTCGAATTCTGTTCGAGACCAGAGTCACATCTGGTATGGAATTACCATACCCCAGTCGTCTGTAAGTTGGTGTCGTTCCTTCGTTGAGTACTGCCAGGTCCAGCCTTACGGCCATGTCCAACAGTAGTCGTCCGCGTCTATTGTTCGATGACATTCTCCACTCGATCGCTCGCGCGTTAAAGTCGCCCGCCACAATCACGTCACCAGGGATTTCTCGTACCACGTCCTCGATTCTCTCGAGTTTGGCCGCGTACTCGAAGGCACTGTAGTTTGGACTTAGGTAAACGCTGACATAGGTAACGCCAGCGGTCCTTCGCCCAGACACAGTCCTCCTCAATCCTATAACCTGTGATGTTCGACGCGCTCATTCCTCGAAACCAAACTGCAGACTTGCCCGAGCTGCTAGCGAGTCAAGTCGGTGAACGTCCATCTTTGTATTGCTCACTCATAATGAACACGTCAGTGTCAGTTCCACCGCAATCTGCGTGAACAGTGTATCAGCTACACCACTCCCATTCATGTTGCACTGGAGTATCGTTATCGTCATTGTGTGACTGTCTTTGTCGTCTGCTCTGTTAAGGCTACCCTAAATGCGGCACACGAGGGCGAGCCAAGTAAGTATCCCCTTTCCCGGGCGTTGTCCCCAGTGCATAAGAAGCACTCCCCACGGCTCTTGCAATCTCTGTGGGAATGACCTTCGAGACCGCATCGCCAGCAGCAGTTTTGTCTGCCCGATCCTTTACAGTCTTTCCGTAAACCGAACCAGAGGCATCGGTAGCATCGCGTGACGCGTACCCTAGCTCTTATTCTTGAGATAACCAATCCGATTTTAATGCGTCCTTTCTTTAAGAGGTTAGTAGCCTCTTTTACGTCGAATTCACAGACCGCCATTTTCTGTCCTCGACTGTTAACGTCGAAGACGGTCCGACGATCCGCGGTCAGTCCCGTTTCCTGATTTATCGCGTTTGCGATGTCATTATCGGTCGTGACACAGTCTAAATCTAAAAATTCCAGTGTGACCCTGCAGGTCAAATCTTTCACACGTGCAGTCTCTCCAACAACGTCTTGGAGAAACTGTCGAAAGTCCGTTACATTATTCAGTCTAGACAGTTGTAGAAGTACCGCGCCGTCTTTCGTCTTTCTTCTTGTTCTGACCTGAGTTTTACTTTTGTCATGGATCTCTTTTTGACGTATTGTCCGTACAACGTCCACGTACGTCTGTCCCTCAGCCGGCTTGATCATGATCGCTCCTCCCTTACCTTTGAGGTGAGAGCGATCAGATCCGCGACCTTGAGGTCTCGTGTGAGTCTTTTTTGCCGTCTGTTCTTTCGTTATTTTCTTATCCGCCTCGGTCCTTTTCGGTTTTTGGGTTCTTGAGACCATCGTCACCCAAGCTTTGGCCTCAGTCGTCCGCTGTTGTGTGGTCTCCTGCTCCAGAGTAAGGGTCTGACGTTTTCTTTTCCGTCTTTGAGGAGTTGCCTCCTCACATTCGATCACTCTTTATCTTTTTCTTTTTTAGTCTGTCGAAACACTCTCATTCGCATTAATTCATACTGCCCGACTTCCACCGCCTCGTTGATCTCACTCAAACCGTTCTTAATCACTTGGCTCACATTTTTCTCTATGCCAGTTCTTTCCGTCATTTTACTTAGGACTCTGCTGATAATGTAAAATTTCTCTTGCAGATTACTCTCAGCAGCCTCCCAAGTTGCTGGTGATCTATTTGCGACATTTACATGTATTAAACAATTTATTATATGGTCTTGAAAATTTTATACTATAATTTTCAGAATTAAATAAATTATTGCAATTACTTTATAATATACATAAGTAATTCAGATAATCTATTTATAACAATTTCTTCAATAGATAATTTTATCATAAAGGAGGTTATGTCCACAATCACTGTAATATTATAAATAAACAAACAGAAACATTTCATTATTATTTTATACAGAAAATGACTCTATTTCTCAGACCAATCTTTGTGTTACATCAGAATTACACGAATTGTTTAAAATATCAATAAGAAACAAAAGACTACATGAAAATAAATGTCAATGAAAAGTATCCTTTTTGAATGTGAGGAAACTAGAAATAATGTATGTGCTTTATAAACTATATTTAATATGTAGTATCAGAGACATGGGTGGAGCAACTATGTTAACATGAAATTCTACGTCATACTCGTATTTTTTGAAAATATTTTTACGCTCGTGTCAAAATTCATAATTATTTAAAGTATTTATACATTTTTTTATTGATAATACATATGGTAGAAAATACAAAATTCTATCCTATGCAAAACGTTGTAGAATGTAAATCTTATTTATTTATTAAATTGGTATATCTTGTATTTATAATTTAGAAAACTGTAGGTTTCGTGCACTCCGCTGCATCGCCGCCTATGCGTCGGCGTGAATAAGTGGGAGGTAATCATGAAATAACTACACAAATCGTAACAAACATAACAGATTTATTACCAATTATACAGTAGTGCTAGTGGAGCTATATGTGCGTGCAGACTTTGCGTAGTTTGTACAAACAGTGTTGGCGTGCGGCCGCTGCCTCGTTGTTCGCAGCCCCCTTCACGCACTCAGGGCGCCGCCGCTGTATATGCTTCTATCGCGTGCGCCGCGGTGTGTACGGCGCATGCGCGTCGCTATGAGGAACTCATGCCCATACACGGTCCCAACAAAACGTATAATGTTTTAACTTCTATACTTTTATTTTATTTTATTTTAGCATTTAATTGCAAGAATTTAATTTTCTATTTTTGATTTATCTTATTATTTTATATATTTTTAATATTTTACACAATTAATAGATTTTCTCTTTTTGTTCCTACGAGTTATTTTCTACAATATTCTATAAGCATTAAATATTAAAAATAAATTTTTTAAACCAATTATGGAATATCCATTTTAGCACAAAATCATAAGACTCAATTTGTATTTTCACAATGAAAGAAAGGAAAGTCTTGATTTTTTGCAGAATCAAAAATTTGTCTGCATTATGAAGCTTGCATTTGGAGTTTGACCGCTCAAACCGCCGTCAGGCTCGCTTGTGCAAGTCCCTTTTTAATATTCCGTTCTATTTGAACCATAGATTCGGTCTACGTTCAACCCGCGTAAGCCCTTGGTCGTTCAGCCTGCCACCAAGTTACTTAAGGTGCAAATTATTCGCTCAAACTCAATTCTAGTTCTCGCGCTGGGTTTTCTTTCTCTCTCTCTCTTCTTTCGCTTTTCCGCGCGACTCTTCTAGCGCGATCGTTGGCTTTAGAGAAATAGAATATATATTGTATCATAATTGTTCCTAAGTAAATAAAATCTTTAAATAATCAACTGTTCTAAAATTACAAAAAATTTTTTTATTTATTATAAATAAAACCTACCTGATAGAAGGTAGGTAAAAAAGAGATATATAGTGATTGCGTTCACGTGTTTATACTTTGTCCACTTTCTTGATTGCAAGCGTATTCGAAAAAATTGAAAACTGCATTTGAACTTTCGAGATGCTGCATCTCGGAGCCTTACAGCCCGGAATATTCCAAATCTTAATTAAATCATTCTCTATCTTTGTAGATTTGATGATTTTATCTCTATAATTTTATAGAGAGCTTTCAGCTTTCCAAAATTCTGAGATTTTTCACCAGGTAAAAACATGCATTCAAAACTAGAGTTTTCGAAAATCTTTAGTTTTCCGAACACGGCACCGACGTCTCAAAATACATATTTTTACATACAAAATAAATTTTCCAGTCACAGGACTGTATAACGTGTTTTATATATATATATATATATATATATATATATATATATATATTGTTATATACATAAATAGAAAATATCTAATGATTCTTTAATATTAGATTAATTTGTATTTTTAAACCGTTACGAAATTTTCAGAAAATTTCAAGCGCAATTATTTATTATAATTATATACAATAAATCTAAATGATTAAATTTAGAACTGCATTTAAAACTCTATTAATTTAATAATTAATAGAGTATTAATAAATTCCTTAACCTATATTTAAATTATCTAAACATAATAGAAAAACATAAGAACGCTTTCTTTTAACTTTATGATTTAAATGATCGCAGGACATTTAAATTTCCTCTTCGCAATGGTTTTAATATTTATTGAAATCTACGAAGATACATACATATATTGAATTTATAATAAACAATAATAAATTGAATATATTATATTTTTATTTTATTTATGCTTATTAGAAACAAAATTAATTCGTATATCTAAGATTATATAATTAAAAGGAGTCGGTAACAATAATACAACATATAATTCCATTTCTTTTGCAACGATTTATTATTAATTAATTGAGAATCTTTATTAATAAATTAATTTTAAAGATTTTTATTATTAAATTAATTTCGCCGGCTTATGGCTCGTCACAAATTATTAAATCGCTTGCTTTGAAATTCGAAATACATATTCTCCATTATCTTTATTGTGACATAGGCTCTGTTTTCTTTTCAAATTGAACAAAAAAAGGAAGAGTTACTTTATCAATAATTCTGAAACTATTCATATATATCGTCGCTCCCATAGAAAAACGCAATATCTGAGTGTCCGCTTAGAAGCTGCTATTTCACAAATCATATTTTTGGCTTCAAATTCAGTGTGTATCATTATCTAGATATTCGTGATATTTAATTTGAAAGACGAACATATATGGAATATAAATCTACATCTTACATATGGCTTCTACGGAAACATATTGTAGTTTTTTACTCGGGCATTATACGGGGTTTGTTCAAAAAGTAACAAGAATTTTTAAATTTCGCGGGTCTGCCTCTATAAAATTTTTTTTATTGTATTACGCATGCCCCTTAAGTACGATAAAATTTTCAGCAATCTTCATTGCTTACTTTTAAATGGCAGCTGTTAACGTTAAACGTGTTTTTTGAGCTCGGCAATTTTCGTTTGTGAAAAAAATGGGGCCAAAAATTTGTAGTCAATTTTGCGTAAAAAATGAAATAAAGTGTAGTGAAGTCTGAAAAATGTTAATAAAGGCATATGGTCAGTCTGCAATTAGTAAAGCAGTGATTTAATAGTGGTATAAGCGTTTCCCAAATGGCCGCGAAAACATTGAAGATGACGAACGACCCGGATGCCCAAACACATCAACAACCGATGAAAACGTGAAAAAAGTTGGCTCATGCCATGGTATTTTTTCGGATGTTTTGGAGATGAAACGTGTGGTAGCAAAATTTGCTCCAAAATTGTTGTATTTCGAACAAAAACAGCAGCGAATAGAAGTTGCTCAGGAGTCGCTAAATGGAGTTAATAACGATGCAGACTAACTACTATGCAGACTACTAAAACGCGTTATAACAGGTGACGATTTTTTTGTTAAGTTTACGGATATGATGTCAAAACTAAGGCTCAGTCGTTCCAGTAGAGGCATTCTGGATTGTCAAGACCGAAAAAGGCTCGAAAAGTGTGGTCGAATGTGAAGGTTATGCTCACTGTGTTCTTCGATTTTAATGAAATAGTACAATTTTTACCACAAGGTCAAACAATCAGTAAGGTGTACAACCTACAAGCTCAACATCGTTTGCGTGAAGCAATCTGAAAAAACGCTCGGATTTGTGGCAAAACAATTCATGGCTTTTACACCACGATAATGCACCTGCTCACACTTCATTACTTGATCGTGAATTTTTGGCCAATAACAAAACTTTAACGATGTCTCAGCCTCCATATTCGCCAGATATGGCTCCATGTGACTCTTTTCTAGTTCCAAAAATAAAAAGAACATTAAAAAACCGTTGTTTTACAAGCATAGATGATATTAAAAGCAAATCGCAGAAAGAGCTAAAAGCTATTACAAAGATGGATTTTCAAAAGTGTTTCGGGTACTGGAAAAAGCGTTGGTACAAATGCATTATATCCGAGGGGGTTACTTTGAAGGGGATAAAATTGATATTGATGCATAAATAAATATTTGTTTCATCAAACGAAAATTCTCGTTATTTTTTTAACACACCTCGTATTTGATGTCCAGGTATCTCTAAACCACATTTACGGAGAGTTTCATATGCTTTCATCTTGTAACGTCGCGCCCTGCTTACGCGTTTATATTATAAGGCGATTATCTACCCGGTTTTATGCACGACATTTGATTTACCAACTCAAAAAAGAAGCGGCTTCCAAGTACAGAATTGTGTATGAAATCCCACCGTTTAGCCCAACTCAAAAAAGGAGTGGCTTCCGTGTACAGTATTGTGTATGCAATTCCACTGTTTATCCAAACTCGTTATAAAAAATGGTTTGTCAGAATATATAAAATATCAATGACAAAATATTATTAACTACTTACTTCTAAACTTTGTTTCTTCTAATGGTAATCCGTATACAGTCTACACTAACCTAATTGAGTTATAGTTGTTTTATTATAATCAAATAAAACAACTAATACTAAAGAGCAGTTAAACGTACAAAAATAACGAAAATAACCTAAATTCCGAAAGTCTCTGAACCCACCACGTTAGAATCACTAAGTCCAAAACTCACCCGAAGTTTAACAAAAACTGTTGTAAGTCCAAAAAAACGAGGTCCCCACAAAACGGAGAAAATTACAAAGTCGATCTGACCTAAGCGAAATCCTAATCAGGACTTAATTTCCACCCCACTGAGCCCTTATTTATATGTGGTCTCGACAAGCAAAAAAAAATTTTCAAAGATTTTCGAGAAAATTCATATTGTGGTGATGGGAAAATCCAAAGGAGATCAAAATCTGTTTAGAATATAACGTTTTTTTGTTCGCTTTCTTACAATGGCTAAAGTTTGAAGATAAGTCTTTATTACAATAACAATAATATAATGAGCCACAAATCTATAACAATATTTGAAATTCGTAATCTTATTTTATATTCAATAATTCGTTTTCCTCTAATAATAGTGTATTACTTAATTTAGTTCGCTTTTATAGTGCTTGTCTGTCTATATGAAATTTTTATAAATCAGAATATCATCATTCTTTATTACATTATCTTAACTTAAAAGGAAACCTTATATTATAACTATAGTTAATTTATTATAGTAAGTTTGAATATTAATTACTAAAAATAAAAGATGACATACCTTACATAAAACTTTTACATGGTATTACAATGATTCTAAATTCTATTGTTTAGTTGTAGAATCATTATAATTCATTATTAATTCGTGCTTTATTATTATTTTTTAGAATATAATATTATTATTTACTAGGCTCTATCCTACGATCTATTAGTTAAATTTATTAGCTAGGGTTTAGTCTATTGTCTAAACTTAATTTATGTAAACAATAAAGTGCATAATTATAAAGATTATAACATTCGAAATATTAATATGATAACCTAAACTAAACTTGTTGACTTAATCATTAATATTATTTTATTTTAATTCATCGCGCACGTATGCACATGTATACGCATACGTATAGCCAATATTTGACCTATCGTTACTTATTATATATTGTTGTTGTATTTAAATTATAACTATAACTTATAATGTGAATTTAATAATAATATCGATTGTTGTAAGAAATTTTCTTCGGAATCGACAGTCAGTATTTAACTTCGATTTGGGTATTTTGTGAGGCGGGGAAAATGGAGGCGAGAGCCCAAGGCCAGTTTCGGCGCCAAATTGCTGACAGCATGGTATCCGATTTCCTCCGACGACGCATGTGGTTTTTGAAAAACAAAACGGCGCGTTTACAGAGTGGTAAGAATTAACTCTGGAAAAGCTAATAACCCCGCTTTAACTGCGTAATATATTGCACCTCATAAATCCAATACGTTGTTTTTTCATCCTGTTAAGACGTCAAGTTTTGAGCCATGTAAGCGTCATTTACGGGAATTGTTAATTTACGTCTTTCATTTAAAGCAATCTGCAGCTGAAGCATATCGGCTACTTATAAAAGCATATCGTGATGTTAATTGGAGTGAGAGAAGTTGTCCGGAGTGGTTCCAAAAATTAAAAGTGGTGATTTTGACGTGGGAGACAAAACACGCATTGGAAGGCCCAAAGTGTATGTTGACACAGAATTGAAAGCTTTACCGGAGGAAGATCCGTGCCAAACGCAAGAACAACTTGCACTTGTTAGGAGTGACTCAGCAAGCTATATCACAACGTCTCAAAACCCTAGGTATTGTCTAAAAGCAAAGACATTGGGTTCCCTACGAACTGAAGCTAAGAGACGTCGACCGTCGCTTATTTGCTTATGAACAATTGCTCAAAAGGCAAAATTGCAAAAGATTTCTACATCGAATCGTGACGGGAGACGAAAAGTGGATTCACTACAATAACCCAAAGCGTAGAAAGTTCTGAGGTAGCCCCGGACATACCTCTACTTCGATGGCCAAGCCAAACATTCATGCCAAGAAGCTAATGCTGTGAATTTGGTGGGATCAGCTTGGAGTAATCTATTACAAACTACTCCAACACAATCCAACCGTTACTGGGGAACGTTAACAACAACAGTTGCTACAAGTAAGCCGAGCATTGAAGATTAACGTTCACAATATGCCAAAAGGCACAATAAGTCATTTTTCAGCATGGCAACGCTCGGTCACATGTTGCATAAATCGTAAAGGAAACATTAGAAGCACTGGATTGGGTCCTTCTACCAAACCCGCCGTATTCACCAGACATTGCTCCTTCAGACTACCACCTATTCCGGTCGATGATTCATGGTTTGGTCGAGCAACACTTCACTTCTTACAAGGAATTGAAGAAATGGATCGATTCGTGCATCGTGTCAAAAGACGAGCAATTTTTGGACGGGGTATTCAATTGCTGCCCGAAAGATGGTCAAAAGTAGTAGAAAGTGCTGGGCAATATTTTTAATGACATTATTTGTACCTTTTTTTACAATAAATTCTTATTTCTTTATAAAAAAAACGGCGGAAACTTATTCGCACAACTAATATATATATATATATATATATATATATATATATATATATATATATATATATTGTGATCGGCCAAACTGCCGGTCCGCGGTTGCGAAATCAAATGTTCGCGCGTAAAAGCGAAAATGCGCGAAGCGCGACCCGTGCGAGTACGCGACGTGCACGCACGAAGGAGGAATTCGAGAGAAGAATCCTTCTTCTCTTGCGAGCTGCCGAGGAAGACAGTTGCATTCGGAAGAGAAAACATCAAAACTAGTAGAACTCTCTCTCTCGATCCTGTCTCCTACCGACACCATACGCATCCCGATCATTCCGACGCTCCAGCTACGTCTACAATGGCGAATTTACAGCAGCCACGCCAGATTAAGCAACCGTCTCCACGGTCGTCGTGACTCGAGCTCCAAAAGCTTACCAAGAGTATGAGACAGAAGGAAGGAAGGAAGGAAAGAAGGAAGGGAGGAAGCTCTAGTGAAAGAGAGACAGCAAGAAGACCACGAGTCGAGAGAGGAACAAGAGGAAGTTCAGCACGCGAGGAAGCAGCGGCGCCGAGGACTCATCGGCAAGTAGCCTCTCTAATTATGTTCTTATGTGAAGTGCGCGGCCTGGCATGAGCACACGCCATCGTTGTACGGTACGCACGAGCGTTCCCTGCTGAAACCACTACGCGTCGCGTCCCCCCTTTTCCGTCCCTGCCGTCTCCATCCATGACCGCGGAACCCTCTCTGTGGTGCTTGTCGTCGCCGCGCGGAAAACCGATAAATGTAACTCGCGAGATGGTGATGTTATATCCGATATAGTTTGTGTAAGTTGATCTTAGCTGTAATAAAATTAAATGTAAATAGTTACATAATTGCTTAAAACGTTAAATTCATTACTTTCGTGTCACTAATTTTTGAGAGTGAATCCTGCAGGCTTTTATCTGTAGAAAAGTAAAATAGTATGGATAATGGTATAGGAAAAATCTTATACCCTGTAAAATTTGAACATGACAACACAACGCTGTAGAAGTTATTTTTCTGCAGTTGGTAACAATGTAACGCTAGCGTTTGATGCTATGTTTGAATGAGGAACGAAGCATCCGCTCGTGTGTTACTATAGTATACTTTGCTTCTTCTTCAAATTATTTATTATATCAGGTATGTGAATAAGTCTTTCCCGTTTTTTTTCAAATTTTGAGCCTTTATTGTGAAAAAATGGTTACAAATGAATTATTGAAAGTATTGGCCATCGCTAGCTACAACTTTTTCCCATCTTTCTGGCAACATACGAATCCCGTTGCGAAAAAATTCGACCGGTTTGGCCTCTATCCAGTCATCCACCCATTTTTTGGCTTCCTCGTAGGAATGGAAGTGCTGGTCAGCCAGGCCATGCGTCATCGATCTGAAGAGATGGTAATCAGACGGAGCAACGACTGGACTATACGGCGGGTGGGGTAGGACTTCCCATTTGAGCGTTTCTAAGTATGTTTTCACCGGCGGTGCAACATGTGGACGAGCATTGTCATGTTGCAAAATAACTTTGTCGTGCCTGTCGGAGTATTGTGGCCGTTTTTCTCGCAGTGCGCGGCTCAAACGCATCAATTGTCGTCGATAGACCTCGCCTGTGATCCTTTCATTCGGTTTCAGAAGCTCATAGTAAACCACACCTAGCTGGTCCCACCATATACAGAGCATGAGCTTGGCGCCATGAATATTTGGCTTGGCCGTCGATGATGATGCATGGCCGGGTAGTCCCCATGATTTTCTTCGCTTCGGATTATCGTAACGTATCCACTTTTCATCGCCAGTCACGATACGATGCAGAAAACCCTTTCTTTTATGTCGCTGAAGCAGCTGTTCGCAAGTGAAAAAACGCCGTTCGACGTCTCTCAGCTTCAGTTCGTACGGCACCCAATTTCCTTGCTTTTGGATCATTCCCATGGCTTTCAAACGCTTGGAAATGGTTGTTCGGTCAACTCCCAATGCTTCAGCAAGTTCTTCTTGCGTTTGACAAGAATCTTCATCAAGCAAAGTCGCCAATTCTCGATCTTCAAAGATTTGCGGCCGCCCGGAACGCTCCTTGTCTTCCACGTCGAAATCACCGCTTTTGAAGCGTCGAAACCATCCGCGAACACTTGAATCATCGACACAACCTTCTCCATAAGCCTCCTGAAGCAATCGATGCGTCTCGGCAGCAGATTTCTTCAAATTGAACCAATAAAGTGAAACTTCCCGCAAATGACGTCGACTCGGCTCAAATTTCGACATTTTCACGATATGAAAAATTTATGATGCGAAAAAATTTTAACTAATGTGTTAGTATGGAATTGTTGACATATGAATAAGCTTTGATTATGACATATGTAACCATTGAATACTCGCACAGTATTGGTGGCGCCATCTCTTACAAAAAACGGGAAAGACTTATTCACACTCCTAATATATAGTGAGAGAGAGAGAGAGAGGCGGAGTAGCTCTATTATGTTTTTTATCAAATAAAAAACATAATAACAGATCCATATTCAGTCGTAGCATAAAAGATAAAATTATTAATTAGCATCAAGAACATATTAAATAATAAATCATAAAAACAAAGTGATCTATTGTATAAATCAAAGATATTATAATTTTTCTAAAAAAATTTATAAAATGTTACCCTAATAGAAACTGACATATTTAAAAAAACTTTGTTTATTTTATTAAATGAATGAATATACACTAAATGAATATATAATAAATAGTTAAAAGTGTTAATTTTATTTAAGTAAAAAACAATTAATACATATGTGATGTATAATATGAACAACACTTTTAAACTATTTTACAAATTATGGAAAGTAAATAAACTTGTTATTTTTTAATACTGAGCTTGATTATTTTATGCTTATTAATTGAAAATGCGCTATTGTATATTATTGTTCCTTTATAACACCACAATTTCTATCACAAAACTAGCCTCAAAATCCAATAATAAAATGTATATTTGAAACATAGGAGACATAACCTTTCAATTCTTCCACTTGCCTGTTCTACGAGAACGAAATGTTCTCGAGTATGTAACATAAGTTACATATATATTAATATATCTCTGCATTGCCATAGTAGCGGCAGCGTTGCCATAATTCCATTTTCTTACCAAGAATTTCATAATTTTCTGTTACATTTTTCTCAATAACTTTTTTAATAGGTCATGAACTATGATTTGTTTAAATGCAATTTATATATAAAACCTAAGTGCCTTTATGTTACCATTTTTAAGAGTTTATCACCGTTATTTCTACATAATTTAATTAAAGCGAAGTTTTCTTGATTAAATACGAATTGTCATGAGAATACATGTTCATTGTAAATAGTTATAACTTTTAAATGAAGTCATGAACTCATCTGAAATTTTGCGTGTAGCTTTTTAAGGATAAATAATCTTTAAAACCAAAAATAATTTTTGTCTGCGAAATACTACCTTTTAACAAAACTCAAAATTATATGTACATTATATATATATATATATATATATATATATATATATATATATATATACTTATATGTACACTAGTATTTAATATGAAGTCTAATAGTTTTTTTTTTTTTTTTATGTTATTTAACGTCTCTCTATTTATGCTTCAAAATATTGGTGCTAATCAGCGACGGAGGTCTACGATGTGTTTGTAAACAAAGCACATGTAAATTATTACAGCGGTGCTTGTGTCAATCGGCCGAGACCAGGATTTGAACTCGGATCACCAAGTTACTAGTCCTTCGTTCTAGCGATCGAGCCATCGTAGGCCTCTAATGTCTAATAGTAATTTCCTCTCCTTTAATTAATTCAATTAAATTAATTTTGAATGAACCTAATTTCCGTCCTGATCAACAATGCTAATTTGAAGATCATCTATACCTTTAAAATTCAGTGGTAGGTATATAACATAAGATGGAAATTCTATGATCTTATATCCTTGAGGAACACTGGAAACGAATTCATGAATAGTTTGAACATTTTTGTTGTTAATGAAAGTTCGCGCAGTAATGTTACACTCAATTCTGATTGTGTTAATTTTCAATATTTTCACTGGTAAATCAGAACTATGCTCAGTATTTTCCTTGAGTATGCGGGGATTAAAGCCCAGAAGATTACCTATGGATGTTTTAGAGTTAAGATCTATTGGAACACTGTACTTAATTTTACTTCTAAATATGTTATTATTGGCTTTCAAGGAAAATTCAATTCCTTTGGATTTCAATGTGTTTGATAAAAATTGATTGATATTGTTAATTTCCTAACTACCGTCGGGAATAGTAATAATTTCCTCTTTTAAATATAGTTTATTATTTATATTATCAATATTCGCAATTGATATAAAGGTTAAAAATTCAACTTAACCTCAAATAATAAGTCGAAATTCTGATATCTTTAATAATTGTATTTTATTTCGTTCACATTGAAATATTTCATGGAATCTATAGGAGGTTTTAGATCACCAAAATAGTTAAAGTATATTACATCAGAATCTCCCTGTTGGGTACACTATGAAAGGGTCCCATTCATAGTGTACCACACTTGTATGGCAAACATTTACCTAAAACAAGAGCTTTTATCGTCTTATTCGTCACTTACTTTCTTGGTACTCTCTATGCAGTTTTAGCATCATTTACTGCTTTCACTATGCTAGCAGAAACTCCTGCTCGCATAGGTTGCACTTAGTCCTGTAAATACCCAAAAAACATGAATTGCCGAGCACCTGTTGGCTTTAATCTGGAAGTTTGTTTTTGCCCAGATTGGGTCCCAATTGCCTCCACCTGTTGGAGCAGTAACGGGTGGACCCGTGGTGGCTGTTTCTTGCTTCACCAGTTGGAACGTCAAACAGTGAATGAAAACTGGATCCATTTTGGATTCACCAGTTGCAAATATGAAACGAATGCATTTTGTAGGTTATGTTTTTCTATTTTTAACGGTTTTTCGTAGATACGGCGTAGAAGCTGAGAGCACGGAATAGAATTGTTATAATATTATAATTTGCAATAAATATAGTTTAATACATATCACAAAACTTATTAATTTCTTTAAAATACTTAAAAAATGTAGTTCTATTTATTTATCATTTGGATCAAAAATGATAAGTGTTTATTATATACATATATTTTAGGAGGTTATAAACAAAATTTCTAGTGAAATGTATGTTTTTGTATCAAAATTATAAACTACCATAATTGTAGAATACTGTGATTATTTATGAAGTTAATAAATTATCGATTTGAATTCTGTTATATAGATGAAAAATATCAGATGGTTTCCTCTTTGGCACATCACTAAATGATTAATAAAACTGCCAGATAAGTATATAGATTATTTCCATTTAGATAAACCTAATTTTACGGATTAATACTTTTGTATTGTACGTGATTTTTACAGGATTTCGTTTAATTGCAAGGAAAATGGAAAGTCAGAAGACTAATTACCAATTAAAATAGTATTCACATACAAAATAATTCAGAAGATAAAGTAGTTGAAATTATTATTATAATGTAATAGCTTTTAGTAATAATTCATTCTTTTAAGTTTTTATTAAAATTATTAAAATGAAATTTAGCAGAAATAGGTAATTATCGGAAACTATGAGCATTAATAGTAATGAACAATACGTAAAGTATAAGCAGTGTATGGTTTGAATAAATCAACAAAAAAGTAATATACAAATATATCTAAGAAGCTTTATTAATACGTCTGGACAGAACTACGTCTCAATAAGTACTTACTTCATCATCGTTAGGCGCCGCGCGTAAGCAGCGGTGCGTACATGCAGTATACTGTATATATATAGTATGGTGGCCATGCATGGTGCTATTTCAAATACTCCCTCTCACCAGCATGTTATCTACATACTATTCACATCTCTCATTCTCATCGTTACAAGATACATGCAGCTATTAAAGCCTGTTGTCTCGCAGGATCATCTCATGACATTTTTCTAGCGCCATTACATCATCTTCGATTGCGATCAGCTGTGTGCTCTTTGCTTACTGCTTTTAGCTACTTCGTCAACTCTGGCACGTACATGAAAATATCCTCATCTACCTCTTCATAGAGAAACACAGTCTCTACATCTAATTGCTTTAATTCCCAATCAAAGTGATTGGCAATCAATAAGCACGTCCTAACAAGAGATAAGCTAGGTACTGGCGCGTATGTCTCGCGTATTTCGTATGTATTATTATCCTCGAATCCTTTGATCACTAATTTAGTCTTGTATTTAACAGAGTCACTGCTATCTATCTTAGTTTAAAAATCCATCTGGAATCTAAAATATTACGTTTGTCAATTCAATTCATAGTTTTATTTTTGTCGACTACCTCGAATACTTCCTTTTCTACCAGTACGCCTATTTCTCTTTCTATTACCATTTGCCAGTCTCGACTGTGAACTGATCTCACCACAACACAAAAGTTTTTCACCACGTCCTTAGAATAAAATGTATCGTTCAGTTTAAGCATCTTCCCATTCCTTCCACTATTCCTTCGGTTTTAAACTCCAAAAATTTATTTTTATTCGCACGCCTCGTCCTGCAATCCGTAGGTTGTATGTTAGACAACATTAATTTAGTGCCTGCAATGTGCTCCGTAGCACCTGAGTTGGCAATAAATCCACACAATACAATTTTATTAATTTTACTATCATTAGTTAACTTACCACTGATGCAGTTACCTCTCTCCTTGTTTTTCTCCCTCTCAACAGCATAAGCTCTACGCACCGTCTTGGCCGAACTAGGGTGAAAGCCAGTCTTTTTGCCCTCGTCCGGGATACGCCTGCCGAATGGACGTTTTCTATTCTGCTCCTTCCTGTTAGAACAATCTTTTGCCATGTGGTGACCCAATTGGTTATACTCGTAACATTGAATCAAGGTGGGTGTATCAGTCTCTTTGATAGTGGCCTTTCCTGCTACGACCCCAACATCTTAATTGTCTATAATCGAACCATCTCCACTGAGAATGTTCTGATTGTATCCATGGTTTTCTGGCTGGACCAGGAGCTATCAGCTAATCAGACCTTCTCTCAGTTGCAAGTTTAGTGGCTTCCTTCTGTAAAATAAAATGTTTTAGTGCCTCATAAGTTATTTCCTTGGCTGTCGACTCCTGGCAAGCACTTCTACCTGAATGACTTCAGGCACCGCATCTGTGATCGCCTGCACAAGCATATCTATTTTCCCATTTTCAGATAGTTTGGCAGCGTTCGGCGCACTCTCCTAAATTCGAATCTTATCCTCAAACTTATACCAAAACTCAATTGCCCGCTCCTTAGCAAGATTATACTTAATCTTGTACAGCGCCTTGCGTGCAGATATGCGAGTTGTTTTTGTCTCTAGACGCTTATGCTCTCGCAAACTCACTAAGATGTCCCTAGGAAACTCTAAAGTTACTATCTTTTGATAGTACAACTCAGATACAATTCAGATTTCAAGTAATCCTCAAATACATCAAAGCTGATATCATTTATTAATTTATATTTTGTAAAAGAATTATTATCGTTACTGGTATTAATATTAATTTCATCGAATAATTACTCCAATAAGTTTCTAGATACATCTGAATTATTATCAACATTTACATCAATACCTGATTCGACATTCTTAATCAATCTATTAAATTGATTGCAATTATCATTATTTACGTTTAAATTGGTCGATTCAGATTTTGATGTTGAATTTAATTTTTTTTCCTTTTCAGTGGTTAATCTAGAATCACAGTTATTGATATTATTAACAAGATTTGAATCTGACAAACTTACATATGTTTTCGAAGCTCCTACTGAAAGAGCAATGGGGTTTCTACAAAACGTTCTCACGTCTGTTGGCGATCGTTCATAGTCAGCCTGGCAGTCGGCTGTGTTGTTGGTTGTACATCTTCTTGTGATTCACCGATTACCTGGAATGGTAATAAAGAGTTACCTCGCTACTCCGTTCTCAGCGTACGCAGCACACGAATTTCAATCTCATTCAATTTTCAAGCAAAACATCCGAGACTATCTTGAGCTTGCGTGATAAGGATGGATCTTCTACTTCTGTGTCAGTCGGTATTTCTACGTTCGACTGCACCGTAGACTCGTTCTGCGTTTTCGCATCAGCAATCGCAGGCTGTGTAACAGCCACCGGCATGATATCATCGGAGCTTAAATCTTATCGACGGACAACCAAGAAGTCAGTTCTGTCAACTAACCTTCTTGCTGCTTCACGTATTTCTCCATTAAACGCCCCATCGACTCGGTCCATCGATTCAACTTTTCATTCGTTGTCTGCGCAATGATCTGTGTATTGCGCAGAATCTCGCCCACCTTATCGGCGACTTTACCTTCTCAGCAACTACCGTTTCCTCAGAGTTGATCTCAATCAAAGCCAAACCTGATGGTCAAGCTCGATCTAGGCCTCGAGCTCATCTAGGCATAGCAGATATCTGATTTTCTTTATCTTCGTCTCGAAAAATACGATAGATGTCGTCAGTGTCCTGTTCTCGGACCGATAAAGAAAGATTCTTTGATCATACCAGAACATCTCAAAGCCGTGCCTCCTTCATATCTTCTTCAATGCCTGCCACACGAGCTTCGATAAGTTGACAGCGCCGGCGTTACCTATAAAATTTCAAGCATCGTGTACTGGCCAGATTTCATCGTATGATAGCGTGACCGAACCACCATCTTTTTGAGATCTGAACTCCCTACACCCTCATACCCTCTGAAATATGAATTCGATTTTTACGCAAATGGGAATAAGCGATATCTGTAACACAATTCGAACCTCCCAAGTGCGTATTGGAAGCCCCGGAGAGCGACGTCTCGCTCTAAGCCACTAAAACGTCGAATGAGTGCAATACATATGCAACCCCTTAGTTCAGGCAGTGTGGTTGGCAGATAGGCATCTGTGTGAACCCGAGAGCAGCGGAGTTGGCACAGGCCGGCTAAACGTATACCACCAAGCATATGCCGAGGACCCGCGGTCATCCGTACTATCGGCCTATACCCGGCACAGTGCACCTTGCTCCCACTCAACGACGAACACACCGCTATACTAACGGACCTAGTCCCGTACGAACTCTAAATCACTAATGTCATACGCTAGCCGGCTAAACATATACCATCAAGTATATTCCGGACACCCGCGCAGTCATCCGTATCCATGGCCCGTGTCAGGTACGGTGCACTACATTGTACGAATATACGAATGCTTTAACTAACCAGTATAAGCATAACTGGGAGAGGCGAGCCGAACGTAATCCCCGTAGGACACCCAATCCCCCCTCCGCTCTACACTCGCGATACATATTCGAGTTATACTGTATCCACACTACTATAGGCCGTCTCTACAGTACGGATATACTATACTGGTCTACGCGTATATTCATCTGTATATACGCCGAATTATATATCCCATCTAAAATAAACGGGGAGACTTTTCTCTTATGGTGATGCGTGTAAATTGCACGGCGGTTACGGAACACGTATCTTCAGCGGTAGTAGGCCTCCTTGTACGGTTTCACGCTCGAACGACGTCCGGACTAGGCTGTGCGCATCGTACACTTGCACTCGGTGCAAATATACTTTAAGAACTTTCATGTAAAATCTTAATGTTCGAAATGTCTTTCATCTAATCGAAATATCATCAAATTCAAAATGTTGATACACGTTGATTTGCAATAGGCAATCATAAAAAATAATGCAAATTAATACTTATAAATCATATTCTTACTTCATGATTCAATCAAAATTCAATTTATATCATATTTTATCAATTTTAAAAAATAATTAACTTATTATTATTGAAATGGTTACAATTATTATAATCATTTCAATTTTATAAATAAACAATTTGGTAAATCTAATTTGTTATAATATTTCAACTTAATAGCTACTTACTTTTCTCAACTTAAATTTTCACTTTATTTTTTATTGCTAATTGCTAGCATTATTAAGAATTAAGTTGTTTAAATAAATCTTTAGTTGCTAAATGTCAAAATTCGTCCTTTTTACTTATTCCAAATTTCAGTTAAAACTTTGACTTCATAAATTTCAATTTTTATTTATTTATTGCAAATTTCATAAATGTTTAAATAAACATTGGTTGTAAAATCATGTTTTAACTAACTAATTATTAATTCATTCTTAGCACTCGTATCCTTCGAAATCAAATTTCCTTGGTCCATCTTTCAAGACAAAGACAATGAACTTTGTGGGAAAAGACCTTTCGTTGCTTTTCCTTCAAAAACGTCGATGATTTTCTGCTCGAAAAACTCAAGACCGAGCAAAAGGGAGCGACACAAGTCTTACTTACTAATTACTTCCTTGCTGCACGCACAGAACTATACGTACATTCGAGAACGCGCACTACGAAAACCTTGCGTAAATTCAAAAATTTAACTTAAATTCAAATCGCGTCGGTGGTAGAGGACTGGTGTCCATTATCTATTGAAAACGATGATAATTAATGGTAAGGACCAATATGTAAAATATAAGCAGAGTATGGTTTGAATAAATCAACAAAATGTAATATACAAATATATCTAAGAAGCTTTATCAACACGTCTCGACAAAACTATGTCTCAATAAGTACTTACTACATCATCGTTAGGCGCCGCGCATAAGCGGCGACACGTGCACGCAATATACCGTATACATATAATATGGTGGCTATGCATGATGGTATTTCCAACAGTAAAATAAAAATAATTATAAAATTATTAAATTTTACGAATATGCAAAGCAAGAAGTAAAATTATTAACAATTTTGTTCACACAAGGATTCATGAACATTAATTGATGTACGCTATAAAGACTATAAAAACATTGAAAGTAATGGACATTATAACTTCGGATTATAAGCAATTTATTGTTTAATATAACTTTTATATAAAGAAAAAAATTTTAATTTGGTTGATATAGTAAAGTAATAGAATAAACACAATTACTAATTTTTAAAAAATAATTGATTTATGTGTTGCAATTGTTTTTTTCTTATGATATAAAATATATATACATATACATGTGAATCTTGTTAAGCATCTGAAATTCATTCTGATTTCCATATCATGGTTTCCATTTATAACATATAAAAAAGTACATTGCTAAATACACAATAGTATAAAAATTTTCAAAAATATTTCTTCCAACGTTACTATGCTTTTGATACAAAATATACCTCTGATACATATAGTATAATTTTGATAAAAAAATTCATTTTGTATCTGATATTATATTTGAATTGTAGAATGAATGTTCGTACAATATAAAAACTAGAAATCATGCTGCGCATGTTAATACTTTTGACACTACTTAAACTTTATAGTATACTATGAAGTATTTACTAGTTTTCAATATCATAATTAAATAAATAAAGTGAACACAGAGACAATGTGTAGCTACACCGAGACATGCACTATAAGATATCGATGACGGAAAGAGTTATTCTGCTTACTAAATAGTCATATTTATGAAGACTAATTAAAAAAATTTAATTGTATTTACGTCAACTGTAATAAATTAAACTAACAAACAGTTCATTAGTCTTACAGTCCGATTATCATTATATAAGTCTTTTATTTTATGTAGACTATAATGTCGATAAAAAATGTATTTGTTTAATATTAATTATCAAGTATTTATTAAATATATATATTAGCTTGTCAAATAGCTACCTTCCGCTTTTTTGCTCTTCATTCAATGCTTTATAAAAAATGATACACTGATCGGATTTACTTCAAATATGCGCCGTTTTGTTCGATAATCTGTTTCCATTAAGACGGCAACTTCATAATACCCCTCTGGTAGAAACCCCTCTCCTTATTTACGAAGAACTCGGGCAGCTACTTTTCACAAGCCTCTTTGGAGTCCAACTTTACACCACCAAGGGCGTTCGACATGGACAGGAACAGGTGGTAATCACTTCGCGCTATGTCCGGGCTATATGGTGGATGCGATAAAACCTCCCATCCGAACTCCCGTAGCTTCTGACGAGTCATCAACGAAGTGTCTGGTCTGGCGCTATCCTGGTGGAAGACTGTACCCTTCCTGTTGGCCAATTGTGGACACTTCTGGTCGATAGCCTGCTTCAAACGGTCCAATTGTTCACAGTAGATGGTAGAATTAAGCGTCTGGCCATATGGGAGCAGCTCATAGTGGATGATTCCCTTCCAACCCCACTAAACACACAGCAAAACCTTCCTGGCCGTCAATCCCGGCTTGGACACTGTTTGGGACGGTCCACCGGCCTTGGACTACGACCGTTTTCTCTTGATATTGTCGTATGTGATCCATTTTTCGTCGCCAATCGTCATCCGCTTCAAAAATGGGTCGAGTTCGTTCCGTTTCAGCAGCACATCGCAGGCGTTGATTCGGTCCAGAAGGTTTTTTTGAGTCAAATCATGCGGCACCCAAACATCAGCCAGAGGCCACCAGAGGCCCTCGTTTTCAGTCGAAAATATGTACTACAGTCGCACTCACAAGCGCGGTCGACATTCCCCTACCATCTATAGGATTCTACTTCACGATACGAGGGGATCGCAGCGACGCTCCGTGGCGAAAATATCAAGAACACATCGAATTATTGCAAAAAATTCCACTTCTTTTCCCTATCCTTCCTACTCTATTTATACACCTATTTCCCTACAATATTTCAATCTATCTATATGTAATACTCAAATTAGTTCTTCATTGTAAAATTTGGTCTGCTGAAAAGGATTTAGTATATGAGTTTTTTCTTAGTTATTATTTAATAAAAAAAAAATAACAAAAAGTTTGTTCTTTTAAGAATGTCAGGATTACTGCGCCTTGGCAGTGTTCGGAAACTAATTGGTCAATTAAGTTCATGTCCGAAATCGAAGAATGGATTAAATATATTGAATTTATGCCGTACTGTCGCTACCACATATACTAAAAGAAGTGAAAGCAATACTAAAGATGTTTCTCAAACGCAATCAAAGCCCAAAAAGTATTGGGTATCTTATGGGTTTAGTAACGAAGATCCGAAATTAGACAAGGAACTCATGCACTTAACGTTATTTGTAGCTATATCAATATTTCTCACATTTGGATCTTTTATACTTATTTACATGCCAGATATGAGGTTAGATGATTGGGCTCTTCGAGAAGCTTACCTGCAATTACGACATAGAGAAAGCTTAGGTCTACCTCCTATCGATCCAAATCTAATTGATCCAGCCAAAGTCATACTGCCAACAGATGAAGAATTAGGAAATAGAGAAATTATTATTTGAAGTTTCTATAACATGTATATTTTTGTTAATTAAGAATAAACACATATTGAAGTTAAATTTTATAAACTAAACCTATTAAAAATATTGATATTAAATTCTTGAACCTGTAGAAAAAAATGAATAACAAATATAATCATTGGTTCAATCAATTTTCAGAATCTTGTTTTATTTAAACATAGATACCTGAATGGTTAATTCATCATATGATATTTATTTTTTATTTTTGAATGCATGTTGATGAAGTAGATTCTATCAATGCCTACCTAACTCAGAATTTCATTTTTCATTGACAAAAATGAATATACTAAAAATAGTCAGTATCATTATAAATGTTTGTAATATTTAGTAAATTCCTTGACAAATAATGATATAGATTTACAATTATTATATGAAATTATAATTTTTAGTTTTATTAAAGAAACAATAATGCATTGCATATTCACATGCTTGTTTTTTACGCACAAATTGTTTTTTACAATAAGAAATATTTATATGTTAAGAAGTATATTGTAACATAAATGTATTTTTTATTGCAAATTATCAAATTCAACTTACTAAAAATGTATTAATGATAGATTAATGCTTAAAAATAGGTAATCAACTTAATTTACAACACTAAATATTAAAAATTTGATGTTATTTTTTCAATACTCCTAGAAAATACTGTTATAAAATTTATTATTGAATAGAAATACAAAAATTATTCAGAAATAGAATTGATGTTAAATTAAATATAATTTGAATATAATAGTAAATAATGAAGTCTGGAAGCTATATAATTCAGTAAGATAAACAATAACAATCAAAAGATATTATTTGAGTTAACATCATTGGAAAATAAAAGGTTTATTTTGATTCTGAAATATAATTAAATTGTATTCCATTATAACCATTTCAAAGAATATTTTAATAATATATTCACAAAGTATATGATACAAATAAATATCAAATCTTTATCATTTGAAAATGATTATTTGTAACTTTGAATTTACTTTCAAAGACTTTAGTTCAAAAGATTTCTGACAAAGTTACTCAATTATGTATTTACAATTAAAACACAGCAGTTTCTGTGAAATGCCGATCTTATACGTAACTTGCTGTATTTTACATTCCCATTCTAAAAATAATATACCTTTTCTTTCTTGATTCTACAAATACAAATTTTTAAACCAGTCAAGAAATAATATTTTTTCACATTCATCCCATTCTTGATAGTTCTGGCTCATTACATATCTTATTCAAAGATTACTTCTGTTTTTTTGTTATTGCATGGGTGCTTGTACAACATTTGTTCCTAAAATCTGACTTTGTTGTGACATTACTGGTTGGTAAAATGGCTGATTTTGTGGCATAGATGCACTGACAGTGAGAGGTGGCATTCCAAGTAATGAGATAGGAGTTGTTACAAAATTAGATTCCGATTTCTCAATGCTTGCTACAGTCACTGATATAGATTTGGGTGTGGAGTTAAAATTTGGATGAAATTCACTTTGAATGGAACCTTCCACTTCTGTAGACAAAGATGGTAATGGTGTACTCAATGGCATACCAGGAATATTTGGTGTACTTGAATAATCAACTGGTTCTGTACATATAAAAATGAATGATCTTATTTGATTGCAATTGAATTTAATTTCTATATTATATTATACTTTCAATTATATTTTCACTATTTGTAAAACATTATTTATTTAATAATTTTCAATTAACAATATTAAAAATTTAATCTATATTAAAAATATAAAGAGTACCTAACTAAAATATGTTTTTGATGAATTAAAAAATATTCAATAGTGGTTAGTTACTTTACTTACTAGGATAATTAATGCTCTGTTGGCAATATAGAGGAGTATTTGTAGATTGTTGTGGAGAATACATGGGGATATTTGTAGTTTGTAGCTGTTCTGGAGAATACATTTGAACCATCTGTGATGAATTTGTGATAGATACAGGTAATTCTGGTTTTATATGATATAATGCTGGTGTCATGTTTGCAGACATATTAAACTGTTGATTTGTATTGGAAATCTGCATATTCACTGACTGTGGTTGAGTGCTTTGAGCTAAGCTGGGTATAACTGAAACAGCTTCTTTTATTTTAGCTGAATCCATAGGGGCCATTGAAGGTAAAATAAAATTTGAAGGCATATTCAACTGTGAGCTTGTACTCGGGATTTGCATATTTATAGTCTGTGGTTGAGCATTTTGAATTATATTTTGTTGGTCAATTAAGGTTGGAGTTGATAACTGTGTGTTTATTGCAGATGACTGCGTATTTAATACTGAGCATTCAGTAGTAGTCTAAAATTAATAAATTATTTCAAATATCACAAAATTAATTTAGTTACAACATTAATATTAAATATAATTATTTATTACTGATACAGCATGGTGAGCCTTGTTATCCACTATATTTCTGATTGGTATTCTATGAAGATAACCATAGCCTATTCCACATCCAAGACTATGCAAACAATATTTAAGTACGCAGAAAATACTAAATTAATAAATATAAAATAAATTCTTACCTTCCTTCACCACCCCATTTATTATTAGGAGTAATTGTTACCTCTCTACATGAATCATCATTTATATTATAAACATATAATTTTAATGGACGAGACTCATGAGCTTCAATCAATGTAAATAAATCTTCACTTTCATGAAGAACTGAATCAGCGCCAATAATATAATCTGTAAAAGGTCTTAATCCAGCTAATTCAGCAGGCGAAGAAGGACGAACTTCCTAAAATTTAAAAAAATACTAGTTTTATATTAATACAGAAAAATAACAATAAACATTCTAAATAATTTAAAACTTGGATAGTTTCACAAAACAACATTTTATTTTAATCTTTTAAAATGATTTGATTATCTAAATAATTGTTGGAATTAAAGTTGTGTTTTGTGAAATACATTAAAATATTAAATTAATTACTATATATATATATTTCACCAAGTTTACACAAATTTTGATCATTGAAATTGGAATATCAAAAAATCTTATTAATTTTGTTACATCAGAATATGTGTGTGTATGTAATCATGGCACATATTAAAAAATTGTATTAATTCGTAGTATTTGCAAAAATTCAAAACACTTACAAGAACATGCCAAACATTTTCATTAGCACCTTCAAAAGAACAAAATCTTATACTAACTCCGAGTAATCCTTGTCCACCCCATGTCATACTTGGAACTATATATGTTTGTCTTACAGATTGCGTTTTGCTACTGTATACTGTGATAGAAAGATCTTTATCGATTCCAGATTTCAATAGTTCTTTTAAAGTATCATTGTCCTGATCCTAAAAAATAGGAATTATAACATTGTACATGACAATGGATGGAGGAAACAAAATATATACGCACCAATCTGGTATTTCCAATAGAAACAATGAAGTCAAAAAAAGCTTCCAGTCCAGCTTTTTGACCAGGTGAGCCATCCTGTACCTACAAACAAATAATGCACAAAATGCATTATTTAATTATATGCTAAACAGAGAAACTAGCAGGGCTGTTTGACAGATTGTCTCACCCTGAGTACGTGGTAACCTTCTGTGCCGCCACCAGGTATTTCGATGCTCTGGGAACCTCCCATAATTTTTGACCTGAATAGGCAAAACTATTAAGTTTCTTCTACTTTATTCGAATCGAACATTAATGTAACAACTATAACCTTATAGAGAAAAGAAATAAAGTTTTAATGCAAATTTTGCTTTAACATGTATAAAATTACGTGGCAGTGACACAGATATGACTTACATTTAGTCATGAAGCATAAAGTGTAAATGTACAACATGTATATTATGAAGGGTAGAGAGAAGGAGTGGAAACTCCGCTTGCTTTACATGAGAAAAGATTATCAAAAATTGGCCGGAGATGGTAGTTTAGATCAGTCCGGTAGACGTCGCTGTCTTGGAAATCCCCCGATAGTTCTGCGTATAACACAGAGAGAAAGCAAAAGTCAAAAAGCGAGTAAGTGGAAGAAAAGAAATAAGAGTAGGGGAGCGGAGATTTAACTTTCCCCTCTCTCCATGCTCAATACATACGACCACTTGATTTTCTTCAAATGCATGCTATTAAACGAGCAACCTCACAAAGTGTCGTCGCCTTGTGACTGATTTTGTCCCGAAGTGCTACCGTCTAATTTCACACGATTTTAGCGGAGTTTCCACTCCTTCTCTCTACCCTCCATAATCTGGTATTGTACACATTATGGAGGGTAGAAGGAGGAGTGGAAACTCCACTCGTTTTACGTGGAAAAAGATTATCAAAAATTGGTCGAAAATTGTAGTTCAGATCTGTCCGGTAGACATCGCTTTTCGGTGCCGCCTTGCAGCCAATTCGTGAAGTCATGATCTGTCATTTGACATAATTTTAGCGGAGTTTCCTCGGAGACCCTCTATATTATGGAGGGTAGAGAGAAGGAATGGAAACTCCACTAAAGTCATGTCAAATTACATGGCAGGACTTCGGGACAGAATTGGTCACAATGCGGCGACACCCTGTGAGGTTGCTCGTTCAAATGCATATATTTAAAGAAGAAAGAATAAGGGTATGCAATAAGCGGGGAGAAAGGGAGGAAAGTTGAATCTTTGCTTTCCTACTTTTATGTCTTTGCTTCCCTTTACTCACTTTGACTTTTGCTTTCTTTCCGGACAAATCTGAACTACCATCTCCAGTTAAATTTTGATAAGTTTTTCCCATGTAAATCGAGCGGAGTTTCCACTTCTTCTCTCTATCCTCCATTCCCCATATTATGCACAAACAAATTATCTATAAACAAAGGAAACATTCATCGCATCTACAAGGACATCACTGCATCAAAGCATTGACAAAGAAAACGTGCACCATGCATATGGGAGCGTCACTGCATCAAAGCAAAAATAGCAGTCGTGGACGTTAAGATTCTCCAGAGTATATGCGGTAAAATGACTTTTTAATTAAAAAATATGTGTTTATACATAAAATATTTACTTAAATGTTGTACTACATTTTATAATCCCATAGAATATTAAACAAAAAAATAAATGTGATATAATATTTTTATTTATATTTTAATTAAATAATGTATCAAAAAAAGAATTTAAAAATAATTTTTTAAATAGATTTATTTCTTTGAATAATTGTATGTATAAATTGTAGGTATATATAATATACATGTATAATATTAAGAAACACAATTACCATTAAATTCGTAAATGACTTTTTTATCTAATTTAATTTTTATTATTTCGTTCGATTCTTTATGGTTGTTCACCGTTCATTGAAAGAACTCCAGGATACTTTTTTACAGTCTTAAATCTGCTAAAATACTTCTTACACTTCATTTTCATATATTTCGGTAATGTTTAGTTTTTTTTTAACAAATTTTTTTATCATTCTATGGAAGGCAGAGTGAAAGAGTGGAAGCTGCCCTTGTTTTACATGGGGAAAGCTTTTCAAAAATTAGCGAAGAAGGTAGTTCAGATTCGTCTGGTAGACTTAGCTTTCTTTGAAATCCCTGTATAGTTCTACATGCAACAGAGAGAAAATAAAAGCCAAAGCGAATGACAGAGAAAAGAAAGAAGAGTGGGGAAGCAGAGAATTCACTTTCGCTTCTGTCCACGCTCACTAAACCAGTTGAATGAGCAAACCATAGACTATGGAGGGTAGAGAGTGGAACATAGGCTTATATACGAGGGGAGGTCAATAAGTCCTTAGAAAATCTAAGAGATGGCGCTTGTAGCGTCGCAGGGTCTGTTTCAAGTAAGCATCATTCCTCACTAGCTATTTTGCAAAGTTGCAGCCATATTCATCCAGTGCTTTCGTTTTTATCGTCAGTTGAAGTAAGTAACTTTTGTTTGCTTAAGAAACTGGAAAAAAGTGAGTTTAGATCGGTGATGAAATATTTCTATTTAAAAGGCTTAACAGCAAAAGAAATAAAAACTGAGATGGATTCAGTTTATGGTACATCTGCCCCTGTTTTTGCAACAGTTTACAATTGAATAAATGAATTTAAACGTGACCGAACATCAACAAAAGATGAACATCGTTCAGGATGTCCCGTAGACGTGAGTACCCCGGAAATGCTCGATAAAACCCACGATATGGTATTAAGTGGTCGAAGAAGAAAATTGCGCGAAATAGTTAAGGCCACAGGGGTTTCAAAAGGTACCGTCGTTTCAATTTTGGACGATAAGTTGGCTATGAAAAAAATATCTGCGAGATGGCTATCGCGTTTGCTCTCAGCTGAGAACAAACGCAACCGCGTGGTCTCATCTAATGCTCTTTTGGATTGCATGCGTCCCAACCCAGATGATTTTCTGCGGAGATTAATCACTGTAGATAAAACATGAATACACCACTACATTCCCGAGACGAAATAACAATCTAAACAATGGATTATTAAAAGCGAACGGGCTCCAAAGAAGGCAGAGGCGGTGAAATCAGCTGGAAAGATTATGGCTACTGTGTTTTGGGATGCACATGGTACTATCCTCATTGACTATTTGGAAAAGGGACAGACGATTACTGGAAAATATCATGCGTCATTATTAAGTCAGTTACATGAGAAAATAAAAGAAAGTCGTCCTCATTTGAAGAAAAAACGTTCTCTTTCTCCAGGATAATGAACGAGTGCATACGTGCGCTGTTTCGATGGCTAAAATTCAGGAATTGAAGTTTGAAGTGATAGACCATCCACCGTACTCACCAGACCTGCCCCTGAGTAACTTCTTATTTCCAAATTTTAAAAAATGGCTCAGCGGACAACGGTTTACGTCAAATGTGGAGGTCATCGCTCGCACAAATGCTTATTTTGAGGAACTACAACAATCATACTTTTCTGAAGGCTTAAAACAATTGGAGATACGTCTGTCAAAGTGTATTGAACTAGAAGGACATTATATTGACAAAATAAAAAAATTTTATCCCAAAAAAATTGTTTTTCTATCTTTATCTAAAGATATAATGACCTACACTCGTATTAGACCGCGCGCTCTTTTAACAGATTTGAACCCTAAACCAGAGTGAGAAAGAAATACAAGGAGTCATGTTGTGTCTCTCTGACAAGCGAGGAAGTGGGGACAAAAGGAAAGTAGGGAAGCAATAAACGGTAGAAATATACGTAACAGAAATATACGTTTTTTCTATACTCTATACCATTGTTATTGTTAGGCTGCCTGTCTACTCTTTTCCCGGAGCAGAAGAGTAAGCACGACTTTAGGTCTATCTCTGCCCTTCAATATGGGCTTCAAACCGTCGGTTTAAGGACGCGGTCTAATATATAAGTCTATGAAGTGGAAGCTCCGTTCGCTTTACATTGGAAAAGCTTAGCAAAAATTAGCCGGAGATGATAATTCAAATTTGTCCGGTAGTCGTCGCTATCTTGGAAAACCCTTGATGATTCTGTGTGCCACAGAGACAGAGAGAAAGCAAAAGCCAAAGCGAGTACGAGGAAGAAAAGAAGCTAAAGTAGGCGAGCAGAGATTTATCTTTCTACTCTCTCCATGTTCAATACATACGACCACTTGATTTTCTTCAAATGCATTCTATTAAACGAGCAACCTCACAGGGTGTGACCGCCTTACGACTGATTTTGTCCTGAAGTCCTACCGTCTAATCTAAATTCAAATATGTAATACACATGTAAACGTTTACATTAATCTTGCTTATACACATATATGTATATGAACGCGACCAGCTGTTGTTCGACGGGGTTTCATGAAAATGGGTGAAGCAAACTCAACGGAACAATATCCCAGTAAGTCACCACTAAGTCAAAATGCTGTGTCTGACCGTTTATTTCCTATGATTATCTCAATGGCGGAAAACTTGTATTTTCATAATCGTTCATGACATTTATATGGAAAGTATACGAGAATGCATTCCACTAATGCAATATCTACTTACTGACAGCTTATATTTTAGACCGTGCGCCCTGAGAACAGAGTTAAAGCAGTTTGAAGCCTAAACCACACTGAGTGAAATAAAAAGTTAGCCCTACTTGAGTAACTTTAGTAAACTGCCTCTAAAACTCGCCACGTTAGCGTTATGGAAGACTCACATATTTTTAACTTGAGTTTTCTACTATAGGAACGTGCGTTTGAAAACGTTTTGACAGTCGTTTAATCTGTTAAATTTACATATATATATATATATATATATATATATATATATATATATATATATATTGTCCTGGATAAACTCCGAAACTACTGAACCGATCGCGTTCAAAATTTAACCACGTCTTGTACACAGTCAGGAATAGGTCATAGGCTATTTTTTTGGCAAATTCAACAAAAATATAAAAAATTGATAAATTAGGTAATCACTTTATCAACGATTTGTAATGTATATACTCTAGACACAGTGCTGCGCTAGGCCTTGCACAGCATCGAAGCAGATGGTCAGGTCAGAAATAGAGAGAGAGAGAGAGAGAGAGAGAGAGAGAGAGAGAGAGAGAGAGAATGAGAGGTATAGAGCGCACGGACTTATATAGACACACACTAATCCGGTAATCCAAGTTAAATCCGTGGGTTCCTCTTCTCCCCCTCCCGCCTCCCTAGACAAGGTTGCTAAATGATATATATATATATATATATATATATATATATATAAATTAGTATGATATGATATGATATGATATGATATATATATATATATATATATATATATATATATATATACATCATATCATATCATACTAGTCATACTAGATTATAAAGACAAAGCGTGTTTTTGTTTGTACACGATAATCGAAAAAACTACTGAACCAGTTGTTCTGAAATTTGACATATAGATTCTATATTACCTTGGGAAGACATAGGCTATGTTTTTTATTAAAAATCATTTTAGTTTCATCAATAAATTAAGTTAATGATTTTAACAATCAGTTTCACCAGCGGCTACTAGGTTGCGTCTTGAATCACGAGCATCAATTCAAAGTAGTCCGCTTCAAGTATTAGTACCAGGCCAGCTCAAGTAAATGTTCATATCCAACTTTGGGATTCGTATCCTAAAGAAGGTGTGACGTTAGTCGGTATTACCTTTTTTGTTCTTCAGGTTAATCTGATACTGCTCTCACACCTTATGGATATCATTTAATTTTTGTAAATGTTATTTTCTCTTACGTGGGAAAATCTCTCTCTCTCTCTCTCTCTCTCGCTCTCTCTCTCTCTCTCTCTCTCTCTCTCTCTCTCTCTCTATCTCTCTCTCTCTATCTCTCTCTATTTCTCTGTCCTTCTTTCTCCTTCTCTTATAAAATGGTTCCGTATGCCAAATCATACTGAATATAGTTTGTGACGACAAATTATATTTTTATTTTTATACATTCTATTAACTTCAGAATTGTGACAAGAGACTATGTTTTTTTTTAGTTTGAACAAAAGCAACGATGGCAAAATAGGATTCTTTACTAACAACCTTGAAACTATGAATATATATATATATATATATATATATATATATATATATATATATATATAATATCGTCGTTTCTGCATAAAAGAGCAATATCAATCGTATGCTTCAAAAATATGCTATTCGTATACCAACATTTTGATCGAATTTAGTTGGCACCAGTACTAAAATATTCACGGTATTTAATTTAAAGAACGAGTATATACGAAATATATATATATATATATATATATATATACATTTTAAATACGATTTCTATAGGCAGTTGTGTGTTCGAATGATAGAATGCCATGTCTAGGTGTCTCTGGGCGATTTCTACGGAGAATATTGTATTTACTTGATAGAAAACGACGTCCAAGTATGAGGAAATCAACTTCCATGAGAAGATCCGTGTTGGGACGGTAAAATACTATATCTAGGTCTTTCCGAACGACTTGTACGGGGAGTATTGTGTTTAGTCGTTAGGAAGAGATGCTAGCTTTCTCGGGACGACTTATACTGGGACTATGTTTTATTTTATTTAGTTGGTAGGAAACGATGTTTAGGTACGTCTGGACAACTTATACGGGGAGTTTCGTGTTCGGATGATAGAATGCGATTCCCAGGTGTTTTGGAACGACTTCCACGGAGAATTTCGTGTTCGGACGGTAGAAGACGATGTCCAGGTATGACGGGACGACTTCCACGGGGAATTTCGTATTCGAACGATAGAAGACGATGTCCAGGTATGACGGGACTACTTGCACGGGGAATTTCATGTTCAGACGGTAGAAGACAATGTCCAGGTATGGCGGGACGGTATGATGGGGTATGACTTCTACAGGGAGTGTTAAAGATACTTCTATAAAGAGATTCATTTTCTATCATTTGAACACGCACACTCCCAGTAAAAGTCGTCCTGGGATACCTGGAAGTCGTATTCTACCTTCCCAATACAAAACTCTCCATAGCAGTCGTCTCGAGACATGTTCTATATTCCGAACATGATACTCTCTATAAATATCGTCTCGAGACACTTGGACATCTTTTTGTACCACTTGAACTCGAAAGTACAATTTTCCTCATAGAAGCCGTATGTAATATGTATATATGTGTGTATTAAATACGGTTGTACATTCTGTATATACATACTGTATATACAGAAGCGACGATGGGTATATTACGGTCAATTATTTATAGTAATATAGATTTTTATATATAGAGTACTTTTTACTTAGATATTATTGAATTGCTTATGAAATCGGTTAAATTATTATCTCGTGCGAAGCCGAGACGGGGGATGCTAGTATTTATATAAAGTGAAGTATGATTTCTGTTTAGGATATGATATACCAAGAATAATGAAAAAAGATATATATAAATATCACTATTTACTTACTGGTTCTCTTCCATGTTATTGCTCTATTTTATTTATTATTATATTTACTTATATAAAACAAATGATACGTACTTTAATACTACATTTTTTACTTGAAACAAAATTCTGATAAAATCTGTCAATATATTTATAAATAAATAAAATGAATCTCTTGGTTAGGTATTAGATACTCCTGTGAGCAGAACTGTTGAAACTACTCCACTCTTAACGTTGATTTTACGTGACATGAGTTACCTAAGTACTTACGTAGAATCTTCTTGACTTTTAGGTTACCGTAACGTTTCTTTTTGCTCAGTGCAGAGTTAGAGAACAAAATAGAGAGTCGAGCTGTCTTTCTCTTGCAAGCGAGAAAGTGGAGAGAATAGCAAAGTAGGGAAAAAGTATCGGTAGAAATATAGGCAATAAAAATATACGGTTCTCCTATACTCTACATCATTGTTACTGTTGGGTTACCTCCCTACTCTTTCCCTGGAGCAAGAGAGAAAGCACGACTCTAGGGTTATATCTGTCCTTTAATATAGACTTCAGAGTATGGAAGGTAGAGAGAAGTAGTGGAAACTCCGCTTGCTTTACATGGGAAAAGCTTATCAAGAATTAGCCGGAGATGATGATTCAGATTTATCCTATGTGTAACATAGAAAGAAAGCAAAAGCGAAATCGAGTAAGGGGAAGAAAAGAAGCGAAAATATGAGAGCAGAGATTTAACTTTCCCCTTTCTCCACGCACACTGCATACCCCCACTCTCTTTTCTTCAAATACATGCATTTGAACGAGCAACCTTACAGGGTGTCCGTTCCGATTTGTCCGGTAGATGTCGCTATCTTGAAAATCCCTCAATTATTTTGCATGCAACAAAAAGAGAAAACCAAATCCAAAGCAAGTAAGGCAAAAAAGAAGCAGAAATAGGGGAGCAGCGATTTAACTTTCGCCTCTTTTTACGCTCACTGCATACCCCCCACTTCCTTTTCTTCAAATAACATACACTCGAATGAATATCCTCACAGGGTGTCGCCACCTTACCACCAACTTTGGCGTGAAGTCCTATCCTGTAATTTAACACGATTTGAACAGAGTTCCCACTTTTCTCTACCCTCCTTATCTACTAGTATACCGAATTTGCCCATATGCTTCCCACTCGCATGACAAACCCCAAATAATATCATGTAATATTTATATACGATAATGCTTTCATTTTTGTTAAAGAACTTAAATTTTTTCTTTTAATAAACATTCTTATTTTAAATAAGAATATATGAAAATTAATGTAATAATTCTTTTAATTCGTATTCATTTAATTTTTTAAAACCTTATCGACGTTATTTTTATTCCCCAACATTGTCAGATTTAACCTTAAATTATGAAAATATTACAATTTTGAAAAGGATTTCTTTTTTAGTTGTTCAGAGGTGTATCATGCAAAGTATCGATAATAAGTTTAAAAACTATACTATTAATAATTTATTTCTTTATTAAGATTTTCAGTTTCATAAATATTTCCAGCTTTATAAACATTTTTTAAAAGTTTTGAAATGTTATATCTATAGATATATTAATCATGTAGTAGCTAGATACTGTTCCAAATTGCTTTTTAAAAAAATTCGATAGGCAACTTTTTTGTTAAAATCTATAATTTTATTTTATAAAACATTTAAAATTGGTTTAATGTTATTCGCCAGTAATTTGAGTAGTGTTCGAACTACTTTAAACCTTATTTCAAATGGAATTTTTTCACTAGCCTTAATGACGCATGCGTAAAATCATGATCACAATGAGCTTCACCAACTGGAATGAGCTTTATTATTATTAAATATTAAAAAGTAATTTTATTATCAAATTTGTTAAGTGTTGATTTATTAATACTTATTAATTTAAATTACTTGTTTTTTTTTTACATGATGATTTTTCAAAGAAATATTCGATCACAAAATTTGAAAAAAATAACATCTTAATTAATTTGTTTTTAGTGAATTAAAATAGAGCTGATCATATAAATTATATAATTAAATAGAGCTCATTAAATATTAGTTACTGGTATTTTTTTTAATAATATTATGATATGGATATTTATCGCCTGAGGACAACGGTAACTAGGGGGTGGGGGCGATTGGGCGGTCCATCCATTATGGACGGTCCTTTCCTTTCACTTTACCTCGGGGCAAGTCTGTACTCTGCAATGGCGTCTTCCGTTCTAGATAATAATTCATATAATTATTAGTATATCTAAACATGCAAAAATTGTTGCACTGTTCTTATTCACTTTACTTAATAAATTCATTTATGAACCTGCTGATTAAATTTATTGAATATATACAGGTAAACATGACATGATTTAGCGTGAATTGTTTTTCTATTCAAACCAAAGTCACGGACGAAGCATCAAATACCATTTTTTTAATTCCAGGTATAATGTACAATGGCTTAGTTGTCTATGTACTTTTCTTTTTCTCATGTACTATAAGTGACTATAATACTAAAATTGATTGTCTTTATTTTAATGGAAATTTTAATCAATACAAAATTGTTGTTTAATTTTTAACTTATGATATGTAATCTTAATAAATATTTTTTATATATTTGCAGTTTCAACAGTAAAAAGGAAAATCAAGAAAAATGTCTAAAAGGCCAGCTGATACAGCGGACTCTAGTTCCCAGCCTCCCATCAAGAAAGTTCAGTTTGAACCTATACTTATTGGACCTATATCCACACTCGAAGAGATGGATATGAAGGTTTTGCAATTTCAAAACAAAAAATTAGCTCAGGTATCTCAATTTCCCTTAAATTTGTTATTAAAGATATAAAAACTTATGATTAATTTAGTCAAACCATTCATTCGTTATTTTTTTAAATATTGTATATTTATGTTTTAAATATATATATATATATATATATAATTATATATATTGAAATGAATCAAAAATATATAATATATTTTATTATAAATATGATAAGTTAATATTGATCAAAGGTAAAATTATTGTTTAACTGAAAAATGAATTAATTTGTATTGATAAATAAAATTTAAGTCTTAAATTAAATATAAAAGAAAAAAACTAAAACTTTAAAATTTTTGTATTTTATTAAAAAAGAGATTGGAGCAAAGGCATCGTGTAGAAGTAGAGTTAAGGCAAAGGATAGAACAGTTAGAAAAGCGTCAAACTCAAGATGATGCTGTACTGAACGTAGTTAATAGATATTGGAATCAACTTAATGAAGATATTCGTGTATTACTTCAGAGATTTGATGCAGAAACAGCTGATGAATCTGAGAATAAAAGTGACTAATTATTCTTCATAAAAATTGATAAAAATTTAATAAATATAAATTGAGTATAATAATTTAATATTTTTTTACAGATGAAAGTGAAGCTACAACTTCCTTTTTAATGCAGTTGTCTTCCTGGGATAAAGAAGAATTAGACGATAAACTTGCTAACCGAGTTCAAGTTTCAAAACGTGCTGTCTCAAAGGTTGTGCAAGCATTTGATAGACTTTCGCAAAGAAATGAAAAAATTTCCCTTGCTCTTAAGGGTGAATTTGATGGAGGTAATAATTTAGTAATATTACTTTTTTTAATAATGAAATTATTATTTTTTTTAAATATAATATTTGTAGAAGAAGCACCAAATATTGATGAAGTTGTAAGAAAAGCTAACTGTGAAATTCAAATGGAAAATAGAAATTTACAAGCAATAAATATTCAGCTACATGAAAAATATCATACCATTTCACTTAAAATGTCAGAACTGCAAGATACTATTACTGGTAAAGATACATTAGCAGCTGAGCTTCGTAACCAAGTTGATGATCTACAATATGAACTTAATAAAGTAAGAGCTAGAAATGATAAATTAGAACATCATCTTGGCGAAGCTATTGAAAAACTAAAAGCGTTTCAACAAATACATGGTACAGATGATAAGGGGACGAATAAACCTAGTACTTTAGTAGCTACTGGTGTGTCACAAACTAAGGTAAACAAACCAAAAAATAATTTAAATAATTGATTTTAATTAATAAGATTAATTAAATATAAATATTTTTTAATTTGAAATAAAGCTTGAAGACTTACAAAGAGAAATTGAAGAAACTCGTGAATTAGCTAATAATAGATTGCAAGAATTAGATAAACTGCATCAGCAACACCGAGATGCTTTAAAAGAAGTTGAAAAGTTAAAAATGGATGTATGTTATCGATATATTTTTATTAAGATAAAAAAAATAATTTTGATTTAAAAAGAATAACTGATCTTTAACAACTACTTTCTCATTGTTTAGATTCGTCAATTACCAGAATCTGTTATTGTTGAAACAACTGAATATAAATGTTTGCAGTCACAATTTTCAGTTTTATACAATGAATCTATGCAATTGAAAACTCAATTGGATGAGGCTCGTCAACAACTTCAATCTAGTAAAAATGCTCATTTAAGGCACATAGAAATGATGGAGGTAATTATCAAAACTTTTAAATCCAAATGTTAAATTTTATTTTGAAATCATTATTTTTTTAAGAGTGAAGAATTAATGGCTCAAAAAAAATTACGGGGAGAGTGTATACAATTAGAAGATGTCTTAGCACAATTGCGAAAAGAATATGAAATGTTACGAATTGAATTTGAACAAAATTTAGCAGCAAATGAACAAACTGGTCCTATTAATAGAGAAATGAGACATTTAATTACGTCACTTCAAAATCATAATCAACAACTTAAAGGAGAAGTTCATCGTTATAAACGTAAATATAAAGAAGTTGCATCTGAAGTTCCAAGAGTAAGTAGAATCTATAATAAATAAATTTTTATTTTATTGCTGTCAAGCATTATTTTAATAATAACGAAATTATTATAGCTGAAAAAAGAAGTAGAAGAGTTAACAACAAAACTTGGACAACAAATGACTCAAGAAAACAAAGAAGGTAATAATTCCGATGGTAGTGGAAAAGAAGAAGATGCTTCTAATTCTTTGCCAGGATCAGGACAGGTATCCATATAACTTAGAATCGTTACATTAATTTTTTATTTTTAAATTTTTAAATTTTCTGAGCATCATATTGGTTGTAATTCTTTATTTAAATAGTATAACTATTGTATAAATTATTTTGTTGTTTTTCTATTAAGTTTCTAAAACATAATTAACAAGTTCCATATTTTTATTGTAAGTTTATTTTACTTAAATTTCTAGTTATATTTTATTTTGTTTTGTTTTAATAAAATACAATATAATTAATACATTTTTATAAAAATCTATAACTTTTATATGAATAGATTAAAGAAGAAGGAGGTATACCAATAAAAAGAGAAGGCATTGATGAAGAAATAGAGACTGAACCAGGAGAAGGAGATAAAGGCACTTCAGATGCTCATGCTCTTGCATCACCAACTCTTAAAAAAGAAAAGGATATCAAGAGAGAAAAAGATGTTAAAAAAGAAACAGTTAAAACTGAACATCGTGATCAAATACATCGAGCTAAAGACAATAAAGCTGCAGAGTCAGAATTAGTAAGAGATCTTAAAGCACAGTTGAAGTATGTTTAAATAACTGTAAATATTTATACTAAATATGTCTCTTAAATATGTAAAATCAAATTGTTTTTTCTTGATAGAAAGGCTGTTAATGAAATGAAAGAAATGAAACTACTTTTAGATATGTACAAAGGTTTAGGAAAAGAACAACGCGATAAAGCTCAATTAATGGCTGCAGAACGTAAAACCAGAGCAGAATTAGAAGAATTAAGACAGCAAATTAAGAAGATACAGGTTTTGTATTTTATAAGAAAATTAATAAGTTATTTCTTTTTTTTTTTAATTAATGATACTCATAAACAGGAAAGTAAACGGGAAGAAAGAAAGAAACTGGCTGATGAAGATGCTCAGATCAAGATTAAAAAACTGGAGGAACAAGCTTATTCTCTTCAAAGACAGGTTGCCACTCAAAAACAGGTAGTTTTTGTATTCTAACCATAAATACCTCATGCTTTTGGTGCATGCATTGCCTCTAATCTGCAATCTAACAAATTTCTTTAAATTTAGAGAGAATATTGTTTGGCTAATGAACTTGTCTTTTTGACATAATTTGTAGTTGTAACAGCACATGTGATTTACAACTATTCTTAATGGATTAATATAAATTTGTTTAATATTCAATTAAAATATTTTTATTGAACTGAAATAATGTTTTGATGCAGTAATAGATAATGGGTGTACGCAGTCAATGTTTGTTTTTTACTCGTGTTTGAACAGTGATGTAACGTTAAATAGAACTGCGCATGGTTGCAGGAAGAAGAAGCACTTCTCAACGAGATGGAGGTAACAGGTCAAGCTTTTGAGGATATGCAAGAACAAAATTCAAGACTGATTCAGCAATTGCGTGAAAAAGACGATGCTAATTTTAAATTAATGACAGAAAGAATCAAAAGTAATCAGTTGCACAAACTTGCAAGAGAAGAAAAAGATGTTTTGAAAGAACAGGTATCAACATTAACCACTCAAGTAGAAGCAGCTAACGTTGTAGTAAGAAAATTGGAAGAAAAAGAACGACTACTTCAAAATTCATTAGCAACTGTTGAAAAGGAACTTGCACTGAGGCAACAAGCAATGGAAATGCATAAAAGAAAAGCTATCGAAAGTGCCCAGTCAGCTGCAGATCTTAAGCTTCATCTTGGTTAGTCAGAATTTTTTATTAGTAATAGTTTTATTTTATGACAATTATTTATATAGAATTTAATATCATAGAATATAAAAATATAGAATTTAATACCATAAGTATAAATTTTTCATATGATTTAATACCTGTTTAACATAAAATTAGAAATATAACTACAGTTTAATCTAAAAAAAAAATATATGTATTGATTAAAAAGCTTTACTTTTTTTCTTAAAATATTTTTTTTTCATTTTTCAAAAATTAGTTTTCTGTCTTATTAAATAATCTTGTTGATACCTAATCAGGATCCAATGTTTACATTAAAGTAACTATCAAATTGAAACAAAGTTACAACAAATAAAATTAATTTATATTTGTAAGTTAAATTTTGTATTTATAATATTAATTTTTTTATTTAGTTTTCTTTTCCATAACATAAATGTCTTCTAATACTTTACTAAACCTACTACAATTGGGATTTAAGAAGGAACTACACGCATCTTACTCTTATAAATATAACAACAATATGCAAGAAATTGATAACAAAGAGATTACTCTGTTTTTTGCTGTAGTCCTTTCCAAAACCCTTTCGATTTGATGAATGTTTAACTGCTTGATAAATTATTTAGACATATGTTTCCGTACTCTGCATATAAATTCATGAATTTTTTTCTTTCTGCGTATTTAAGTTATTACAAATTATTCTATGAACATTTTCCATCTGTAATTATCCACGTTTATCGAAGTACCTCACGTGCCCTCAAAAAATCGAAATGAGTTGTTCTTTTCTTATTATTTATCAATATTTTTATGCAGAGGATACCATAGCGTCTTTCAGGAATGCAAGTATATTGTCGATACTAATGAAAGCACTGCATTGCGTAAGTACAGTGATATGATTCTTTGCTTGGATTATAGATGTTCATCCAAAATGACGTCAATAGTAATTTTGGTAGAATTTTTTAAAAACTTTAGAATCAGATCATTTTGATTCGTTTTATACATGGTAAAAGTTTGAGCATAGGTATCGACATAAAACTTAAAGATAGGAAACCCGAATGTTTTCACTTTTAAACTAAATCCCCTAAAACACAAAAATGGACTTACCAGACATTTTCTTTCGCCGTAAATAAGGATTTCGTCAATATTAAAAAAATTAAATAGGGTTAAAGAAAAATAGAGTTTTCATTAGTTAGGAAAAAATTATTTAAAATTATTTATCAATAAATATTATCAATATATTATGAATTAGCAAAAAAGTAAAATTTGTGATCAATTATTTAAATAATTATTCAATTGGAAAATCGACTAAAAATTAAATCCTAATTTAAATAGATGTCACGTGGCCACCGTGACGAAAATTTAAAAAATTTTCCTAGGTGTCTTTCATCTGCCCGATTAGAAATAATCTCAGGCAGCCTGTGATTATTTTCAGGCATTAGTTAGAATAACTACCGAGTTATTACTGGCCCTGCACAGGTACGTAATCAGGGGCTATTCAGGGCTTGTACAGGTTACTTGTATTTTAGATGACATTTAAATAACATGAAACTATATACTTTTCTTAATAATTAATAAATACATACAAAGAAATATTGAAATTACGATAAAATTATTTGATTTTCACTATTTTTTAAAATTGAAAATTAATTCTCACCGGATTCCATGATATACTATTAGCATAAAATATAATAAACGATGAATGCGAATTGTATAAATTTACAAAATGAGCAAAAAATACAATTTTTTTATTTTTTTATAACGAAATTTTACCCTTTTTCTTTCAAAATAAAAGAAAAAAGTAAATAGTATTATTTTTTTATTTATAACGAACAATTTGGTGTATGGTAAAGCTTTCTTATCTTCATTATTTCAGCAGAAATAAACTGAAATACATGATCACGCGGGTGCGGACGCATAAGGTTTCGTCATTATTTTTTCTTAAAATATTGATTTTACGTAAAAAAATGTACAAAATAAAAAATCTGTAATTTTAGTTTAGTTTTCTTGAAAAATAACCATTTTAAAACAAAAAATAAACCTTATTTCGGAAATGACCAATTTTTAGGTTGATAACCTTCAAAACTCCATTCCGCGCACCAAAAATTATAAAGTAACACCAAGTTATCGAATCTTGAATCAGGGGACCACATGACAATCCATTTAAATTAGGATTTAATTTTAGAGTGCATAAAAAATTAATTATAAAATGAAGACGCAACAGAAAAAAGCTGTTAAGTAAATTTTGTTTTATTGATATAAAGTTTCGGTTAAAATCAGTATTAGAAAATATGAAAATTTTACAGCCAACGTGTATTTATATGCGATCGTACGCTCAATCCCTTATTCATTTACTAGGTAGTTACAAAATATCTAACAATCCTTGATTTTAAATATGCAATGATGTCAGCTCATTTTCTTCGCCATTTTTGGTCGAATGTATGTATACGCTGGGCTATGCATTAGAAGCCAGTAATAGTCAAATAAATATAAAAAAGCGCCCTTACTATTAGTACATCCCTATAGAAATTCATTGAGCACGACTAATTGCAACGTATTACATCAACTTCCTGTATAAGTCCGTAATGGGGGGGGGGGGCAACAATTGGATCAGATGATTTTCTTTCGTTGGGAGTCGTTTGTTTCACTCTTTGAATGGGGTTCGAAACTATATAACATGTCTTAGAGTAAAAACAACAATACGCTTTCTGACAAGGTAAAGAAAGATAAGCAGCTTTCTGCGACATACATATAAACGTCTTAATATTTTAAATTACACATGCTGCTACGAATATTTATCCACGACCTAACTGCTAATATTTGATGATTTTAATGCCTTGTGTACCTTTAATTCATTACGTATTTGTAGTCATGATTTAAATATAGATGGAAATCTAAGTTAAATAAGATCTAAAACTGCGATTTAGAAGCATTTGTTTAACAACAGCGATAATAGTTATTCATTTTAATAAAGTGTTATGTTTTTATTTGTTAATTTTATAATTATTTTCATGTTGTTTCTATTTTATTGTTTTACATTTATGTAATTTTAATGCTAAAATATTGCAATACGTTAGGACAAAATGGTTGATATGCTCATATATAAATTAATATGATTTTTTTTACTATCTATTATTTCATTAAATATTATGGACCCTAAAGTCTTTAATTTGTAAATAAATATCTATTAAACAGAAAAAAATGAGTATTGACTAGCTTTTTGTCGTCTTGAAAATTAGCAACTTTTGTTCCTGGGTATTTTTTAATTCCTTCAATATTTTAATTTTGTAAGATATTGACAGGTGAATTGAAACATACTTTATAAATCTATAGACGTCATTCGCCTTATTATTAGTTTTCTAATAACAAATTCTTTAGTACTCCTTTGCATCTGATGTTGCATTGGAAGTTTATGGTATTTATATTTGGCATGATTTATATAGTATTTATACAGAGAACATGAAACAAGTGAATCAACGACAAAAAATATTGTCATTTCCCGGAATATATCAGAAAAAGTTGTTTCTGATAGTTATTATTAATAGAAGTTCAACAAAATTTACAGTAGTTATGGGTACAACATTGTAGTTTCATACACAACGAATAAGCTGTTTGCGATTTTATCGATTTTTGAATTCACTATAAAAAATGTATGAAACTCGGAAGATTATTAGACAAATATCATTTGGTAAACTTTTAAGATAGTTCATTGATGATTATTAAGCAAGATGTAATTTTTGAAACCACATTTTTAATATGATGTCTTATAACAAATAGATACGTCGATTGTATTGCATGCTACAAAGTATTTGCTTTGGACCCGGACAAGACGTTCTTACTAGAAAAACAAGATTTCAAAGTTCTTTATAGATTTTTTTCAGAATAATCATTGTGTTAAATTAATTTATATCAATGAATAAGAAAAAATACTATTGATACCGAAGACGTTTAGTACCGTTCATTTTCGAAGTCTGAGGCGCGCCATATTAATATTATATAAATATGATTTACGATAAACCATAAATTGTTGTCAGATCAACTAATACAAAAAAAATGAGATTAAAATTGTGTCTCACTCATAGAACCTCCTTAATTTAGTACGTCATTCAATGAATTTTTATGATGCATACGTTATAATAGTTATGTAGACACTACCATATTTTAATCGGTATATAATATACTACATACAAGCTAACGCGTATGAAAAGACTTGAGTAGAAATAGTAATGAAAAAGACTTGGCAATATCGCATGTCTAAAATTTTACGGCCCAAACAATCAGCGTTTAGCTCTGCCTCATTAGAAGATTCTTAAAATATTTTATGGCGAATTTTTAATCAATATTTTATTTATTACATTTACATCTATAAATAGAAAAATTTCACATCCTTTAATTATAAGAACTTTATGAAAGTTCTTGCTTAGCTCGGTCACTTACTTTATGCTATCCCATAATAATCAATTATCGGCCTCGGGTCTTAACGAACTATTAGATTAAATCTATTAACTGCTTAATAAAGCTAATTATATACATATTTAAAGTTATATGTACTTTTTTTAATGTTTTACAAAATATTATGATTCTGTTTATTTTTATTATCTTATTGTTTCAATTACTTCCTAAAAAATATAGTATTTTGAGCGTGTTGATAAATTTCAAGTTACAAAGCACTTGAAACCATCTATATGTATGTTACTATTTAGATTTTGAGCCTCATAATGAAAGACAGTAATTGAGGCCTGCGATGGCTCGATCGCTAGAACGAAGGACTAGTAACTTGGTGATCCGAGTTCAAATTCTGGTCTCGGCCGATTGACACAAGCACCGCTGTAATAATTTCCATGTGCTTTGTTTACAAACACATCGTAGATCTCCGTCGCTGATTAGCACCGGTATTTGGAAGCATAAATAGAGCAACGTTAAGTAACATTTTAAAAAAGACAGTAATTTATTATTGAAAATTGCTTTATTGTTTTTCGAAATATTCTTCATAATGATCAATAACTTTTGCATGCGCTCATTTTCGTAACAGTTTTTTTACTCCGATTGAGGTACTTCCAAAACATGGTTTTTAAATGCATCAACGGCTTCTTCAGGTGCCAAAGAACGTTGACCACACCATTTATTTTTGATGTACGGGAATAAGAAGCAATCAGGGCTATAAGGCGGATGACCCATCAATTCGATGCTTTGGCTTGTCAAAAATTTCTTTGTTTGAACCGATGTGTGAGAGCTCGCATTGTCATGATGAAGAATGATCCTTTGTTGCCGGTTGTTTTTTCCGTTTTTCACAAAGCACTTCTGGCAAATAAATGGTTATATACCATTCAAAATTCATTGTTCTACCTTGCTCTAACGACACGACTGCCACATGTCCAATTATTCCAACGAAACTGGCGATCATGTACTTCAAAGTGCTTCGAGCACGAACCACTTTTGTCGGATTGGGCTTGTTTTGGAAGGCCCATATAGTGGATTGTTGTTTTGTTTTGTGCTCGTACACATAGATCCAAGATTCGTCACCTGTGTAGATGTTATTCACAGCTTTTGATGCACCGCGATTTGTATTTCTTGAGCATTTCTTTGCACCAATTGACACGAGCACCTTTTTGACCTTTTGTCAAATTATGCGGGATCCAACGTGAAGAAATCTTTTTAACACCTAAATGATCAAGCAATATCTTATTGATGCTCGTCATACTAATGCCCGAAGATGCCTCAATCTCACGGTATGTCGTATGACGATCTTGCTTTATTAGTTCGCGCACAACATCAATGTTTTCTAGCACAACAACCGGTTTTGAATGACCTTCACGGAACTCGTCCTGGAGCGAACTGCAGCCACGATTAAATTCCTTATACCAGCGTTTCACAATGACCAAGGATGGGGCTTCAGTGCCAAAAGACCAACTAAGTTGATCGATGCACTCTTGTCTTGATAAGCCACGTCGAAAGTCGTAAAAAATCATCGTACGAAAATTTTCACAAGTTAGTTCCATTTTTTCACCGAAACAAAATTTTCAAGTCGCTGTAGATAATACAAGTTATACTTAAATGACAAGACGATCTGAAGAAGGTTATGGTCAAAATATAAATAGCAACCCTCGTACTGGATTATTGCAGGTACATGCTTTCAGGTACAAATTAAGTTGTATAAAAGGACAGTCTTTTATTAAAGAATAAAGGCAGAAGGATTGTAGCAAACGTTACCAAGATCAACATACTGTTGTTGTACAGTTAATGCTTACAACGAAAATGTGAAAATATGATGTCCTAGGCGAAACCAAACTTCAGTGAATTCAAACTTACTGACTCAATGTCCTATACAATTTTTTTATATTCTTAGTTGAAAGTACAAATAATTACCATATCATTAAAAAATATTGGACTGCCAAGATATGGAGTAGTGTTAATGAGATCCGGCAAATAATTTTTGCAAATATTTCGCGAATAAATCCCCGCTGGCCATTTTCGAAACCAAGATACAGTCAAGGTCCTGCTGATCAGAGGTGGGCATAAAAAACAGATGTGAAAGAAGTCAGGAAGTAGTTAAGTAAAAATATTAAGTCAAATGTAAAATATAAAATTTTTCTCATCTGAGAAATAATTAGATAAGAATTGAGTGTAATGTATAGGAAATTATTTAAGACATCTCATTTGTGAATGTCGAATATGGAAGATTGTCAAAAACTTTGTGAGCTCGTTATTAAATGCATAAGAAATTCTCTGCTACATTTCGAACCCCTACGTAGAAGTCGTTCGGAAAGACCTAGATATCGTATTTTACCGTCCATACACGAATCTTCCCATAGAAGTTGATTTCCTCATACTTGGACGTCGTTTTCTATCAACTAAATACAATATTCCCTGTAGAAATTGCCTAGATACACCTGGACATTGCATTCTATCATCCGAACACACAAATAAAATCTTCACTATCTACATTGAAGTTAATGTACTTTTTTCACTTTTGGGAAAAGCTTATCAAAAATTGTCCGAAGATGGTAGTTCAGATCTGTCCGGTAGACGTCGCTTTCTTGGAAATCCCTCGATAGTTCTGCCAGGTTCTGCGTGCGCTGGCTTTGATTACAAGCTCGGAACGGTGATCATTCCTCAAGTTTTTTTGAGAAATATTAATTTTAGAGTAATAGTATATGGTAATAATAATAATAAAAATATTTTTTTTTGAAACTCAAAATTATTTCTTGCAGGAAATATAATTTTTTTTCTGACATTTTTACAATTAAATTTTTCATGTGGAAAATGTTCTCTATGAAATTCGTAATCAACGTTTGAAAACATATATGTATGATTTTTTTCATGTGAAAGATATGCAGCTGACGTAAATCGAGATGGTTAGAACAAGCTGACATTTTGTTTTCATCAATAATAACTTGCTTTAGACTAAATTTGATCCAGTTGAATAAATATAATTTTTTGTAATGTTTGGGTGACAGTCGTTGCCATATCCAGAAGAATCGCCGCAGCGGACGATCACTGTGTTTTAGAGCACATGTAAAGGAATCATTTAAACTAATTTCTGGCCAAGGATAAATTTGCGCCAAAAAAATGTCGCTTGCTTCCAGATTAAGAGTTTCGATATAACAATACCAGTAAACAGATGGTAATAGTATGGAGTATGAAGGGTAGAGAGAAGGAGTGGAAACTTCGCTTGCTTTACATGGGAAAAGCTTATCAATAATTAGCTGGAGATGTTCGTTCACATTTCTCCGGTAGACGTCGCTGTCTTGGAAATCCCTCGATGGTTCTGCGTGCAACAGAAAGAGAATGCAAAAGCCAAAGCAAGTACGGGGAAGAAAAGAAGTAAGAGTGGGGGAACAGGGATTTCAGTTTTCCTTCTCTCCACGCTCACTACATACCCCAACTCGCTTTTCTTCAAATGTATGCTATTAAATAAACAACCTCAGAGGGTGTCGCCACCTTGCGACCAATTCTGGTGTGAAGTCCGACCGTGTAATTAGACACGATTTAGCGGAATTTCCACTCCTTCTATTTACCTTCCATATGCGGAATACAGCTCTGGCAGGCTCTAGTAGTAGTCCGCTAGCCACGCCAGAACCCACTCCATGATAGGCTATATAGGTCGATAACAGTAAAGTGACCGTTTATATATTGAATATAAATTGTGCTATTGCCAAATGTACAGACAGGTACATACTGGCAAGTTACTGTTTTATTTTTTAACATACCCCATATCGTGTACATCCGGAAGTAAATTCTATGACGTACAGGAAAGTTGAAAGATGATGTTCGATTGTTCAACTCGCGCGTAATTCAAAGTAGCATAAGATGTATAAAGTATAATAAGAATATTATTATACACATAATAAATTATTATTACTATAATAATTATTATTACTATAATAAATTATTATTGCTATAATAATGTTATGATTATTGTATATTATAAGTAAGTATTGCATAAAGATTTTTATAAATCAACGTGGTTTTGAAAATTTTATTATTCTAACAACGCCAAACAAGATATAACAATACTTACCCGCACTCGGAGGAAAAGTGTTATTATCCCTTCCCGACCAATCAGAAAGCAGAATTTTACTTTTCCTCCCTAGTAGTTCGGGAGCCAGCGACGTATTTTAGTGACCAATTTATGCTCAGCCGAAAATGAGTTTAATTAATATTAAAGCAATGATAAAAACCAAGTTTAATAGAATAATTTTTAGTTAAAAAAAAATTGTTCAAACAAAACTTGTAGATCCTATTCAAATGAATTTTTTATGTTCTATCCATTTTTTCTGTAAAGCTTATAATTATCGAGAAAAACGCAATTAATAATAAGCGTTTTCATCTACTATAATCATCCCAAATTACAGTCGATACGTCAAGGATCTACCCCGGGGCTCAGATGATACATGGTACAAGTGCTTTTGAATTTGTAATTTTGTTTATAAAATTCTAGTTTAAAAGCAAAAACATATCGAATGTTGAAAATTTATTTTAAGTAGATCTCCAAATTTTGTTTAAAACAATAAATGACAAACTCTCTATTGTTTTATATATCATCTATATCATATCATATCATCATATCATATCATATATCATATCATATATCATATCATATATCATACTAATTTATAAAGACAAAGCGTGTTTTTGTTTGTACGCGATAACCGAAAAAACTACTGAACCGATTGTTTGGAAATTTGATATATAGATTCTATATTATCTTGAGAAGGACATAGGCTATGTTTTTTATTGAAAATCATTTTACTTTCATCAACAAATTAAGTTAATGGTTTTAACAATCAGTTTCATCAGCGGCTACTAGGTGCCGTCTTGAATCACGAACATCAATTCAAAGTAGTCCGTTTAAAGTATTAATACCAGGCCAGCTCAAACGAATGTTCATATCCAACTTTGGGATTCGTATCCTAAAGGAGGTGTGACGTTAGTCGCTATAACCTTTTTTGTTCTTCCTGTTAATCTGACATTACTCTCACACCTTATGGATATCTTTTGATTTTTGTAAATTTTATTTTCTCTTACGTGGAAATCTCTCTCTCTCTCTCTCTCTCTCTCTCTCTCTCTCTCTCTCTCTCTCTCTCTCTCTCTCTCTCTCTCTCTCTCTCTCTCTCTCTCTCTCTCTCTCTCTCTCTCTCTCTCTCTCTCTCTCTCTCTCTCTCTCTCTCTCTCTCTCTCTCTCTCTCTCTCTCTCTCTCTCTCTCTCTATTTATCTGTCCTTCTTTCTCCTTCTCTTATAAAATCGTTCTGTATGCTAAATCATACTGAATATAGTTTGTGACGACAAATTATATTTTTATTTTTATACATTCGATTAACTTCAGAATTGTGACAAGAGACTATTTTTTTTTAGTTCAAATAAAATAAATAATGGCAAAATAGGGTTCTTTACCAACAACCTCGAAACTATGTATATATAAATAAAATATATCGTTACTTCTGCATAAAAAGGTAATATCCATCGTCTATTTAAAAAATATGTTATGCGCATTCCAACATTTTGCTTGAATTTCAGTTAACATCACTACGAAAATATTCACGATATTTAATTGAAAAAACAGAAATATAAATAGTATATATATATATATATATATATATATATATATATATATATATATATATTGTATATTATATAGTATGTATATTATATTGTACATGTTATATATACATATTTTAAATACGGTTTCTACCGAGTAATGTTGTATTGGCGTGTACAGGCGGTTGATTACGATATTCCGTTGCCTCAAGACGATTTCTATACGCAGTTGTGTGTTCGGATGATAGAATGCGATGTTCAGGTGTTCTGGAACGACTTATCCGGGGAATTTCGTGTAGAGCTGGTCGGAAACAAAATCCAGGTATGCCAGTACGACTTCTATGAAGAGATTCGTATTCTATCATTCGAACACGCACACTCCCAGTAAGAGTAGTCCCGGGATACCTGGACATTGTATTTTACCTCTCCAACACAAAACTCTATATAGCAAGCGTCCCGAGAAATTTCCTATAGTCCGAACATTCTACTCTCCAAAAACGTCGTCTCGAGAGACTTGGACATCTTGTTCTACCGCTTGTACTCGAAAGTACAATTTTTCCCATAAAAGTCGTATATAATATGCATGTTTGTGTGATTGTATAAAATAGTCGGCAAAATATTAACTTTTTGAATTGGGCGCTACATTGAAGCAGCTTTTTATACAGAAGCGACGACAGGTAAATTACGGTCAATTATTTATAGAAATATAGATTTGTTTATATAAGAGTACTTTTTACTTAGATATTATTGAATTGTTTATGAAATCGGTTAAATTATTATCTCGGGCGAAGCCGAGACGGGGGATGCTAGAGTTATTATATACAAAGTTTTTAACGCTTTTCACCATAAAATTCCGAGAACTTTGTTTATAACATTCATTTTTCTAATTTGATTATCACAAATATATTTAATTTAGAAAAATAATATATACAATCTCTTTAATTTATTAGAAATACATTTTCCTATTATGTTAGAGTGGCTTGGAAGGTGCTGTATTTAAAAGTGGTTTCAAACTTACAAAAAAAATTTATACTCTTATCACACTCTATCAGAAAATAATATAAGAGATAAATATTACAAAAATTATTCAAATGAAAATAAGATTGTGGAAAATGTATTAGGTGATTCGATAGCAGCGCACCACGCGAGATATCCAAGGTGTTTCAGGTCCCCCGAAGGCGTGTACTATAACTGCAGTTTTACCCATCAATTGCTATTTATCCTCGCAAAAATTGTTTTTCATCTTGTTCTATAATACATGTAAGTTCATTTATAATAATTTGGAGGATTGCAACAATCTAGAATGTATGTCTGCTAAGCAATGAAAAGTATATTCCGTCTAACAGAAACGTGAGTAAAGTGCACTTGAAAACTCGTGCTTGAACTGTGCTTTAAAACTTGAAATCTCAATTCCAGATTGTTGCAGTTATAAAAATTATTGAAAATGTACTTATATGTATTGTAGAACAAGATGACAAAAGAATTTTGCTAGGATAAATGGCAACTGATGGGTAAAACTGCAGCTGAAGCACGCGCTTTCAACCGCACTTTACTCACGTTTCTGTTGTAGCGTACTTTTCATTGCTTCAGCTGAGATATATTCCAGATTGTTGCAATCCTAAAAGTTATTCTAAATGAACTTACATATATTATAGAATAAGATGAAAAAATAAATTTTGCGAGCATAAATGAAAACTAATGGGTAAAATTGCAGTTGTAAGACGCGCTTTCGGGGGACCTGGAACACGATGGATATCTCGCGTGGCACTCTGTCAGTGAATCACCTAATACATTTTCCAGAATCTTATTGTTATTTGAATTAATTTTGTAATATTTATCTGTTATATTATTTTCTAACAGAATCTGATACGAGCGTACATAATTTCTGTAATTTTTGCAAGCACTTTTAAGTGATTTTATCACATGTATTATAACAGCATACGAATGTCTAATTATAATAAATTAAAGAAATAAACTATATGTATATAGATGTCATTATCGTACTTCCATATAACAAATTTCCTTCACCATTATTGTATTTTAGTATTTTTGATTTATTTGTAATGAAAAATTTATAACAATTAGGAAAAGGTTCTTACAAATAATTTTTTGAACTTCGGAACATTAATATTATACATCAAAGTGGCTGAATTAATACTGAAATAGTAAAAAGCATTAAAAACTTTGTTTGTAATAATAAGTAAATGATAGTATATGAAACAATAAAGTGTGTTAAAAATTATTTTAAATAAATTTTGGAGATATAGCTCAAATAAATTGTTTACATTCAATATATTTTTGCTTTCAAACTATAATTTTATGAACAAAATTAAAAATTAAAAAGTACTTGTACCATGTGTGATCTGAGCGGCGAGGTAGATCCCTAACGTGTCGACTATGACTTTGTTGATAGTAGCTAGAAATATTCCTAATTAAATGCGTTTTTCTCCATAATTATTAGCTTTAGAGCAAAAATGGATAGAACATAAAAATTTGTTTCATTAGGATTTACATCTTTTGTTTGAAAAATTATTTTCTAAACTCTTAATTGTTTCATAAAACTTGACTTTTATCATTTTTTTAACATTTTCACAAAGTTTGGGTGCCTGACATTGTCTTCTATTTTTTCTGCTATTAAATTTTTTTATTTTTATTTGAAGATTACATTATTAAAAAATTAAAATATTGATTATTCTTATTTCATTTTACAGGGGGGGGGGCTTCGCCCCCTATACCCTCACCTTTCGTTCCAACATCTCTTTTTAACATCTACTATTCATTTTCAATTAAGAAGATATTATTTATTTTAATGTTACGAAATTGAAATAAATTGAAGAAATAACCTTAAGAGAAAACCGATATTATATTTTTTCAAATCCAACGGATTACATTTTATGTTAGGGCAACTTAGTTCGCAGTGAGTTTCATCTAGACTTTTAGATATTATATATGCTCGCTCTATACAAGCCTAACTAACACAGGGGGAAAAATTTTGACATTTTTTCATTCTGTGAGTTAGTCATACAATTTTTTGCGTACTTCTTTGAAGAAAAAAAAGCGCTCTCGTATGGGAAAATAGTATGTGACACAATGTATTATTAATCTTTAATAACGGGAACAAACTTTCAAAAAAATTGATCATCTTAATTCTAAATATTAATTATAAATTTGAAATTAAAACAATATAAAAAATTTTAGTTATTCATGAACAAACTAAATATTATTCAACGTGCTTTCTTGGTTCGTTATTGGTTTTCTATTAATATTGCATTCGGCATTTTGTAAATCAACGAAGTACTTAATACGATTTGATAAATAAATCATATGCTTTGAGAGTGAGAAGTTAAGCTAATGTTACATCAAATTGCAGTCAGCTTTGGCTGCTCGAACAGCTGCACGCGCGCAAATTAAAACGTTTACAGAAATAACTAATATCAAGATTATAACTACTGTTTCAATATTATTACATTATAGAGTCAGTACTAATTATCAATAAGACTACCAACGAAAACTATAATTTTATTTTAAATTCGGTTTTAAAAGTGATAATAAGAGTATTTACACATTTTTTAAAACATAATTTTCATTACTTAAATCATGACAACACAATGAGTTTAATGGTAATAATTTAAAGGACAATACGAGATTGATGTATTGAATGTCTAAATAAATATAAAATTTCGAGTTAAATCGAAATAATAACTAGGCCAGATAATAAAGAAAATAGTATTTTTTTGTATTTGTGGAAAGTAGTACATTTTTTGTTATTTAATGTAAAAAGGATTCAGTGTCAAATATGACCTCATCACAACGGTAATGGGGAACTGAACTTAGTCAGTTAAAAATTATTTAACATTATTTTCAAATAGTTGAGCCTTTAGAGGGACAGGGTGATGTCTACGGGCATCACATGTTTTTTCATTAATCAAGCACAACTAAGTGGTTTCTTAAGGTTATTTAGATCTCTGAACGCGATTCTGTCATAAAAATGAAAATTCAAAATGGTAAACATAATATGTCGGATCTATACTGGGTGTTGTTTTAACTTCCCACCTGAATACCTCACAAACCGCGTAGCGGATTGAAAATCGGCGAAACATGTATTCCATGAATTTGAGGGGGCGAAAAACTATATAACAAGTTTTCTACTCAAAGTGGACGCATTGCCCATATTAAGGTCAACTTGCTTTTTTTGAAAGGAAATTTAATTTTTTATTTTCACATGTTCTGGCCGGAAAAAATTAACTTATATAGGAAAAATTGTCTCCCCCTAAAATTTTTTAGTTCAAGTTGGTCACCATCTTGAATCCGCCATTTTGAATTTTGAAAGTTTGATTGCAGAATCGTATTCAAAAATTCCAAAAACCCCAGGGAAACCTTTTTGAGACTTAGGAAATCTTCTCAACTTTTTTTACGAAAAAAAAATTACCATGCGCATTACAGTACCAGGCGGGGATGACACCTGGAGGCGTCTTACTCCAATCTGTCAAAGGCTTGGCCTTAGTTTAATCTTTTGTGCATGGCCGAAACTCACTTTTATATAGAAAAACGGAACTTTTAAAATTTCTCAAATCCCGGCACTCTAAAGATTAAACACAAAGATTTTAATAAGATTATAGATAAGTATATCGACATTTTTGAATAGTCAACCGAAGCTTCTATTTTTATTTGTAAATAGTATTTTTCTTCATTTATTTTTATTGTTAAATTGAATATACAAATACTGTTATATTTACAGTAGTTATTTAAAAAACATTTTCGAACTAATCTGCTATACTCTATTCTAAAAGGTTGTTTAAAATAAAAAAAATTTCCTTTTTCAACATAAACTACGATTTTAAAATAAAATTCAAAAATAGCTCAGTTCTCCAATTGATACACCATAGAATTCTTAACATTTTGTTTATGTCTATCACGTGCATAAATAGCTGTCTTTTTTGTTTACATATAGTTTATTTAATTTTAATTATTGTATCTATTATATTTATAAATGCAGATATAAATGCGTGGTATGCAAGAGCATGTTGCAGAGTTAACTAATTACAATTATATCACTAACCAAAGTTGGCTATAAAGTCGCTGTTTCTATAGTCTAAATTTAATCTGGAAAATTCCTACTTTTAAATGAGGAATTGAGGAAAATATTTTTATACTATAGGTAATATATTTCATCACTGGTATAGAAGATGATTTTTTATATCAAACGTTAACTGTTTTATGAAGCAAATAATCAACTTCTACACCCGTGTTGAAATGTACTATTATCAGGTAAATTTAATTATTTTGAAGTAAAGCTTTTTATATCATATTCTCAAAATTTGTAGTAAAAAAAATTAAAAAAAATTTAAAAATTGCGAACTTATTTTTTTCAAAATTAATATTTTATTTCTTTAATATACTAAGATAAAACAAATATATTGGAAAGACAAAGTTAGATTTTTATATTACACATAATTGTATTTTTATTTGTTTTAGAAAAGTACCATTCGCAAATGAAAGAAGCTCAGCAAGTTGTTGCTGAGAAAACTAGTTCATTAGAAGCAGAAGCATATAAAACAAAAAGATTACAAGTAAGTATTTCAAAAACTTTGTTGCTTTAATAATTATAAAATTATATAAAAAATTCACTTATTGAAATTTCAGGAAGAAATAGCTCAGTTGAGGCGTAAAGTCGAGAGAATGAAGAAGATTGAATTAGCAGAAACTGTAGATGAAGTAATGGCAGAAGAACTTCGAGAATATAAGGAAACACTAACATGTCCTTCTTGTAAAGTTAAACGAAAAGACGCTGTTCTTACGAAATGTTTCCATGTTTTCTGCTGGGACTGCTTGCGAACTCGATATGAAACTCGACAAAGAAAATGTCCAAAATGCAATTGCGCTTTTGGAGCCAATGATTATCATCGACTTTATTTATCTACTTGAAGGAAGAAGCATTAATTTATATATATATATATACAAGTCTATGTACTTTTCTTTAATGTTTAATTAAATTAATGCTTCTTAAAAAGAAGCATTCACTTAATTAAATTCAGACACTTTTAGTCCTTCATCTGCACTGACAAAAGTGTTTAAATCAATAGAGTGCTTTGAGACGCATTTCATTTTTATACTTTTGTTATGGAGATATACACTTTTTAGTGGGATTTCTGACTATGTACATATAATATATACATTCGTAAATAATACGCTTAAGTACGGCCGTGTATAATAACTATTTACTGTAGTTCATGTTATCAGATGCTATGAATTCGAAATTAAGGTGACAAATTTTCTTAAGAAATAAGTGTTTCACTTTATTGAATATATATCTGTAATTTAGTAAATGTTATATATCCTTTTTGCCATTTTAAATCAAGTAAAAAATTAATAATAAAATAGGTATGAATATGTAATTCTTAATTGTAAAAATGTAGGTAATTTTTTCATTTTACAATTTTGTACTTTTTATTCAGTATAAATCCTTGCGTGGGTGCCTTACAAGCTTGTATTTATATTTTTAACATGTCTATTAGAATATTTTTTATTGTTTTTAATTTTTTTTCTTTAAATTTAAATATTATTTAAAATCATATATGCAATAGAAAAGCAACGTCAATTATAATTGCTTCGAACTATGTAAATAAATACGTATCATAATTCCATACATAATTTCTAGATAGTCTTTGGCTGTACAGCAGTTTTTTAATTATATGAAAAAGTGTGTATACTGCTCACGTAACGAATAAGGTTTAAAAGGATATAATGCTGTGATTAAGCATAATATACTTCAGAGTAAAATATTGAACTTTTCCAATATACTACCGACTGATACATATTTTTGATTAATTTGTAATTACTTCAGAAGAAGTTTCAATAAATCAACCATGTAAAAATAATAAATCTTATATTTGTATATTAAAGTTATTATAAATCACCAATTTTTATTCATTTTATGTAATCATATATATTTATCAATATAAAAAATTAATATGTAGAATACATACACTGCATTTATAATTTCACTTCATTTGTACATCAATTGTTTTAGTAGATATATCAGTTATCAATATTGGTTCATACGTCCATTTTGGAAATATTCTTTTATAAAGATTCATTAAAACAGTATCTTGAGATTTCAACTGTCCATCAAATATACATTTCATGTGACCATGGGTTCCTAATTAAAATATAAAATTTAATAAATCAAACAAATACTACAAAAATGTATAATTTATAAGATTATAATTGAAATTAAAGTTTACCTAATGCTTCTTTAATGTGACCTTTCCGTCCATATTTTGTACGTAGTTTCACTGGTTTAAACCAACTTATATCTTCTCGATTAAAGAACATAAATCTTACTACAGCTGATCGTTTATATACTTTTAAAGGATGGCCACTTAAAATAACCCTCTTTATCACAAGTCTGTCTGGATCAACTGAGAGAAGACTACCTGTAGCAACTAATTCCTATTAAATGATAAGTTTTAGAATAGAAAATTAAGACTTGTTAAGAATGTTATAGATCAAAAACTGTAACTGTTAATTTACCATATTTCCATTTTTCCGTTCTATATAACATAGAACTGGACAAGGTGTAAATGTAATAGGAGCAAACGCTGTTCCAACAGCAATTGAATTTGGTTGAAAAAATCTCTCATACTAAAACAAATTTATATTTTAATTTTTTACTTTAAAAAAAGGAAGCTTTATTTTATAAATATACTTTGTGCTTGTTTCCATTAGTATGTTGACTAAAAATTGGACAGGTTGTGAATCTTCGGAAGCCACATTGAAAAATAAGTCGCTCTTTAGATTTAATAGGTATTTCACTATTTTGAGTACGTTTTAAAAGAAAATTTAAAACCGACATTTTGTATTCATTTTCTAAAATGCCAAATACCACTAATGGATAATTATCTATAACGTGAAATGCTTCAAATAATTCTTTACTAATGCCCTTGATATGAATAGTTACATATAAACCAGGCTAAAAATAATCAAATATTATAGAAATACGCATGATTAAAAATAATTTATAACATACCTGTACATGATTTAGATTTTCTCGATCTCTTAAAATACGACGACGTGAACGCTCAATATTTTCAAATTGAAATATTCTTCCATAATCAAAAGGTAAGTTTTCTTTTTTATCCCAAAGTGTTGTGCGAAAAGATTCTAAGCCTCGATATTTTTGAAATCTTTCTTTAGCTAATATATCTAATGGAGTATCAACTTCATCAGGAAATTGAGCATCAAGTTTGGCTTCTAAAAATTGATAAATAAAGCTTTTATGCTTTATAAAAATAAAAATTATAAATTTTTATTTTTTACCCTTAAATTTTATCATTGCTTGTTGTTCTTCGTTTAAATCCATTTTGTCATCATAACGTTGATCGTTATTAGCTTCTGAAATGGTGATAGTTTCATATTCTTCTTTATCTTCTTCATTTGCATTTACATTACTGTCTACTTCAGATACAGCATCATCGACTGCCATTTTATCTTCATCAGATTCTTCATCATAATTGTAATTATCCAACTCTTCTGTATATAACATAGTTTATTATTAAACTAGAATAATTTTTATTTAAATTATTAAAATATTTCTTTAAAAAAATATATTTTAACCTCCTTCTTCATCTGGAATCCAAGCTGCTTGATATTCTGATGTACCTTTAGGTACACGCTTAATAATTTTATTTTTCCTTTCTGATTCTGCTAAAGCTAATTCTAGTTCCGTAGGCCAAGTTTGTTCAGCATCCATTGGATCTGGTATATTTTCAGATTCTAATGATTCCTAACAATAATAAAAATGTTAAAAATTATTGTAAAAGTAATTTTATGAAGTTATAACTACCTGTTCATTTGGATTAGCAATTGCAAAAATTTTTAATTTTCCATGTTTCTGAACGCTCGTGTCAGAAAGTACTTTTTCTGGTGCTAAAGGAAAAGGATCATTGCATTCCTGAATACGAGACATTTGATAATCGCCAAAACCTGGTAAATGAAGTAGTCCATTGACTGATAACGGTAAGCCTTGTAAATAACCTGATACTTCTAATGTTCCAAAATTATTTGTAGATTCCTAAAAAGACTTAATAAATTTCAAATTTGTTTTTTTAAACGATAGATAGGAAGACATCATCTTACAGGTTCTGCATTAAATTTAACATTTTCCGCTAAAAGAAAAGATCTTCTATTTCTATAAATAACATTTCGTTGCTTCTGAGAACCTATGCATCTTAAAACATTCAGTGCATCAGATGGCTTATCTAATGTCATAAGTTTTTCTTCTGGAAGCCATTTCTGAAGTGTCTTTTGTACAAGATTTTTATAATCTTGACGTTTCTAAGAAGAAATAAATCAAAAAATTTTTTAATTGAAATTAGAAATAATATATGTTGTATAAATCATCAAAAATAAAACCTTAATAGGTAAACTATCTAAATTTGTGACAGCAACAACAGGTGTTGGTAAGCCTTGAGAAATTATTGACTGAATAATTTCTTCACCCCATGCATCAAGAATCTCAATTTTTGTATTTTTATCTGGAGCTTCCACAGCTTTTGTTACAAATAATAAAGTATTAGCAACTTTGGCTAAATCTAATGTTGCAAACATATTACCAATTGGAGGTATAACAACGGAAAAACGCTGTTTAAATTTTGGAACACTGTTAACAGTAATATATAGACTTGTACTATGTATATAGACAGGTATATAAATATTTATTAAGACTAAAGGCTTACAGCTCTTTATACTTTACTGAATTATATTATATATATATCATATTTTCAATATTGAAGAAAAAAAAATAATAAAGATGAAAATAATGGAACTACCTAATATGTGTTGCACACATACTGTATTTAACAATAGCTTCTTCATCAGCAGATGTTAATAAATTTACAATATTATTTGTATCTACATCTTCTTGTAAACTTATTATAACAATAAGAATTGGTGGACTTTGGGCGCTACCTAAATTACGCTTATTTTTCAACACTTCTTCTCGCTTATTTGAACGAATTTGGTGAAGTTGATGCCTACGTGCTTCTTTACCAAGTTCCTTTTTTGCATGTTTAGAAAGACTCTTAATAGAAAGTCGTCCTAGTATATAATATAATCATGAAATGGATAACTAATCAAAATTTGTTATAAAAGAGATTAATAAAAGATTAATTAAAGAGACAATGATCATTAGAAATTTTATCCTTAATCGACACAAAAATTTTTAACTTCATAATTCAATAAAAGAAAATATTATAGATATATTTAAACAAATATATTTTTACTATTTTATGTTATAGGTTTTAGAATAATAATTCAAATGAAATACCTCTGGCATCATTGGAAATAGAGTTTTTACTTCGATGTCTTCCCGTTTTATGTTGTTTATTGGTTTTTTTGAAAATACCTGGTCGGTGAATTTCTTGTTGGGGCATAACCATTTTTATGTATTTTTTTCTTTACAGTGTTTTTTGAACAAGTTGTTCGTCAGACTAAATTTCTCAAAACATGTGCGGAAAAACTTGACATCATGCGCCATGCGGATTGCGGATTCTCCTTGCGTGCTCCTTGCCTCTGTATATAAATACCTCACAAATAGGCAGAGATAGGTTAAAAACTTATGACATCATATTACGAGAAATTGTAGTCATTGATTGTAAGAGCAGGCTGGAGCAGGAAAGAGGGCAAATCGGAAATCGAAATTCATTATCGAAATCGGATTTCTAACAATGACAGATTGTGATAAAAAGATACTTCTCTTCTAATGTAAAAATGTGAACTATGGAGGGTAAATCTGAACTATATAGGAATCAGGGGACTTGGCATAGCTAGAAATAATACCTAAAAGTTATGTATATATACACATTCATATTATTTGTATTCCATCGAGTGGCATTGCCACTTGCGGTTGTTACTATTTTACTTTATAGCTAAAGTTATCTTACTAATTAAATGAATAAGTTCATTTTTCTTAAATTTATTCAATTTAACCATATTATATGAATTCTTGTTGATATTGTTTATATATTGAAATAGAAATGGAAATATTATTTTTAAATTAAAAAGAAGATAATACTGAAAAATTAATAAATGCAAAAAATTTTCATATGTAATTTACTTAGACACTTTCTTAATTACATTATAAAATCTTTCTGATACATATAATTACAAAATTGAAAGAGGTTATATTAATACATGTTATGTATTAACTTATTATATTATAATATTATCTATTCTATCTATAAATACAATAAATCTCCTAATATATCTATAATAAAAAAGATTAATCTAAAACAAAAAAGATGATTTTTTCAAAAGAATTTCACTTAATGTCACTAACGTTAATGTATTGCAACATATGCTAAAATTACTTTTATAGTGGAACACTTTGCTGTACATAAAATGTTTCACCTGCATCATTAACAATCTGAATGTATAACCCAGTATTTTGCTCTTCACCAGTTTCTTCACGAATTTCATCCGGATCTCCTGTAATTTCTTCAGCTTCTTCAACAGGATCTTCAGGATCTTCAACAAGAACTTCTTCAATATCTTCATTATAAACTTCAATATCTTCGACCAATATATCTTCTATCTTTTCTTGCATATCTTCTTCCTGATATTTATTAGTTTTGTCATTTCTTTTGGGATCTAGTAGCCTGAGATTTTGACTTACATACATGATTTTCCCAGTGGGATCATCTTTTAAAGAACTTCTTTTATTTGATCTATCAGTAGTTGCAATTGATGTGCTTGGTAAATCTAAAATAGCAGCTGCTATTTTAGTTAAAAAAGAATTTTTGAAAAATCCTTTCCACCATGTTGATGGAGGCATTAAAGCAATAGATTTTTTTACAAAATTTACACTCCACACTCCCTTCCCAGAATTAAAGTTTGCCAAATCTACAAGTATATCATCTTCTGGCATTCCAAACTTTGATGATAATTTACTTATTATTTCGGTACCTTGCACAAATTCATCTGAGCTTAAGTGTTCACCTTTAAATAATGGATTCAAAATATTAGCCGCATAATGTATTGGCTGTAATATTGTTGCGGATAAAGTTTTAAAGCGTTTTAAAATTTGATCAGTTTCATCCATCAGTAATAGAATGAGTGGTTCCTGAAATTCTGTAATAAAATGTTGCTCAAGATCAGCAAATATTTCAGGAACCTCACTTATTTTTGCTTCTTCGTCATCTAAATGTGAAATCCATTTAATAATTGGTCTTACAAGTTTAATATAACAGCTTATTTTAGCCCAAAAATCTTCATCTGTGATTAAATCTTTTGTAGATTTTTGTAAATATTTATCAGCTTTTGATGAAAAACCAAGAACTTGTAAATTTTCTTTATTTTCAAGTAAACTATCTAAGCTCATTAAAGATGAATTCCACTTTTTTGTTCCTGGAAGTTTCAATGAAACAGTATTTTCATTTTTTTCAGCTGCTGTTTTTTGAGATTGACTTAATAGTGCGGCTAAAATATGTGATTGTTTTATTTCTTTTATCATTGTTGAAGCATGCTTTAATAAAACACTTACAGAAGGTAGTTCGGTTATGTCTTTAAGTAATCGATTTAATGTCTGTGAAGAACAATTATAAAATGAAATATTATGTACTTCATATTTTTGTTGTAATAATTCCCAAAGATTTTCACATGTTGATACACTATCCAAACATACTCCTAAAACTCTTTCAGCGCCAACCTCATCAATTACTTCACTTATTTTTTCCATGTAGAAATTTTCATCTTCTATATTTGTTGATAAAGAAATGGATTTATAAAGCACAGGATCTGGAGTATTCAAAACAAAATGAATTATTCCTTCATTTCTAGCATTTGATCTATAACTACATTGTAGACCCATTGATATAGCATTTCTTACTTTTTGATCGACACATTTTTTAACATTTTCATATGTTGATTCAAGCAATGATGTTGAAAGTTGGTGTTGAGTTGGTAATTGAAATGCTGGACTTAACGTATTAAGAAGTGTTCGCCAATGGTCATTATCTATTATACTGACTGGTGCATTAGATGCATAAATAGCTTTTGCAAGTAATTCTTCACAATATTTTTGTCTCTGTTTTGACATTCTATCAATAAAATGATTATCATTTGGTTTTTCATTAAAAAATATACTCTCAGAAGCCATTGGTGTTATGGAAGTATGATTTTCATCCTCACTCATCATATCTTCACTTTCAGAATTTCTTCTTTTTAATTCTTTTTTGTGTTTTACTTTATCTGTAAGAGAATCTTTAATTGTCACTGGACAGCCTATACATTTTTGTAAGTGCATACTCATTCGTGTAGAATGTCTTGCATATACTTGTCCACAATATCTACATTTAAATGTTTGTAGTTTCTGATTAGGTTCTTTTGGTTGTAATATGAAACTACTTTCTAATACCTTTTTTGGAATAAATTTTCTGGATACTTTATGTACAATATTTCCTTTAACATTCATTTCAAGAGAGTCTTTAACATCTTCAGGACAATCTGCACACTTCTGTAAGTGCAAACTCATCCTCGATGCATTGCGCGCATATTTTTGTTCACAGTGTTTACATTTGAAAATATCTAGCTTTTGAGTACCATCACGAGGTTGCAAAATAAAATTTTCTTCCAAAATTTTTTTCAATGTTCTTACTTGTCCTTTTTTATTAAATCCATGCTTTGATGATTCAAGAATTTTACCTTTCACTTTTTCTTTAAGTAATTCTCTTACTGCACTTGGACATCCACTACATTTCAATAAATGAATGCTCATTCGTGTGATATGTCTTGCATATTGCTGTCCACAGTATTTACATTTATATATTTCAAGCTTTTGGTTTGGCTCTTTAGGTTGATTCGTAAAGCTAGTTTCTAGTATCTTTTTTAACTTCATTTTTGACAAATAATTAAAACTATTTCTTTTCTGAAATTAACACAAAAATTTTATTATCCTTGAACATAACCTGAACAATATAAGTTAATTTAAAAATACATAACTATTAATATTAAATGAAAAATTTACCTTTGAAAATAACACTAAAACAAATTAAAATTATACATCTTAACTAGTCAGTATTCAAACAAATCGTAATTTGAGATATAGCAAGAGCAACACGTAAAATTGACCATAGTTCAAAATGACCGTTGATTTTACATCAGTTTACGCTTTTTAGTTGACGCCATGCCAAAATGGCGAATCTCGCCAGCTTGCTTTCAACCTTGTTTAGATTCCGAACACCTGTATATCAAAAATGAATTTTATATATCATCAAGCATATTAATATCAATGTAATTCGTGAACAAACTTGAAGTAATTATCTTACAATAGATTTTTCTCGTAGTTTATTGAATTTAACAAATAGTTCTAATTCAATTTTTAAGTCACTGTCATCTAAAGAAACAAGAAATATCGTAGCCGTCATGGAAGTCATATAACTGATCACGTGACAGATGCGCAGTTCTCTTTTGCTATTTTGCGCATGCTCTAACATAATTTACTTTGCATTTTTAAATAAGTCCTATAATGGCATCTCTATATCGGTCTTATGTATACCTAATATATATATATATATATATATATATATATATATATATATATATATATATATTTAGAGTTCTATCTAATAACAAAAACCAATAGTTATTCCAAGAAATATTATTTTATTAATAGAATTTAATCTATCGGTTATCTAACCCTTGATAGTTTTAAGGTACGATTTAAGGTGACGGCTCTGAATAACACATGCAGATTTCTAGTATTTTCAATTTAAAGTCAATTATCTATTGGAAAGTCAATTTATCTATTGGATTCAAATTTATAGTTTTGCCTACAAATAAGATTCATCAGTGAAAGAAAAGAAGCGACATATATGAACCTTCTATGCGGGAATCAAATTGTTAGCTAAAAATATATATATTGGAGATTTTTTTCTTAAAGTTTATTATTGATTTTTTTCCCGAAAACGTTAGCATTATTAACTTAAAATTTTTAAAGAACCGAGATATCATAAAATTTGATAACGAATACTTATATTTGTTCAGATTTTTTTAAATGGTATTTTTCAAAATGCCGAGACCATCAATTTTTAAAAACATGTTAAATTGTGTTGGATTGTTATGAAAATTTTAAGATTAATCATTGACAATTCATAATATATATATATTAATATTATGAAAGATTGAGATTTTCAAGAAAAAAATCCGTAATCTTTAACAAAATTGACTTCTCCGATTATATAAAATTTGGACATGGATACCATAATACGTATACATCTTTGTAAACAAAATTTAATTCTAAAAAATTTCTTTGTTTTATTTACTTTTTTTTCTAAAAGGTTTTTGAGAAATTTTGAACTGCAGTCATTGAAAACAATACTCTTTAAAGTATCGAAAATTATGAGTCCCTATTTTTGCACAACACTTACACGCACGATGATCTACTTTAGTGCATGATTTATCATTACATAAAGTATTTCTTATTCGTCTTCAAAAAATTGTTAGATACTATATAAAGTAAAATTATATTATTCCTTTATAAAAATTGACTTCGCAAATTGAGAGGGGCTCAGAAGTGTCTATCTCTTGGTCCGCGGTTCCTGTCTGCTACTGAATAAATGATAATAAATAATATTGTATAAATTATTAATATTAATGAAGGAATTAAAAAAAAAAACAGTTTGCATTTCTAAAATAATGATAGTTTATATTGAGAAATTAGGGCAAAAGTGTCTCATGAAGCAGCATAGTTTTAAGCTCATGATTGAAGTTATTATACCTCTCAACATGATAGATAGTATATATTAATATTACAGAAACATTCGTAAAAAAAGCTTAAGATTTCACTTACTTTACCTCAGTTATTGACAATAATGTTGTAACTTACTATGGATTCGTCGAGAGTTAAACAAACTTAAATATATTATTATATAGTATATAATTTTCAAACTTAAATAATTATAGAAGAAAGATGTACAGAAATATATGTTTAAAAAATGAGAAAACCAAGAAAAAGAAAAGAAAGAGTTATTTTACGTATGAAGATATACCAAATAATATATCCAATATTATTTTAAGAAAATAAGATAAGATATAAAAATGTTAAATCAAAATAAAATTAATATATTTATTATATTTTTAAACGAACAGCTTAATGTTATTATGATTTCTTCAAACTGATGTTACAAAATTTGTTGGAAAAAATTGTTACTTAAAAAATTCCAAGTTGTCTTTGCACTGTAGGAACATAATCATCAAATTTTGCCTTCATGAAATTTCCAGCTATTGGTCCTTCTAAATTATATTTTTCTGCGAATTTCTTTACCGAAAATCGATTCCTTCTCTTATCCCTTCAAAATTAATATCAGATGATTAATAAATCACATTATAACGTTATAGTATTATTGAATTGAAATATTCCAATTAATGTAAATTCCGATACCTGCTGCCAATACGCCTCTCGTCAAACGTAATCGATCCTTGATTTTGTTTATACAGAAGAAATACGTAACGATGCGATCCAGTGCTCTTTGAAGGCGCTGGTCCGATGTATTCTGTCAAAACCTCTCCTTTACTGACTTTATCCTCTGGTATGTTTCCAACAACCCAATGTTGCCATTCACGATTATAACCACGAACTGGTACATCTGGATCTATAAAAGAAACAATATATAGATTTATATAATTAAAATTATTTTAAACAAATTTAATATTCGTCTATTAGTCTTTGCGAGTCTTTGTGTTATACATAAGATTATAAAATGATGGCATATGTTTAAAAAATGAAATAAAAGATTAAAACCAAAGAAAGAATATAAATATATTTTACACGCCATGAAATGTATTATTTCGACAAATATTTTTATCAGTTTTGCAGTCTTTTTAACAAATTATTATAATATAGTTAAATAATGACAATCGGGCTGCCCTTATTTATAATTTCCGCATATAACCTGAAATATAATATTTGAAATATTAATATCAAATTTAATTGTAAACTGAATAATATGAAACTTGGTCCAGTTCTCTATTTTGTCAGGTATTATCAACAAAAAAATAAAAAACAGTTCAAAATGTTTTTATACTAGAAAATAATTATAAATACATTTTATACAAAAACAGTATTCTAAAAATTATAAATAATAATTAATATAGTCTATAAAATTAATTAAAAACTTGTAAATTAAATTGAAACTTATAATTTAATGTATTAATGAAAGAGACAGCTGGATTAATAGCTTCGATTATACATTATTCTGTATGAACAAACTTTGCTGTCAATAACTCCACAATCACTATAGTTTATCATACATTGAGTTTTGAAAATGTCTATAAAAACTATATTATTATATTATAGCAAGGAAACAGTCCAAACTATACAAGGAAAGACTAACTACGTACATTAAGAATGTTTTTGACGTTAAATCGTAAGTTTATATTAATTTTATCAACTACTGTTACTTGCATTTTTTAATACGGTTATTATATAAGTTATATTTATAATTTTTTGTACATTATAGTGCATTGAAAAGGGGTAATTAATAAAATACCCGAAACCTAAGTTAAGATTAAACAATATTTTGAATTATTTTTTATATTTTTGTTAAAACACCTGACAAAATAAACAGCTGGACACATAGCTTCGATGATTTATTGTTGTTTATCAAAATCAATTTTGTTAGCAAAGGACAATCTTATAACTGTCACTGTACTAAAACTTATTACAATTTATTTTATTTAAAAAATAAAATAAATTTAGATTTTAACAATAAATTTAGATTTTATTATAAGTGTTACATGTATTTTTGTAAATATCAACTAATATTATATAAATATTTTTTATATAGTAATTTACTATTTTAAGTAAATAGTTTACGAGAACTCATATATTTTATTAGCTTTCAAGCTAAGAGAGTGCCTAGATTATCAAAAAGTATTATGATAATGTCTTTACTATTCATACATTTTTTAAACAACACTTAATTATGTTGTTTATGCTATCAAATATTTAAAGATATAAAAAAACTCGTAAATATAATCAAATTATTAGAGGAAAAATTTTATCAGATTTTTATTAAAAATATTAATAATAATTATTCAAATTATATTGATATTAGCGAAATGTATAGTTAAACAGGGTCAAATATACTTTGAATGTTGAAAAATTTATAAATATTAGGTTGAATTTGTTAGAATGAACCATAATATCAGTACAGATGTAAAATTAAATTTATGGTTATAGAATTAAACTAATAAAATTGGACTAAATAGTTCGAGCTCACGAAACAACATCTGTGACGAGCTAACTAATCACTTCGACGAGTATATACGTATTAAATATATAAAAAATAAAATGAATGCCCCAACTTTTCTTATTCAATATTTTATTTAAGTATTGTACTAATTTCCATTTTTCTTATATAATTAATATATATATACATTCAAGGTAGAAGTGATCGTAGTAGCCGATTAGTAACATATAGACTCCCCTTGTTAGAACATGTTAATATTTCAAATCAAATCCACCATTTTTTCATTCAAATATCCGTGAAATTATGTTTGGTCGTTAAATATTTTTATTATTTTTAAGATCAATAATTCACTTTGATTATTTTAGATTTCGAAACACCATCTCATGCATTGAGAACAACCGTCACTTCTCTCAAACGTATGTAAAAATATATATACACAAATACAGGCGAACGCGCGTGTAACGTGGAGGAAGCGCAGAAAAGGAGAAACCTGTTTTCATGGTGAAAGTAACTCGGGCTTTAGAAAACTTTAATTTAAGGTCAGCTGATGATAAGCCCATCATGATCTTCGACTAAATTTGCTGCTTTAAATCGCGATTTTATTAACATTTGAATCTTGTTACTTAAAAGTGTAGTTTTTTAAAAAGTATATATTGAAAATGAAATGCTATATAATCTTAAATGTAAAAATTTAGAAATGTGAAATTTAGCTTTGCAAAGTATTTTGTACTTTTGAGAAACGAGAAACATTTATAATATTATTAATGATTTTACTCTTTCTAATGTTTTGTATCTTCATTTTATTATATGGATATATATATATATATATATATATATATGTGTGTGTGTGTGTGTGTGTGTGTGTGTGTGTGTGTGTGTGTGTGTGTGTGTGTGTGTGTGTATACATAAGTTTGTAAATTAAATGCGAATTTTCATTTTGAATTGTAAGTTGTTGTGTGTATATATATTATGTAAAAATATTATCTTAAATTTAAATTACCTGTCATAACAAGAGTATAAAGAATACCACCGTCATGTTTATAATGCACCTCTGGCACATCTTTAGCTTCTTTTGGAGTGATCTCTGTTCCCAATTTCACTTCCTTGTCCCCATACTTGATCTGTACAGAAATTATCGTAATATTATTTATTTTGTTCTTTGTACATAAATGTAAAAGTCACTTTTGGTAAAAATTGAATACCTCAATTATTTCATTTGGAGATTTATCTATGATATCTTTTTCGATTTTTGCAGCTTTGAAGTCCGATTCCACGTCGGCAGCAACGATACTCAAGAACAAAACCAACAATTCTGCAAAATAGATTAGACATTCAAACATTAATTATTATTAGATCTAATGCTCAAAAATTAATTCTTAAAAACATATAGAATTAAACGAATGTAAAAAATTACGCTGCTGTACCTGCTACCCGAAGCTTCATCTTTGTTCGATACTTTAATGTCTCGTACACCGCAGACTGCGCGACCTACGGACAGCGACTGATTTCTCTTACCGGTAAACGAAACTTATACCTGTGCGATGGTTAATTCGTTACGCCATTGACGTCATGCGCACAAAAGGTGGTTTTTACCAATTTTACATTCCGTGCAAAGATAATTGTATTATAGAAACAAGATTTGTCGAACTGATTTCTTAGACAATCAATAGCAAAAAAAAACGGAATAAATGAAAATCGCAAAAACAATAATTAAAAATACCTTGACTGTACCTAAAACAATAGACCGTGTTTTCTATAATACAGCTACACTGCGCTAATGTTGAAATCTATTTTTATTAGTATGATCACCATATATAGTCATCTCTACGATGTTTTAGATAATTCTTGTAGAATAAAGAACATTAATTTTAATTTATTAAAAAATATATATTTAAACTTTTAAATAACATATAATAGAATGACTATAAAAAGTATATTTGTAGATTTGTATACAAAGTATCCAAATTTTTACAATATGTTAATATAAGCTCTCGTAATTATTCCTGATGGTAAATATTTTCTATGTAAAATGTATGTTCCTACAATGTATAACATTTTATAAATGTTCCATAAAAAATATCTGAATAGTTAGAGGTTATACAGTTTTAGATTTCGGTATATATATTTGGAATAAATTACACCAACTGTATATTCTAATGATTTTTTTCAATAAATTTTTTGTCTTCGTTATTTTATATAACTCATAAAAATATAACACCAAACAAGTGTAACGCAACTATCTTTATTAAATTTTATTCAAAAGTTGATCTGACCATAAATACAATATAAACATATTATATTTATTGGCAAGATATTTTTAAATTTTTCATTCCCAATATGGTTAAATGGGAGAAACATTTTCAACTTTAAAGTAGCCTATATCAATTTCTTCTCAAAAAATTGTTGTTTTTAAAGGCTAAGGAAGAACTCTACAATTTTTTTTTCGATTCATTTCAAATATGCTACTCATATAAAAACAAACTCTGAGCCATTCTTATAGATTCATATTGACTTACAATGAATTTTTTGGAACAAAGTATGAAATTATTGTCAGTATTGATAATTGTTGCTTTATTTTGACAATAATTATTATACGTTAAATGTTTTTTTTTAAGATTGTGCGAATTGCAAAATCGAATCGACATTGTTGAAATTTCTTATAAAATTGACTTAATAAATACTATTAATAATTATTTAGGCTTTATGTTGCGTTCGCTATTCAGAACTAAAAACGATTTTATTCTAATAACATAAATATAATAATATACTATATGGTAGTAAGACCCATGAACTTTTCCTTTTCAGTTACTATACTCGAGAAAATAAAATACACAGAAAATTTTTTAGCATTATATGAAACCACCATTCTGCGAGTATAACAGAGCATATATATATATATATATATATATATATATATATATATATATATATATAATATCATATCATATTAATTTATAAAGACAAGCGTGTTTTTGTTTGAAAGCTTCTGTGACAATGACAGGTTGCAGGGTGGCAGGCGAAATTGATGAATTTAATAATTCCTTAGCATATCATTGTTGTTCTCAGGACTTTTGGGACTTATGCCTCGGGATCCCACACAATAGGTTAAATCTATATACTAAAGATATTAATGATCTCTTTAACAACTTTTTAAAATAATTTTAAATAATATTCATAATATAAATATAAATTCTATTATATGAGAAACTAGAAACTTCTCCTTTTGTGTATAAATATCAGTGTTCAAAAATGAATCTTTGAAAATCTCATATATTAATTATAATATGTGCAAAACTTATCTAAGTCGATTACCTAGAATCACTTCATAATTATTTCTATATATTTCTATATAATCGCGAAGACTGAAATCTCAACAGGATCAATAGCAATTCATCATTCATATAGTACTTTTATTATTTTAACACAAAATTTTTTGCAGGCTGTCTTTTTCTATCGAATAAGATCATATAAAAATGTTCCTAAAATAATACTTTTGATATTGTTTTCCTAATTGAGTTACCATTTCATTATTAAACATATTTTTGCAAAATAATATAAGGAATGTATTTTGTAATATTTAAAATTTCTATGTTACTATTTAAACTATAATAAAATACAGTAGCTCTTCATAACAGTAATATATCCTCGAAAGTTTTAATTTCGAAATATGTACTTGACTTTTTTATTCTAGATGTTTGTATTTGGAAAATAGCGGAAAAATTATGAACCTAGTTTCTAAAAAACTCAAGTAAGTATTGCGAAAGTAAAACTATACTAGACGATTATTTAATTTTATAGTTGGAATATATATATATATATATATATATTATCTATCGCATTATTTTGCGATCATTTTCATAGTAAGGAAACAGTAACCAAGAAATGATTTTTAAGTAGGAGCTGCTAGGAGGGTAGGGAAAACTCACTCAACTCTCTCTCTCTCTCTCTCTCTCTCTCTCTCTCTCTCTCTCTCTATATATATATATATATATATATATATATATATATATATATATATATATATATAATACATCATATCATACCATACTAGTCATACTAGATTATAAAGACAAAGCGTGTTTTTGTTTGTACGCGATAACCGAAAAAACTACTGAACCGATTGTTCTGAAATTTGACATATAGATTCTATATTATCTTGGGAAGGACATAGGCTATGTTTTTTATAAAAAAACATTTTACTTTCATAAATAAATTAAGTTAATGATTTTAATAATCATTTTCACCAGCGGCTACTAGGTTGCGTCTTGAATCACGAGCATCAACTCAAAGTAGTCCGTTTAAAGTATTAATACCAGGCCAGATCAAGTGAATGTTCATATCCAACTTTGGGATTCGTATCATAAAGAAGGTGTGGCGTTAGTTGGTATAACCTTTTTTGTTCTTCAGGTTAATCTGACACTGCTCTCACACCTTATGGATATCATTTAATTTTTGTAAATGTTATTTTCTCTTACGTGGAAATCTCTCTCTCTCTCTCTCTCTCTCTCTCTCTCTCTCTCTCTCTATTATAAAATGGTTCTGTATGCCAAATCATACTGAATATAGTTTGTGACGACAAATTATATTTTTATTTTTATACATTCTATTAACTTCAGAATTGTGTCAAGTGACTA